>OX579678.1:25214315-26414315 GCA_951230905.1 Cheilosia variabilis
AGTGGGCGATTAAAGACGATGAGAGGTTTGTAGCTGGTCGAAGTCGACTGCAGTCGTCTTAAGTGGTGAATAGTCACGCGGTATGGATTTATGTTAAGTGTGCTAGACAGATTGTGGTTGTTTTCAACAAGCTTAGCCAAAAGATGAAGAGGTAAAAGTGGAAAGTGGGAGACTTTTTGCTAAGCCGTGGGTAAAAATGTGTCGCTAGGTCGAGCTAACCGTTGCTTATATCTGTCGAAAGCTGCATTTATTTAGTTTGTCAAATTTGTTCATTTGCTTGAATGTACTTTATCCAGGGAAAGTTTTTTTTTTCGGTTCTGGTGGGGACTACATCCAATTTTGGCTAGCAAACCAACTGTATTTTTTTTATTACACCACTGGTTTTTATAAATATAACAGAGGAAATTTTGAGACCCAAGAGACGGAGTGGGTCCCATAGGTCCCTCCAGTTTCAACGAATCGGTGATTGCTAAAACAACATAAGTGGCATTTTGACTTTTTTACAGGAGAAACAAAAACTGTCAGAAGAGATGGGTTGTCTTAGTACAAAATGACGATTTCGCCGTCGAATTTCTGTGTGTTTTAGTTATCAAATTATGTTGGTTTTGTTCACAACGCAATGTCTACCCATAAGCTATGTAAAAACATAGTAAAACTGAGCACAGATTGTGATTTGCAACAAAACTTCGATTGTATTTCTGTTATATTTTAGTAATCTGTAACAAAATCCGTTCTATATCAGTTGTATTCATGTTCACGCGGGACTATTTGTAACATTGTCATTCGAAATGTTGTAAATACGTTTTTTAAATTTTTAAACTTGTTCACAAAAAATAGTTTTATAAGAGTTCGTAAGTTAGAGTTCTAAAAAGGTTGGTAATAAGTTACAGATACGTTTAGTAAATTTTCATTTTGGATACTTCTAACTAAAACACATTGAAACTTTGGTATAGCTGAATCTTAACAACGAAGTAACTTAATTACAATCAAAAGTGGTTAAGTTTCTAATATGTACAAATTACGTTTACAGAATGTTTTATAAATAAAGAAACTTACAAAAATGGAAAGTCATTGCTTAGTTTTTTATATGTTTTTAAAACGAATCGAATCATCTGGGATATTTTTGCAATTCAGTAAAAAAAAAATAAGGGAAACATTAAAATGTGAAGCAATGCTATAATTGAGTTTTTACAATTATAAACAAGTTTCATTATATGACAAGTATTCTAACATCAGTCTTCGTCAATCACTGCTGATTAGTGAAATCATAATAATATAAAGTTGATGAGACAATCGAAATGTCAGTGTCAAGTTTCGTGGCGTTATTGTAGCTTCATTATAACTTAACATCCTCCACATAATCAAGTAGTTGTAGTCAGCGTTGCCAAATCAGCTTTCCGCAATTATTCTGTATTGCAGAAAATGTTACTTTAATGCACAAAAAGAAGACATAACCTCGAATGTAATATTGTTCCACGCAGACGATCCGCAATTCAAAAATATGTTGTAAAAGTGAGATCACGATTTTTTTCGTCGAAAAGGATAGTTTTATCATTTTAAAACTCAAAATGTAAGTCAGCTATCAAATGTATGTTAAAAAGTTTAATGTAAATTCGGATTTTGGGAAAAATATTGCTTACGATCTTCACGAAAAAAGGAGAAAAGGAGAAAAAACCAAATGGCAGCTGAAAACTTGCAAGCCTATTTGGTCAGAGCAGTATTTTATTGGAATGTTGTTGATACAAATATTGAAATGTGTATTTCAACTCTACAATGTTTTTTTGTCCTATAATTTATAGGGACTCTACAATGTTTTTTTGTCCTATAATTTATAGGACAAAAAAACATTTTAGAGTTGAAATTTTACATTTATCAAAAGTGTTTGTAAAAGCTGAAAAGCTTAAGTTGAAGTTATACATAAAAACTATAAAAATCACCGATGAACATTTTTAAAACAAGCTTCTAAAAATGTTTGGCAACACTGACTATAATGTGAACAAACAAAAGTTAGTTATAAAGAAGTTATAATGCTATTGCTTATTTTCAATTATGACGATGTTAAAATAATGTTGATTTACTATTTTGAAGAAAACTAAAATGTCAGATAAATCTTACTTGTTTTTGTTACATCTCGTAAATATGGAAACAACAGCTTGCTAGCATTCAGTTGTTACTTTGTTGTAACTTCATTTCAAGGAAAATTTTAGTTATAATATTATGGTTCGTGTTTTAATGATGTCTCATGTAACAACCGCCATATTGTTCACCATTTTATATACCTGTTTAACCATAGTTCTTAAGATGTGAAAAATACATTTCAATTTTCCCAATATATTACATAGCTTCTACAATTCATTTGTATAGAAACTGATGAATATGGTATATTAAAATTTGTTTCTACAAGTCTTTTGGGATTTTGAAGCTTAAATACAAATTTTAATATTTTCTGATTTTCAAACTTTTCTTCTATTTAACCCTTTTTTGGAGGCGCGTGAATTTTCCGGACCCAAGGCATTAATGTTCATGACAAAAGTAGTATTCGTTTAAAGATTTTGGTCGGAAATCGCAGCAAACTTGAACTGTTTTAGATACTAATACCTCTCACATCAAATATGTTTACCTTTCCTTTTATAAATACTTACTTCATAATTTGTTTGTCTGTCTATACATGTAGACTCAAAAAGCATTCGAATAATAACTTATTTAAAACTTCTGGATTGTTTACAGAAACATTTCTCATACTTATATTATAACCAACATGTTATTCAAACTGAGTTGCATAAACAACAGGACAACTCAACAGTTACTTAATGGTTGCATTGCTAAAACATTAGTTAAGTCAAGTACAACATGTTTTCGTTGAAACAACGTAATAAAAACTATCATTTAACAAAAAATAACCTCAGTAAAACACAAATACTACAAAGTTGTTGCAAAATATGAGGGGAAATGCGGCTATTTTGGTTACAATGTGGGATGTGACAATGTTACTGCAATACTTAGGAAATAACTTGATAGTTATATTAGAGTTGTATGTACAATGTACCATATTAAAACCCAAGTGTGCTATTCGGGTTATGTTGTCTTAGCAATCACCGATTCAACTGTACTCAAGTTTATTTTAATATTTTTGGTTATAGCCGAAATACATTAACAAATTCAATTTGCAAAGTTTATTTTTTTTAAATGCATAATAAAAATATTGTACGAGTTTTTCAAGTTTTGTATAGATAGGTAGTTGTCGTAAAGACTCCTTCAAGTGCAAGACTTTATTTCTATTGACTTTAACTTAAAGAAAAAAAAATCTTCATAACTAAGAAAATAGAAATAAAAATACAACAAATTTGAACAATTTCCAATACAATTTTCATTTCCACCTTTCTATATTCATTACAAATCAATTTGGTGCACAAGGCGCATTTGAGTTGAGGTTTTTTGACCCGATTGAGGGGCAGAATACCATCGCAATTAATTTCGTGAACGCAAATGTCGAAGAATACTCAGCTACTCGATCCTTGTAAACTTTCAGTTAGTTATGCCCGTGTGACACTACATTTTTACTGCTTTTAAAATGAAACTAGAGCAGTACGAAAAATTAGAACGAAAATTCCCGATAGGAGTGAGTGCGTACACACCAACTTTATCCATGTAGAAACATAAAAAAAAATGCATTAAAAATGTATTCAAATCACATTTTTTTTTTTTTTTTGACATTTCAAGATTATTTGGAAATAAATTCTATTGAAAATTTGCGGTTGCTTTGCAAACAATTGCTACCCCTTTCGTAATACACTTTTAGTCTCTTTTACACACCGCTGACTTTTCAACATTATAAAAACGAGGAAAAAATGTAGTGTCATACGGGCCTTAGGGATACCTGTTTAATTTTTTCGTAACGTTCCAAGTAGCGTCAAGTAATAAAAAACTTTTAGTGATAGGAAACTCAGCTAAATCAACGTAAGTGATAAAATTGCCGGCAGTGATACCCATGCCGGAACCAAATAAAGGCTCCCACAAATCGACTATTTGCCGTTTTTACCTATAGAAAACAGTTAAAAAAATTGTTGCTTAGAGTACGAAGTGGGGTAATTTGGTTACATTGTAATTAGTCTCTATTTTGATTTAAACTTGGTTACATTGTAATAACCTAATCTTTATTGTATTAAAAAAATTGTCAAAAAAGCGAGTTTATGTTGAATTTCTTTTGAGAATGTCAGAAAACTCGAGTACCTAGAAATAGAATGAGAAACAATTATTAAAAAGCGGAATGGGTATGCGCAAAAACCTGGTCATGTCGGTACTCTGAAAGATAAACAAATAGCTTTTCTAAATATTTTTGTAAAGCTTACGTTGTTTCATTGTCGCTCTGGGCAAGCTTTTAACTTTTGGCGTGTTTCATTTATTTTGAAAAACCTGTACAAAGCTATCCAGTGACAGTTTAGGTAGTTGAAAACGATTTATTTATCTGTAGGTACAGAGAATAACCAAAAAAAAAAATTATTTATTTTTTGGTTCGAGTATGCAATAATGAAAAGGGGACAAAAATTGAAACATTCACATTTAGGTGAGAGTATTTTCTTTTCCAATAGTTGACGATTGTAATAATTAGACTCACCAATGAGCAGTTTCCTAACCAAAACGTTTCATTGACGAATTTGAGAAGAGTGTTCCATTGAGTTCGTGTTTTTGAAAATATTTTATTCCTAGCTAGCTTAGCTAGCTTTGGACACGTTCCCATAAAATGGGCCGCGTTTTCTTCTTCAGTCAGGTTGCACAATGATCACTCTCCAAATGACACAGCGTTTATTCAAAAATAATCCCACTCATATTTTAGACGTCCATTTGAGACTAGTTGGACGAATCCTTGATGTATGTACGTCGTTTTTGGTGATTTAGTTTTTATACAAGTCGCAAGTTTTGTGCCCCTTTTACATTTTTTTGCGATCTGCTTGGATCTCAAAAATGTTCTACTTCAGTCATCATATTCGGTTCGTTCGTGTACTTTTCTACGCTGAGAAAAATGAAAAATGTTAAATCTCAAAAATCGAGAGAGAAATCTCTCAATTTCAACAGAAGTACCGATTACTTACAAAAGGTTTAAGAAATGGCATTTTGACATTATCCTAAAATAAAATGTGTAATAAAAATCAAGAAACAGTTTTCTAACTTCTCAGTGAAAGTGAAGACGAATACGAAAAAGATATTCTGATTCTGGGTGCTGCAGTAAACATGTGCGGCGGCGGAAACCCACGGGCTTGCATTAAAAACTATTTATCTGAGGTGGTACCGCCACGCAGCGAAAAAAAAGTATCCGAACGAACCTAAAAGTTGAAATACAATTTTTCCAATCAGTGTCTGCGCTAATTGTTTGACATTATTAGAATAAGAGTGATTTTTCTTTCTTTTTTTATGTTTTATTTCATGTGAAGTTTAAGTGGGAACAGGTGGAGATCTGGATCAGGTATTCCCGTTTCTCATTTAAGTCAAGTGCTGGTAAGCTGAAGAGTCTTTTAATAAAATATCCTTAAATGTTGTCCTTCTTTAAAGCTACCATATTTCCAGACCTGGTGCAGCACAACTGACTTGGTTGTGTTACTGCTCTGAAGACATTGGGCCTACTTTTTGATGATTTTAAACCTTAACACTTAACTAGGTCGAAATGGGTAATTTTATATGGTAAATTTCGTCATTGTGAGTTCGTTGAATGGACACTAAATATGGTTATTGGTATCGCGCATTGAGATGTCGATGTTGACCTGCGATTTCGTCTCTTCTTTTAATGTAACTTGTAGCTTGATAGTCGAGGTGTCAATGCATTTCCCAGGTACTTGTAGTTTTGCGGCCACTTGCCGCCATTTCTCTGCTCTAGTCCTTTCGATTTGTTGAACATTATTATTTTCCATTTTTCCAAGTTGTTTCCATAGTTTAAGGTTAGGTTTAGTTTGCATTATATGGAATTTCACCCAAAAGCCATTGAGACCTGTTGTGATTATATAGTACAAAGTAGGACATGCAACTAACAAAAAAATTCGTCTTATTCATCAACTCCTCATCATTTTCTTAACAGTTGACATTTCGTCTGCCAAAATACTGGCCTCGTTCAAAATCATGAAGGTCGTTTAGGAAAAGTGCGAATAACAGTGGACTGAGTAGGCAACCTTGTTGTAAACCTAAATGGCATAAGAATGTTTGAGCGCTGTTGCTTCAGTGTTAGTGTAATTATTTTTTAAGAATTCAGGAACCTTGTTTAAATACCCTTGTTCTATTACCCATTTTGTAGAATAGTGACTGTCTATCCATGCTTGAAGTCCTTGTTCTTAACTACTGTTAGGTGTTATCCTGGTGGGTGTTCATTTCAAATCTTTCTCATTTATGACCAAGTCGCTGCAAGAATTATGAATAGCAGAATCTGCTAAATAAATAAATGAAATCAAATGAAATGATTTGAAGAAATACCAACGAGCGGACATATCTACAGGATACTCATTCGGTAACTTTTCAACGTTGTACGTTCATCCGAAGAGGAAAGTTTTTGTTTAAGTTAAGGAGTGGACATCTTTGAGAAGCAGACAGCCCGGTAAACATTTCATAAATCATATACCGTTAAGCCTTCGAGACATTTGATTTTAAGAAAGTCCATTAAGTGAGCACTGATTCAGACAGTAACTAACGGTATTTAGAGACGCATGTGTTGAAATGGCGCATCTTCATATTAAAAAGTGACAGCAAAAGATGGCTACCCTTTATTTATATACCTGGTTTATAGGAATTTTCATATTTTTAGACTTTGTAAGAGTAGACGTACTTACATTTTAATAATAATAATAATATACTTTTTTAATAAGTAATAAGTTACAATCTATATATATAAAAATGGAGCGTTAACATTTCTGTTCGTTTGTCGCCGATTCACGACTTAACGCATTCACTGATTTTAACCAAACTTTCACACATCTTTGGTATTGGTCTATATATAGTTTTTGTGAAGTTTGGTTGAAATCGAAAAACCTATGTGTGTGTGTGTTATGCGTGCGTGAAAAACACATGAATTTCCATACATTTTGCTCAACGGATTTGAATGATTTTTTTTATTTTGTTTGGCTTGAATCAGGGATGATTTAGGAAAAATTAAAATTTGTTAAATTCTCAAGAGGTGGCGCTGTAGGCACATTTCGTTTTTCATCTATTTCCTTCTATATAATCAAAATAAAAATAAAACAAAGGAAACAAATATTAGGTCTGTCACCTGAAGACTTACATTTTATTGCTACGAAAAGAAAAATTCAATCTTAAATAATTTGAAGCGAAATGGTTTTTTGGCAATGAAATAATGTTAAAAACTAAAAAAAAAATAAAATTAAATACGAATATAACTGAAAGCGTCAGTTTTTGATGAAATGAAAACAATTTCACAATTGCGCTGGGCTTGGCATCACTGATGCTATTGAAAATCTGCCTGGTTAAATATTTTTATCTGAGATATGGATTTCTTCTACCGAAAGTAAGGATTTGTCTGTATACAACTTTTAAAGCAATTTTTAACGATTCCCTTTCAATCGGTGACTCAGTTCGAGATGTGCCTGAGTGAATGAAGTCGAAGTCTGTAAAGTGCGGATTCAAGAAAAAACTTCTTACTGCATAAGTGCGATTAACTTTCCTTCAGTGTTTTATAGGCTTCACTCGCTGTCGGTTTAGGTTTTTAAAGGAATTTTCTAGTTTTCACCTGGAAAAGGGATAATTTTGGGTGATTTTTACTGGGATTAAAAAAGCCCTTCATACAATTTTTTGGGGCAACATCATTTTTAAATAATCCCACTAGCACCTGTCTACAAACTGTGAACTTGGGCGTTTCTATAAAGTTCCCACAGTCATTGTTAGGGTATTGTGTTTGATCTTTAAAAAAACAACACAACATATTTTTTAATTTCAGAAAAAATAAGAAACGATCCTAATATTCTTCTCTAGATAAAGTGGCTAAAATTCGATTGAACCATTTAAAAAAGGACCTTGCTGACAATCTGAAGTGTTTATTTAGTCCATCACAATAATCCATCGTAGGTATGTTGTATATATATGAATATTCAGTCGGTCGAATGACTTAAAATTTTGACACAACATCGCATTTGAAAATTATTATTATTTTAAATATAAAATGAAATAAAATTTACAAAGTGCAAACAGTGCATGCAGAAATTAAAACATAGCAACCCCCACTTTTCTCATTCGCTTACTCAGTGTATGTTGTACTTTTGAAACTGGAACATTATTGTGCATTGTCCGAACAAGAAACCTTGCGAAATGTAGACGGGATTGAAAAAAGGGCTTGGGGTTTTCAAAGCAATTGAGTAGGCGAAGCAATGCATGCCAAGCGCCGGGAACCGGTCTGGTATTTATTTAAATAGTTGAACCTGAAAAGTTTTATAAAATTAAACCTAGACCCTTTAAAATATTATTTGTAACGCACATGCACACCAAATTTTGGGAAGACGACTTTATGCTGAAGAAGAAGCATCTAATGGGTGTGAATTGGCGGCAGTTCCACTTGTCAAAACTGCCGTGTCTGTTCGAAAAGATGTCAAATACGGTTGACAAATAAGAAGAACTTCGGAGGATTGAAATGCCACAATCCCAACTGCAAAGGTTGTCTCAAACGTCTGCGCAAACAAGAAAACCCGAATTACAACCTTAAAAAAATAAGAATTTCACAAGGAAAGTTTTGAACAGCATAGTGAATAGACGGCTCACCAACCAGGGCGGTTTGATAGAACTAAGTGGTGAAGGTCATTCTGTTAGTGTACCAAATGCTTCTGCATAGAAACCAAATTAAATGATTACTTCGCTTTAGTGTGATGTATACAAAAATTTCAAGGTGACTTGTCCACAGTGTGAAGATGGGGACTGCCGCTTTGCGCTTGGTCTTGCTCTCAGTAAAAAATTTCGTTTTGAGCCTATCTCAGGGCTAAGTGGTTAAACAAAGCTCTATTTTCCAAGGAAATAAACCCTTCTAGCGTTGAGCTTTTAAAAATTATGCATTCAACATCTTTAACGTTTGGATACGTATTTATATAATTTCAGTTTGAATTAAACTCAAGCCTTAAAGGCAGACCGGCATTCTGTAAGGCGATAACGTTTAAACGTTTTCGTGCGCACGAACGGTTTACATGAACATCAAAAACGAAAGAAATGCTCGTGGCTGCGAAAAAAACCAAACGATCACATTTTCCTTGACGTTTTCACTTTTCTTGCTTCATGTAACCTTAAAAACGAACAGATTTTATTGTGTCCACGAAAGAAAACAAGCGGCAGCTATTTTATCATATTCCTATTTATTCCTTTTGACTTTGGTGGGGTTTGATTGTGCTGAAAATTTTATTAGAAACTTTTATTTGTTGACCAGTGATAGCGACGAAAGTGAAGTTGAAAATAAACATGGAAACTTAAGAAAACTTAGAAAAAACCTGCGGGATTGTTCGAATCCTGTCTCACATTACCTGACACAAGGTTGGTTTATTTTAATTTGGTTCTTAGTTTGAAAGTTCATTTTCATTTTTCCTTTTAGATTCGTTCAACGTTTTAGATTTATGCGTCCTCCGAAACACTTGAACTTAGAATAATGCAGATATGACCAGCAGCTTTTAAGGCTTACTCTACAAAGAATGGATGTAGAAAATTTTTCGGAAGTACTGTTTGCAAAGCAAAACATTTTATTACAATTGGTAGGAGAGAACCACGCGTGATGTTCTAAACATTTAAAATAAGGGCGAGTTGTTTATATAAATGAAATGTTGCTCATATACATCAACAAACTTAAAGATTATACTAGTATACTGTAAATGATGTTGATAAAGAATTAATAAAAATAACTAAAAAATAACAAAGCGCAAAAGGTTGCCGGACATTTTTGCGCATTCTTACTGATGCATTTCCGATGCATTTTTTATATTTGCTGATGCATTAAAATGCGGATTAAATGAGTGGCCATGAGAAAGAGAGCCTTAAATAGAAGCAGAAGACAGCCAGTCCCCACCCTGCCACAGACACCCGCCAACCATGTTTGAAAATTCAATTTTTTTCATTGACTAGGTATTGCCATGATAAAAGAAAGTTGGAACAAACCACTTTAAAGCTGGGTTGTTTGTTGTTAATTGCACAGGAACAAAGAGAACCCATGATTTTTTTTTTGCAAAAAAAGTTAAACTGCAATAGTTCCATGCGAACAATTTTTTATTTTAAATTTTTATCATTGTAACTGTTAAAGTCACTCACTCTACCAAACCATCAGTACAACAAAAACAGCGACGGAGTGAAAGATACAGTCGATAAAAGAAGGTCAGTGAGGACGGACGCCATCCAAGAAATACAATAAAGAAAAATCGATCGAGATTTAGCTTTTTGCCACCTTCACATCATCATCGCCATTGTTCACTTTTGGCTACCATCACCTTTTAAGCATTATCAGTTACAGTAACATTTTATGTAGCAAGTACACTAATTTAGTATTGCAGTGTTTTTTGAATTGCGTGTATGAGAGCAAGAAAAACGTGATTTATGTGGCGTAATTTTGTAAGGAACATTTTGAAAAACTAAAAAACCAAAACAGTCTTTGTTTTTTAAATACTATCACTAAAAAGTAGATATTTCAAGTAATATTTAAGAAAAAAAAAGTTAAAAAATCCCAGCCCCTCGTTTGCTTTCAATTAAGCCGCAAACCTTAAAATGCGATTTTCCAAAAACGTAAGAATGGCGTATACGTCAAACCCGCACTAAGAAATGTCCAAAATACAAAAAAACTGGTGGCAGGCTCTCGAAAAAAGTTCCAAATTGCAACTTTAGTCGCACAACGGTCACGCTGTGACAAACGATGTAAGAAATGTCCCTAAATCAAAAAAAGATTGATTAGTGGGTACTGTATTCTGTTGGCATCTTTTTTTAACAAATTAAAGTGTAACTGTGACTGAAAAAAAGATCAAATGTTATTTGTTTTTGAGTTTGCATTGATGGCATGCTCAAGATATGGGCTGTAGTCACCTCACAAAGTGCAGTAGTCGCCACTCTTGCGACGTAATTCAGTTTCAGTCTAAGTCGACACTCGAATACCAATGACACTCCCGGAGCCAATATTGTTTGCGCGGCTAAATTGTGGCCCAAATTACGCGTTCAAATGTTCGGCCGCTGAAAAGAGAGCTGTATCTCCGAAATTAGCCTTCAAATAGCAAATGGAAATGGCATAAAATTTCATAATTAATATAATAATGCGTTTTATTTAAGCGAAAAAAGAAGACCCCTTGCAGACATCACCAACTTTGTATTTATATGCAAATTTCTAGCGGTTGCCATATTTTTTTCTTTCCAAAAGACAGGAAAACACGGGTAAATCGACAAAAACCTTCATTTCCACCTGTCGAAGAGATAAAAATGCTCCACTGAAAGTGCCAACCGAACCCAATTTGTTTATTAGTCTTAAACAAACATTTTATAGTCGCAACGTAGCGTAATTTTTCCTTACTTAATTAAATAAATCAATAAACAAGCTGCCTTGTGATAGGTACTCGTATTTTCTTTCGCTTATTTTTGCTGTTGTTGTTGCCACTTTAACACCACCTTAAGCGGGGGATTGGTGTATGTTGTCTTTCACAAAGGAGTCAATACGCTTTGTACTATATATAAAATCAGTATCATGCGCAGTACTTGCTCTCGCTGGCGAAACGTACAAACTGCATGAACACCAATTTAATTAAGTGTCCATTTTGTTTACTGCATTTGGCCGAGTCGTGCTCGTTCGGCAATCATCGCCCTTGGGAATTATTGGTATATCCTAAGCAATAAGCTGGTAGAATTCGTTTGCATAGGTATAGTAAAATGAAGTAAAACATCCCTCGCATTCATAAAATATATACGAGGTGTCTCGTAAAACTTCCGAAATTCACTTGAATGTTGTGGAATTATACAGCGAAAAAAATAGAAGGACTCTGTGTCTACTTGTAGATAACATTGTTTACAAATAAACAAATAAAACCGAACAATTATATGGCTTTGCGCCAGAGTGTGCTGCTGCGCGTTCATTGTGTCAAATCAAAGACGCATGTAAATGTAATTTAAGTGCTGTCGTGGCCGAGAGGTACTGCTCGTATCTCGCGCGTACTTTGTGCACTAACATTGGCTTGGCTGCAGCGACAACCGGTGGTCGACTGAGAGCGTTCGTTGTACGAAGCATTTGATTAGGCAAATACGACTTTTATTGTTATTGACAGTTCAGTTGGCCTTGCCAGATGGATGTGCGAAATGCGATTGGCGGGGGTGTAGTCGTATCTATTCAGGGTCAGGCTGCACTACGGGCAGGGGCACTCTTGTCACTTGCCAGACAAACAAATGCGTGTATAACAGCCGTACAGCTGTCAAACAGAAGTGGCTAGCAAAATGTCGTACAATATAAACAATGAGAAGAGACACTTTCGAGGTATGTTTGCGGTTCATTCTCTGAATCGGATTTGTATTTTGGTTTCAATCTCAAATATTTAAACCGACAATTTGCAACCGAACGATATAGGTAATTTTGTCTGTATTATTCGAAGGAAAACGAGTTCCGTGGCTCATTCGCAGGACTATTCGCTTCGCCATCAATGAGCGAAGCGAATAGTCCTGCGAATGAAATGAAATGAATGAAAAGAAATTTTATTCTGAATCCTCTGAGGCAGTTCTTTTCGATTTTGCGCCGTGCTAATAACAAATTTTGGTTCCGACTTTAAATTTACGGAAGCTCACAATTGCGAAATTCGTATGGAAAATATAGCCACTGTGAATTATGCTAAAATTTAGAGTCGAAACTGAAAATGTTTATTGGTAAGGCCCTTGGAATGTTGTGTGTTGCAAAAACTGAACGACAGGTCTGAGATTCAACACAAAAAATAGCACTTGACACTTTTTGCACTCTAAACTTATACCCATTCGAATTCGCCACAAAATTGAGAAAATCTCTCCCATTTGTTCTAGAGATTTAAAAAAAATGTTTTAAATTTATGCATACCTGGCAGAATGAGGTTGTTGAAATACACTTGATCTACCTGCCTCTGGCTGGCTAAATGCATCTTGATACAGTTCTGAATATTTCTAATAGATCGGCAAACACAGTTTACCGCCTTCGTAAAGCTCCTAGCCACATCAAATTTACCATAAGAAGTCCACTAGTTTGATAAAATGGGCCTAACAATTCATCAAATAGGAATAGTAGTAGCTACAGTAGAATCTCGGAAAAATTAACACATAAAAGAAGAGTTCTTTTTCATCTCTTTGAATTGTTCACCTTTTCAAGCATCAAAACATTTAGTTAAAGAAGAACAGACATACATAAAATCATTAAATATTGGTATGTATATCAAAATAAGAAATCACTTTATATAATAAAAAATAAAAAAAATAAATAATAAAACCAGAAAAAGAAAAGTTAACTACTCAAAGTATTAAAAAGGACTTTATACGTCTTTCCAAGAACAAAACAAACTGTTTTATGACAGACTGTCGGAACGTTCATCTTTCCGAACTGCTTATCTTATAAATACAACCGTTCATGTTTCCGAGACTCTACTGTATATTAGTGACCATCAGGGATGAGAACTTTGGCCCCCGTATCTCGTTCCGAAGGTATTTTTCTTCGAAATCGAACGTTTTGTACTTTCATCTTCGAAAGCGCAATGTCGGCTGTCGGATTTAGGATTCCGAAAGTGGAATTTATATTGTTTAAAATTGATCTCGAAAGTATTACAGAGTACCTACTTAAAAGCAGAACAGAAATCGATTTCGAATAGGATTGGCTTTCGGAACGAATTAGAGAGTGGGACACCTGAACGAAGTAAATATAATCGACTGAAACAAATTTTGTAATACAACTATATATTTAGTGAATTTTCTATGTATATCTCTATCCAATTGGAGTAAGTAGTGTTCCCACCATTGTAGACTGTTTCCCCTTTTTGTATGAGCAAAAGCATTAGTTTTTCCCTAAATTTAAAAAATGTTCACTCTTTTTTCCCCTAAGTGATATTTGCATTTATTTCTATATGGAAAAATTAAGAAAATAGTATTAACAGGCTTAAAATAAACATTATTACATAAATATGAACATATCTATTATAAAATAATTTTATTTTCTGTTAGACGTAATACCAAAATGGGTGAAAGCATTCGGATAGACAAAAATTGTTAAGTATACGTTCGATGGGCTGTTTTCTTTCATATTTAGTATGAACATTTCATTCTGATTAAAGTTTAAAATTTAAATTTTGGGGGCTTACAGTTTGGATCCGTTTTTTTTTTTGCATTTTCATACCAGTTTGATTTGTTCGAAAACGGCTCTAACGATTTCAACAAAAATATATTGATATTCAAGCTTAAGTAGGTGAGGCTAACATAACTGCATATTCAGTTTTCCGCTAAAAAATCGAGTAACGGTACTTTTGAAATTTGGACATATCTCGAAAACGGTCCATGCGATTGTAACAAAAATTCATTTCTCAGGTAATATGGTCATTTCTAACTTAATGGAAAACTCAGTTTTTCTCTGTATTATCGTAAAATGGATTTTTGAAAAATGCCATTTTTGAAAAATATAGTTTTCCCTGGTTTTTTTTTTTTTCAAGCATATGTCCAACAACTCGGAGCTTACACAATACTCCCAGTCCATTTACATTAATACTTTTGATGAACGAGAAAGTTACGTTCGACCCAGTCGTGCACTTTATTTAAGTTTGTCTCTCGTTTTTCCCTTTTATCTTATAGAATCGACAAAATTGGCACTTCGCCCCTCAATCTATGGGATCACTAGGAGTAAGCACAGGAAAGACTCTCGAAAACGCTTAATTGATCGGCTGAGTTTATCGGCAGCATTTAAAGACGGTGCAACTTAAGTAAGGATTCTCCAAGTGGAACAAAATACCAGTTCGCAGCAAATAGAAACAGCTATACAAATTTAAAATTCCATTATTTTCCTGACTATTTCTATTATTTCTATTATTTTAAGGCTCACGCATTCGATGCGATAGGCCCAAACTCGTTTCGAAACACGGTATTAATGAACTTCAGCTATAAAGATGAAATTTTGTAGGTAAAGGGTCTTTCATTCAGGACTTATTTCTTAAATAAAATGCAAACTCCTTAAGCTATCTTAAAAAAAAACTATCAAAACATTTATGAATGGCATTCGACTTCGTTCATATGTCCACCACGGGAAGGTATGTAGCGGTCAATACGTTGAACCCAATTTTCGATAACTCGGCTTCACATTTCGACCGATACGGCCGCTATTTTTCGTCCAATACTGGCTCTGAGCTCCTCTAACGTCGCCGGCTTGTTGTGGCATAGACCAATGATTTAATGTAGCCCCAAAAAGTCTAGAGGCGTTAAATCTGGGCGGCCCATAGGTAGGTCAGTTTCCGACTTCAATAACTCGATTGTTGCACCCGCTCTGTGGCTTGTGGCACCGTCTTGTTGGAACCACATATCACTGATGTCCAATTCATGCAATTGCTCAAAGAAATAACGTTCCAGCATGTCTCTGTAACCGTAACGTGACGGCCATTTTCATCGACGAAAAAAAAAACCGGCCCAATGACGCCTCCGGCATGAAAACCGCTCCAAACGGTGACTTTTTGCGGATGAAGTATTGTTTCATGAAGCACATGAGGGTTCTCACCTTTCCAGTAACGCCTATTTTGCTTATTGACGTTTAACCAACACCTGGGACGAGAGTTACGGCCGAAAATTGGCGGGACCGACTCGGAATTTCAGTAGTAAATTTTAAATATTTTTAAACATTGTTCCTTCGTGTACTCCTGATTTTACTGAATATTTTGACATTGACAGTTCGGTAATCGGTTTAAGGTTGCGTTCCCACAGCAAGTTGAAGTTGTCAAGTCGCTAATGAAATACCCTTTACAACCGACTGAAATTGATAAATTTTGTAAGCCTCCTTTTCATTCGGAAACTGCTGAAAAGAAGTTCCCACTCATGACATCGTTGACAGTTCCACATACGTCCAACTCATCATCACGAGTGCATCAAACCCATAATCGTCTGGCTTTTTACACAATCATTTTGGCATTCCGTGCGCGCGATAACTGTTGCAACTCTATATACATTCATTTCGCTTGCATCCCCTAGTGAGATGCGTGCATCGAAAACAATGAAACCACCAGAGACACGCGTGTGAAACTTTTCGAAAGCGCAACGCATTTGTCAGTAAATAAATCATAAAAATAACCACTGCACAGTGATTTATACTCCCCCTTTTGGATTCACATCACAAAGCCAAGTCGCAGAGTCAAATCTCCGCCTGAGAAAAAAAATAAAGACCAACAAACCTGTGAAAACTCACAAATACCCCCGGCTATAATGAAATAATTAAGCCCGAAGAAGACAACTCCGAGAAATGCCGAGGAATTGGTCAGAATATAGCGCTCCGCCAACCGTGATTGCAATTTTCAATTCAATTGCAATTTTTCCTCCACACAAATGTTCGTGTTAACAATAAAAAAGTATTTTTCTCTCGATATTTTTTTTCTGCGCTTTTAATTAACACACTGAATGGCGTGCCATGGAAGCACACACTCACACAACTCATTAGGCCAGCATATTGGCGCGGCGATTCCTTGATGCGCATTTAGGGTACGGCTTCACCATACACCCGCACATGCTACGGGGAGCAAAATAAAAGTACCTAAGTGGGCATAACTGGCCCCGCAACTCCGCACAGACTCCATCCGACACCACTTGCATCTCGAGCTGGAAATTATCCAAAGCGCGATCGCGTTGAAGTTCAGGTGCAGTTTCTGTTTTCGTGTTTTTTTGCGCCGACCGGCCAGTGTCTGGCGGACTTCGGAGCCAAGGCAGCCAAAGCACGCGGCTGATATTTGACGAAATCAAATGAATATCGAGCAGTGCACAGCGGAGCGACGTGGACGCACTGCACTCAGGTAATGGTAATGATTATCTAATAAAAAATATAAGAAAAAGGAAATGTAAGCTCCCATACAGATGGCCTTTGCTTGTGTGCGAGCGTCTAGGTGCACGCTGTGCGCAAATCGGAGGCTAATTGTGTGTGGGATAAGTACCAAGGCCGATTGTAAACTATTTTTTATTTGCTGGTCATGCGCACATGGTCACGGCCATTGAAGTTTAAATATATCTGTGTCCATGACATGCGCTGTGATAAGGAAAAAATTCGTTACAGCGGCTCGATTTCAAGCTGAACGATAAGAGGTAGTTTCTTGTTGAAAAGTGGTGGCGAATCGAGAAGATCAGAGGCGGACATAAGTAGGTACCGACTGGAAGTGGTCTTAGGCTAGGGAATCATTTAAATTAATTTCTAGGTTAGATCACAATTTCTGATGAGAGTTTGTTTGGGAGACATTTTCTTTAAAGAAAATCAGGAAAGTTCTGAATAAGAAATTCATTTTGCGCACAGATGGTCCTTCAAGGAACTCTAGGCCTAGCTTCTCACAAGCATTCGTTTTGTATATAGATTTTTACATTTGGCACGAATGGAGGGGACCTGCAATTTTATGCCAAGCCTGAATTGGGAACTTTCTTAGTGCAGCAGGTATATACTCAGATCTTAACGTCTTTTCCATACTGCGGAACTTCTCGTGACCTTGTCAGACGGTCAGACTGTCGTGAGAAGTTCCGCAGTATGGCAAAGACCTTCAGATCCAAGTTGCGGTCCGGTAAAATTACCACTGAGCCACAGCATCGTAAAACGGAGTCCCGCAAATATCCAATGTAGTTGCATCTCTGAGAGGGTTCCTGTCCATGATAGAAGATGGAAAGATCTGTAGAAAGACCGGTAGCTCGAAGTAGGCTGTTGCGGCTTGATAAATGTGAGCTAAAATTTGGAAAGTTATTAGGTGCGATGACAATGAAAACTGTCGGGGAACGTCAAAAACTCGTACATTCGCATGTGAGAATTCTGTAAAAACAAAATGGCTGACTCTGCTGTACCCCAAATGGGTTTAAAATTTTTTCGAAGGTCCCAGCGGTAAGAGGAGTGCGAGTTGGAGGTCTACCTTTCCGCTGGCCCTTCAAGCAATCGATACTCGGGTGTCTGATTGACGGTTTTTAAACCAGGTCATAAAAGACTTGCCAAACTAAAATTATTATGAACCTGCATTTTTTTTTAAAAGCTATAAGTTCTAAGGTTACTCTATAACCATCGGCACAAGTTTCAATAGTGCTCTTGGAGGTCTCTGTAGGGACGGGATTTCAAGGTATTTCCGGGCTAGGATCTAAGTTTTGTTAAGACTTACGACGGCCTTGATAAAGACTCCGTTTCAGAGGACCCACGGTTTCAATTGCTCGCACCGTCGTATATTCACTCAAGGTTTAAATAAGCTTGAAGCTCTTTTGGTAAATATTAGGCTTCGTTCACAATGGATGTTTGAAGTCCCTGCTTGAGCGGCGAAACACCAAACTTTGAATAGATTTACAGCACAAGCTCAACTTGAGAGGACCAAACAAGGATCAAACAAGTTTACTTAAGATGCAATCTTAACAATGATAGACTTCACTACCACGGACCTAGATCGGACCACGTCAAACAAACAATGTCGTACCAACTCAAAACAAGTAGAAAATCATCGATCTACCTCCAACCGTCCTAGACAGAAAAACTATGAAGAAGTAGGGTGTTGCTGGGTATTAGACGAAAGACCACTCACCTATAGTTTGTCAGGAAATGAGTTCGAAGACATCTAACTACCAACTAGGTAGAAGAATGCGAGTCTTGCCGGTCAAGAATGGCCTTTTTAGTTAAGATCTAAGTATTAGGTAGAAAAGCTTTTCAAAAGTTCTCCAAAAATGCAGCTTGTACCAGAAGTTTTTGAGTGACTTTCCCTGTTAGCTAGCCTCTGTGCAGGTCGATGGTCTCGCCTCAGAAATCCGTCCCGTATATATTTCGTAAGAATGTCAGACGTCTTCTTTATAGGTTAGGTTAGGTTTAGTGGGATTGTGCGATCGTCACAAAAGACCAGGCACCTAAACGGGCCTGATAGGAAAGTAGACTATGACCTCTACAGATCGATGTTAAAATGCTCAAAGGCACTTATGCATTTCAAATCCTCTCTATTATAGATATTTTTGTGAACGAAACAAAAGGTCTTGAGAAAGTCAAACCTTTTCCAGCTCGAAACGCTCGGAAAAGCCTGATATTTTCAGTCGTTCGCTTCGGACTTATAAGTAATTCGAAGTTGTTCAATTAATGGAGACTACCAGGCAGCCAAGGTAAGCATTTTGGGGTAGCCATGGCAATATTATTTCCATTGGTTGGACCTAGTTAGGCCATTAAACTTGCCGTCGCATCTTTTGGGGGTTTCTTTTATCAAACTTCCTGGTTCCATCTGAATGTTTAAGACTGTTCTTTAGAACAAAACTTCTTAAAAGACGCGGCTACATCATTGCGTGGGGCTTCGAGCTTAACCTAACCTCTCACCTGCTACGAAAGTCTGTAAAGACTGGTGGAGTTGCAGGGAAAACCAAGCTTGAAACTACAAGTCTCTGTACATTTTTCGTCTAAAGATGGTTTATGGCATCAACTGGAGTTTCGATATCACAGCGTTTATGAACTATTGACGACCTGTGTTGGGTGGATAACCTCACTGGTGCGGACTTTCAACAGCCTTAGGACTGGATTCGATAAGGATGGATGTTCGTATTCTTACAAATGGCTCCAGGACCACTCCACTCAACCACAACCATCCACTCTGAGACTATACCTATATTGATAATGAAGCCCGAGTTCGACTTCTTTTACGACTGCCATTGCATTTTCAATACGTGCCAGCTGCCAACACTGACAGTTCAAAACGCTTCAAATAACAACGCCCAAGGTCAGGTGAAACATCAAGCTGCGCGTTCGAAATTGCATCTATTACAACTCGCAGCGTGGCTATAAATACCTAAATGAGTAACCTCACACAAATAGAACGCGTACTTTCCCAGCGCACGCTTACTTCTAAATATACACCTGCCAATTGGACTTTGCATTCAAATTTCCACAACCTCAAACAGAACTAGATCAGTCTTATCGGCTTTCCCCCTTAATGGGTAAATTTTATTCGTACCTATCCAGGAATTGGCAACAATTAAAGAACTTTTATGCACACAAAGGGTTTTTCATCGTTCGTGTGTTTAAGTCAAGCTGGTAGCACTGGAACTGGTTGAAAGCAATCGCAACTCGTTATTCACTTATGCAACATGCAAGTGGCCTCACCCCAGGGCAGGGTATATATAGACAACATTTAGATAACCTCGCAGTTGGCTTGGGAAATTATTAATTGCAAATTAATGGGCAAGCTTGTTTTTTCTGGAATACGAACTGCGCGCTGAGTGAGAAGCGTCTATTTAATTTTGGTGGGGTAGACAAATTCTAGCCCATTTATGGAATTTCCTAGCAAAGACTTGCAGCATTCCAAATGTTGATTCAGTTGGCATGATGTTTGGTTTGGCCCTCGATATTGGAGGTACTACCTGTTGCCCAGCAAAGTTCGCTCGCGAATTGAGATGATGAGCTGCGATGGAGGCTGGTGATCTTTGGGCAGTGGTTTTGGCACTCTTTTTTAGGTGGAAATGGGGCAGTAACTCCAAATTTAACAGAAAAGCGACGGGAAGCAGGAGGTGGGATACTACCTAGTGGTAAGGCACCTCCTCAAACGCGGCAAAGGAGATGGCAGAGTGTCCCTAAGATAATCGTCATCTAGGGGTAGCATCGCCATTTAGCTGTATATGGAGCTTCATCAGTGGCGTAGCATGGGTTGAAGCCGCCCGGGGCAGACCCAATTTATGCCGCCCCAAGTAATTTTTCACACACTAAACAAAAAAAAAAAACAATCGTCTACGGTTTCAACCAGTTATACCTACACTTATACATATGTATGTCAATAAACTTGGTAAAATTTCTCTTCAAAACTTTTGTCAACTGTTGTTCGTACTATGTACCAGTGCTGCCAGACCGCTTTAACCACTCGGAGTCAAAAAACTAGACAAAAAGCGCTAGAACGCGCTAAATTTGTTTTTTTCATGGAAAACTAAGAGCCAAATTAAACGCTAAATCTGAAATTCTTATAAGGAGAGTAAAACCACAACAAAAATAAAAATGTGTAAACCAAATCTCTTTATTTTGACACTTCGTTTGTTAAGATTGATTGAGTGTGAAAACCGCTAAACTACAGAAATGATAGAGGGGATTTGCAAATAAAAAGCGCTAGAAAATCCGCTAGGTGCTAAAACGCCAGATCTAGCGCCGAAAGCGCTAAAATGACAGCCCTGCTATGTACTTTCTAGTAAGTGAAGCAAAAATGAAGCCGCAAATCAAAAATTTTACCATATTGGTTACTTTCCAATTTCCCAAGCTTTAAGCGGATAAAAATTACTTACCTCAGGATATCAAATAAACAACGGTAATTTCCATTAAGCCTTACTTTTTTTCTTTAACTGTTGAATTTTTTTTTAATTTAATTATGTACATAAAATTATTTTTCCCTAAATTAATAATTTCATAACTAAAATTTGTTTAAAAAAAATAATTTTTAAATGAAAGGAAAGAAAGATTGCTGCAAATGAAGTGGGAGTTGCTGATTTTGTAAGCTCCAAGTTGTTGGAATTATTTTTACAGAGCATATTCAATATGGTTGAAGAAAGGAGAAGTTGGTAATATTTTCTAAAAATAAGTTCATTGGAAGTTTGGCATTGTTATTATTTCAAAAATATACCGATGATATGTGAATACAGATCGGCATATTTATATTATATGTAATATGTATTTGGGTCAAAATCGTTGGAGCGGATTTTGTAAAACTATGCACTCAAAACAGCAGCAAATATTGGAATGTTTAATTTGAAAAATACAATTTTCTTAACTGTTTAGCTGAAAACTGAGTATTCATAAATTATTGTTCGGGATGTTAGCATTACTTGGTTCTTAAAGATTTATCGAAATCGAAAATGGGGTTTTCGAGATATGAGCAGTTTTTAAAATAAGCGTTTTCGGTGATTCTAATTGAAAATTAAGAACGCAATCATTTTGAAAACATAAATTTTACTCTAAGCGTGGTCAAAATCGTTATTGTCATTTTCAGGTAAACCTCATGTCATGCTTACCTCACCTACTTACTTAAATTTAAATGCCAATTTTGGTTGAAATCGTTAAAACCGTTTTCGAACAAATCAAACTGGTATGAACATTTTATATGGGAAGTAACATCAATATTGAGGTTGCCGTGCAAAAAAGAACGGCCCCGAACTGTAAGCTCCCAAGCTCAAAATCCGAAGTTTGAATGAAATCCGGGAAGAAGAAACTTTTATATTTATTTACTGAAAAGTTCATAAAAATGTTGTTGTCCTACTTTTCATCAGGGCAAAATCTCAAAATTATTCGTTCAGTATCGATGGTCTCTATGACTTCCTGCCCTATAGCCATGATACTCAGATTAGATAGCCTTAGAGTGCGCATTGTGGACCTTAAATCATTTTTAATAAGCTTCAACTTTGAGTAACTCCTCTCACACATTCAACACACACAACTTCTAGCAAGAAAAAAATTGTTATAATTGTGTGTGCTGTACAGGGTTGTCATTTCTGATAAAATGAAGTTGCATACTAGGGAGCAGCACTCATTGGATTTTGTTGTTAAGCAACACAAGGAATGTAAGCTTTGTAAATAAATTTGTAAATAAATTCGTTGGACTGAAAAGAGAATCCGTTTTGTAAATTTTGTATATTCAAACATTTTAACCGCTCCAAATTAACGCCCCTAGCAAAAAGTCGCCCGGGGCCCCCTTGCCCCCCCCCCCCCCCCCCCCTCGCTATGCCACTGAGCTTCATGCAAAAGGTTCCTGGCCACACCAATGAGTCTCTCCGCCTTGCTATTCTTAGAAGCCATGATTGTGGTAGTGATATCATCATAACTTCGAATTTTGGTGCGCATTTGGGAATCTTTTACGTCATGCAGACCACTTTCGCTGGCGGAAACTCGGATCAAAAGCGTGGTCTTCATCCTGAAGTGAGTAGAGCAGCATTTCAGCCTTTCACCGTCTTAGAGCGATGACTGCATTGATTTCGTAAAATATTTAGCTTCTTCTGCTTTCTGTCCAAGGACATTTTGTAACACAATGCTTCTAGCTGTCAGAAACGCACTGCTGGCTTTTGGCTCAGCTGGGGGCTTCATTCACGGTGTCGCATAGCCCTTCGCTCTTTACCTGTGACAGAATTCGAGTTTCTACCATTTTTGGGGTACTTACCGGACCCCAAATCTGCAATCTGCAGTTAGAAAGGGGAAGTAGAAAATGTGGAATATCGCTTATTAGAAATGTAGCTCCTGGTGAATGGAAGGGTGGCTTTTCCATTGCCTTTAATACCTGCCAAGGGTACTCCTTCCTCCACGGAGTTTAAAAAGACGAGTCGAGTCGCGAGTCTTCCCAGGTCATATATAGGTAATCGCAGTGGACCTCCATGGCTTCTGGAGATACATTTTTTACTGAGCATACACTCAGAAAAAAAAAATTGTAATGCCAACAATTTTCGTTGGTTAAAATGAACCCAAATGTCAAAATCTTTGATTTAAGAATGAAATTGTTTGCAATGATGTAATAAAATACTTAAGGAGAGTAGTTATACTATTCTTATGCTGAATATTTGATTCTTGAAAGATTAAAATCGAGTTCTTGTTAAAAGGAATAATATTTGAACCAAGAACTTTATAAAATTATTAAGTATATATACAAGGTGGCGCAAAAATAACCTTCCGATGTTTTTTGGCTGTAATTTAAAAAAAAAATGAAAAACTTTGATTCTTCTTGTGGATTATTTTTATTTGGTCTTTTAATTTTTTTTACATCAAGTCGAGAATATGATGTCATGTAAATGGCCGCCGCCACAGTTGATTGTCATTTGAGCCCTTTTTATGGCATTTTCCATCACTTTGGCCAAAACTTCCGGCGATAGGTCCTCACATTCTTGACGGATATTGTCTTTAAGAGCTGCAAGAGTCTGAGGCTTGTTGACATAAGCCCGCGACTTCAAAAAGCCCCACAAAAAGAAGTCTGGAGCGGTCAAATCAGGCGATCTTGCTGGCCAGTGCAAATCGCCAAAACGGGAGATAAGGCGCCCGGGAAATGCATCCTTCAGCATATCGGTTGTGGCACGTGCAGTGTGTGCCGTTGCACCGTTCTGTTGGAACCACATGTTTTCCAATCCTTGTGCCAAACTCACCGACCGATTATTGCTCAAATAAATAGTCACCAATATTCCGCGTTCTGGAGCAGTGTAGCGTAACATTGTTTATTAACGTGTATTTCGCATATGTTTACTACACAAATGTCAAAACAGAACTGACTTTAGGGGCCAATTGCAAAATTTATAGCATTTTCTGATAGGAGGATTACTTTTGAGCCACCTTGTATAAAATTAGAAAATTTTATAAAATTCTCAAAACTCTTCGCTAAACAATCTTTATTTTTCTAAGTGTATAAAGGGTCATTAATTTATCGGTTTCGGAAGTAAAGCTAAATAAAACACACACAGCGATAAATTTTTGATGAAAATTTTATTTCATTATAAAGTTTGCACTTTGCCATTAAGTGTGAAACACAATTTCATTCAATTCATTTCACTAGGAGAAGATACACGAATTTAAACGATGTTCTGAAAAGTTCAGCGGGTTTCCAAAACCCGCTGAACTTTTCTTTGTTAAAGCTCTGTTTTTGCGGAAACACATCACTTTCAGATGTCTCTATCGTGTATCGTTTAGTTTTCACCCGCATTTGTTGCTTCTTTTTCGACCAACTTACCATACCACGCTTGATCGTGACCACAGTGCGAATACCGACTCCAAAGCCAACCAATTGCCCCAGCTCCTGCTAATTTTACGACCAGCTTCAGATACAATCGTCTATTATCGCCTAAACGAGCCACGAGGTAATGCGACAGGTACCTACAGTTACCAAGATATCAAAAATGATATAAAAAGAAACGGGGAACCAAAACTTTTGCCCACCAGTTGACTAATTAAAAATGATAAACATGCGCCACCATGCCGGGGAAGTAAACCTATAATTTCCCGCTCTAAAAAAAAAAACCCCCCCTCAGACAGACATAAACCTTTCACAGGCCATTAAAGATAAAACCCTTTGCACAGGTATACTCGCGTATTAGACAAATCATAGACGAAGAAGCATCGTTAAATATCCATAGATCAGGGAGGGAGCGACCACAGCTGCAATATCAACCGACGGGGGCCACTCAAAATAAATATACACCCATGCACACAGCGTAGACAGCGACCGGTGGGGTGCCTCCAGCACCAGTCTTTCGGTTTAGCAGCTCTAGCCTCTCGGTCGTAAATTGAAAATGTAACCGAATTTTCTCCAGTTTCCACCTGCAGCATGTACGACCATGCGACCGCTGACCAGCGATATACTCCTATCTATTCGATTGGAGTTTCCAAATTTCGTATGTAATGTCATGGGTGGAATCCAGTTAAGCCCCTCTGGCCTTAGCCGGGCTTAAAATGGCCAATAAAAGAAAAGAGCGCAAGCAAAACTGTAATCTAAGACAAAAATCGATCAGATAAGTTTTTTAAGTTATGGAAGTTATTCCGTTTAATTAGGGAGGGTCTGCAGGGCGAGACGATCTCTTGAATGTTTGGAATGTTTTTTTGTTTTTTTTTTTAATGAAGAGGAATACCGACGGTGGATCTGTGACGCGTGGAATGTGATTTAGTCGAGACTATTTGCAATGGCAACAACGAGATGTTGTGGTTGGAGCTGAATATAGTTTCCAAAGGGCCCGCAATGGTTTTGTGTCGATACCTGGAACGGAAGTCGTATTGGGCAACACATTCGCGAATGTTGAAGCTTTATAGACGCTCACATAGTTTGAACATTGTCACAATTTAAAAAAAGAGAGTTTACGTTCCAAAGCAACCCCCACGAATCGATATGATCCACTGTTCCACGAGTGGTTTGTATTGAAATCACCTGATGACCATGACCGTTCATGAAGTTGGTTAGCTTGACATCTAAGCAGGTGTGGGCTGATCTCAGGTCATATTGTCGTCACCTTCACCCCCTATATAGATAGGCTAGGTAAACTTATTTTTTATTGTAAACTAACGATGAGTGTGTGTGCACAGTTTAAGAGGTGAAATCTCAGGGTTGAATCAACGCAACCCTAGCTGGGTGTGCGGTACTTCTAGTTTTCGATGCGAAAGTTTGACCAAACATTTCTTTGTTGAAAACGGTGCAACCCAGACTTGTGTTTCGCAATTTGTGATTTAAAACTGTCATGTCAGACTTTCCACGTAGTCGAGGCCACTGTAAAGCTGGAAATAGCAACTGGAACAGGTCTGTCAAAGTACTTCATTCACGTTTGAGGTCTTTTCTGTTATAGCTACGGCTAAAAAGAACGTTCTTTGTACTAAAAAAAAGCAACTTCAAGCCGTCTAGATCTCTTTGCCTAAGAGCCGAAGGAATTAGAACATTTCAACTGCCTATTATCAGTGGCGTAAGCAGTGAGGGGGTTGGGGGCAGCTGCCTTGTCCTTAAGACAAGTAAAAAACAAACACCAGAGTTTGGTTCCTTTGACAACTGGACCCTCATGCTACTTTTCAGACGGTTGTCGTGCGAAGAGATTAACCTTTGAAACTATCAACTCAGTGCTGAAGTTAAAAGTTTGAAAGCAGCTGACTTCGCCTTGAGTTTCCACAAATATAATAAAAACAGTCTTGAAAATGTCATCAAGAAGAAAGCTCCTTACGGCCGTCCAAAGCTCAAAAACGATAGCGTCCACGTGGTCATCGTCATATCTCATCTGCCCCTATGTGCAGTCTTCGATGGCATGTATGTCCGAAATGTCTTGTACACAACGGCTGTAGCTTCGCACGCAGTAACGAGGGATCTTATCTGTACAACTGGATCAGCCACGCTATCATTAAACTTGTTTCAATCGTTAAAGATGTGAAACAATGCGCAGACCAGGTGCCACCACTAATAATGTAGTGGTGTACGAATAGAGGCAGAGCTTGATAAGAGACTTAAAGCATGTGTAGCATCTAAATCTGGACTTAATGACTTGACACGAAAAGATGTTCCATTGAAAAAGGTTTTGAAAGCAAACGCTTGCCAACCTACCTAGCGAACTTACTCCATGACAAAAACCAAACGAAAACCTACAGCAGGGTTCGTCTTAGTCTCTTGACTCTTTTTAATCCCGCTTATCTAATAGAATCGAACAGAATTGATTTGCGGGTGACGTGTGTATATACGAACGCAAGCTTAAAAGATCGATTATAATGGACTTAACTGCCTGAGCAAGGCGGATTGCAAAGCAACTTTCAAACTACAGACTCAATGTCCAACTTAATAAAGCCACTCCAAGGAACGACTGAAATCAGATACAGATACAAACTGAAGACTCGTAAAAACTTACAGGGATCAACCTTTAACTTTAGACCAACAACGCCTCCGCCTCGCAACGGGGCAAATGTATAAGTGTGCCCTACTCCAAATGTATACCTTCTGCTCCGGTATATTTGTCTGAAGACCGCCAACGTCCGCCAATTAACAACCCGTTACGGATCATCTGTGGCACAATAGGGTTCGTATTAAGCAACCAAGGTCCACCTTAATAGCGCCGTCGAAATGCACTTGAAAGCGTGCAACATACTTCGATAGCAAAGTGAGGTTACAAAGACTGAAGCCTCGCCAATTGTCAAACTTGGTGCAAAACTTGAAAAGTAAGTCTGCCAAAATGCTCCAAAAATGCCGCCTGCGGCTTAAAATCCAACTATACGCGCAGCTGTAACGTTCTTCATTCATTTCAACTCATGTACCAAGACCAAGTGCCTTAAGCGCCAACAGAGCCATTTCGAGTACAACCCACTAGAGACTAGACCAATGATGGCCATCAAGTGAATGAAAGCCACATGCATGAACATCCCGAAAGATACGCGGAGCCCCGTTTTATGGCCAACAAATGGCCTATTACACGCTCAAAGTTTGAGTTTCATTAACTTCGATTGATTTACGACCGCTGAAGATGAACTTGCACAAGCGCAGCTCCGGAATTAGTTGACGCGTTGTGCGAATTCCGTTCCGCCTTCCAAGTCAATCCATCCAGCCTCTGTGCTGTTTATCTGCTTTCAAAGTTTTTCCAGACATTTTTTCATTAAAAAATAGGAATTTGCCCTCAAAAACGAAGACCAGCCGAAGGAAGAACAGAAAAGAAGTAAAAAAAAAAAACCGATGCGCTTCTCGATCACTTGGCCCTCCCAAGATTAGAACAATTAACTCGCCAGACGACACAAGAGCGACGACGACGACCACGATGACGATGCTGGAGTAGCAGCAACCAAAGCAGGAACACCATCACCACGAAGGTCGATCTGTCGGTCTCGTTTCGCCCGGGGCCAGAGCGCACTGTGCGTCGCGTCGTCATCGTCTGTAGTCTAGCGAGGGACACCACATAATGAGTCCACGACACGATACATCTTGCATTTTATGAGCCATGGAATCTGGAATAATGCACATACACACAAATAAATGTCAAGTGGAGGATGTCTCGGACTCGGAGCGACACCCGCCTTTCGGAGCCAGCGTCAGATGGTAATTTGATTGCAATGCGCTCGGTTAGCACTTCACCTGCACCGCGCTCACGATGTGGCGTGGTCCTCTGGCTCTTCCCCCAGCTATTTGCCCAGGTTTCAGGCCCTCAAGTGTAATGGTGGTGGTGGTGGTGGTGGTGGTGGTGGTGGTGGTGGTGGTGGGAGGCGAGAGAAGATATAAAATTAACCCAACTGCAGTGAAAGAGAACCGCGTATAAAGATGTCAGCTAAATGATACTTAAGTCTTAATCACTTTTAGGTTAGCACACCAGTGCGCCCGGTTCCCAGTGCCCATCAGTGCCCACTGTAAAACGTCAGCCGCGGAGAAACCCCAGCCACAACAACGACACACAACTTTATGCCAAACTAATGGGATCACACTTCAAAATGGTTCCTGCTGTTCCATGTGTATCCCATGCCCCGGCTTGCGGATAAATGCGAGCCCAGCACACACATACCGATGCTGAGGGCGAGGAGTGCATTAAGTTTTACGATCATGCGCCCATCAACATGCAGCACGTCGGTCGCTCTGGGAAAGGCTGGCGCAATTGCACGCAGCTCTGGTGAGCTGGAGCCAATCCGCTCCCCGTCCCGCTGTCTGGGCGAGCAGTTCAATTGAAAGTTCCGGTTTGGACGATCGCACAAAAGCACAGCTGATTTCCACCACCAAAAGTGGTATCATAAAAGTCGCCAGGCTATTTGTTTTGACGCTGACAACGAGCCAGAAGTTTGCGCACACAGCAACAGCTAAAACGCTGTTATTTACGAAGCAAACACAATAAAATGGTACTGGCCGATAAACTGGCAAATGATGTCAGATATCTCAGGTGAGGGTTGCTGGTACTTGTTTGTGGTCACGCAGGTGATTGAACGATATACCGACTGCGTAAAAGTTGTCAGCACGTCAAAATGTTGAGTGACGTCTTAGAGCTTACTAGCTTCGCATAATTTTTTATTAATACGGAAGTTAGAAATCGGATGCTGGATGCAGGTAGCACCAAGAATTTCTGGGTTTTCCTTATTCACGTCCTTGGGATTGTAGAGCCACTCGCAGAAGCCGATGTTGCAACTAATTTCAAAAAAAACTGTCCCATTTTAGTTCCAATTCCTTCACCGAACTACCTTAGTTCAATTAGTTCAAGCATGAGTGATGGGGTGGTTTTTGTGATAGAGCTGATAGAAACGTCCTTTGACATATCCCTAAATTTTGTTGAGGAACCAACACGTTCCTCATAAACGGATCTAGCTTGATGTCGTCTGCTTACCGCACCGTCTCAAAAACCACCGGAGAATAATCCGTCATTTCGCAATAAGATGATGGTCATATAAACACCAACCTACTTAAAACAACAGGATTTCATATGAAAATAAATGGATTCCGTTTAAACAATGTTAAATTCAAAATGAACTTCATTTCATTTTTATATGAAATTTCTTTTTAATTAAACTGTTAAAATTAACAGAATTCTCAATAATTCCAAGTGCTGACTTATTAAAATATGAAGATTCTCTTAAAAAGTGAGAATCATTTTGAATTAAGCCAAAAACCCTTGGTGGTTGTAATTATTTTTTTGCAAACGATTTTTCATGCACGGTAGAAGCATTGAAAGGATTTCTCTGCATTTCCGCATGGTAGACTCATTGTTCTTCGACACTTTCATCGGTTGAGTGCGGTCAGTGTCAGTCAGTTGCGTGATTTTTATGTGAGTGAATAATGTGAGTGAATAAACTTAGGGAATATTGTTTATCAACTAGTACATTCACACGCGAGTAATGAAATTGAAGGACTCCATCTCGAGTTTAAAATTTATGAAGCGAACTGGACCCAGCGGCAGCACATCCCACTCCCACAGTGAAGGTCAAACTTTAGACTTGGAAAAAATCAGTTCTGATAAAGAGGGTATTTTTTAATTCTAAGTATTAGAGTAATAGTGTAATGTAGTTTTTTTTTAATAGGCGAGTTAGACCAATACGTTATTTGGTTATCAAATCACGCGGACAAGCCACCTTCGGCTAAACCAATCAGCAGAAAACATTAAGCGAGTTGTTAAAGGATTTGCCTCATTATAGTGATGACATGTAATACTTTATAAGTTGTTGTTTTTTTATACCTACAGATTGAAATTGATTTTGAAAATATTTTCCCAAACAAAACTAATTGTTTGTTATCAGTTATCACAATATGCACTTTTCGTTGAGAAAATTTCTAAATATTACGAATTGGACATTCAAGACAAGCACAGCAAACAATTTTTTGATAAATTAGAACCGATAGTGTAAGCAAAGGTAGTATTAATCTGGTAAAACACATTTTAAATCTTTTATTCATTTATTTTATTTAACAGATTCAAAAGACTGCATAATTGCGCTTTTAATGCACGCTGTCCTTAAACCACATAAATATTCAAATCTGGCTTTTGAAATAGGGGATTGAGACTCAAACTACTGTGCAATGAATATAAGGTATGTGGATGGACCACCTATTCACTTTTATTTGTTTGAATAACGGGCTCAAAGTTATTCGTCCAAAAATTTATTTTAAAAAAATGTAACAACTAATTGAAAATAAACGTTCTTCTAATAAAAAAAATTATATTATATTTAATATATTTAAGATTTTACAGCTTTTGTTAATAGATATATAACATTATTTTTAAAGAAAACTAAAAGGTTAAGTTGTCATTGTATTTCCATTAAAATGAGATATGAAAAACTTAAAGGTTAGAGCGGAAATAGCATGTCAAATTAACGTTTTAGAATTCCGAAAAGATATAGATTTCCTGCTAAAATTTACAGGTGAACGCGTGATATTGAAATGCCGAACACCGCATTTATATATAACATGTGCTTCACTCGTTATTAAAGTCTCAAAGGAAAACGATTTTTTTTATCAAATTAACCGGATTCTCTTAAAAACGAACTGCAATACACATACAAGGAATTAAGGTGATTTGTACACTTATTTTAAGCAGGGAGTCTGCCTTAAGTACAGGGTCCGCCAAATAACTTTTTTTTTTTTGAAAATGCTATAAAAAAAAACTACTGAATATTTTCTCAAATTTCTTTTTTTATTTGAAAGTACAATCCTTCCGGTTAATAATGGAAAATAATTTCATTCAAATGGCTGCCTCGGCTGGCCATGCAGTAGCCTACACGATCGGTCCAATTTTTAAGCACATTATCGATTGTGTGCAGCTGTATTTCAGCAATGGCTTCACGAATATTGTCCTTTAAAGTGTCAATTGTCTCTGGCTTGTCGGCGTAACACTTATCTTTTACGGCACCCCACAAATAATAGTCCAACGGTGTCAAATCGCAGCTCCGAGCTGGCCAAACGACATCAGCTCTGCGGCTGATAATGCGATCTTCAAAAACAGGGCGCAAAACATCGAGTGTAGCTTCGGCTGTGTGGCACGTAGCGCCGTCCTGTTGAAACCAAATGTTGCCAATATTCTCCTCTTCAATTTTTGTGAATAAAAATTCGTTCAACATGGCCCGATAACGATCGCCATTGCGGGTTTTCTGTGCCCCAAATGCGACAATTTTGCTTGTTTACATACCCGCCAAGATGAAAATGAGCTTCATCTGAAAAGATGATTTTTTTGGCAAAATCGGCATCTTCTCTAAGTCGATGATTTTCAAAGTAATGTCGCAATATTTCCCAGCGTTGTTCAAGCGTGTACACAACCATATTCGTTCAGCGGAAGGATAAAACTAATTATCTGTCAAATCAGACATGAGCTAAGTGTTACCATTCGCGAAATAAGCACTAGTTGAAAAAAAAAAAAGTTAGATGGCGGACCCTTTATTTGAATCAATGTTGAAGATTTCTTACAGGACTTTTCAATTAATCATACAAAATTTAGAAGCAGTTTCCGAAAACTTTCACTTGTTTTGTCGATTTTTTAGGCCTTCAACATTTATTTATTTGCTGTAAAGAAATTGGCCTGCTTTCAATAGTTCTTCACAAATACCTAGACCTACTTGTGACGGTGGCAAGAAGTCTAGCACTATCGACAACAAAACGCGATATTGCCCTTTATAAAGGTCGGGAATCGTGATCCGAAAATTTGTCATACTATTTACCGGTACCTACCTATGTTCATATGTCACCTATGTTGGGTGATAGTATGCCAAATAATGGTCGCAAGGAAAAATATGAACGACTGGGTCGCACGAAACCTTCTCGCGGATTGCAAGTTCGCGTTTTTTAACACGGCAAACTTGGAGTAAAATTGATGTTTTCAAAATTATTGCGTCCTTAATTTTCAATTCGAGTCACCGAAAACGCTGATTTAAAAACCAAGTAATGCTTTAAAAACCAAGTAATGCTTAAATCCCGAACAATAACTTGTACTCGATTCCGATCTGTGTTCACATATTTTCGGTATAATTTTGAAATAATAACAATGCCCTAACTTCCAATTAAAATCCAATAACAGCTACCTACGTAAAACGTTCTTTTTAGCAAATATTACCAACTTCTAATTTTTTTCAACCGTATATTGAATACGCGCCCTATTTCCAGCAACTTGGAGCCTACACAATCAGCAACTCGCACTTCATTTACATTAAAACTTTTGATGAACGAGAAAGTTACGTTCGTTTTTACTTTGATTTTTTTTATTTTTTTATTTTATTGTAGATAGCTAGGTAGGCGCGCCCAGTGAATCAGGTTCGATCTATGCGAACACCCAAATTACATCTTAAGGTTTTTTTTTTATCTAACTGCGCAACAAACTGCCTCTGACAAGCATCCGAGAGTATGGCTGTCATGAAAAAACTTCTTCATTCACACGTATCGACTCGGTATAAAATGGAAGGTCCCTTACATTGGTAAAAAAAAAAACACGAATGGTAGTTAGAATCAGGGCTACAGCCTAGCGTATACCCATATGGACTTGCTACAATGAAATGGAAGGCAATCGATATGAAGATTTAAGAACATATTAGGTTCACTGGTGTACGCACAATCGCTGTAAATCAATGACAATCGCTAAATGAGGGCTGAGCTCGAAAATTCTGTTTTCAAAATTCAGCTTTACAAAATGTTGCTTTACAAAATTGTGCGAACATTAAAAAAACGTCTGGAAAGTGTTCAAAAGCGCAGAATTTTGAAAAGCTGAATTTTCACAACAGAATTTTGTAAAAAAAATTTTGACCCATCCAGAATTTTGACCCCAACCCACTTTAAGCGATTGCCATCGATTTAAAACGGATCGAAAGAACATTTTTACATTTAAAATTTGGATTTTTTCCAATTTGTTTTTTTTTTTAAATTTTAATTCCTCGTTTCTTAATTTTTTAGTTTTTTTTTTCATTAGTTTATTGTTCTTTTCTTTTAAGTTCTTTTTCAATATTTAATTTAATTTTCATTTTTTTTTTTAAATATATAGGTACCTATTTTATTAAAAGTTTTATACTTTTATTTTTTAATTTAAAATAGTTTTCCAATGTCAATTTTTTTTGTTTGTTTTGTAAGTTGGAAAACAAGCTGAATTTTGTTGCTTTAAATTTGAAAAGCAGAATTTAGAAAAACAGAGCTAAAAATAAGCAGGAATTTCGCAGAGCAGAATTTTGAAAGCTGAATTTCGACCCGCCCCCGTTAAAAGTTCTCATCATAAAATGACAGAAAGTGCAAAATTTTAGCGAAAAAACGAACATATTCCCTCAAAAAAATAAGTTGTAAATCGATGTAAAAACTTGCTGTAGGCTACCTTATGGGTCATTAAAGGTTAGGCGGTGAACATGCATAGAGGTCTAAAAGGAGTGACAACAACTAATCCACTCTGAAATGATCTACATATAATGCACAACGAAGTGGCAAAATGCGTTTCCCTCTACTTGCCGTTTTTAGAGCTTGGTTCCAAACGATTTTGTAGGTTTTTTCCGTTTAGCTAGAAGTAGCTAAAAGTAAAAATTTTGTGTATAGCGAAAAATGCTCATCAGACTGTTGAAGCCATCAAAGGGAATATCCGTCAAGAATCGGAATGTCTATCGGCGGAAGTTCTGGGAAGAGTGATGGAAAATGTCATAAATCGGGCCCAAATGGTCATCAATTCTGGCGGTGGCCACTAGACGGAGATCAGTTTTCTATACCAAAACAGGTAAGCCGTCGTCGCTGACAAACACGCTGACATTATCTTGTATAAATCATAGCTACCCCACTTGCCCAACGACAGTTCACAAGTAATAGCTTTTAAACCCAGTTTGCAGTTGCGTACACCGAAACTACTGGGTGGAGCAGCTGATAAGGTGGTAAACTTAAGTTTAAAAATTACGAATATTTGGCGCTCATCTTTTTAAAATGATAAAACCTCCCAAGAGGTCGAAAATGTAGTACGGGGGCTTTTACAATGTAGTAAAATTAAAACACGAATAATTACTTTATGATTAATTTTTAAGTAAATAAACATATAAAACAATTAACAAAAATTTAAAAGCAAAATATAAATAGCTCAAAAATTAATAGTTAAAAAAAATTAATAGTTACTATCTTTCAAATGCAGGCTTTTGTCGAAAATCTTTAGTGCTTTTTTAATTGACCCAACATTGATTCAAAACTTCAATCCTGATTCAATCCAATGACCTGCATTTTTTATTTAAGTCTTGTTTATGAACTTTTAACTAAAGCGTTGGGAAAAAATTAAAGTACTAAACGAAATGTTTAATCTGTCCTTATTATTTTTAATGTGGGAAAATGTAGTAGAAAGTACACAATTAATAATCGTACGTACTCACTTTTTTGACCAACAATATGTAGTACAAACGCTACAATCGCAGCAAGCGGGCAGCACTGATCAGTGCTGGTAAAATGAGCTAGGTGCGAGCAGATTCCAATCGGACGGCGAGGAACACGAACAAAATGGAAATGGATCTGCAAGAAGATCCGCTAAAACTGGAACTTGCGAATATCCAAAGCGATTGTTTGAGCTTATGTGATGAGTGATGGACCAGTGATGCCAACCCGGATCGAAGTTTTTATGCCTAAGCCCGGAAAAAATTATGCCTCTTTCAAAAAAACTATGCCTTTTTGGTAAATAAGATTTAAATTGTATATTTTACTACAAAGTCTCGATAGGTAATCAAACCTTTTTTGATCACTGTTATCAAAGGTTTGGGCTTGGTGAGTAAAGGCTGCTGTTCCGGAACGAAAAATTCCATACAAAAATGACAACGAAATCATGAACGAAAAATCTCGCTCTCCTTTTCGTTCTGCAGTACGCAGCTGCTGCGAAATAATGGCGGAAAAGTGGGTAATTGTAGTAGATTGCTTAGTACAATTCTGCACTCTATTTTCGCACACGTTTATTGTCCGGGACATTGTTTGCTTGCGAAAATTTGTCATTTGTACTGCAGTGTTACCAGTTTTTATAAGAGGTGTGGAGCCAAATTTTAAAAATCAAATGTGCGCATTTTTTTGCAATTCTTTGGGGTTACTTATTCTGATTACATTGTTTTTAAAGATTACAATATTAAATTAAAATAAAAACAACACAACACATACCCATAATTGAGAGACTGTTGTAAAATAAATAAGCGTCCGTTGTTTTACAAAAACGATCAAAATAAAAGAACTTCAACAGAGACTTCTCTAGTTTCCATTTTTCAATATTAAAAATTAAAAACAAAGAAACGCCTGGAAACAAGTTTTTATATTAAATTATTTCGAAATGGTTTTGTATAAATGTGTGAAAATCAATTGAAATGGACTTCCAGTGCAAGTGAAAAAAAGAATTTGTTTGCCAACTCAATACAAGCATGAACCAATAAAGAGATCAAAATCTGTAAAGCCAAATCGAAAACGACATAATTGTTTAGAAACTTTTAGTTATATGCATTTAATAAATTCCTGAGGAGCCTAAAAATCAACAATCTTTAAAGTGAATAGCGTAAAATGGAAAAAATCTCAAGTGACAGTATTAAGGAGCCAGTAAAAAGTTCGAGTAGCCAAATCAGATATTAATAGCCAGTGCTGGTAACACTGCTACTTGTGTATCAGCTGATGGAACTCCCCACGAATTATTTTGCGCTGCCTTTTCGCTGTCCGTTTGGAGACCACCGGAAAATTTCGTTCCGGAACACCTGCGTACTAGGCTTAAGTAAATTAGAGAATTGAAAAATAATGATGACGCACAGTTGTAAATGAAAATACCTACCTAAGTGATGCGATTTTGATAAAAGAATGTACCAGATTTACCAATTTCAAAATTTATTTGTATGAATTGATTGTAAAAAAACAATTCACACAAAATGATGGCTTTTTTTTTAAATTATTCCTCAATGCCTTAAGCATCGGATTTATGCCTGAAAAGGCATCACTGGTGATGACCCTTCGTATATCAGACTACCACGTACCTGGGCTGGCAATAACAATAATTGTCAAACTGAATTTGTAAAAGTTGATGCCAGCGTTGTTCCGCATCAATTTTGGAGTTGAGCCATTCTCCGAGCCATTTCTCACAAGTTTGAGCCACATTTACATCAGCGTTATAAAAAAATAAATAGTTGGCGCAACAGGTCTGTAGGGACCCTAGGCCTAGCTTCTCACAACCATTCGTTTGTGTGAGTTTTTCATTTTTGGGACGAATGGAAGGGATCTACAATTTTATGCCGAGTCCAAACGGCTAATTGAGAAGCTCCCTCATGACAAGTTATACTCTCGGATGTTTGTCAGACGTTCGCGAGAGGTGGCGCAGCGGAAAAAAACCATAAGTTGGAATTTGGGTTTTTTCGGGATTCGAACCTGGGACCCCGCGCTTAGTAGTCCAACACACTAACCACTAAGCCACTGCGCCTACTTACATCAGCGTTGCCACTTCAAAAAAATTAAAGCGAAGTAGAATTGACCCAAAAAGTGAAGTAGATTCAAAAACATATATAAAACATGACCAAAACACGTTTTAAGATTTAACAAATTTTTTTTTATTATTAAAATAAAGTCTTCTGTAAAGAGTCTTATCACTTCATTTTTACTATTTTTTGCAAGTTTATTTTAGAAAAAAAAAATTATAAATTGTGCACAACGATGTCTATTAAATTATAATTTTGCGTGCCAATCTTTCTTTACTAACATTCTGGATTACTTCAAAATACCTTTTCATAGCGTTTGTAATATTTTTTTCACGTATTTGGTTAAACTTTGCGGAACAGACAGGAACCAAAACTAAACCAAACGTATCAACTCAAATAAAGAGGAAAACAATAATAAACTTTAGAAAATTTTAATAAATTTTGTGTTTAAAGTGAAGTTTGATGAGAGCGTAAGACAAAAAATTAAAAATTGTTTCTGAGTAGATTTAAGGCTTTTTATTAAAATTGAAGCGGATTAAATAAGGGATTAATGTGAATAAGATTTAAAGAATTTAACAATAGTGCGAAGTAGGGAGCTACTAGAGCTACTGCTCTAAAATCTACTTCTACTTGGTATCGCTGATTGACATTAGTTAAATAATAACGAGGAGAGGGAGTTTTTTTTTGTGTTTTCTTAAAAAATATAAATGCAAAATTTATACATCCATACCGCACCGTATAGTTTATTGCAACAAGAACGCACTTCGAAAAAAAATTAAATGTCAAATGATATTAAATGCTGAATGGGTGCGTTCACTTAGTGCATCGTTTCAGGCAGCTATTCTTTTGTGACTGCGTTCAGCCTAGTAATTCTCATTTCCTGATGACGTGTAAGCTTCGAGGCAAATGTGAGCCATTTCAGGGTACTTTTATTTCAGCACAACGCTGGTTGACGCATCGAAGACGTTTTTAATGCGATCAGTGATCCCGATCAGATCTCTCTCCAACGAGCGCTCTAACAGGACGTTCTATAAGCCAAATTTGGCAGTCGAAGGATACTTCAAAAGAAAAAAGAAAAAAAATGACAGTGATCTGCCCTGCTCTAAATTGTTGGCAAATCTGTTTTTAGACCTTCATTCCTTGATGCCAGAGTTACTGCGAATCCGCCTAAAACATATCGAAGTATGATTTCTTCTCCATTTTCATTTTGCTAGCTGTGAGCTGTGTATACGAGTTTAAGGTGTTCCTGGACCAGTTCTGTTATAGTGCTGTATCCGTCCCGCGCTCTAATGACAGTAATTTATGTGGGGTGTGTGTCACCTGTAACAAAATCCCAATCGATTATATTATGTAGGCAGCCCAAGACATTTCGAAAGCTCTCCCCTTGCCCAGCCGAAGCCCACCGAACAGCACACAACAACATTGTCGCACATACACAGCACAACAGCACAACAGCATAACAGCATATAACTAACAGGTAACTCTCAGGTCAGAGCAGTCGACGACTCTGACTCTTTAACTAATCAAGATCGAGGGGCTATCCATAGAGTGGTGTCATAAAACGCTTAGGATCGCATGTGGGCCGAGATCAAATTTATTGGGTCTTCATTAGGTTTTGGTTTTTTCGTTTTTTTTTCTTCTTTTTTTTTTGTGCTTGTTGTCTTCTTTTCTTTTCCGTTAGTGTGTTTTCTCCGTGGTATCGCGGTATCTTCTTCTATACTACTACTGCATAGTTAATGTTGTTGTCTCACAGTCGCACAGTCGCAATCCCAATCAATTTAAGAATTTTAGTTTCGAAAAGAAACCACTTTTTCTTGTGGTCTTGTTGTTGGGAGGTGGGGTTTTTTTTCTAGATTTAGATTTCCATTTCCACCTGATGCTGATGAGGATGATGATGATGGGCTTCGCGTCTTTCGATGGCTTATGGGGACAGGCACACCTATGTTGTGTTTTCTGTGACCAAGCGGGCAGCAGGAGGAACAAGACTTTATGGCTTTTCGATTTGGATAACAGTTATATGAAAGTGACAACGGGACTTGGTAGGGTATACCACATTTCCATTGTCAGGCAAATCGAGCTGCAGGTAAATTTCACTCTGTCCGAATGCTGATTTGATTAGGCAACTATCTCAGTGTGACAGTTATTTGGTTGTTATCTGTGCTCATCGGCTTTTATGCGACTGTCCAATTAGAGGTTATGTAATCTATGGCGATGGGGTTTTACCGTACCAATCGCGTGCGAATATTCATACGCGATTTCTATAACAGAAGCCCAAGAGTCTCTTTTGTGAATTTTGTGCCTAATGAATGCGATTAAGTATGAGAGAGCTTAAACCTAGGTAGACAAATAATGCCGGCGAAGATCTGTGTAGCGAATTGATATGCGACAATGCTGCCAGGGGAATAAATCCGCAGTTTAGCTGGTGAAATATTGATCTTCTTGTGTCGGCCCACACATTATTCGGGCTTACCGGAGGACTAGCTTCGCATCCGCGTTCTCGGTTTGACGTAAGCATTTAGCTGGTTAGAGGCAGACAGATTCAGAGTTAGACTGGGGCTGAAGGTCACTTCGCGATTATAGGGCTTGGTATTTTTAGAGGTAACAGTCTGATTCTGTCTGCAATAATCTGTGATCGCCTATAGCCGATGGTCGAAACCTGATGGCTTCTTATCAGTAGGCGAACGTTGACCAAATATTTTTACAGGTTCCAAATCGAAGCGAAAGGTTGCCTCATACGAGTAGATATAGAGATGAGCGGCACAGAGCCATGTCTTGTTATGACATCTCCGGCCAACTCTCGCTGGTACCTTAAGGTTGGTGTATACGAACTCCACGGGCCCGTTCGATGTCAAAAAAGGTCATGTGGACAGGATGACGATTTCCCTATGTTTTGTTCCAGACTCACAAGATCAGAAAAAGGTACAAACTTTCAAAAGTCCTTGCAATTACCCGCGTAAGCCGATGATGCTGAAATAACTGACAGCTGTGAGTATTGAGACAGAAGGGGATTAGCGGTGAAGAGACTAGCTGCGCCCAAGAGAGAACATTGCCTTGGACAGATCTTCTAATTGGAGAGGTATAACTTTGAGGTAGTGGAAGTGAACTTTGCCAACCTAGGGTCTGCGGTGAACTCCTGCCAGCAGCACTTAGATCCAGTAGGAATTTACGAGCATAAAATGCAATTAAGGAGCAACGCCCTCTCGCGAAAAACTTATAAGAGCATTTATAAGACCCCCGTCGAGATTAGTGTCCCCTCGCAGGCGGTCGGATAAAACACATTTTATATCAGCTATGAATCGAGCGAAAAGTTCAACGAACGGTCTTTGTATCGGAGACAATTTGAAGGCAATCGGAAGCAATTGGGACAAAATATCCCGTCATTGTTCCGGCCCGTTAAATCCTCAACTCTACTCGAAAGGGAGTGGACGAGCCTTGGGTAAAGGCGTTCGTAACTGAAGGCAGCTGACGATATGTCCATTGTCCAGCTGCCTGGAGGGTCACATTGATTGAGGACCAGATCTGTCCCGAACTGTGGCGCAATCAAAAGTGGGAATGTAAGCCAGCATATACGGGTTCGAAAGAGGTCGCTACTGTTAGTTATAGTTGCTTAGGCCATAGGGTATCAAAAATGGAGTCCGTCGTATTATCGAAGTCCATTTAGACTTGATTCATGTCGCCACTGTATGGCAGTGATGTTCACTCCTTTAGGCTGTACCTTAACCTGTACGTCAAGGTTGACTTTGCCTCTAACGAAGGTCCCTCACCCTCGCTGTCCGATTTCCTGATCTAAGTAGTCCCTAAAGGAGCTGAGGTCCATAAATTCCATTCGGTCTGTGGTTTTATAAGGGTTCTAGAGTTTAAAGTTTACCTTATGCTAAGAGCAAGTATGCACTACCCAACTTTCAAGCTTTTGTTATCGGTTCCGAAAACGGTTACTGGTTTCAAAACCGCTTTTAATTAAAGAAAAATAGGTTCAAGCATTTTCTGGACAGTCAAATGCTCGTCAAAGCCACGAATACAGCAAGTCCGGTTCATTTAAGGCTTCATACGTGGAGCTGAGAGTGGCGTGATCGAAAAAAAGAAACCATCTCGCAGTATCTGAAGTCGGACTGAACCTATCGGCATAAGCAACAACGACTTTTCTGGCAGCGCTTATTCAAACAGAATCTACCCCGATGGTGGAACAGTTCAGCGATTCTTCAAAGAGTTACCTCCGTCTTGGTGCCTGGTCTTTTGTGACGATCTCACAATCCCACTCAACCTAACCCAACCTAAACTACCTCCAAATTTAACCATAAGAGGATTGCGTGTCAAAGTCGAAGTTGGTGTCAAAAATGGATGAAACTCCAATTAAGTTCAGTTAAAAGCTTTAAGTAAGTCCCTAAACCTGGCTACCAGGTATATTACCAATGAGGTCGCCAACTTAAGACACTTTCATTAACTTGTGTGTAGACTTAGACGAGATCAGCATCAGAGTTTTGAGAATTAAAGCTCAAGATCGCATTTATTAAGTGCAAGGTTGCAACCAGACCTTACTAATATCTGCTTTTGCTGCTTAAAGTCACGAGCGGTATAGCAGTCCAGCGTGCAGATACCTACGCCAGCTCCTGTAGATCGGATAGGGCTATTAAGTAATAGCTTTAGAGCCCCTGATCCGTTTGCTATACTTGGGCTTTCTCTGCCCGTTCTTTGGACACATCACAAGATCTTCCTCGTTGGTCCACATTAAAGACATTTTTAAAATTTCCTACCGCTTTCACGCCTTTTTCGAAGGTCTTGGACAGCTTTTCAGGGTACTTAACTTAAGCAGAAGTTGAGGGACATTACTACGACTGATCAACGTGTCTCTTCCGCTAAATCAGTGGCGTTTGAAAAGGCTTTTGCAGCCCTTAAGCATTGAAAAGATTCGACCTTTCCCCACAAAGCTTGTCTAGAGAATTATGAACGAAAGAGTTTTCTCCTCTCTGGATTCACTCATTTGGTTCGCATATATATTGGGCCGTACTAATAATCATTTTTAACGTTTAATTTCGCCATTTTGAATTTGAAAACCTTAGCCTGGACACTAAAAATGGTTATGAGTATCGCGGATTGTCTCTAACACCATCTGTAGCGCATACCCTCCGAGGCTAGTGCGGGAAACTTACTCACTTTTCGGATGCTTTCTCAATCAGCAGACGGAATCCTCAAGCGTCCGTGCGCACGCCTCGCGTACACTGCGACTGCGTGCCAGACCGCAGCCGATGATTGTTCGCTTAATGACCTGCAAATGCAATCGCTAATTTCGGACGGTGTGGTGCACCGCACACGTTGTTATTTAGTTTTAAGTGCGGCCAATCTAATTGAAATAATTGCAACTTGCAGGTCTCGTTGAGTTAATTAAACGGTGTAATTGTACAGCAAACAGTTATGCGGCTGCTGTGCCTGGAGTGGATGCGGAATTGAATGCGCCAAACAAATCGCTGGCGCTTTCAGTCCACGGTCAACATATCTCTCTCACTGTGACTTGACTCGGTCTAGAACGCAGATACATTCAAGTTCAAGCTATTAGTCACCAGTCGTCGGTGGTTAATGATACACACCCGGGGTGTAATTACACATCGGTTTACATTACTTAACAATTACTTGGTTCAATGGCTGAAATTGCTGGCTTTGTCAGGCTGCGTTCGTCTGGTGTAAATTATGGGCCTCCCATCTACACGATGACGAGACGGCGGAGATTATTGAAACCGCTCCTTTTTGGGGCGAGGGTCCTTACATAACTTATAACGCATTAACACCTACATGGTATCTCAATTTGGTTCGAGGATGGAAGTTCCCTTCTTGAGCTGCGCGCGTTCCTATGCTGTACGTGCGGTGCGTTACATTTGTGTGTTGGTACTTGAGATGAGGTATGACCTCATGCAGTGATTTCAGGGTTACAGATGTCTCGGCAGAGATATGTTCCATTAAGTCATTTCGCTTGTGGAAGAGACTATGAGGAGTTGGCTCATGATTGCATTGTGCAGTTGTGCGGACGCCTACGCTGGTGGAGTGTTTTTTTTTTTTTTTTTTTGTTCTTTGTTGAAGTCACTTGGGTTTGGTCGTTCAGGCATTTGCGATCGTTGTGCCGGGGCAAGTCGTTCAAAAGTCGAACGAAAAACTTAGATTTTGATGACAAATTCAACAGAATGGGTGCAGGAAGTGCATTTCAAGTTGTTGCTGCCTAACCTTGGATGGAAGTCGTATATCTCTTTAGTTGAGTTGATATTGCTGCAAAATCTGTGTCACAATTTATACAGCGAATCAATGACAGAACTGTGAATCATCCAGGATTTTGTTTCTTTTTTAGTCAGTTCCGGATCGGGGTGAGGTGTGTAGAGCAGGGCGTCAACGATTGCGGGTACCGCCAGTCGATCCATGGACCGGCTCCCGGAAATTACGCCAGAATTTTGTTTGGAATAAATGCCAGAAAATTTTCCATACAAAAGTCTGGCTTTCTTTCCTAGGAAAAAAGGCCCGACTTTTCTGGCAATCTTTCCACAATTTCAGGCAATTTTTCCAAAAAGTATTCTGGCGTTTTTTTCCATTTTCAGAAATAACTTTTGGAAGAAATCTGTTTGGAAAAAATGCGAGAAAAAAATGTATTGCAATTGTTGTAACAAATTAACAGTAATATTAGACATTCTTGTTGGCGGAGGGATTGCTTGCTTTGTCATTTCGAGCTTTCGAGTGTTCACCAGAAACTGTGACGTTGTAAGAATAAAAAAAATAAAAAAATTTAAAATTTTCTTTACGAAATTGTTAGTGGCAAGCAAAAAAGTAGAAAGCTTTTGTATGTTGACACAAACAATTATTCGGAAGAAGAAGAAACGGAAGGACTTCCAGAAGACACCGCATCACAAGCATGTCAGGCTTTTCAACCAAATATTGTGATATAACCATGCAAACACATGAAAGTATGCTCTGAGTGCAACATAAAGTTGCAAGCGCAATCAGTTGCAGATGAACAACAAAATTATAAATGACCATGCTGCCGGGAAATCGTAGCAAACACACTTCAAGTTTACATTTAGTAACATAATTGTATGTCACAAATTGATAAATTGACAAATAAAAAGGCGAAAGTTATTAAAAACTTGGTTTTTTGGTTTTACATTTAACAGTTTAATTTTTTTTTTTAAACATGACAGTAATTAGGTAATCAAATAATAAACGCCCTCGCGCCGAGCGGGATATATTTTTTTTTTGGCCTTATTTTCTGGCCTAACTTCCATTTTACTTTCTGGCACTTTTTCCACACTTGCCTGGCCTAATTTTCAACCTGTTCTGGTGCTTTTTTTCAATTTAGACTAAATAAACATTTTCTGGCGTTTTTTTCAAAAAAAAAATTCTGGCGTAATTTCCGGGAGCCCCATGGACCAAGAAAGTGGGTCGACTTTAAATTGGGTAAAACTTTAATGCGATGATGAAGGTTTGCTTAGCAAAAATTACTTTCGAGTTATGAATGCCATCAAAAAGTGAGTATTAAGGGGCTCTGCGAAATAAAGGCACAGGACGCAAGACCCCGCAGAGTAAAAATAAATTAAGGCGTAAAATGCATATAGAACAACAACAACAACAAAAACTGTCTAAATTTTGTTAGCAATTTAATTTTTTGGGGCCTTGTTTCATTTTTTCAATTGGAACCCATTGTATTAAAATCGCAACATTATTTTTGGGGCCTAATCTCATTTTTATTTAAAAAATAGCACACGGCTGTGAAAATTGCGTAACGAAATAGCTGAACAAATTTTTCAGCGCTGATGGTTTTCAACTTGAGGCTTACATTTTAAATTGGTGTTGAGCCAAACGTCACTGCAGCTAGGAGTGTTAAAAATTAGTATTCACATGTAATTTTAATTAGCTGCTAATAAATAATAATAAATTAATTCTAGCGAGTAATTGAATAGTAACAGTTGAAAAAAATCCACCAGCTAATTTAAATTATAAGCCTCGCGTTAAAAACCATCAGTGAGTAACAGAGTAGAGGAATAAATCGCGCGATTTAATTCTCCATATTATTTAAAAATATTAGCCTCATTTCAGTGGGGAATAATTTCCATTTTAAAAACGGGCCCTTATTTCATTTTTACTTTTGGGGCCTTATTTCCTATTGTCTTATTTCGCGGAGGCGTTGTTGGAGGATGAGCATTAAAATTATTGAACATTTGAGGAGCCGGCGATGGGTGAGCTCAGTAGACGAACCACCACATCTGCCTAAACGCAATATTTACTGAATATTGACAGCCATGTCTAAGCAGGTTTGAAGGTTCGCCAACCTAAAATGTTCAAAACTGTCTTTCGTCGTTTGAACGCTTTTTTTTTTTTAGCTATTTTGTGTTTTTGATCGACGGAGTGATGAATCGTAGATTTATTTTTTTCTAAGCAGTAGCGTCTTTAGGTTTGATCTATGGAACTAGGCGGCAGCGATCGTGGATGCCGCCAGTCAATTGGGTCAAAAATAGTCTGATTTATTGTCAATATTTGATTTTTCAAGTGTGATTTCAATCCATGACCAATTTTAGAACGTTCACAAAAAAGTTTGAGCGCTGTTATGGTGGAGAGACCCTTCTGCGTTATTTGCAAAATTGCTGTAGCAATGATTTTTATTTTTGACTATGAAAACAATTTTGAAGTGAAAAATCAGAGACAGGCATTGATTTTCCCCGAGCGGCCGTAAGCATGAAAATGGTGTGGGCACTACCACCACAACTCGGTTAGGAGGCACAATTCTACTGCGTCGTCATTGAAAGAAACGACTTTTTATGGTTGTTCGAATTTGTGGTCTGACCCAATGAATTTGTAGAATACTGCCTTAAGTGAGCTTTCTCCTTAAATATAGCTAAATGAGCCTTTTAATTAAGGAACAACTAAAAAAGTCCTTCTGAATGCAGACAGAGGTTAAGTGTTTGGGATGTCCCAGTAAATTTAGGCACTCGTAAACGTTACGATCGTGTTCAGCAATTAAATCAGTTGATCAACTAGGTATGTGATGTGCGAAGCTATAACTATCCAATGAGTTGATCATTTCTTTTTTCATGCGATGCTGTTTGCAAATCAATCAGTTGATCACCCTATTGCATAAAGAACAATGCTAATCGTATTCAACCAGCGAGTAAGTTGATCAACTAAAGGGTATTTGGGCGTAAAGCCTTTTAAGATACAACGCCGAATTTTTGGTGAATGGGCTCTTGGAAAGCTGGCCGAGGATCCGCTTTTTTATCGAAAAATTGTGTTCAGCGATGAGGCTCATTTTTGGTTGAATGGGTACGTAAATAAGCAAAATTGCCGCATTTGGAGTGAAGATCAGCCAGAAGCATTGCAACAGCTACCAATGCATCCCGAAAAAGCCACTGTTTGGTGCGGTTTATGGGCCGGCGGCATTATTGGGCCATATTTCTTCAAAGATGATGCGAATCGCAGCGTTACTGTCAATGGTGAACGCTACCGAGCGATGATAACAAACTTTTTTTTGCCCGAAATGGAAGTTCTTGACTTGCATGATATGTGGTTTCAACAAGACGGTGCCACATGCCACACAGCACGCGAAACAATGGCGCAATTGCGAGGCGAGTTTGGTGAACAGTTAATTTCACGTTTCGGGCCGGTCAATTGGCCGCCTAGATCGTGCGATTTGACACCATTAGATTATTTTTTGGGGGGGTATGCCAAGGCTAATGTGTATAGGGACAAGCCCGCTTCGATTGACGCACTGGAAGCCAACATCCATGCATTCATTCGTGAGATACCGGCCGATATGTGTGAAAGAGTATGCCAAAATTGGACTCAGCGGATGGGCTACCTGAGACGCAGCCGCGGTCAACATTTGCATGAAATTATCTTTAAACATTAAATTGCAAGGTTCAAACTATCGATTCAAATAAATATTTCATTCATTTTTTCGAATTTTTTGTGTTTTTTCGTTAAAAAAAGTTCTAAACCTCTTAAAAAATCACCCTTTATCTGCACAAGATCACTGACTTGTATAACTTGGTGTACATTCAACAATGGTGGTTGGGTTGATCAACACGTTATCCGAGGTATAAATCGAAAAAACGATGGCCTTCAAAATCAGGTACGTACTTCCTACAACCAGTGGGTAAGTTGATCAAATAGTTGGCCGAGGTTACTGAAGAATTGAGAGCGTTGATCACATATACATCAAATGAAAACCAATTTTCGGTCAAGAAGTTGTGCTACAATTAAACAAGTTGATCAACTCCGCTTACGAGGCCTTCAAGCAACTAAACGATATGATCAATGATGCTGTACAACCCTTGTATGAGTTGATCAACTGGTTTCAGCCATTCAATGAGTTGATCAATTAGATATCTGAGGATATTCAATAATTGTTTGACCAAATCTATATATATAAAAATTGAGCCCTAAAATTGTGTTCGTTTGTCGCCGATCCACGCCTTAACGCATCTACCGATTTTAACAAAACTTTCACACATCTTTGGTATTGGTCTATATATGGGTTTTGTGAATTTTGGTTGAAATCGGAAAATGTATGTGTGTGCTGTGCGTGCGTAAAAAAACACATGAATTTCCATACATTTTGTTCGACGGCTCGACGGCTTTGAAAGATTTTTTTTATTTTGTTTGTCTTAAATCAGGGATGGTTTAGGAAAAATGAGAATTCGAAAAATTCTCAACAGGTGGCACTGTAGGCACATTTCGTTTTTCATCTATCTCCTTCTATATAAATATATCAAAATAAGTCGCATTGTGTTTGAATAATCGATGTTCTCTTAATGTGTGAACCGATTTTGTATCTGGAAAATTCAAACGAAATTACATTTTTCTTTGCGCTCTTCAAACGATTACTTGAAGTTATATCATGAGTAATTCTAAATAATTTGACAGCAGCTCGGCTCTGGTCTGAAGGCGAATTTCCGAAGCAATATTCCCTAGATTAGGTATATACGACTGGTTCTTGGGAGTTGAGAGTCTGCCATCCGAACTCTGCGAGCACTTTTTCGGTTTCAGCTTATTTTGCTCACTCTTTTCCATGTTTGCTCTGCACTCAAAGAATTAGCGCCATCTGGACTCTGGAGGTGGGTTCTTCTGCGTTTTAGATGTCGCACGATCGAATATTTCAACGCTTAGAAGAAAACGTAGATCGGTGAAGGCCAAATTCAAAAGTTTGGCTTTTTTTTACGTCACCAATTCCATCCAAGCAATAATACATAAACCTTGTAAGGTTTGTTGCTCTTTAGGCTGTTCAAAGTCGTTGTGTCGGAAAATCGGCTTCTGGTCAAACCCTCTTAGAGCGCACGAAGCTTACTCAATAAACCCATGATGCAAGTTTGCTTCCGATTGCTAAGTTTTTGAGCTATCTGGGAATTTTTGCAACTGAAAGTCTTATTGTTGGAAGACATAGTTTCTCACGGTCGTCCCTTGAAACCACCCTCCCAAGATGCCAAGCAAAAAATCTGTACGCCACTTGTCTGCCTACATTAGGTGCACGCACAACCTCAATCGACCATTCAACTTACAGTCAACTACCTTCCATCACAGGAGTTCCGTTCGCTGGCGCACTTTCTCTCCGATGGTAACGGTAGCGCATAGTTGCCACAAAGCCCCGAAACTTAACCGTTCGCTTTCATCTCCCATCAGGCGATGCTCTTTCGATTATGCCGACCCACCGTCCACACGTCTAACTGTAAAAGTAAAATCGAAAAATGTCATTCGAATAGGAAGCCAACGCAATATTGTCCAATCAACAACACGTGCCGAATTTCTCCCCAACACAATGGTTATTCGCGCTCAAGATCCGCACCGCTCTGCGCAAGGTCATGAAACTGTTATAGCACATAGAAATCTCTGATTAGCTGCCCAATAAAAAATAATAAAAAATAAACTCGGCATCGATAATGTATTCATCTACCACTCGTAATTAATTGGACAGATACCTACGTAGTGGTACATAACGAGCGAGAATTCCTCTATTCACGCGAGAACAGGTTGTTTTTGTGGGCCGATCTCCGCATCTTCTTCTACTAACGTCCGCGTCCCTTAAATCCGCGATCTAATACGTTCAAAGAACGAGCCGAATTAGTATGCGCGCCCATATGCAAATGATATGCCTTCCCAGTCGTCCATTGTGAATTTCATAATTTTGACGTGCGAAATGCTGCCACACGTCGAGTGCTTTGCATAATGAATTCATACAGGCCAAAAGCAAAAAGTGTCACTGCGCACACAGCAGCGTCGGAGAGAGAGGATACTCGCGTAGGTACGGGTACGACCTGCAGTCTAGTTCCGTTGGTGGGCTGACATCCAAGGCATCGTTTCCGGTTTGACGCAGCAAGGAATGCGACCAGCCAAAGATGGGTCGCGATCGAGAACGCCTTCAGGTGCACGCTTGGCGCTCCACCGTGCTGTCTCCTTTTTTGTGAATGAATCTCATTAGCCAACCAGATATTATGCAAAAATCTTTCGAGATTTATCGTTCGACATTTAATGTGGGTGAATGGGTTCAGGCAGTGATTAATTTTGGGCAATTACCGGGATGGATGGAGAACGTACGCAAGTTCATTCATATCGATCGATGGGGCTCTGCTTATGGAATGCATTCGTTACATACGAAGTGGAGAGGCTTCTTTGCGCGGATGGATGACAGCTATACGTAAATTGGTTTTTCGGTAACGAAAATGATTCGTTGGCAACGGAGGCAGGTAATTAGAAATTGTTGGTATGGCTTTGGTGCGGCTGGCAGAGGTCGTTAAGCTGGCGGCCTTGATGTGAATTTGAATCTTACACGAATTTAGTGAGCCTGACGTTTGGCGTCATGAATGTAACGAGTCACTTTGTGGATCGTATATTTGTCGAGTCATTGCTGAGGTGCGTTTGAAAGAGTGATAGATGACCGCTGTATTTGTATCCCTGAATGCAGTCTTCATACCTACATATTCTTAGCCTGTGGGAAGAAGACTCCTAAACGAAAGACTGGGAGCGATGAGAGGAAGTTCGACTGCAAAGATTCTGCTCAGCCCTTCAAAGACTGAGGACAAAAAAATCTGTCGTTCCCCAACCCGCAGGTTCCATGTTAATTTCATTTCTATAATGATGATGAGGAACTTCTGTCGAGCTGCGGTTTATAGTCAAATCTTCCATCGCAGAAAGCTCCCTAAGTCGGTCAGATTTTTTTTAAGCAACTTTCTGTTTTTTTTTTTGCTTTTTAGAGTCGTTAAGCTGTTTTTTTTTGTTTTTTAAGCAACTTTCTGGTTTTATTCATTTTAGAGTCAGTACCTCTATTAGACCAACACGGACAACTTTATTCGGTTTAATTTTCTAAAACGGACAAAATTAACCCTCCATTCCGTGACAGCTTGACACTTCGCCTTAAGGTAACCGTAATGATTTTTACTAGAACCTTCAGAGTTCCATCCATCCATGTACCTTTAACATGGGTCAAACAAGCATGGTTGGCAACATGTCGGGGCTCATTTTTAAAAAAACATTGTATTCCATTAGATTCTTCCGACTCACATATATATTAAACATATATAAAAAAAAGCGGATACGGCAAAGCTTTGCTATTGCTAAATTTGAACAACTGTATCTACAGGCGCAGGCTCATAAGTCCACAAACCAAAAGTCTATAATGGACTTTTGAGCCACTCAGTGTGTTATCAGTCCACAAATCAATTGCGAAGTTATAACTCACCCACCCAAAAGTTCATGCGAAATTGTGTGGGTTTTTGACTCATCTGTTGTGGTTTCATGGCTCACTATGGTCTACAAAGTGTGTTGGACTACTAAGCGAGGGGTCCCACTTTCGAATCCCGACAACAAAATTCCAACATAGGGTTTTTTCCACTGCACCACCTCTCGAAAACGTCTGACAAACATCCGAGAGTATAAATGTCATGAAAGAGCTTCTCAAATAGCCTTTTGAAATTGTAGATCCCTTCCATTCGTCCTTAAAATAAAACACTCACACAAAACGAATAATTGGGAGAAGCTTGGCCTAGGGTCCCTACGAGCCTGTTGCGCCAACTATTTATTTATTTTACTAGTTAAGTACGAATTTACTTTTGTTAAACGAACAAAAAAAAATTATTAAGATATTTTGAACAATTCGACCCAATTTTACAAAATAACTTTTTAAATGTTTTAAAATATAAATGGAAATATTGAGGCTTAAGATCGCCTGGTTTTTGAAAGAAATTATTAAGTTATTTTGAAAAATTCGCGCGAATTTTTAAATTTATGAATTTTATTCAATATTTGCAAAGAATGTTTCAAAAAAGTACCTATCGGAGTAAGCCAGGCGAAAGAAAAATGAGACTTTGTGTCCTTTTGGTAGGCAAATTAATGCAGTAGCACAGAAATCGTTTTTGTAAGTTCTTTCGGTCGTTCTTTGTGTAGGTGCGTATAATTAATGTTTTTAATGTATTATATTTATCTTATACATCATATTAATATGTAAACATTCCCATACTTTTTAATTTTTCTTAATACATTATGTAAGTCATAGGAACAATAATTGTGGACTTATGGCCTACTTAATTTTTAAGATTGTGAAACTGTGCCAGGAAATGTTGTGGACTTTTGGCCCACCTGGGTGGGTTATAAGTTCGCAATGTGGATAAATGCCAATTGTGGACTAATAACTCACTCAAATGGGTCAAAAGTCCGAAAGTCATTTGTGACCAGTCGAAATGTAAATTTAAACGAAACCATGAAAAGGCAGCCAGTTTTTTTAAAAATCCTTAATAAACTGAAAAATCGGGCACCCTATTTGCCAGCCGAAAACAATATAAGATGGAGTGTTTTTAATGAAGTTATCTTGTCTCGAATATTGTATATTGTAAATCAAACCCGTTTATATCTTATGAACAATTTTATAGTTTTCGTTCTTAAGCACTGAGTAGGTAAATCGTATTTTAACATACTTAAAAACCGTTTTTGAGATAAAAAAAGAACGAGGTATACAACCGATTTTTATCAACGTCGATTTTGAATCGAATTGAAAACAAGCTGACCTAAGTTTAGAGTTCTTAAGCTCAACTCTCAATATTTTCAGATCAGTGTTGCCATTAAAAAAATAAATTCGGTCAGAAAATCCGGTCAAAAGATAAAATAAGAATATTTGACCAGAAGTCCGGTCAGAAACGGAATATACCAATATATTTTAACTAAAAATATGAAAAAAAAAAATGATATTATATAATATGAACGTAATTAGGTACTTTATTTTTCGAAACTAATCTTAAATCTAATATAACAAAAAAACAACAAAAGATTTGCATCACAACGTTTTGCAGAAAAAGGAACTTTTCACTCCACTTCGGCGTTTGAAATTGGTAAAACCAACACTGAAAATGCAAAACATGCTAATTCGTCTTCACTTCAGTCTTGTTTTAATGCACACACCCAGTTACATTAGCTGTTTTTTATTATCAGCTATGATCCATATAGATCATCGATTTACATGCATTTACAACAACAGCACATGATCCTGCTTCTCATCGAGATCACGAATCATGATCTGAAAATTATTTCTACTATTTCCGACTAGGTGGCTTGTTTTATTTTTAAATGTTGGTGTGCCTGTAAACGATAGCCACACAATCACGTTGCCAGACTAAAAAATGGAACACAAAAAAATCAATTGATTTATTTCGCATTCGAATAAACTCCCTGTCCGTATTCCGAGTTATGTTGTTTTTTCTCGTTCTATAAAGGTATGTCCAGACCAGCCAAACATTTGATAAACTATGAAATACCTACATGTTCCATAAATATTTCTAAAACAGTTATTAAACAAAACAATATTTATGGAATGTTTAAAAATGTTTTGCTGGTTTGGATCTGGACACCAAAAAAAACATTTATGAAATGTTTCACAGCGATGATGAAAAATAATTTTTGTTTTACAAGTATCCTTGCAGAAAGTGAGCGCTGTTTCTCGATTATTATTTCTTTTTAAATAAAATAAAAATGCCCAGAAAAGCTTTGAATACCTAATGAGAAAGTGATTCATTTAATACGATTATTTGAATTAAATCGCGTGTCGCGTGATTGCCGAGACCAAAATTACAAAAATAAAAACTTTACTCGTTGCTAATAATCCCACCACATTCTTTTCTTCTAGTCCAAAACAGGATAAAGTTGAAACATTTCATAAACCTTTACCCCCGTATTAATAAACAAATATGTAAAATGTAAGAGCATACAAAAATTTGACGTAACTGCTGAGTAACGAGTTGATAACTTTTACGCAGTGTTTATTAATACGGGGGTTAATAAATAAATTTCAGAAATCTTTTATAAATGTTTATAAAATCTGTCCGATTTGCTTCAGAAACATTTCATAAACATTTCTGAAATGTTTTGGTGGTCTGGACACACCTTAATATGCCAAGATAAACTCAAGCGGTAGCAGCAAATATTATTCATGTGTTGCATATTTGAACATAAAATACTAAATTTCTTTCACAAAAATATATTTGAAAAGAAAAATTATGCAAATTTGATTCAAATATGGTAACACCCCCGACTTTGCAAGTGAAATGACATGTGCCTTCTGTGACGTCACGTTGAGAAGAATATTTGCTAGATGGCTGGTGGAACTGTTGCCACAATTCCAAAATGAACTTTTCAATGATCCGTTGTGTTTTATTTTCGTGATCTGATCCGAATCAGATCACGCTGATAATAAAAAACAGCTACATATTTGGTGGGAGCATTCAAATGAGGCTGCCGCGAGGAGCCGCTGTATTCTAGGATTATTCACAATAAATTGGTTTCTGTATGAAATTGTGAGTGCGTTCGTTAAGTACGGCCAAATATCATTCAAATTATAGAAATCTATCCTTTATGTCTACAACATAGAACAGTTTAATTTTTCAGTTCAAGAAAGGTTTTTCCGGTTAAAGAATTCTTTCGTTTCGGTCAAAAATCGGTTAGACCGGATTTCAAAATTTTCTCCGGTCAGAGTGAAGAGATTTCGGTCAGAATGACAACACTGCTTACAAAGTCTTTGGTACGTTCTGGATGCCGTTTCCTTAAGCCAGTCTGAAAACCACAATTTTAAACATGGATCTTCAAAGTTCCTAAAAAATTATCATTCAACTCTCTAACTCGATTGATGAGTGTCTGGAAAGCGCTTTAAATTTTTAACTTTCTCCATTACGTAATAAGAGGAAGATGTTGTATTCGTACAAGATTTCGAACTCGAGATGTTAATCAATTCGGACATTATGATGAAAGAGCAACTCAAAAAAGTGGGTCGCAAAATTCTGTCCGTCTGTCCGTCTGTCCGTCTTTCTGTCTGTCTGTCTGTCTGTCTGTCTGTCTGTCTATCTGTCTGTCTGTATGTACCGAGGCCTACAGCCTAAGCGGCTGAACGGATTTCTTTCAAACTTGGGACTTAAAGATTGGGGGCTTACAGTTCGGGGCCGTTTTTTTGCATGGTAACCTCAATATTAATGGTACTTTCCATACAAAATTTTCATACCAGTTTGATTTGTTCGAAAACGGCTCTAACGATTTCAACAAAAATTGATATCTAAGCTTACGTAGGTGAGGTAAACATAACTGCATAATCAGTTTTCCGCTAAAAAAATCGAGTAACAGTCCTTTTGAAATTTGGACATATCTCGAAAACGATCCCTACGATTGTAACAAATTTTCATTTCTAACGTAATACGGTCATTTCTAACTAAACGAAAAACTCAGTTTTTCACTGTATTATCGTAAAATGGATTTTTGAAAAAAGTCATTTTTGAAAAATATAGTTTTCCATAGTTTACCTCAAAACGGCATGATTTTCACCAAAATGCAAACTTAGAGTAAAATTTATGTTTTCAAAATTATTGCGTCCTTAATTTTCAATTCGAATCACTGGAAACGCTCACTTTAAAAACTGCTCATATCTCGAAAACCCCATTTTCGATTTTGAAAACCCTAAATAACCAAGTAATGCTTACATCCCGAAAAAAGGATTTGCTTAAATGATTTTGAATTTCAGTCAGACTCGCACTAAACGAGAAAGTTTCGTGCGACCCAGTCGTGCACTTTATTTAAATTTACAGCGATGGAAATCGACTTTTCTCAATTGTACTGCAAACTAGAAAAAAATAGTACTCAAACGTACAAAATAGTATTTGATTTTCGGAGTGAATAAGGCCAAACCCAAACATTAAAAATAAATATTTAAAAATACGTCATTTGATTGAGTCTAAGAATCTAACATCTAAGGCACTGAATGCTCTTAATTCTGAATTCATAAACTAAGTATAGTTGAAAGATACACCACGATTGGACAGCGTATCTACTCGAGAAAGGGGCGAACAAAAGTGATCTACCAGAAATCTGGATACGTACGGCTTCCAGAACTCTTTGGATCACCTTTTACCAAAGTCAAATGATAATCTTGCCTTAAGAATTATCTCATCAATCTGCGAACGGAAATTAAGCTCCCTGATCCATCGAGATATCTATAAATTGACCGTTTAGAAGGTAAATCCGAATAGGGGACTGTTGCACTTACGTGAGAAGGTGATCGATTTAAAGCAGGCTCGAGTTATGTTGTATGAAAATGGGTTTAACAGACTTGGTGTCGTAAGCAAAGAGAGAAAGTTCTGAGCTTTGAAGATGGCTAATAAATAATAAAGAGAAGCGGAGGTGGTCAAGAAAGGAACCCATCCAATGATGGTAATAACCGGCTTTGCTTTGTCTTTAAAAATGTGAAAGTCACATCCAAAGCGTTCATTCGGTCGTAACTGGTCCAGCCCTATTGTTCTTTTGAACGACTATATCGATGTCCGTAAAAAAGTCCTTCCTATGCACCTTTTACTACAAAAAAGGGCAAATGAATGAACTCTGTCATATTTTGATTTGTGTGTACCAAAGCGCTAGGAGTCTAACTCAAAATCGGACTCATCGCGCCTGTAATATTCGACCGGAGACAAATTTGAGCCCTAATAATTATGTCCACATCCAAGTTGTCAAATTGATACTTACAAAACATAAAAAGAAGTAAAGAACTAACTGAACTAAATGCAAACATGGATCAAGGCCTAGGGGCCCACTGACTGTAATTTAAGGCCGTGCATTTGTATGCCAGTGCTCTTGACAAAAGTAGGTATAATATATTTGGAACTTTACAATTTACGCCCAGTGATCCCAGATTGGGGGGAAAGTCGGCAATTTTGTCGATTTCTTCTAACAAAAGGGAAAAAAGGGGGAAGGGATTTTTCGGGAAGAACAATTTAAAACAGGGAAATAGAAAAAGGCTGCTTAAGACTTCACAATAGTGCGATGTACACGCTTTAATGTACATATGTATTTTAAAATATACCTATTTATTGATTTAAACATAAAATATGTGATTAAAAAAAAAAAAAAAAGTTATGTTAGTTTTTTTTATTACTATTTCATAAGACTGACTATTATTTTGTTGTTTGCTTAATTCTAAGATATTTAAATAAAACATAAAATGTTAAAATAAAACTTAAATAAGCGTTTTTGTTTTTGGGGGAAGAAAAGGGATTTTTATTTTTGAAAAAGGGCAAAAAATAGGGGGATTGTTTTTGTTTAATCTGGAATCCCTGTTTACTTCCAAGAAAACCTGGTGAACTGCATTTCAAGAACTATCCAAAACAAGATAGAACTAAACTTAAATTTCGACGCTTAGCAACGCACATGGGTGCAACTCCAAAAAGGGATGAAACAAACTGAACTATGTCCGGGTGTACAAAAGGCCTAGGTCGACATGCCTCCATCGTTCTGGGCGAGCTTTTTAAATTTCAGGATGTCTACGAGCGGTGACTCCAGTATATAACTGAACGCCTCATGCGAGTTCTTTGAGTCCCAATATCCATCAGCGGACCCCATCAATGTGTCAACAGTACCCATCCATTGTCTTTGAGCGCAATCCCAAATTGCTTGGCACCATTTTTAATCAAGTTGAACCTCCCCCAAAGTCTTTCACATGTAAATATGGGAACCTTCATCATGAAGTCCTATTTAAATTGGTATATGCGGTAAATCGTTCTCGCAATCGGCTTGTGGGAATCTTCGCAGTGACATATCTCACCAATTACCGAAACCTTTTCCCACGAAGCAGCTCTCCGAAACTATATAACTGTTGATGTGACATTGGCACCATTTCGAAGCTACTGTAATTTTCGTCAAACTCAGTCAATGAAAAATGTTTTACTCAATCGAGGAATATCACAATTGCAATCGAATAACGGTGCCCATCACTCAGACCCCATTCTTTGCGTCTTCAAGATCTCGGATGACACTTTATTGTGCAAACACTCTTTCACGCTCCCATCTACTTCACTTTCATGCCCCTTCCCTCAGGAAAAAGGATTATTTCCCAACAAAAGACGCGTATACCTTCGCATCGATTTAATGTCCAAGATCCTATCGCACCATAGTCCTCCTGGAGAGCACTGTTTTCTGTTTTGTTTGCTGTACATACACACGAAAGCAGGTGCAACTCGGTGTTCTGTCGTCACCCGGTCCCCGATGCACCGGAGTCAGTGACCCTTTTTTTTTCTTGTGTATTCGCCTCGCACAACATTCCACAACAGTTGTACACGCTGCTGCATCCTTTTCATCATCGTGACTGGTTCCCATACCCTTCTTCGCATCCAATCGATCCACGCATCGCACCGCACATACATGGAATCCCAATTGTGACGACGACGAAAACGATGACACCGACGACACCGACGACGGCGTTGGCGCAGGATGTGTTCCAAGTTCCAGGATATTCAACTAGAATAAGGTCGTCCATTTGTGAGCGTGTATGAGTGGCTGCAATGCGCACACACCTGACCATTCCAAAAGAGCACACATTCGGTGGCAACTGGCTACCCCCTGCACCCCATTTTGCGTCCTTCTCTTGGGGCATGGCATTGTTGCCGCGCACACCCATGAGTAGTGCACATACAGAGTCGTGCGGCCTCCTTAGTTGGTATTCAGAGTGCATCGCGTGTTTTGAATGTCCTGTTCCTCGGTATGAATTATTCAAAATTTTCCAGGAGTCGGGCGAATGAATATAACACAGCCGAGCCGAGCAGAGTTGCAAAAAAGAAGGAAAATCGTCCTCAATTCCGGCGGAAAGTGAAAGTCAAGGTTAATCCGTCTGGGGGGGCAAGATTTAATAATTCGTGCAGTCTGCATTTGGGACACAGAAATGCCAGTCAGCTACAGTTTTGCCCCCACCACCACCACCACCACCCACTCAGTTGTACGGCCAAAAAGGACTTTATATGGCGCGCGGCATTCAAAGTTTCGTGTATCTAATTTTCGGGGGGGCGCGCAATCCCTTGCAAACAATCCCTCCTGACTGTATACTCGGCGGAGCATATAGTTACTGTGAAGTGAAACAAGTCGTTGGGTTTTAGTAGGGCATTGGCATAAATCCGCAATGGTCGACAGGAAACCATTATCCCTTCGCCTCATTGTGCTGCGCGGAGGTGGGTGCAGTAAAAACTAAGAAAATTAATATCGTTGGTTACTTCTTCGGCTGTGGGAGGTGGTGGGAGGCGGTGGGAGGTGGTTCGTTATAACTGCCTCCCGCCGAAAAAGCAACGAGCAACGAGTAATAAAAGTCGCCAAGTGTGCGCTCGTAAAATTATGAAACGGAGCTAGTTGAAAGGACTACAAAGTCGGCTATTAGACGCTTGCATTGTATAGTAGGTGATGAGTCCTCTCCTCAAATCAAGGATGGTGCAGTTTAAAGTTTCTAGAGCTTTGAGGTGGCAGGGAAGCCCATTATTGCTGACTCCTGAGCGCGGTTCGATCCCCGCAAAAGAAACAATAATTACATCTGAAGGTTTTTTCCACTGCTCAATGTCTGGCGAACGTCTGATAAACATATGAGACAAGTTGTTAAGAAAGAGGCCTTTCGGACTCGGCATAAAATGAAGGTCGCTTCCAAGTTCCAACCGTCCCAAAACAATTTAAGCCACCACACAAACGATTGGTTGTCAGAAAATAGGCCTATTTTATTTTGTTTTTCTATTTTTATACTTTAAAATGTGAAACAAAGGTTTGGGGTTAGGGTGAAAAAGGTTGGAAAGAAGATGAGCTCTTTTCGGACTGGTGGCACGGCCCAAGAAAGGCTGGTCAATGGCTTTTGTCTCAACTGTCATTCATTCTTGTACTAGATGCGGTGTACCTTAATTCGTTTTCTATTGCGCTGGGTTGGAGGTTGTGGTTGCGTCTTGAGTGTGGAGTGTGGCGTGGATCGTGGCCCTGGCTGCACTGCTCTTCGTAACTATAGAAAGAAAGTCTAAATGATGGCATAGTCCAAATAATAACTACCTCGATGACCCAAGCACGTAACTAGGTCCCACTTCGCCCCTGTTATCTGTGAGTCCAGTCTTTTTCGAGCTGGGCTTATAAATATTTTTGATTTCTTTGTTCCGAGTACGAATTGGGCTTCCGGAAAAACGGGTCTCCACTTAGAGCTGTCCAGCAGCACGCTCCGAGTTTTTTTTTTTATTATGAAGTCACATGCCCACTTGGCTGACATTGCGACCTGAAAGATCTATTGTATAAAAGTTTGCCTAAGGCAAGGTCGTCCTCTACTGCCACGGGCTAGGAATCGAAGAATTTGCGCGATTGATGTCACTAAAGTTCGCTATTATAAACCATTTTATCTGCAAAGCCTTGCAACGCAAAAATCATCGACCGAATATCACTCGGAAAATTTCCCGCCTGTTCCCGCCTTTCGTAACGTCTATACCTTAGCGCTATAGAGCAGGATTGGATGATGAGTGTGTGTCTTTGGTAAGAGATCTGAACCGCCAGCCTCGGAGGGCACAATGTCTATAAAACGGTCTTGCGTGCCTCTTATATAGCCAGCTGAAGATATTTTGTAGTTGGTTCTTCAGTACGCAGAATATCTCTGAAGAGAGCCATCCATTCACAGAATTTAAGTGCCGCTCGTTTTGCCCCTTAACCAACCTCTCTAGCTTCTAATGTTCCGCCTTGAATTCCTTTTAAATATAGTGGGCCTTCCTAATAATCATTTTTAGCCTTCACACTAAATATTTTGTAGGTCACAATATGCATTTTAGTATGGAAAATGATTCCATTGTGAATTCGAAAAATTTAGCCTGTACACTAAAAATGATTATTAGTATCGCGGAGCGAAAGGCTGTTATTAGGCCTTCAGTTTCTTGACAAGCCTCTATCAGAGTTGCCGTTTGGCCCCTTTTTGAGCCTCAAGACCCGTGGCGCCCAATTTTTTCAAAATGTTCAAAATGGCCCCTTTTTCGGTTTAAGTAGGATTGTATTCTTTTTTATTAATGGTTCTTTAATAAATCATGAATATTACATAAATTTTATTCTTTATTGAATTAAAAAGTTTTTTTTTTGTTTTTCTTGCTGTATTTTGCTACATAAGTATTTTATGTGAGGAGCCCTGTTTTTGGGCCCTTTTTAACATGTTTCAGCGGCAACGCTGGGCTCTGCTACTTAATTCATTTCCAAGGGTAAAGAAACAGCCAAGTGTAATGCTTCGCTTGATTTTTGATGTAAATCACTCTCAAAGACAACCCGCGATACTAATAATCATTTTCAGTGTCCAGACTGCATTTTTCGAACTCACATTGGCGATATTTTCCATACAAAATTGCATATTGTGACCTACAAAATAATAATAGTGTGAAGGTTACAAATGATTATTAGTAAGGTCCAACGTTTTTAACCACCGCTGAGTTTCACCTCTCTTAGGAAGTCTTTTTCAATTAGTAATCTGGCTACCGTCGTCTTAGATGTGTCCTTAGCGCTGCCAAAAATCCAGCGTTCCCCTAAGGCTCTCAGATCGATGTGCTAAATTACACTGTTTTGTCAAAGTAAACCAGTTAAAAAATGGACAGACTAGGGGCTTCACAACAACTTTTCGGTGAGTAGCGCCTGTCAGTTTTGGTCACCTACACCCAGAGAAAAAACAACGTAAAATCAAAGAAAACCACTTCGACTTAAATATTTTTCGAAATGACTTAGCATCGGCTACAAACATTTTTAAATCAAAGTGGCATGACATTAGCTGTTTTTTATTATCAGCGTAATCTGATCCGGATCATATCACGAAAATAAAAAAAGACGGATCATTGAAAAGTTTAATTTTTTAATTGTGGCAACAGTTGCTGTCAAAAACAAAACAGATAATACAGGGTATTAAAAATTTCATATTGCCACCAGCCATATTGCAAATATTCTGCCCAACGTGACGTCACACAAGGCAGATGTCATTTCACTTGCAGTGTCGTGGGTGTTACCATATTTGAATCAAATTTGCATAATTTTTCTTTTCAAAAATATTTTTATGAAACAAATTTAGTATGTATGTATTATGTACAAATATGCAACACATGAACAATATTTTGCTGCTAGCACTTGAGTTTATCTTGGCATATTAAGGTGTGTCCAGATAAGCGAAATAGTTCAGAAATGTTTCTGAAGCGAATCGGACACATTTCATAAACACTTATAAAAGATTTGTGAAATTTATTTATTAAATGCTTCTGAAATGCTTCAATTTTATCCTGTTTTGGACTAGAAGAAAATAATGTGGCTTTTATTTTTGTAATTTTGGTCTCGGGATATAATGATCGTGTTCTATACGTTGTGCAAAGACCAAGTTCGGTTGAGTTATTCCTTCTTTATTTCATTTTAGTCTGGTATCAATATATGTATGCAGTTTCACGTTTATATACATTTATGTGTTTAAGGAGTTGCCAGAAGGGCAATATAATATTTATTTATAATTATAATAATAAATACAACAATCGTATTCTCATTAGGTATTCCAAGCTTTTCTGGTCAAAAAGTCAAAAAATAATAATAATCGAAAAACAGCGCTCACTTTCAGCAGGGAAACTTGTAAAACAAAAAATTATTTCCCATCACGATTGGGTAACTGTGTAACATAAATATTTTTTCATATTTTTTCATCATAAATGTTTTTTTTTGATCCACATCCAAACCAGCAAAACATTTCATAAACATTTCATAAAAACTGTTTTGTTTAATAAATGCTTTAGAAATATTTATGAAACATGAAGGCATTTAATTGTTTAACAAATGTTTGGCTGGTCTGGACATACCTTTATTGAACGAGAAAAAACAAAATAGCTAGGAATACGCACTTGGAAATCATTCGAATGCGAAAAAATCAATTTTCAAAATAAACTCATCATCAAATTATGAATTTGAGTACATAATTCTTTTTTATTAAAAAAAAAAAACAGCATACAACAATTTATAATTTTTAAACATTTTATTTTCAAAAATTTGTTGTCTAAATAAAATTATTTTCAACACACTTTTCCCATTACTTACTTGGTATAATTGTTAAGAATTCGTGGACTCTGGGGCTGCTTATGAATTTGGTGTAAAATTATTTACGGTACGTTTGAGTTGAGGAAATCCGAATTATCTTTAAATTTTAAATCCGGTTACAGCTTGAATTTTGTTAAAAATAATTCTTACCTCTGTTTTCCTCCACTTAAATAATAAAATAATAAATAAATAAATAAAACTTAAATCTACCTCTAAATTCTGCTCTCGGGACCGTTTCTTAAATACATTAATCCCTTACATTGTCATTGAATGAAAAAAAACATTTTTTCAATAAGTAAAAATCTTTGACAAGCAAAAAGTAATAAAATTAGTTGCAATCCTTTGACAACTTATATGGAAATAATTTTTGTTTGTGCATTCTTGTTGACTGCTTGAAAAATTGTACTTAAGTACTCGAAATTTATTTCACATTTTTTCCCTGCCACCCGAGAACGAAGAACCAAGTGAATGAAAATGTAGCGCAGGATTATTTGCAGTAGAATGGTGCGCCCGCTAAAAATGACCAGGGGAGAGCTGCGCAATGTTTTGTTTTCTGTCAGTCTTGACGAATGAAACACGTCTTGATAGATACCCCTGCATCGTGTGGTGTCCCCTGAAGCGAACTTCCCCCCTTAAGTCAAGCAAGTCAGACCCACTTATAGTTGCTAGTAAGTGACATACTTTTTCCGCTGCGCCACCTCTCGCGAACGTCTGACAAACATCCGAGAGCATAACTGTCATGAAGGAGCTTCTCAAATAGCCGTTTGGAACCGGCATAAAATTGTAGATCCCTTCCATTCGTCCCAAAAATGGAAAACTCACACAAACGAAAGGTTGTGAGAAGCTAGGCCTAGGGTCCCTACAGACCTGTTGGGCCAACTATTTATTTATTTATTAAGTGGCATACTTTCACAGGCAACAACCCGACATTTCGTTTTGCTCTTTGGTCCTGCGAGCCGGATCTTTGCATAGAAAGTGTCAGCGGCTACATTGTTTGAACACGCAAGCCGGGTGTTTGGTAAAAAGCCAGCTTGGCAGACATTTCCACAGCCACATCCATATTTTACGCTTTTTCCCAGTCAGTCGACAGGACTGAGACAGTCCCGCACAGTTGTAACACAGTTCTTACAGTTTACGGCAATTATTTATTTTAATTGTTTTTCACTGTGAAATTTATGAACTGCACCGCGCCATTCATTGCATTACAGTTGCTCTCTGCAAAAACAAGACGCGCACAAACATACTCAGAGCAGAGTCAGAGCTCAATCCGCTGTAAGGACACACTATATACGCAACGGAGTGCTGCGCTGCGCGGATGATTGTTTATGCACTCGATGCCATTTTAAATTTATGACCAATGTTCAAATAAATGTTTGATAGCACTTATAATAAGTTCGCATACGATATACGCATCGGGGCGTAGGGGAACGCGGCTCCACAACTCCACTCCTGCACTGGAGGACCTACAGAACAGAGTACACTACACCGCAGTCCTTTCGCCTGCTGCCCGCCTGGCACACACTACATATTTGGCAAAAATAATGGATGTGAATGTCCCTTGAGGCGCCTGGCTTGGCTGCGATTCAACTATTCCTCAAAATGCTACATGAGATGTGTGCGCGTCGTCGTTGCTGTGTTGTCTCGCTCTCATCCTGGGGACGGGCAACACATATTGCGGTGTATTGGGATGGTTTTCGTGTGCGCGCTCCTCAATGGGTTTGTTCGTGGGCTACATTTGGCCATGACGATGGTAATGATGACTACAACGGCGACGACGACAACGACAACGACGGCGATGACGATGACGATGATGATCGGCTCGGCGGTGATACTATACGATGGTAGTGGTGGTGTACATTTTGGATTTTCGGTACCCCCCCCGCCCGAACCTGGGGCACCATCCCAAAGGTACATACAAAGTGCGTGTACATCGGAAAAGGGTGGTTGACGTGCCGTGCCGTTGTGGGCCGCATGAGCACACTCATTCCGCACCCTGTATGTAGGTGAGACATTAATAACAATATTCCAGGCTTGCGCTGGGCTGTGGGCCCTGTGCCGTTGTTGCTGCGTTGCTGCGGTTAATAATGTTGATGTACGCGATGATGTTTTTTGGCGCTGCCGTTGTAGTACTTTTGTTGGCCGTGATTTATAACGCGTCGACGACGACCACAGCCGAGCGAGTTGGCTGCGAGTTGCTTTATATACGATTGAAACTAATTTTTATTATGTTGCAGATTGTTTTCTCATGCGAGATGGATTGATAGATGGCACCCGTACCCGATTCGGCAGAAGGCTGGCTGTATGGAGTTATGGAGTGTGCAGCGTGGGAGACGCGAGCATTGCAATTTGTTGATTCCGCGCATGCAGACGCCGGCCTACCTACTGTTCTTTTTATTTTTGGTTTCGGCCGCACAAAACTGTTACCCAGGGTTGCAAGTGTAATCAATCTTGCGATCTGACAAAAGGTAAGGTTTGGGCGACAAGAATGCTAGCGGTGGCCTAGTTGTAAGACCAACTGTCTTGAATGTTAAGCCACAATGCGGGCTTACGTTTAGGGTAGGTGTATGCATGGCCGATCGGTTAAAAAATGTCCGAAACATTAAACGGAAGCAGATGCTCTTTCCAGAGCCCTTGCGGTTGTCATAAGCAAAGTACTATGGGCTAGATCAGTTGGACTTTGTGAAGAGAGAGAGCTGGAAAACACCAGCTGCCATGTCCAAAGGAAAGGAACTGTTTATGTGAGATGACATTATGCGAACTACGACCAAGAAAACGTTCGCAAAATCTGACATTTCACTCGCGTTTTTGATAGCGCGCAACTTATGAGTGTGAGTTGTCATTTCAGACAGTTTTAGTTGCATCCGATCGTTCTTTTTAAAGAAGGGTTCTGCCAATGTGTGCTAGGTCCTCGGCTGGAGTCTGACAAATCTAGGTAGAAGAGGAAGTGAGTCTTCATTTCAATATTGAGCCTCGGACCTGGGTGATAATCAGCAAATGGTCCGAGCTGCCGGCTATGATCCTGACCCTTATTGGTTCGAGCTCAATTTTTTCGAAGGCGGACTAGTTCGTAGTGAAGATAACAAAGTTACGGGCTTTATCGTAGAGGTGGAGCTCTATAGGAAGAAAGTGCTCCCAGTGGAGGGACAACAGTTTCTTGATTTTACATTTATGCTACTGTCAAAGGATAGTGACCCTGAACAGCTCGCTCAACTTGGTGATTTATTTTTTGAACTTACTCAGAGCAAGTTTGGAAGCCGTTTAAGCTCTTTGAAAGCAAATTTTAACGGAATGTAAAAAAGAACTAGTAAGTTTTTATGGGGCTAAGAATTTAACACGGTTTTTCAAAAGTTGGAACTTCTGCTTGAGAAACTGAAGACGGTGCGACTTTGTGAAGCTTAAACCTTAAGATCGAGGATTGGTTTTGCAAAAATAAAAGGGCCAATTGAAATTTCTATTCCCTCAGGCGGGACATTAGCTTTCGACTTTCAAGCCTTTCCATTATTGCAGCTTTTGTGAGCAGTCTTACAAGCCCAGTACTTGCGCATGTATGCCCTTTAAGTCGAAAGAGTTCATTGAATCTCCTTTGCCGCACAATTAGCGAAATGAGTCCCGTTTCCATCCTTGGTTTGCTTTACATACACCGCACCGGCATATGAGCCGTTTGTTTATAGCCTGACGAAGTGGAGCATGTTCAGTCTTTTACTAGTAATGCCAAAGAAGCCTAACAAGTTAGTCCGCTGTGTACAATTTGCTGGCAAATTGATTAAGCAAAGTCTGCCGAGCTTGAAATTGAAATTGAATGGAAAACTGTCAAACGGGTTGTGATACTGAGTGCGCTTGTTCTGCGGATCTGTAAAAAAAAACCTCTTCTACCTATACAAAGGTAACTTAAGCCTTGACACAACACCGCCCTGAGGTGTTCCCTGCAAACGGATGTGATTTAAATTTTTGACTGAATAAATTTGATTTTCAGCGTAGCTACTTATCCATTTTCGGACAAAACCTTTCTTAGCTCTAACCTCTCTACAACTTGCTTAGCGGGAACTTCTTAAAAGGGTTCAAAGACTGCATTTTAGAAGTCACCCTCTCTACACATTGCTCAGCGGGAGCTTCTTGAAGGTTCAGTAACCGCAATTTAGAAGGCTCCCTCTATGTCTAACAAGGTGCCCAATAGTTCTCTTATTCGTATGTACAACGACTCCACAGGCTGCTTTCACTGCCCCACCTCTTGCAAACGGATGCCAAAATTTCGAGACTATAACTCATCTGATGAAGCTTATCCATTGTATATATTTACATAGGACGTTTTATTTTTCTTCAATAAGAACACACGTAGGGTCCCATAAAAATTTGTTTTTCTTTTAGCCTTTGTAACAACATCACAAGGCCATCGATCAGAACATCTGACGAACTCAAGGCCATCTAAGGCCTTCCTAACCTTACGAACAGAGTGCTTAAGAATTTCCTGAAGATCTGACCTCGAAAGAATGTAAGTAATTAAAAAGGACTGTCGCTTTTCATGAATGAGACGGAATATAATTTATGTGGCGGAGGCGCAATCTTCTTACGTATTTTTGTAGAAACTTGTCAATCATTCCTCTCATTTCTGAACAGCGCTAGATGTAAGTGCTGCATATCAATTTTTGTAGGCTCTAATCTGAAAAAAATATTTCTCAAGGAAGATAAGTTTGCTTGCTCAGGCCTTAATCAGAAAGGTTGGTTGCTCTCCTCAAGAATTTTCTTTTTAAGCCCTCAAGTAGTCCAAGCCACTGTTTGCCACTATTTCTGTCCGGCAGCTCATTTTAAAAAGGTGTATACCGGCTGATCTAGCCTTAGGTAAAACAGATCTGCTTAGGCTGAATTTTAGAGCCGGGACTTTTGACAGGTGAATCGCTGCTAAATTCTGGCATACGAAGATGGGGCCTTGGCTTGGACTACAATGGCTAGTGATCTGCACGTTAAAAAAGAGTGTGTTGACCTTCTAAGTGGAATCTAAAAGCAGCCATTCACAGCCATTCGTGTCAGTAGAGCCGCATTGCTGGTAAATGGCATCCGTCTGACAAGCTGATTAGATATTTTGTGATGAGCGCCCATGTAATAGGTAAACCACGCTTCGCACATAACTTCCCAAGTGAATGACCATCTAGAAGACAGACTCAAACATTTGTCTGAACAAAACTTTTGAAAGCAGTTAATATTCTCTTCTAAAGGGTGAGCCATCTAAGGGTTTCTTTTTAAATCGTAGATTATTTTAACACTGACAGTCGTTTCCCGCTCGAAATCTTGACAGAAAGTCAGTATCATACCTCCGCGGAACGAAGTGAGTCGCTTTACGCTTGAAATATTGAAAACTTATTTCCAAACAGTGCGTTTTTTGATAATAAGTTTTGGGCCAAAATGAAGCACCCACCGCGCCTGCTGTACGCAAGTTTAGGCAAAAATTTCCTGAGACTGGCTGCTGTAGCCGACAGTGTGAGACTCAATTCACGAACATCAACTCGCCATCGACCTCAAGTCTCAAAAGCTCAACATTTCACGCACTAGCCTGAGGAAAAACTCAGAGCCATGCTAACCGACGATTTGGACGACCTCTGGTTCATGAAAGTTGGCGCGCCATGTCACACAGCCCATGCCACAATCGATCTTTTGCGCACCAAATTCCTAAATCGTGTTATCAGCCGTCTTGGCGATGTCAATTGGACTTTTTTAGTGGTGACCGATGCTATGCCAAAAAATCCGGAAACGATTCAAGCACTTAAGGCCAATATCATCCAAGCAATCCGTGAGCTGCATCCCCAAACCATCAACAGGGTCGTGGAAAATTGGAGTGACAGAATGCGAATGCGCTACTGCGAAGCCAGCCGAGGCAGCCACTTGAACGACGTTGTGTTCCATAATTCTATGCCTAAAAGTTAAAACATCTTAAGTCGACTTAAGTTGTTTTAGCTGTTTAACGTTATTTTAATTGTGTTCTCCTTACTGTATTTCTTAAGCCAAAGCAGTTGAAAAAATGTCAAATAATGAGGAAGTTATAACTGTTTTAAAATGGATTAAGTCATCAACAGTAGTGCCTTGCATAAGTTTAAAATTGCTCTCCTGAAAAGTGGACAAAATTGACATAAGATGTTTTGCCTTTTAGGCACAGAATTAATGGGAATGTTCGCTCTAATTGGCCCTAATAAAAACATAATGCATGGAAAAAAATAATTTTGTTCATTTTATTGCATTTTTAAAAAGAAACTTGCATTGGCCCACCCTGTAGGGTACTGGTGGAATTTATTTTTCTCAAAGTAAGCAATAATTCTTTTCCGGTACGTATCTATATCTGTTCCTATACTTCCTTTGTACCGCCAAATTAAATCCATCTAAAGTATGGTTAAATCAAATTATGCCGCCTTAAATATTCTTAAAGAAAGGCGCCTTCTTTGTTTCTTAAAATAAAAAGAAAATATTTCTCACCTTAAGACCAAGTAGAGCTTTTTTTTGTACCAAATAAAAATAAAACCACATCTTAGGAATAAAAAAAAGAGTTTTCTTAAATTCAGAAAGTTTGTCTTAATTTAAGAAGAAGAAATTCAGAAAGTTTGTCTTAATTTAAGAAAACTTAAAAAATGTTTAAAATAAGTCATCAAATAGTCCTGAACCTTATCCTTTCCAGCGGCACGGTTACGGGCATCGGTGGGGGCGGATCTACCGCGGTACGAGCTTAACAAAAAAAAGAAAATAATACTTTCGAGGTGCGTCCTTTGTGTAAGTTCTCTATTTTGCTGACATTTAGAAAACCTTTCTGACTTTCAATGAAATAAGAAAACTTTTCTCATTTTCAGAATTTTTTTTCTTTGTCCTTAAAGCCAGCGGAAGTGGGTATTTGCTGATCCCGGACGCGAACCTACACCGCTCGGATCACAGGAAATCAATCCAACCAAGGTCACTGCTGTACGATCCTTGTGGCGTTTTTTCTTAAATACAGACCACTTGTGTTCCCGCTCCCTGATCGGGCACATGCAAACGAGTAATTTGGTCTTAATTTTTTCAAGACAGCCTCAATAGATCTGCCTACATCCGGTTAAAGCTGCAAACTGAAATGCCCCGCTATACCTAAACGCATACGCAGCAAAGCGCACGCGCAGTTCGGAGATGATATAATCTTTCATTGCGTTACTGGACAACTAATTATATCGCTTCAATAGCAACGCCAGTCGTTCCTACCATCGCATTGCGTACTTCCTTATCGTTAAGTCACATCCAGCATATCGTTTAGCGTTCAAGTCAAACCATGCCCTACAAGCCCCATTCGAATCGACCCGCGAATTAGCTTTCCATTTATATCCCGACTGACTATCTCTATATTTGCATCAACTGTGTGTACAGAGATCAGCTGTGTCCATGTCCAATGCACTGCTCCAGTGCCACCGATTCTCTCTCATTCACACAAAAATTGCAAAAGGGCAGAAAATTGATCTCTGGGAAATTGGGTTAATAATTTGATTGATGTACAAACGACCACGAGACGCACGAGCGCACGACCCGCCAGCTCTCTCGTCGTGTATAATATGCAATGCAACACACTTGGTCGCCACCACTTCTGCCATTCAGTCGGCGTACTTGGGGATTCGTGTCTCCATCGTCGTCGTCGTCGTTGCTGTTGTCTACTTCAACGAGTGTCCACAGTCCAATGGACCGCGCACAGTTGTACGCGAGATGATCGCGATGATTGCACAATTTACAACAGATTATCTTGGCTTAAGTAGCACTTTGTGCGCGCTCTCTTTCGCTCTCCCTCTCCACCGGGTTGGCATTGTAAATTGAAGAAAATGCGAATGCACGCATGCATCCGAGATGAAAGTGTCTCGCAACGCGTTTCAAAGTGTTTGTGAAGACTACAAGACACTTTGACGCGACGCACGCATTTTTGACCCAGTTCGATCGTACCGAAGTCGCCCACCTTTCCAATTTCCAAAAATGCCACCATCGGAGCACCGCACGAAATACCTACAGAGACGCGCAAACGCTTGTCTGGCAGCGCACTCAAACCACTCTCATAGTCGGACGATAGCCCATGGCTGGGGTCAATTGATCGGGGCAACTTTGAACTCGTTGATCTTGTCACAAATTAAAAGAAGATTTATACATCACGTCGTCGTCGGGCGGTCCACCTTCTGCTCTCTCTCTCGCCGTATGTGAAGTGCCACTAAACTAGCCGCACACACTCGCACCCTCTCTGCTGCAGCGACGCGTTTTTCGCTCGGATTCATTTATAGAGCGATCGACCAACGACCTATTAGGAGTCAATAAAAGTTCCTTTCATATGCGGCAGTGGCGGAGCTTAATTCGATTTTCGATGACCTTCGACGCGTTCACCGAGCACGACGATTGCTGTACACAGAGTGACAGCGTATGCCATCTGAACGAAAGATCAAAACAAAGCCATTTGAAGGTTTCATCTTTATTTGTTTGTCTCTCTGTGGTCCAATTAGGCAAGGTCGTCGCGTCACACTAATGGAAAGGTATTGCCGCCACTTGAACGGTTTGTACGTACGATTATGTGGCTGGGCAGTGTGGCTGGCAATTGCTCGAAATCAATTGTTTTGAACTTGTAAATCTTTTGTGTGTGCAGAGGTGGGCGCCGAGATTGCAACGGCAAGTTCAAAGAACTGAGGTCGCAGGTGCCTAAGGGAGCTTTTCCCTTCAGCTTGGACTGCATTTCGTTTACATTCATTCGAGGGTTGCAGGTGTAACGAGGAAAACCGTTTTTAAGTTAAACGTGCTGACACAGTCGTCAGTTCTCGGTAGGAGTTTAGATCAAAGCTCCTCGAAACGACTCGAGAGACTGTCCAAGTGTCCAATGTCCAGGTTTGCACAGACATTTTGTTGGAGTTTGAACGTTGATGAAAGAAGAGCTGCGCCTTGGTGCGTTAGGAACTCTAAACACGCGGGGACTGCAACGACTTGTCTAAGTCTGTAGGCGGACACATAGCTCGCCTATTTACGGTGAATACAGATGGAAAAGAAAATACGAAGCATGCTATGTTCCACTGTAGGTAGGGGCTTCCTTAGGTTTTTGAGCAAAACACCTCCTAAAACAAGTCATAAAGAAGAAACTACATGCGAAATAGGTTGCTAACCAGCAACAGCAAGTTTGACAGCCTTAGAGCATTTTTGACACCCAAAGGCTCACAATCTGAATTTTGTGGAACACATTAGCTCAGAAACAGCAAACTTAAGGCTTAAGACTTGAACCATAAGTTCGAAGTAAGTTGTTGAGCGACCTGGACTCCTATATTCAGCGATCGTGAATTATCGAACCCTGTTTAGGAGGAAAGCCTTGAAATACTAGAGCCTAGCTGCTAAGCTGCCAGTCTCCGAAACAAGTGCAGCTGTTGCAAAGCGTCTTCACTGTCCGTGTGGTTTAAAAAATCCTGAAGCGAGCCAGCCTGAGTTGGACTTCTAGAAGCTTCTACAGTTCGTGCAGATCGACAACGCCGTGCAGTGATAGCCTTTTGAAAAAAATATAGGCTGTCCTTGCTCGTGGGTATAAGGCTAGAGTGCTTAAGCTTAAGAGGCGAAAAATGGAAGAACGTGGATCAGTTCCACTTGAACCAGTATTGAAGCAGAGCACTTATAGAGACTCTCGATTCTCGGATTGATTTGGTATACGGTCCCAATTCCTATGAACCGACTTTGAATAAGTTTCTAATATTCAAGGCCTGGTGCCAGAAGTCGTGACTACATAAAACGGATGCCCTGATGTCGTTGTTCTGTTGTGTTTGCACTATAACAGCACCAAAAGGGGTGGACTTACTTGATTCGCTGCAACCTTAGAACTTCTGTTCTTTCTCTTTCACTCAGCAAAGTTACCTACTCTCGGCGTTTGAAAACTGTTCCGCTAGACTTGTGCTATAAACGATCTACTGGTGAATTCGCTACTTTAATGAAATAAAAATTCAGACTTGGAGAGCGTTATCGTCAACGCTGTTGGTCTATTGGTCTATGTATATCGAAACCACATCCAGAAACATACTGGTTGGTTTCGCCACCAGGAGGAATGGACATACCTCATACATTTGATTGGCTATGTTCCCTGAAGAATCAGATTGCCCAAACCGAGACGAACCTACTGAGACGAAGGACGGCAAGCATCATTTCCGAGGTATACGTTCAATTTTGAGGAGTCAACTGGGGGCCCCAGGCAGTGTTCCCCGACTATGAAGACTGTTTTCCTCTTTTTTTATGGGCAGAACCCTTTGTTTTCCCCCGAATCTGAAAAAGTTCCCCTTACCCCGGGGTGAAATTTGCATTCATTTTCACATGAAAAAATTAAAAAATTATAGCCTTTTTAATTAGCAGGTTAAATTAAGCTTAAAACATACAAATTACGATGATTTCCTTTTCTATTAAGTATAAAGGGTGTCGCATACAGTGATGCCAGACTTTTCGGACTGAATTGCCCACGACGATTATAAAAAATACCCAAAAATGCCCTTTTCGCCCATGCCGACGTTAAAAAACAATGAAATACCTACACTAGTTTTTTTTTTGTTCTGAGAGATAAAAAAATATCCTTTTTCGAACTTTTAGCTTATGTTGAAAGGCAAAATGCTCACACTGAAAATAAAATACCAGGTAATGTTGACAAAGTTCGATTGTAAAATTTCAACAATATTAGTTTTGTTGAACTGAAAAAAAAAATTGTTGTAATCATAAATGCAATTTATTAATATTTTATCTATTTGAACGATATTTTGTCAAACGGATAGAATATTTACTACAACACTACTTTGTCAGATTTACAAAACACAATTTTCACTTTAATAAATCGATATAGTCTCAATTGAACAATTTTATTGTTAAATTAACAAAGTTTTTGTTATATCCATAAAAACAGAACCAAAAATAACTTCTGAAAGTGTTTGTGAAATTGACAAAAATTGTCAAAATGTTTGTTAGCCAAACAAAATACAGATTTTCAATATTACAAACAACAATATTTGCTGTTGATTCAACAAAATACAATAGCTAAAAGGACAAACTAATACGATACTATCAACAATTTTTTTGTTAATTTGACAAAAAGACAAACCCCAAATTGATAAATTTCTTTGTAAACGCAACAGTTAATTGTTGATTTGACCAAACAACAACGGTAGAATTGACAAATCTCTTTTGAAGAATTAACAACATTATGATTAATTTAATTATTTAATTATTTTTATGCGCACAAACAAACGATTTTTGCTAACACAACAATTTTTTTATCAGCACAACAAAAGTTCTAAAACAAGATAAAACTTATTAAAAGTTTGTCAATTTTTCATAGAAACATAGTATATTGACAAAAAATTTGTTGAATGAAGCCTAATTTTTATCAAATAAACCAGTGTTTTATTTTCATTTTTAATTATAACGCCATTGGAATTTTTTCTTTAGGGTTTTTTAAAGTCAAATTTCTATGCAAACAGGCCCAACGACCACCAACACCAAAAAAGGAAATTGGGAGATGTATTAATGAAAAGCAGCCTCATTTACGCGAAACGGTCATAGAAAATTTCAATAAAAGAGTGCGTACTTGCCGGCAAAGCCGTGGCGGCCATTTATCCGATGTGCTATTCCATACATAACCCCAACTTGAATACTCTATGAGTAAATAACTTTAAGCTTTCTAATTAAAAATCTGTATTTTCTTTCAAAATTACATTTTGTGTGAATTATTACACCCTTTATGTGGTATCAAAACGTTACACGGATACACAAAAATTCTTACGTAGACGTTGGATGGGCTGTTTTCTTTCGCCTGCAGTATGAACATTTCATTGTGACGAGTAAACTTTGACATTTGCTTGTGATGAAAATGAGTTTAAATTTTACTTTTCAGCTTCAGATGTTTTCCCCTTTTTTACCCGACTGGACACAGGGAGGGTTATGTGTTTCGCGCGTATCCTATTTACGTTCCTACGGGACGCCCTGTAGCCTAAACGGCTTGACCGATTTTGAAGAGTGAGGTATCATAATATTCGTATTCTTCCCCGGAGTGAAAAAATGACGCTTTCAAGTACCTATACCTATAACTCAATACTCATACATATATTTGTTAGACTGTGTAGGTCTATAGTCTCCGATTGTGTAGGTATATAGTCTCCCACTAAAAGTGGGCAATTACTTCACCACAAATTTTGTGACCACCAACGATTCAAATCAAATCGAATTATTTCTAAGGATTTTAGTACTAACGTTATGAATAACAACTTGGCATTCACGAACCCTTGCACCTACTCCCTCCGCCAAACAGTGACCCCAAGGAGGGGGGGTTTCAGGGGGGTAGCATGCCCCCTATACATTTTCCACTTTTTATAAATTGTGACTGTGAGCTTACATAAAATGTCGTTCCGTGTTAAGAGAAATTATTTCCCACAAAAAAGTGAAGTTATTGCTCACTTTCAGTGGTAAATAGCTTCACATAAAAAAAGTGAATTTATTTCCCACTCGATGGGGAGTTGTTTCCCATGTGAAGTGGGGTTATTTCCGCTGTGATAAAGCTCGAAGAGACTTTTTATGTTTTTATGAACCTTTGGAAGCCGCATTTTGCTCAAACTGTCAAAAAGACCCACGCAAACAGGCTCAAGTGGGGACGTTCCTGTATCTAGTTTAGTAAGTCTGACAGTTGGCTGACTTGATGTTTCTCAGTTTTGATTGGCTTAGATCGGTCAGATGAAGAACTGTTTCAGTTGACGTCTATGGAGGGGTAGTCGACGAATCTAGACACGAAATTCGTGACTTCCTACTCAGTCGACAGTTCGTATATGTGGCTGATGTAGGAGAAGTGACGTTCCCGACCAATCTGGTTTTTGCATTCGGGTTACGTCTATAGTCCCGACTAATCTAGTCGACTAAAAGTTAGCAGATTTTTGAATGTGCCCAATGTTGTGGGCTACGGTGACGCTGTCATAAAATCCGTTTGCACTGATCATCCATCTTTGATTGAGCTCGTAATCTGGATAAGGCTTAGCCCAGTCCCTTCGGCACGATCTTTCTCGTCTTTCCCCATATACAGATGTCAACGAACAGGCAATTTCACTTGTCCAACGCCAACAATGTCAAGCCAAGCAGTTGCCTTAAGTGCGCTTTGGAACACGCTGCCGGATGGATCTTAATGACTACCTCGCTCTAGCCCACATATGCACACACCCACACGGCACTAATCAGACTGCGTTATGATTTGTCAGTAAAAATCCAAATTTCCAGAGGGAAAATCCATCGTCGTCGTTGTCGTCGCTGTGCCGCCCGCGTTTTTCCTGCTTTCACATTACGGTAGCGAGCAAAAAGTTGATTTCTTCTGACAGCGCGCGCGACCGGTAAGACCTCAGAAGTCGTCAGACCTCATTGCGATCGCATGTAGGTACAACAAGAAGCCAAAAGGCAGCGCTGTACCGCAGATTGCCGCATTGTCATCGGTCAGTTCGTGTCGGGTCGAGCCGGTCAGGCCGGCCAACATCTTTCAATCAAACCCATTTGCGATTTGGCTTCCCTCATTGATGTATGCATAAGTGTGCCAAAGCAAGCGTAGAACGTTCCAAAGTCGAGCATTATTCACTTCTGGTCAGATTGCTTAATGCTATTAAGCTCATCCGCTGCACATGCACTCTGCTTGTGTGCAGCATTGTCGCCAGTTGCAGCGTGTGCTGTGTGGTGTGCTTGGCAAGTCGTTGTCGTTATTTGTCGTGTCCGCCGTTGAGAGTTGCGCTGCGAAATTGACAACAATAAGTGAATGGCCATCATGATGGCAGCCGATCGGTCTGTGTGTGCGAGTGTGCCAATGATGTCTGATTGCAGATGAGCAGTTGCGAGCGCCCTTCCACTCTAAGTAATTGTACGACTGCGGCTGGTCCCCTCGCCCGTGTGATTTGGGGCTCGTAAAGCAAAATTATATCGCGATCACTTTTATCACGATCTTGGCACGGCCACGTTATGATTGCACACGGCTACCGGTTGGACCCCGACCAGGCCAACCTCTTGCGCATCGTTTGTAGAGCTAACAACTTATTGAATAATTTCTTATTACATATACCTTAGTTGGCCGTTGCGCACGAGGACGAGCGGGATATCCCCGATCGCGCCAACAAAGCAACACAAAACTTGGTAGTCATGATTTTTGTGTTCGGGGCGCGCAGAATCGACACGATCGCCACATCGCTCGATCGATTGTTTACCCATTTAGTCGTCGACGACGATGACGACGACGATGACGACGAATGCGAATGCGAATACGAATACGAATACGAATACAAATCTACATCGGCGGCATTGTTATATTGTCCATCCGTGCTGCATGCCTGCCGTCCCCCAAAACAATGCGCCACGATGAGTCCGACAAGTCGTCTTGCAACTGGCATTTATGATGTTTAGGCCCTTCGCGCGTCCCCACGGATACCACAGTACTCGTACTTTACCGCGTAAGATCGCACCCACTCGGCCGGCGTGATTCAGTAGCATGGTCATGCAGGGCCAATTATTATTGGGAGGGGATATCCATGTCCATGTCCATGCTCATGCCATATGAGTTATGTCCCCGAAACGTGATACAGTTAGGTAGGACAGAAACAGCTACAGACCGTCCTTGACAATGAGCACATTAATCGTGTGACATCGGTCCGCAAAATACCAATCTGTCGCAGCGCCCTTTTTGTATCGCATCCTTTTGCGTTTGCCCCATTCCGATGAGTTTCTAATGAAATTTCGTGCTCAAAGAATGCCGTCAGAAATGCAATTTTGAACAATAGGCGAGGGCAGACGAGACCGGTCCAGTTGAGCGCGTGTGCTAAACACGAGACTTCCACGAACCTCTCCTTTGTGGCCCGGTTAATGGTTTCACTTTTTGTGTGTGCGCGCGCTGGAATTCCTTTGCGCCGCGCCGTCGGCAAAATGGACCGTGCTCTGTCTAAGGCGGTATTTTTACGGTCACTTTTGGGCCCCAAGGTCCGAAGATGGTCGGCCAAAGTGATATTGCTGTAGGTTGGCCAGCAGTACTGTTCGGGGTCTTGTCACCAAAGCTGCGCCGTGTCCCTATTTATGACCAGTACGAATCTGGCATTGTATGCGATGAAAGGAACTGGCATCGGTCGCGTCGTGTGGATCCGTGTCATCCGTGTCGCGGTGGATCCCTTGCGGATTCCACGACGACCGACGTGATCCAGCATAAAGCAAGCCTCAACCAAATCCCAGCGACAAATTCTTTTCCAGTGAATGAAAGCAAACAACCAACAGCGGAACAATTACCGCATGAGTGAGTGAATGGCTTGCGACACCTCGATCGTCGTCGTTGTCGTCATCGCCATCGTCATCGTCATCTGTGTGACCGATCGATGTCCGTGCACAATGCGCGCCCTTTGCACGTCGCCTTTTGTCTGGCCTTTGTGTTGTGCTGCTGCTGCTGATGTAGATAGAGCTTCCTGATGGGTGGAACCCTCAATTTAAGAATATTAACCCGAGCAACACAATCCAGTGTGGCAGGCAGTTCATCTGGTGTGGTGACCCCCGGTCGTACGCTTCCTATCGACTGTCCAAATCTCGGAGTTCCTTTGGAAAAATCACACACCAAAAGTGCTCCGAGTGAGTTTTCACTTCAGAAACTCAGAAACTGTTCGGATGTCGCACAGAGATTCACATTCAGAGATCAATCTCATTTGCGTATCTGTGCGCTCCACTATTTGTATGTAGCGGTAGCGTTTGCCTTTGCTTTTGTCATGCGGGTGTGAGTATATATGCTGTACGAGAAATGCCAAAAGATATACATGTTCGCAGTTCATGCTGGCGGAAAAAGAAAAACTCGTAGTCGTTGTCGGCGTATCCAGGGGTCATCAGCAAGAGGATTCTCTGTGACAGCAGAGCGACCAAAACAAAAAAGAACAACGAGCGAAAACGGAGACGCGCCACAATGATACATCACAACGACTCGGATTCGGTATAAAAATTCGGTACAAAAAAAAACAGAGCTCTGAGGAACAAAAAAGACTTTAGATTTGTGCCAGGGATTATCGACTGTAGGTTGTGTTCGAAACGCTTAGGATGTGCTAAACGGAGTTAGGGTGTCATCGTGCTTTTTTATTTATCTTCGCCCTTTCAGTGGCCTTGTTATGCATCTGCGTGTGATTGCTGAAGAAAGCATTTTGCATTTCGTGGGGTGGAATCTTTTCGTCATTTGACAATACGCATCTTATCGGATGATGTATGGTTGAATCACTTTACGGTATTTACGGTATTTCCTTGGAAAAAGCACGGGGAAAACCACGCAGAGCTTAGAAACTATACCGACTCCGGAGCAAGTATTCACCAAAAGCAGCTACCCTATAGTCAAGCTCACTTAAAACAGTAGCAACTGAAGTGAAAAGTTGGCCAAGTTTTGCCAATATGAAAATAGATCTTGTTTCATCCAGCACTGATATATACCTTGAAACTTCCTTCAACACTTTTACTTTCAGTTTTTCTTATACGGATTGACTGCATGAGTGCATAACCCTAATATTCAGACTCGCTCAGGGCTCCTCTTAACTGTACCCCTGTCCATCCCCCGATGTCATTGCAAAAGAACGGCTATCGCTGGTGGTTAGACCGAAATTTCCAATCCAACTCCGAAGAACCTGTATATAATGGGCCTTACTATCATTTTTAACCTCCCCACTAAACATTTTGGCGGTCACAATATGCAATTTTGTATGTACATTGTACAATTTCGCAATTGTCAGTTCGAAAACTTTACCCTGGACACTAAAAAATCGCGGAATGCTAAGCATTTGCCTTGTGCCCGGTTTCTTTGTTGTGGATAAAAGGTGGAGCGATGTGTTCGGTCCATTTCAGCTTGGAAAAACGCTTTCAAAAAGGCATTCGCTCTGAGTTCGCATTTGCATCCCCCGCGAGTGCTTAGACGAATCGCCCAAGATTTATTTTTAATAGCGACGTCAAGCGATATTAATACCCTGGGATTTTTGAATCGTTTGATCAGCTCTGAAATTGATTTAAATGTATTTTCAAATTGGCTTCTGCCGTTCCATCAGATGAATTTGGCTTCTGACGACGAAGGCGTCGACCTTTCATAAATATCACAAATTAAATCCATAATATTTCTGAATTGTTTCTCCTTTGTTTTTCAATTAGCTTTTCCTTCCTCCTAAGAGCCGAGAAATCTGCAAAACGACTTGAATAAAAGGAGGCTAAAAACCCGACTTAAGGTAGTACTCAGATCAAATTTAAACGGCAACCACGGATCTGAGTCTAAGTCTTCAGCGAGTGAGTGAATATTTTGGACTGGGCTTTAATCTTCGTTCTAAACTCTTTTTAGAGTGAGAGAACTCTTTAGCCAAACTCTAATTGCACGCACACAAAACGGGAACCCAGAAGCGATTTCCAACAAAGCCGGTAAACGATGAAAAGTTCATAATTCCCTGAAATGATAGACCTGTCAAGATATCAGCAATAAAGTTAAAAGTTTCAGATTGTCAGTTTCGACAAATATGTAATGAAACTGAAAAGTACTCTCTCTCTAGCTTATAAGGCAATTCGGTCCTATCGCCTTGGTGGAGTTTTGTTAACTAACTAATTCCAGATAATTCAAGGTTCTCTTTATATGGATATTCGAACAAACAAAGCTTAGAGCCCTATAACATCAAATAAACTTGCGCATTTTTCAAACCCTACGCTACTGCCATTAAAACTCCTCTACACTTCTACTACCTACGTGGATTAGTTCCGTGGCTGCATAGCTTCCGAAACATTACATTTTCCGTTATGCCATGTTCCCACCAAACTGAAATCGCGAGGTTTCGATGAACTTTTGAAAGTCGTTCCCACCGAGTTGAAGTGATTTCAAAAGTCATAAGCTGTCAATTTTGAAGTGGCTGGCAAAAGAGCTGTTTGTTGACGCAAAATAAGTGTTGAAAGAGGAATTACAAAAACGTAAAAAAGCTCAAAATCGAAAGAAATCAAGAAAAGTTGGGACAAAAGTGAGTAATGTTTCTAATTAGGATTTTTAACCCAGTGATACCAGATCCGTTGATTTATACCTTTTTGTGGGATTTTCTCACTTAAATTAAGCTAAAAGGGTCAAAGGGATTTTTCAAACCTCATAGCTCATAGTACAAAAAAAGGGATCTTACTTTGTGGTAAATGTTTTTTCCCAATTGCTAATTTAATTAAGAATAAACAAATTAGGCAACATACGATCAAACGTATCATAATATGTATTAATTTTTGTTAGCTTGCATAGTTAATGTATAATGTAACTTATATTTGTTAATAATAAAAAAGACTGAATTTAAAAAAAAAAACATACGTGGGATAAATGTGGGATAATTTATTTTTTTTGCGAGGGATAAAAGGGATTTTTTGGATATAACTGTGGAATAACCTGCTTCTAAAGTCTGGTATCACTGTTTCAACTTTCAACCCTTTCTCGTCACAATTATTTTGGCGTTTTATATTTTGGCATCCACAAATGAACACAAAATAAACCAAAGTTCACGCTGTAGACTTGTTCGGTTTGATAACCTCTAACGTATGGATGAACTCAGAGGGGTTTTAAAGTGATTTCGCTGAAAACCCGATGTTTCGAAACCTCAAAAATGTATGGCGAAACCTCGGAGGCTTGGAAAAATTTTACGAAACCTCGCGGTTGCGTTTGGTGGGAACATATCATTACGCTTTGAATTTTCATCATCCCTACGGTAAGTCGCGCTATTGCTGGCCGAAAGCTCTTCGACGGGACTGAGGGCCGGTAAAAAAAAAAAAATTAATTCTCGCAAAAGGACCGTAGGGACCCTCGGCCTAGCTTCTCACAGCCATTCGTTTTGTGTGAGTTTACAATTTTTGGGACGAACGGAAGGGATCTACAATTTTATGCCGAAGCCAAGCGGCTAATTGAGAAGCTCTTTTACGACAGTTATGCTCTCGGATGTTTGTCGGAAGTTCGCAAGAGGTGACGCAGTGGAAATAGCCTTATTTGTTTTTTTTTGGGGATTCGAACCTAGAATCCTTCGCTCAGTAGTCTTTTACAAATATCTCTCGGTCTCAATTTTTAGTTTGATCATCCCTTCCTCATCACTTTATCAGCACAGATCGAGCGATTTTGTCAGAAGTGCTGAAAGCAAAATTCGGAAATGTTTTCACGACTCATTTTTTTGGACGGCAACTTTTCGCCCGTTTCACATTTCGTTACGCATCGAATTTTTCGTGCAACACCGACCCAAATAAAAATAAAAAAATTACCACAAAACTGCTTGAAATACCCTCCAGCAAAAAAAGGCGACAAACAGAAAACCAAATTTTTGGCGCCAACCACGAAGAGGAATCTAATTAATTAAAAAAAAAAACACACATCCAGAGCACCCAAGTATTTTGCCAATATAAGCCGCCGATGTTGTCCTCAGCATTGAAAAATGTAAATAACCCTCTCAGCTCTCACATGCTGCTGAGCCGCAGCAGCACCAATGTGGGCTGATGCGCGGACAGCACTCTCCAATCTGCGCTCAAGCCAAAAGGGATAACGATTGTAGGTGTCCATTCGAACAAAATTCAAACATCGAAACACTCACCTTGATCCCCATTCCCTTTTCAATTAACTGCAACAAAATAAAAAATAAAAAAAATGAAGGCAACAACTTGACTTGGTCCCTAGAAGATAATCAGCGAGCCATCCTCCTCAATGGGTCCCGCATGGTAAATTCAGCAAAACGGCGGAAGTCTATGTCCTGTAGATGGACTTCTTGTGTTACACTTGATCATGGCACGCATCGACATTGCCAATAACATCTCCGAGGGACTGAGAGTACCGGCCGAAGCGAAGACATTTTAATTTAATTTGATGCTGGATGCGGTCACTCCTTGGGCCCTTTTATTACTTCTCGCCTTGATTTCGAAAAGAAGGCGCACACGGCTGTGTGTGTGTGTGTTGTCAGTGTCACTATATGTTGTCAGTGGTGAATGAGTTGAGTATCCCTCGGACGGTGAACGGAACAACACAGCAGTAGAAGAAGAAGATGTTCTCATTAGCATAAGTTTGTGAGAGGACGGGTCCGGTCGGTGTTTTATTCGGCTACTGTATGAGCAGCTTGTGAGGTGGTGCCGAATCCCAAGGAATTGGGACAGTTTATTGCCTTGATTTGCTTATTTTGTAATCGGTTTCGTTTCCTTTTGTGTTTCTGTTTTTTTTTTTTATTTTTTTTTGCTCGCTCTCTTTGTGTGTGCCCATCCGAATGAAGGAGTTAATTAAGATACAGAGGTTGGTCGGGGGTTTTTTTTTTATATAAATTAAGATTCCGCATGTTGGCTCGTTTACTTGTGCGCTTGTCATCTCCTGCGTGCCGCTTTTGTGTGTCATTTGTTTTGGGATAAACTGCATCCCCTGGCACTGTTTCATTGTTCGCATTCTTTTGCCAAGTCACCCGTGTCACAATCGAACAAATGCGGTTCGGAGGGTTGGTGCGCGTTCGCCGGTTATCCTTACCGATCATTATCCGTAGAGGGTCAGTCTGCCGTTTGATCGATCAGGGGGGTGGCTGATTAAGTGCAAATATTTTGGTGATTCCGGGTGTATCAAGTGTAAAGAGGACATATGCCGTCTTCGGGACTCATCTGGCGGCAGAATGACACCGAAAATGGAATGAAAGTGACGTATTTTGTTTGACAGGCAATTAATTCATCTGCGCGCATTTGATGTGTGAAAGGGTTTCGGTCGTGCTGTGTGAGAAGGTCGGAGCCGATTTGTCAAGGAGAGAGCTTCTGGAAAGAGCTCTGCAGTCCACATAAATGTGGAAACAGTCACATGACTGTGCGCTTATATCCCCCGTTGGACTTGGAAGGGATCGGTAGGCTAGCAAGCTGCGTAGGGGTGTCAGACCTATGCATGGTTCGATATCTACATCTCATGTTATATAGAAGATCTGCAGTGGAACGACAGCCTTAGGCCTTACGAGTCCCAAAATCCCAGCGATTTTGATAGGCTTGGAGGCGAAAGTTTCCAGATGCCTACAACTGAGAAGTCTGCACTAAACGGTTCTTGCTCGTTGCATTTTCGTATATCGTCCAGTCGTTAAAATCTGATCTGAGCGGCCACAGTCGGTCGAGCATCAATTAGGACAACGTCGATTTGGCGGGTGGTTAGATCTCCAGGTCGCACCAGGCATCTCAGATTTTCTGGTGCTATACACCGCATTAAGAGCAGCTGCCAATATTATATGATAGTTTGTGTAAAGACGTTAAGACTGTGCTTACCAAAGAACGCTCCGAAGATGCGACTTGACTTTAATATTCAAGTTCCCGAGCCCAATTTTGACATCGTACACTCGAGCCAAGCTTCCCAAACTCCTCTCAGGAGGTAAGTTAGCCAGCGAAGCTTCCCAAACTCCTCTCAGGAGGTAAGTAATCTGCTTAGGCATTTGGACAAAGTGTGGCTAGGAAACTAGCAAGCCCCGCAAGTCCTTGTTTTGAGAGTAGGATTCAAGTCCGTTGTCCCATAAAGAGTTCATCTAGCATTTTTTTGTTTTTCAGCATCCTGACGTTTAAGGTATCTTCAATCTTGACTGTTGAAGACAACGTTGGGTCGATGAAGTAAATCCACCTGCAGCACATTCTTTCTTTGATGGACTCCTGAGGCTCAACGCCTTCAAAGTCTGCAGGAGGTTAAGAGGACTGAAAGCTTTGACAAGACCCACTGAGGGCCCCAAATATATTTTGTTCAGTCAAAGCAGTCAGTTATACTGTGTACGAAGCTTTGGACCTTGAACCAGCTTGTCTTTAAATGTCAGCTTGCGGTGATATTCAGTATGTCATTCCAAAATTTCAAGTTTGTCAGCAGACGAGAATCACCCAATTGAACGGTTTTTAAAAATCTCGCCACGCAGGGCCAAGTGATACCTCCCGATGATCTGGCGTGCTATCTAGAAGCATACTTTGAAGCAAGCGTATCTGGTATACCTAGGATGTCTTCGCTACTGTCCAAGCACCACGATTCTGTTTCTTAGATTCCGATTCTTCAAAAAAATTGTAAGGGAGGTAGGAGGAGAAGCGCTTCTATATCAGGAATGCAGAGTTCCTATTCATTGCAGCCGTTATATGCCTTATGATGAAGCTTCCTCAGCTCGAAGGATGTGATCTTTCAGCCACTAAACAAAACAGTAGGCCCTTACGTAAGGAAAGGTCTCTCGATGGATGTTGTAATTTAAGCACCGCACCGGGTTCTATACTTGTGGTTTTGGATCAAACGCAATTCCCAAACGTGTAGGTTTTTATAGGGTAGCCTAGGGTAGGCATGAGGTATCCGCCTTTTGTAGTCACCATGAGACACGGTTATTGACAAAGTTTGCCAACAGTAATGTTAAAAGAACTTATTCGAAACCAATAGCCAGCTGTGCTTCCCTTTAGGCCTTTTTAGCGTCAAGTTGATCAAAAGTGAAATATGGTGCGGAGGACGTCACGCTATGCAAAGCCACCGTTCTGATTGCATCAGGTATAGTTTTTCTAGTCCTAAGAGTCCACTATTATTTCCAGCATATGGGCTCGATGCTCTTTGCCAAACGTGCCTCTTAAAAATCCACAAAAGCATGATTTGGGCTGTAAAGCGCCTTAAAAAGACTGGATGTAACCTCTTTCGCCGTTGTTTTATGAGTTTTCATTGGGTTTTTTTTTGACTTAAACTGACTTGACTTTTGACTTATTGAGGAGCAACCTCTAACAACTTGTGTGAGCAGACTTCTTTCGAGACTTTGTTAATGGACCTGATCATTCTTCACCTTTTTGTGTAGTTCTATCCAATATTTTCCATTGCTGGTCAGTTTGTAGACGACTTTGGGTGGATTGGGCCTTCGCTCACCTTTGTTGGGTTGACAAATAGCCCAGCTTATCAGTAAGCTGTTCCTATTTTCGTCTCCTCCTTCAATAGTTTGATTCGGCCTTCGTTTTTAGTACCAGGGGAAGTGAGTCTCTATGGTGAGTAATGCCCATTGGTCCTCGCTTTTAATGGAGATACTTACCTTCTGGTCTAGAGACTCCGGTTCTTGCTCAAACGTTTTAGGGGACGCATTCCGAAAGCTGCTCGATGTCAGTGTTGTTAGCACTCTCTCTTCATTTATCCCACGAAGCGTGGTCATTTTTCCCTTTTTTCCCTTTTCACCATACTCAAATTCCCTTTTAAAATCCCACGAAACTTTTTTGCGTCAAAATCCAGTTGTTAAAAGTACAATTTGTATTGCGTTAAATTAACCTTAATTATAAAAACCGCAGTTTGTAACACTGCTATTACTAGAAAATTTTGATAAAAGACGATTTACATGAGCTGTTTTTTATGGACATTCAATGTGTTGATAATCATGGTGAAATACAGGCGTTTTGAAAGAATTTCACAAAAAATTTATAGTTTCAATGTTTTTTGTCAGATTTCTGAAATTCCCACGATTTGGTGCTTTTTCCCTTTATCCCACGGAAGGCTTTTCGGACATCGAAACTCCCGCAAAAAGGTATAAATCCCACGATATAACAACACTGCTCGAGGTGCCCTTTAAATTTTCTTAGAAGTCAGAATTCTGACTTTCAGTTCCCAATGTTCCGCCAGAACTCTGACCCTTCCAGTTCGGATTGTGCTATGGAAACCGTCTCTTTATAGACAAGTGCTCTCTGCGCAGGTGCATGGTAAGATGGTTGCATAGAGTCACAAAGTCGCTGCCGGTAGGTAAAGTGCTATGGAGGCTCCACCTAAGCCTTCTAAATCTGCAACCCTTGTAAACGAATGGTGACGGGTTTGAAGGCGCAACTTGAAGCAAATCGATCTGTTCTCGGTTGTAGCGACTTGAACTCACGCTCTTGTTAGAAACTATGACAACTTTCCCATTCCACTTTTATTAGCTTTCGAGTTTTATGTCCGGCACTCACGTGCCTAGGCCACTACAATCCACTCCGCTTTACTGATTCATCTGAACAATTAATCGAAAGTGTCGTATCCTTCTTGGAAAGGCCCCATCAAAATGGCTCGTGCCTCAGCAATAAATACGAAAATATTTCATCTTAATGATTTTATTATCGCAGTATCACTCACTACCCCATCTCCCCCCATTGGTGTATGTGACGAATTTCGTGTTCATTCGTTTCCTTCCACATTACTCAATCTCTCATTCAATTTCGAGTGTCCGAACTCCGAAGTGTTGATGTACTGCGTTGATGGTGCGCGCTGCTGCTGTGTAGTGTATCCTGCTGTCATTCAGGCAAAGTGCCCCATTAGAGTTGATTTCTCCACCGAGCTCTCCGGCCAAATAATCCAAACCCATCGTCGTCGGTCGTCTTCGAATCGATTTAAGCGCAAGCGACGTAATTGGGGCTGAGACGGAATTACTCGCACTCCTCGTGTCCAACAGCAGCCTCTCGCCCTAATGAAGTTAACACTGACGAGCTGTAGGTACGTATCCTCCATTCACTGGCTGTGCTTTGGCCTTTTTGTTGTGGTGTGTCAAGTCGCCTCAGTGCTCACACCCAAGGAGCTGTCAATCAAAAACCCAACTTGAGGTGTTCTTCGCCCTCAGAGTGATTCGAAATGACTCCAAATGAATGAAAATGAACCGAAATGGAGAATGCTCAGCGATAATTGGGCACGTGGTGAAAATGGATGCAATTTACCGCATCAATTACAGCACAGACATTGACACCGACACCGACCTGTTGGTCCATAGCCGCACCGACACCGACACCGACACCGAGGCGAGGCACCTTCTCCGTGTGATGCTGATGGCTTAGAGAGGTGTTTCTTTTTCGTGAAATCGACTGAGAACGAAAAAGTGTACTAAGCAAGGCAATAAATTTCCGTTTCTCAATGTGACAGCTACCGGAGGTCGTCGGCTGGCCGGTCTCTTGTTCTACTACACATAATGTCCCTCCTCGGGCCTACAGTCAGTGCCTTCGTTTTGGGGACTTTCTCTATTCTGTGCGTCCGTCGAAGAAATGCCGCGCGACTGTTATTGGATCGCTTGATAGCCATTAAAGCTGCAGGGTACCTGCCATGCCGACAAATATGCTCGTATATGCGACACACTGTTCGACAAAGAAAAGAAAAATTCCCAAACAATACTATCGACTGAGTTAGTGTGATGCCCTCGAATTAGAGGGAAAACCCCAAAGGGTCAGATGCAAGACACACACCCATCCGAATCCGAAAATTTATTAATATCGTATCGGGCGGAGGGAAATTGGTTAAAACGCGTTTTGTATCTCCATGTAGTTCCATAAATTTTACCAATGTCTCCGCGTTTCACCTCCGCCTCTCTCTAATTCACTTGACCATGATAGACTAGCGAGGCAGCCCTATCTTTGTGCCGTATCTAATACGAGTCGTAAGTGAGCGGTATTTTCTGTCTGTTGGTCGTTCTCTCTTGTGTGTTCGATACTATGCGACAGATAAATTTTCCAAAATACAAAAAAAAAAAAAGAAAACAGAAATACCTTAGGACAACATCTCCTAATCTTCTCATGCGCGTACCTACCGGTCGGACGGACGGTGTATCGAAACTGGTTCAAATCGCAGTTACCTATACTTGTGGTGGATCTCCCGCTTTTGTCATAGAAATCGGTGAGAAACATTCATTCTGGGAAATTTAGATGAAATTTTGGGAAACCTGTCAGGGCTTTGAACTCGCGCTCTCTCGGGACACACGAAAGAGATGTTGGCCGCTGATAAAACCCAGCCACGACTATTATATGCACCCAAATATCGGTCGAAGTCGATCGGCTGGCCATTTGTTGTCGTCAATTTTTTGTATCCATTTCTCGTGGATAATAATTTAAATTGGATATCTATTATAGGTGGTTGAATTTGGGTGACATTTGGATGCGCGGTTCGAGTTTCTCCGGTCTGATTTCTTTTCATCTGTTTGGTTCGGGTGACCTTAATGAGTGGGACCGGTGTTGTGTTCTTTTCTCATAAAGGCGGTGAAAGGCTGACATCCTAGAGTGCTTGCCGGCGATTTATGGGATTTTCTATAATTTTTTCCACGGCGAGATACCTACTCAGATATGAACCATTTGCCACGCCTCATTGGGTTTGTTTGAGGAGAATCACTTTGATTTTGAATGGCAAATCTTTTGGAGAGAATATTTTCGTCACCTAGTGTGAGGATTAGGTGAGGGCTTGTGTTTTGTTTCTACCCCTGCGGGAACTTTGCAATTTGCAATTATTGGCTTAGGAGTTTGAATTAGGCATTTGTCTGAGGCTGCTAAGACAACGGGGGGATGGTTTGTTTTTAGTGGAACAGTGCGGATAATCTGGTACTGAATGTGAGTCGTCTTGGGCTACTGTCTGTGAGAAGTTTGCCATTTCTACCGAACTGCAGGGGGCAGCCGGTAATTGCGATGCGAAAAACATATTCCAAACTGGGCTGAGTAGGTCGCAAACGATTTTGCGAGGACAACAGTCGCAGTGTGTTTGATAGAAACAAAAGAGTTGGCCAGCGAACTTGCTTCGTTAGGAACTCTTGTGAAAGGGTGGGCCATCTGCTGGGCTTAAAATAAAATCCGTTTGATGGTTTTCAAAGTCGGTCACCGTAAAGAAAGAAAACTGTGCGCTTGATTGTGGCAAATAATCTCCCTGATCCCTGTTTCCACCCAAGAACTACTTATTTGAGGAGCTTTTTAACACACTCCAGTTGATGTTCGGCTGCGCGATATACATGACCACGGCCTATGTAACTAAGCACATTCTCCTCTATTGCATCTGAACCAGCGTTCCCTCCCGTGCTACAATTGTAGTGTTTTCTAGTTTTTGAGTACACTTTTGCTAACTGAGTACGATACTACTTTGGATCCACCGCGTACTACTTTTTGTAAATTCATATCAACAACTCATTTCTTATTTTTCCAAAATTGTTTTCTAACAACAGACTAAGGGCCGGCTTGCGATATATCATCGGTTATTTTAGCTGGTAATCATCGAATATGTTTGTTCAGCAAAATATTAACTAGAAAATCGTTGGGTTGGTTAGTTAACCAGAGAAATCGATAACCATCCGATTTTGGGCGGTTAATGAGATTTAACCAATGATTTTCTGGAATTTCGTTCGTTCAAGTTGGATTAATTTTGACGTTGCTGCTATACACAACAACACTTTGTACAATATTGTTGGGAAAAAATACGAATAACTCAAGATGTAGTGAACTGAACTAATAAAATCTGTGTCGTCAGTTTCGTAGACGTTATAAACCGAATACGGTAACGGTCCCCAACACAATAATGGGTGCGAAGGATGAAGTAAGATTATTTTCAACATTTTAAGCCGATGATAGCTCTCAAATATTAAGGTAAAGCGCACTCTTTGGATCAAATATTTAAAGAAAAGAATGAGAAATTTGCGACGGTCGTTGAATAAATTGAGATGATGCATTTCTTTACTCAAAAGGTAAAGTGGCTTAAGTCGTTATTGTCTTACAACTTAACAGTCAACAGTGTGTCAAAAATGAAATTGAAAACTAACTGCAGAGCATCACGCAGAAACTTTGACCTTAACCGAGTGCGATTTAAGCACTGTTCAAAAAAATGGATTAAAATTAACTAAGTCTCTGTAGAAAATAAAAGATTTTTTTTTTTTGTTAAAAACGAGCGAGTTAAAAAGGTTAAATGCATACTGTTAAAAATAACACACTTTATCAGTAGTTGTCAACCAAGTTTTTAGATTAATATCAACCAAACAGTTTTATTTTAGTTTTTGTTGAAATTGAACGAGTAAATTAGTTGAAAACAACAAAATCAACTTGAATCATTAGCACAACGATTGGGAATTAATAACCGTTATTATAATTAATTTCTAACCCATTCAATATTTGTTTAAAACTGATAACCTCTCTGTTAAAAACAACTAATAAGTCTTGTTTAAATACAACAAATCACTGGGTTGTTTTTAACCGCTTTAATCGGGAAAATTTAGCCCATTAAATGTTTGTTAAAATCAACTAATCACTCACTATGTAAGTGATCACACAATACATATTTCCTATGCAAAATTTGAAATTGTTATTGTTTGGAAAATGAAATAAAGTGCACTACTGGGTCGCGCACGAAACTTTCTCGTAGTGTGAGTCTGACTGACTTTCAAAGTAATTTTCGCAAATATTTTTTTCTATGGCATACTGAAGATTTAGTTAGGCTTACTAACCTAACTCGTTATACCAATAGATTTAGAATTTGAACCGAAGTTCATCAACAAGGTAGCACAATTTTACCATGCTGAAAATATGAATAGATATAAATAATATGACGCAGTTGTCAAAGTGAATACGTTTAACATAAAAAAAACCATGAAAACTTGACACAAAAACAAGTAAAAGTGTTATCATCGGCCTGCATACAAGTCATGCAAAATTTTAGGCATGTGAGGTAGCATTTTATTACATTGAACAGGTATAGGTAGGTACAGGTCAAGAAATAATAAAAATCAACTTTTGAGTAATCTAAATACAATTTTACCTGTCAAGGTTTTTAGGAAATTTTTTTAGGTTTTCCTAAATTTTTTTATTATTTATTGATTATTATAGCCCTTCCGTAAATTTTCTAGGTTTTCTTAAAATTGTATGCCCCGTACCTACAGGCTATCATTTATATTGCGCAAAATTCTGGAAAGTACTAAGTTTAAAATTGATCTGAAATGGTTTTTATTTTTTTTGCGATAAGGCCGAATTCATTGAAAAAAAAACGTAATAGAATAACATATGCATTGTCTCTGGAGATATTTTCATTGAAAATATGAGAGAGACTAAGCTAATAAAAATGCAATTAAAGAGATAATTTATTGTAATATTTTATTTTTTATAGTAAAATATATTGTAATATTTGGGATAGGTATGTATAATTTGATCTTACTCTAATTTATACGCAAAATAATGCCTTCATGATAGCTATGAGCGGTTTCGTATGTAGTAGCTTTCACATTATCAATGGGTAAAAGTCCAGTCGATAGCCCAGGTCAAGTAAATAAATTTTCTTAACTGGATTCTTCACATTGAATTTTAAAACGCAATGAAATTTCTAGAAAGTGCTTCTTTTGTAAAAGTAGTATAGGTGTGACATACTTAATAACAAAGTGGTTTAATCGTCTTTGGAGAAGTGCCTGAACTACTTGACCGACATAGACCATTTTTAGTACCAACCTGACGACGATAAAAATAATTCCTTTCACCAAACCTCATTTGCCTACGTTGATTCCTTTTGACGCTATCGTGTTTTCAACCGACAGAGAGACACATGGGTCGACTATTGGTTTTATATGGGAGGTCAGAGAACTACTTGACCGACACAGGCCATTTTTAATACCAACTTGAGGACAATAAAAATAAGTCCTCTCACAAAATTTTGCCTAAGGAGATTCTTTTCGACGCTATCGTGTTTTTAACATGTGTTTTCTAATATTGGTTTTGTATGGGATGTACCAGAACTACTTGACCGACATAGACCATTTTTAATACCAACATAACGACGATAAAAATAAGTCCTATCACCAAATTTCATTCGCCTAGGTTAATTACTTTGGACGCTATCGTGCTTTCCACAGACAGACAGTCGGACAGACAGACAGACGGACATGGCTACATCGATTCAGAATGTGATCCTGATTCAGAATATATATACTTTATGAGGTCTCCGGTGACTCCGTCTTGGCCTTACAAATGTAATGGCAAAGTGAATATACCTTCCTGTGGAGGGTATAAAAAACGTATGCCGACTCAAACACATCTTGTTTCAACGATAGCTTTATTCAGACTGACAGACTTTCTTTCGCAGAATTCTTAACAAGCAGATCATATTTTATATATTATATAAACAAAAGAGCTTACGGTTTACAAGCAACAAACTCGATTGTTTACATAAAAACTGTGGTTCAATCGTTCGACATTACAACTATTCATTGTTAGACAGTATTGTCTGTTCTTCATGTAAATATAAAAGCATAAAATTGATTATGTAAACGAACATTGGCAAATAAGAGCACAGGGTGGCCAAGACACATTTTAATGAATTGAAAGTTGTTACATAGAAATGTCTTACAATAAGAAATTCAATTTGAGGTTATTAACCATTAATTTTAGTTTTTGTATTCCCGAGTATTTTTGCAATGAGATATGCTCCAAGGAGCTCATGAACTTCGAAGTTATGTTACCTAATATGTGTTGACAAAAGCTCCTGCGATGTCAAGGATTTGAGGGATTTCTCGATTCTGGTGGTGAGTTCCTAGAGAGAATTGCCGATTAATAGGTATATAAGTCTGTGCAATAATTTTTGTGGAATATTTATAACACGTCACTGTTTGAATTTTATGATAAAAACTAAGTACGGGATCTTATTAAGAATACCTACTTATATTATCTTTCAAGTAATTTAGAGCCGACAAAACAGTACCTAATATTGCAATGTTTAGTTTGAAAAATACTATTGCTTAACTATTTAGCTGAAAACCGAGTACAAGTTATTGTTCGGGATGTAAGAATTTTAAAATTTTATCGAAATCAAAAATGGGGTTTTCGATATATGAGCAGTTCTTAAAATTAGCGTTTTCGGTGATTCAAATTGAAAATTAAGAACGCAATCATTTTGAAAACATCAATTTTACTCTAAGTTTGCGTTTTGGTGAAAATCGTTATTGCCGTTTTCAGGTAAACTAAAGAAAACTAAATTTTAAAAAAAAAATACTTTTTTCAAAGATCCATTTTACCATAACACAGAAAAAAAAAACTGAGTTTGCCATTATGTTAGAAATGACCATATTACCTTGGAAATTAAATTTCGTTACAATGGTATGGACCGTTTTCGAGATATGTCCAAATATCAAAAGCACCGATAGTCGATTTTTCAGCGGAAAAATGAGAATGCAGTCATGTTAACCTCACCTATTTATGTTTAAGTATCAGCTTTAGTTGAAATCGTTAGAGCCGTTTTCGAACAAGTCAAACTGGTATGAACATTTTATATGGGAAGTACAATTAATTTTGAGGTTAATGTGCAAAAAAAAAAAACGGCCCCGAACTGTAAGCCCCAGAACTCCAAGTCCAAAGTTTGAACGAAATCTGGGCAGCCGTTTGGGCCGAAGGCCTCGGAACATACAGACAGACGGACAGACAGGCAGAATTTCGCGACCCACTTCTTAACTTTCGAAATTGAGGCAACTCCCAATTCATTTGCACCAACAATTATGATGAACGAGAAAGTTACGTTCGACCCAGTCGTGCACTTTTATTTTTCCGTACCAGCAGAGTAACTTGGTTAAATTCAATCAACTGTGTTGGCTAATAACAACAGAGTAGGTTGGTTAAATTCTACCACAGAGAGAGTTAGCTACCGTGCAACAAAACAGTGGAGACAAAACGCCACCTTGCGGCCAGCCTCTGTTTACCCCTGAAATAAATGGCGCCCGCAGTCCGCACCTATACAAAAATGATCCACAACAACAATGTCTGATCTACCCCGTGTTGTCTGGCAGAGTCACGCATGCAGTTAAAAGTTGCAGAGTCGAATGCAGCTTCTATATAAATGAAATGTCCGTAGCGTGTTATTTCAACATACGCGCGCTTTCAATTTTAGCAACTAGATTTGGAAGTGCATAGTCTCACAGGAGCTGGTCCGCATACTGCATCTCAGGATATATACTCAGAGCAGATCCCCGCACTTTAATCTCTACAAGTCCAATCAAAGCTTTTCAGCAAGAAGGAAGAAAATATTGTCAAAGGAAGCCTCCTATGAGTTTGTATACTAGACTCATAGAAGTCATCCTTTGACAATATTTTCACTAGACCAAACAAGTCCCGACGATTTTTTGGATCAAAGCCTATTTTAGTTCGCTTACGAAAGAAACAGAAAATCGGTCTCACTATCAGGCCAGTGAGCTGTATGCCGTATTTATGCGATCTCAGTCCCTAAGAGTTGGACACCCAGGTCTCCACGCGCGTTGCTCCATCCATATACTGAGTCTTCTCCGACTCTGAGTTTGAGGGCAGCTTCAGCTTCTGGTGCGTGCTCTTAAGAACGTACCGCTTACAGAGGAGACACGTCTTCGCCCGCTGTGAAGCTCCACTACCCAAGACCCTCATCAGGTGCTACCTGACCTAAGCCCAACTGATTGCAACTCATTCCTCAATTGGTACATTCGAAACGCTTCATCTCTCACTTAGCGACTTGGGCTAATCAGCACCATCGGTCATCGTCATCACTTTCCGCACTTGACAGCGTGCGTGTTGGCTTTGTGTTCCATCGCGCGCTCTCTGCTAATAGTGATCGATCTCACTATCTGCGCGGGTTAATACGTTTGGCATTTGTGAAATCATTCACAATATCATAAATCTGCTAACCTTGACCGAAGACCGAAAGCTGTATACGTATAGTCTGAATAGACATGTCCAACACGCACAACAGACCGAGGCGCAGGCACCAGACCACCATACACGTCAAGAGGGCGCTTAAGGTGATTTTGTAATAACTTGACGCGCGCATTTCTGTGTGTGCGCATCAATCCATCTATATGCGACCAACATAGGTGTGTCAGCCTGAAGAACCATCAACATCAAGATAGTTTGAATGATTCGTTCCAAGTATCCCATACAACCTCTATATAACTGCCCAAATAGAAACCTTAAGTGCCTCTGACCCAAATATTGGCATCGTTGCGCCGAGCATCTGTATACTGTGCCGTGTTTACCTGGCTCGTGTTTGACATTAGGCCAAACGTACACATGCATTTGATTAATGGTCCGCGAGTGTCATATGCGTGTGTGCTGCCCTCTCACCCCGAGGCAGCTACCGAATTTATACTCACAGACTCCTCAGACTGTCTACAAAAAAAGAAAAAAAAAAGAATTAAAATTCAATTGAAACCGTTTTCGACAACGGCGCGGCGCCGCCGACAACAACGATGATCATGACCTACGTTACGCCAAACATTGAAATTCATCCGGAGTGCTGGGCAAATCCATTAGCATTGCCGCCTGCTTCGGCGTGTACATAGATGGATGGATTCTTTTGCTATACACTCCCAACACCCCTGTGCGCTGTGCCACTGCTGCCACGGTGAGTTTTGAGCGCAAACTGTGTTAAACTGATGCGAAAAAGCCTTTTTGCATAATTCTCCAATTTCAAGGTCGTAAAAAATGCATACATTATCATAAATACCCAGCGGTAAACAGTTGAGCGCGGTGTGTGTCTCTCGCTCTGTGAGTGTGTGCCGTGTGCCCGTTGGGAAGAGGGGGCGCGCTCGTCGTGATAATGGAGTCATTCCAACCCTTATATAGGGCTCAGGCTCGGAAAGGCTCTCTTTTGCTAGTCGCTCATTTACGGGCTATTGGAAACGCATATCTTGGCGGGTCTGCGTCGCTCTCTACATTATGCATACGTAATCGCAATAAAATGTAAATAAGACTTGCGGGCCACTAGCCCGCGCGCCATGGCGGCACTCTGCCATACCAGAAGCTGGGAGATAGATGTTGTGATGTATATGTGTCGTGTTCGGTACGCTACAAAATACATGCAATGGAAATGGTGTCGGAATGTGGAATCACGCGACCTTGAAAATTTATACGCTGCCATTGGCAACACACCCGCAACTAAAGGGTTTTTCAACAGGGACGCTACAAAAGTAGAGCGACAGGAACAGCAAACGACGCCGAATTTCTTACCGCTCTTTTGACATTTCTCTTCAGTAAGGTTTGCCATTTCATGATGGAAAGAAATACGAGCCAACAACGAGTCGAAGTTATTAAAATTTACTACCGAAATTCGGAGTCAGTGGCCTCAACGTTAAGAGCGCTACGTCCAATTTATGGTCCTCATAATCGTCCTAGCAGATCAACTATTGAGCGTCTAGTGGAAAAATTTGAATCCACAGGCACAGTACAAAATGTTCCCGTGGCAGTGAGACAAAGAAGTGCCAGTAGTGTCGGGAATATTGGCTTCAGTTGAAGAAAGCCCAAATGTGCCTCTCACACGTCGTTCTCAAGCGTTGGGCATCTCTGTGACGTCGTTGTGGCGAATTTTGCGAAAAGATCTTGGCCTACATCATTACAAGATTAAATTGACGCAGGAACTGAAGCCGCTTGACCACCAGAAGCGTCGTATGTTCGTGAATTGGGCTGAGCAACAACTTGAAAATGATTCGGATTTTCATCGAAAAATCATCTTCAGCGATGAGGCTCATTTCTGGCTGAATGGCTTCGTCAATAAACAAAATATGCGGTATTGGTCAGGCAGCAATCCACACGTACACCATGAGACATCATTGCATCCCGAAAAAATTACGGTTTGGTGTGGTTTATGGGCCGGCGGCGTCATTGGGCCGTACTTCTTCCGTGATGATCAAGACCGGCACGTTACTGTGAATGGGAATCGCTACCGTTCAATGATAACCGAGTATTTTTGGCCCCAATTGGATGAAAAGGGCTTGGAGGACATGTGGTTCCAACAGGACGGCGCCACAAGCCACACAGCGAATGCCACAATCAATTTATTGGAAACCAAGTTTGGAGAACGTGTTATCTCACGAAATGGTCCAGTCGCTTGGCCGCCTCGGTCGTGCGATTTGACGCCGTTAGACTATGTATTTCCTGTGGGGCTACGTCAGGTCTATGGTCTATGCCAACAAGCCTGCGACGATTGATGAACTTCGTACGAATATCGAACGTGAAATCGCAGCAGTATCGGCCGATTTATGCTTGAAAACCGTCGAAAATGAAAATTGGGTTCAGCGTATGGACTTCTGCAAGCGTGCCCGTGGTGGCCATGCAAAAGAAATCGAGTTCCATACATAATGGCATCGAACGTACTTTCACAGGAATGAAGAATTTCATTGATATCCAAAACCGTTTTTGTTTTAATTAAAAAAAATTTGTAGCGCTCTTATTGAAAAACCCTTTACTTGTTGTTGTGTAGTTGGAATTGAAGGCGGTCATACATATGTGGGCTAAGTAGAGGGAAGGAGTTGCCTGCCGCTGATGCATTAAGGGCTGAGGAGGAGTACTGTGTGGCGACACTTTTTCACTATTTTACTTTGTGATCACCAATTTAATACTACACTTGGACACTTCTTTACTGAAGTACAAGTCAGGTCCACTGTAGCGACACTGACAGTGGTTTGTACAGTGGAATTCAGTTTTGTCAACAATCACCAGTGGTTTTGTTGTCCAAGAAGTTCGTGGGGGCCCACAATTGTCTGACATAAAAGGTAAGTTCTTCTTACTTTCCTGATGTTAATTTCAACTAATTCGTAGCCAATGGGGATACACATTTGCTGGCCCGACGGAGATATAACGCGCGAAAGAATAAAAACGACTCACCCTCCAGAAGTGGCCTGTTGTCTTACCTCGTTCTATGGGCGTTAGCGGGACTCAAAGTTGGAAACTACGACCCTGACATTGAAACTGAAAATATAGAAATCTCCGGGCTAAAATTGAAAACCCTAAGTCGATGTGCATTCGAGCTACCATCTCAATCGTCAAAGCAACAATTGCTGTTCTAGGTGGCTGTATAGCTCGCACTGTTCGTCTTTCCCAAAACGAGTCAACTCAAACGGAATCGAGTATTTGAAAAATAATTTTTCTTTAAACCAAATTCGTAGAGCGGGATAGTGATTATTTAGGTATAATACAGAGTCTCGTTAGTTGTTCTGGAGAGGGCCTTACTAGTCGCACTCATAGCGCATACATCAAGCTGTCCAAATCCAAGGAATGAGGGTTGCTGATGCCTCGTTGTTCTTTAACTTGTGTTGCTATGACTTCAAATTGGACGGGCATTTCGGCTATCAGCGTCTCGATCTTCAGCGGCGATATAGAGCCTGCTTCACCTGTGAATCTACTACAAGGTTTGCATCTGTCTCTGTATACAGGGTTGCACCTTCTATTTATTTTCTGGTAAAACTTTAGTGCACTGTACTTGAACAATAAGTTTGATAAATTGGAAGACGCTGTTCAAGTTTTAAATGGCACCGCTCAACTTTGTCAAGCGTGCGTTTTACGTGCGCTTTTTACGTGATTTGTTCGTCCCGTTTGCTCTTGAAGTTGGCGAGCAGCTCTGCTTTATACTTCTGAAGCCGCTTTATATATGCCTCAAGCTTTGCTGCGTTTGCTAGCCGACACTATGAGTCAGGGGCACAAATGATTGCTTTTTGGTAGAATTGTCACTGGTCTTTTGCTTCAGTTGTTGCTGCGGTTGCACTCATCGTTAGCGATTAGGATGGCGATTTCTTGTGAGTGCAGCTTTTCGATTTCTTACTTCTTTCCGACAGCATTTATTTGTTGAGGAGCTTTTCACACCTGCATTCGTAGTTTTGCTACAATTAGCAGGGTTTATATTAGCCAAATAGCTCCTTTTGGAACTCAAGACTCACGGCCCGCACTTTTTTAAAAATGATCAAAATGGCCTCAAGTAAGATTTTATTCTTTATTGAACGAAAAATGAAAGCATTTGTTTGTTTATTTTGACCTTTTTGAGATTTTTCAGCTGCAACGCTGCAACTAGCTATACGTATACCCTATACCTACAGTACTCGTAGTCCGAGTCAATGTTGGCCGCTTGCTCGGATCGGAGGCTTAGACTACTAAGACCGCACCTTGGGTCAGTTGTAATAGTGCAAATCTGGTGAAGGGTTTGTTGATCAGCAAACTCCCATGTCCACTTTACAGCGTTTTAAGGCCTTTGATCGTTCTTTGGTTGCACTCCTTCTTTTCATTGCGTGCTTTCTATGTGGAGGTCCGAACTTTGTTCTCCTTATTTCGTTTGCAGTTTCCTCTGAACTAATAGTTCTTTTCCGAGGTAGGGAGGTTGCAATTTGTAGAGCTCGATGTACCACATCACCACCATATATTTTTCAAGAGCTAAACTTCGTTTTGGAAGTCCGAGTCCCATTGTACCGGAGTTGAAATATGCTGAAGCAATGTGAACAGTGGATAGCCCTAAATAATTGAAACGGATTGGGTTGCCTCTTATATGAAAAAGAGAAAGGCGGGACTACATTTAATTTTTAAATTTTAACGATCATCAAAATGCTTTTGGACGTCTTTCAATATTTTCGATGATATAAACGGAACTGTACACGCAATCGTTGCATCAATCCAGTAAATGCTATCCGGATAATAATAACAAGGAAGTAAATAGAAGTTTCCCCTCAATGATTTGCTGCAACCGACAACTTTTCGAAGGAGTTGGATACTCGACTCCCACCTGAGGTAGGGATAACCTCCGAGCGAGAATTAATATTTCAATTCAATTTTAATTTATTAACATATTTTGCTTTGAGTTGTACAATCAGACTTTTCTTTTAGAGGTCACTTGAATATTTTTGTAAAATGACAGAGCTGTGATCAGTTCTGGAAGTGTAAGATTTAAAAACGAAAAAGTAAGCGACGAATAAAAATTAACAAATATTTTCGGAGGACTTTTCATGACTTTCGTTTAAATCACCCAAAGTTGTAGACAGCTGGGTTCCTTGCATGACATTTATATTATAGGTATTTGCTGCATTTTTTTATAGGTTAAAGAGCAGACTTTTCCAATTTGCTTTCAGTTCCGTATTTTAGTCCAACCTAACCTAAGGAGATCTTTGTATTTTCTTTACCGCGGATTCAAATTATGTTTTCTATTGCAATCAGAATAGCCCTATATGTGTACTCACACCTCCCTCTCCCTTGCCCCTACAGTAATAGACGAAACGAAACATAACTCTCTCTCTCTTTCTATCTTCACTAACTTATATCTCCCTCTCAACTCCCGTTCGCAATTTTCGTAACTCTTTCGTGACGCATTCACCAGCTTACCCCCCAAGTCAAGCGTGCCTAAAGAAGTTTTACATCAAAAATATTTACAATTTAACAAGGAACAAAATAAAAAAATTCTATATAAAGTATACTCGCCCTTTGCCGGAACAACTTTTTGTAATCGTGTTGGAACCGTTTCGACTCCGAGTCAGGGAAACAGTTTTGTGCTGGCTAAAGTTTGCTTCCATAGATCAAATTCATGCCTTGAAGAGCGGGAGAGTCTACAAGGAGCTCTGGCACTGCGGCTTCTTAAAAGAGCCTATTTTTTTGTAACAAAAAGATCCAGAATCATACTTTGTGACAAAAGCTGCTCTATCTTCCCATATTTAAATAAATCACTTTTACCAGTCAAAAAGTCGCACTTCTACCACAAATAGATAGGTCTGGTCTATCCTGGGTGGAACTCAAATAATGAGATCTTTTGAACAGAACTTTTACATTTTTTTACTAAAACCTGTTGAGCTCCTGAATTTATTTTGGATGGCAAAGTGATGCAAAGTGCGCATACGGGCAGATTCTGGCTGACACAACGTTCAGTGGGATTGACAATAATTCCTAGTGAACGTGGAAAACTATTGAACACCCTTCAAGACGCGAACACTTCTTAAGCCCCCAAATTTCTGAACAATCGCTGCTTCCGATTGCATAATTTATGGCGTTTATCACAGAGAAGCATGTTCTCCGTTTTTTCACAATCAATCGAACAGGTTGCACATAGCATTAGCAGCTGCTAGACCCGCACTCTGGACTACACACGATCATCTCTGCCACCAGCTCAATCCGAACCGAGATTTGGGATAACCACTAAAATGTATGCGCGCATCATCTTCGACACTTCCGTCGCAAGGGGCAATGCATCAAGTTCCCGGCGATAAACATCTCGTTTCCTCATACACAGAGGAGTTCTGTCCCTATCTCTCTAGGTAGAGAGAGAGAATAAATCGCTATCAGCCGTGGAAATCAGGTGCGCGGTTGCTGAGACTGAGAGTGTGTGTCACCTAGCAAATAGCGGTTGCGCACAACACAATGCGACAAATGTCATAAATTACTCCCGAAAAATAAAGGATTCCCTTCCCGCAGTCCCATAGCTCTACCTGGGCAAACTCGCTTCTGCTCGAAGTGCACGATTTCATCTGTCCGACTGTCCGCTGGGTGTTTTTTTCTTTTTCTTTTTTGTTGTTTTTTTCTCAACCGTTTCCACTTTTCGTTCGTCCGAGTCCGAGCCCAAGTCCGATATTATACTGGTCGTCGTTGTGGTCGTCACAAAACACAAAAAAGGAGCGCAACAAATCCATAAAAAGGAAAGGAACCCCTAAAATGGAGATAAGACGCAACATAACTCAAGTGTTATATACTGTGTGCTGTGAGCTGTGTGAGTTGGACGGTCGTCCAAACGAAAGATTTTTTTGGTTGTTTTTTTGTTCCTTTCGTTCTTTTTGTATTTTTCGTTGCAGCCACTTTAGGAGGGATTTTCATTTCTCAATGAACATAGATCTGGATATTTATAAAATCCAATTGTCTGTACGGGCTACGGGTGTGTGTATATATCAAATGGCGGGCCTATACCAGCTCACTGTAACCGAGGCAAGTCGACGACAATCACAAAGACGTCACCATCAGAAAAGCGACATGAATCGAGTTGAATTCTCTCTACCGGAAGCCCCCAAACGTGATCTACCGAATAGGTTGGAGGAAAGATGGTACGTGATTCAACAGAAGGAGCGATGACTTTGAGGCAAAAAAGTGACATTACGAACATCAAAACCATCAAAAACGTTTTACGTTCTACGTTTGTGTTTTCTTTTTATGCGCGAGTGTCGAGCGGGGGTTTTTTTTCTTTTCCTTTTTTTTCTTGTACTCCTTTTCGCTTTAAAGTCTTTATAAAGTCGGTGCGTATTGTTTGTCTGCGGGATTGTGTGCGTGCGTGATGATGATGATGAACCCTTAAGCAGAGGTCTTGGGCGTAATATACCACCGGTGTGTGTCGTGTATTTGCAAATGCATGGTGCTCGCAAACAACAAAAGGAACGTCCGTCAGCCATCCGAGGGAAGAATTCGGCAGAGGGCCCAGCTTGGTGGTGGCTGTCATTTGAATTATCTCCGCAGACCGGCGAAATGGCCGGGAGTGTGACAAGTCCAGTTTGTGTTGGAAGTTGCGTCATTCTAAGAGGTGTAAAACTCACTATAGTTGAAAATCAAAAAATACGCACAAATCGTTTTCAGATCACTCATATGAGGGCAGTAGTGATCACAAGTGGTTGTCGTTTGAGAAGATCACCATCTGCAAAAAACTCCAGTTCGGAGTCGGACTCTTTTGTTTTTTTTTTGCTCAGAGATGGCCGTGGTGCCTTTTTGAATTTTCCCTCGCTGTTGATCTGTCAGTCATGAATGGCTGGCGTTTGACAATTAGTAAGGCAGAATTTGGAAATCGAAATTGGAACTTCAGAAGGGAAGGCAGGGCGCAAAGCTACCGAGGAAATTGATTCTGAGCATGGAAACAATATCGCAACTGTGGGCAGAAGTAGTTCTACCGAGCGCTCAGTAGTTAGTGCTCTGGAGCGAGGGGTCCCAGGTTCGATCCCCATCATAAATTACATCTTTAAAGTTTTTTCACTGCTCCACCTCTAGCGAACGTCTGAAAAACGTTCGAGAGTATAGTTGTCCTGAAAACAGCTTTTCAAATGGGTACGTGAAGCTATGCTTGAGACCATTATGGATCTGTTGCGCCAACTAAATAAATATTTTAAAAAAGAAGTGGTGAACTAGGGCCACTCCAATTACGCGTAGCACAACCTTAAGCTAAATGTCTGCAGTTGTCCACTTTAAGTGACAAGACCCTCGTCTTCTGGGCCAACTTAATGGAGGTCTTCATTTACCGTGTTGACTTGAAGTCTTTACGGCCCGAATTGTAAGGTACTGCCCAATCGTTGTAGGTAGACGTCCCTTGCATTAAAGACCCAAGTGTCGGTTGACGCGGTGTAAACTCGTTACTCGCACATGCAGCTCGAATTAAAACACTTGGTTCTTACTTTTAAAATTAAACAATATTTATTTGGAACTATGTCCTTTATTATTGAAATACTTTTTACTAATTCTAAAAGGAGCTTAAGGCTACTATGTAGTTACAATAAGACTATCGATAAATTCATCATACAGTCGTATTTATATACTTTTCTTATCTATCTACAAGGAGACCCAAGCGTACAATCGTCTTGCTTGATAATGAAGAAGAGATAATATTCCAACATTGTATACAAACGATATTATCTCTTTTACATATGTTATCATTGTAGCGTTGTGTGCAAGACTGTACTAGAGACTAAAGATATCATTGAATACAAATAATGTTATCTTTTTTCTCAATATGTTTTGCTATGGATACTTAACTCCCCCCCTTGTTAAACGAAATCGTCCCGATTTTTCGACGCTATTTTTAACATCTCTCTTTCATAAGTTTTGTTATATGCGTCAATCTTTTTTTGTTTTTGACGATCTGTTATACATTGTATAGTTTTTATCATTACGTACGTAAATGCTAAAATAACAATCAGTGTTACAATTGTGTATATAGTTGATAATATCGGTTTTTCTTCAAAAGGAATAATTAGTTTTTTTAAAGTATCTATGTTATCGAATTTGTATATTGTATCTTCTTTAATTATTTGGTCGATGTAAGACTCTGAATTATGATTTCTTAATATAACTTCTTTAATTTGCTTATGCATGTTTTTGTATATTTTATCATCTAGATTTATAGTATTTTCATAAGTAACTAAGTTTATACCATTAATTGTTTGATTATTTAGCTTATGCTTACCGCTTAATAACATAACACCGGATTCAATTTCTAAGTCGTAATCGTATTCTTGTTTAATGTTGCATTTTGAAGTTATATTCTTTAAAAGTGGAATAAGACAATTTTCTTCTTCAAAGTTAATTTCACAAATGTTTTTACTTAGATGATTTTGACAATTTCTTGTTCTTAAATAAGTTTGGTTACATAAGGCAATTGTTTTATCTGTAATGATTTTTCCATGTTTTGAATTTAAGGGTGTTACTTTATACAATTTACATGATTTAATTAGAACTGGATATTTATATATTGTGATGAAGAATTCATCAGTTCTAGCTAATAATATTTTAGAGTACTCAAGTATATTTATTATGGGTACTTGAATTATTTCATGTTGAATAATATTTTTAATGTCATCTAAGTCTAGGCTTTCTGATAAATATTCATTATTTTTTGCTGCATTAATTGTTCTGGTCAATAATAATAATTGTTCGTACACTTGTTCTATTACTAAATGTTCTTTAAGGCTCTGACCTTCGAATTGTTGCAAAATTTGTTCGAATCTAGAATTTATAGTTTTTTGTTTATTATTGTTTTCTATGAGATTATTTATACTCGTTTCTATGTTAACTAAGTCATAATGGTCAGGATTACCAAACACATATTTGAAAGCTGTTCCTAAAAAGTTAATTGATCTAGTATGCCTAGTATGTTCTTGTAATTGGTCTGCTAAATTCTTAATTTTACTTAACCAAATTTTTTCTTCTTGTGTAGGTTGATAGTTACTAGTTACGATATTTACGTAAGGTTGAAATATCGAAGTCAGGTTGGTGGCATGTAACAAATAAGTTTGTTCTTTGAATAAATACACGTCATCTGTTTGCGTAAGTATAAACTTCTTGTTTAGTAACTCAGTTATTTGAACGTTTCCTTGCCCTTCTTGACTCTGTACAATTCCTAGTAATGTTAGGAATATTAATATTTTCGTCATCTAAAAAATGATAATTCTTTATGTTATCCTTGTGAATTTTTATTCCCTCTTTAGAGATTACAGTGTCTCCTTTATCTTCTTCTACTATTCTTGTTATGTATCTGGCGTTAGATTTCTTTCTAAGACCTGTGATTCTTACCATTATCTTATCTCCTTTTTTATATTCTCTGTGTCGAGTTCCTTTATTTAGACGTTCGATCACTTTTTTGGATGCTGAGTTTAGTTTATTTATTATAATTTCACTATTGCTATATTTATTTTGATTAAAGAAAATGTCTCTAGGTTTCAAACCGGTAACTGAGTGTATGGAATTATTTAATTCACGCACTGTTCTAAATATTTCTTCGATAAGTCTTGTTTTATTCTGAATTGTGAATATTCTAGACAGTTCAGTTATTGTACCGTTTACACGTTCTACCTGACCGTTCGCTGTCGATCTGTATACTGGAGTTTCTACTTTAGTTATGTTGTATTTCAAACACATTTGGTTCACCATTTCTGTTTTGAATCCCTTCTCGTTATCTGTCATGAGTCGTTCACATTTTGGGAAATAATTAGATAAGACCTCTTCCATAACGTCGTACAGTCTGTTTCGAGTTTCGATTTCCCGAAGGATTGTATATTTAGAATACTTATCTACTGTTACAAGGAAAGTATACTTGTCGTTGAAGTATATGTCCATATGAATGTGTGTTTTTTTTTTTTTTTTTCCACATATACACTTTCACTGAATTGCTTTGCTGCTTCGTACGAAGGAGCTATATTTGTACCTGCTATGCTAGGTAATTCTTGTAACCGGTAACGCGAGTGTTCTGTTTATACTAGATTTCACTACTTGTTCCCGAGGTCCGCTCGATTGAAGTTAAAAAGTATATTTAACCTCCTGGCAGGATCGCCAATTAAAACACTTGGTTCTTACTTTTAAAATTAAACAATATTTATTTGGAACTATGTCCTTTATTATTGAAATACTTTTTACTAATTCTAAAAGGAGCTTAAGGCTACTATGTAGTTACAATAAGACTATCGATAAATTCATCATACAGTCGTATTTATATACTTTTCTTATCTATCTACAAGGAGACCCAAGCGTACAATCGTCTTGCTTGATAATGAAGAAGAGATAATATTCCAACATTGTATACAAACGATATTATCTCTTTTACATATGTTATCATTGTAGCGTTGTGTGCAAGACTGTACTAGAGACTAAAGATATCATTGAATACAAATAATGTTATCTTTTTTCTCAATATGTTTTGCTATGGATACTTAACTCTCGCTGAATGGGTTTTTGAGCCAATGAAAAACGGGCCTTAATATCGGCTCTCCACCCAGTAACCTGCCTTTGCAAAAGCCCCTAACTCCACTTGGAAAATCCAGCAATATTTCGTCCTGCATGAGATTTAATGATACTCGAAAAAGGGCGTTCACACTTTGGGCTAAGTCCCTTCTCTTGCTCGAATCGTTATCAACGGCTCGCCAATCGTGCGAGCAACGCTGAGTGTTCAAAACCTCGAAACACAGAAAGCGCTCTTAAATCCACATATTACCCAGCTCATTTGTGCGTATACTTCCAAGAAACTGGAAGCACTTTGAGTTCATAAGTTTTTCAATCTTCCCCCTCGCACAAATTGCGTTCGTTTTGCCGAAAGACGTTACTTTTTAGTGAGGCACCTCTCCGCCATTTCAAGCTTCGACGAAAAATCGACTCGCTTAGCCCCAAATGCTCGCGTACACCCAGTATCCACTCAGCGCAATAGATACGCCAGTTACAATGCCATTCGCCGGTTGTGTCGGTTTTAATTCCCCCAACAAGTCCCTGGGGGGTACTCGGTAATAACGAACGAATTTTATCTCGAGTTGTTTTCGTCTGCGTTGAAAATTACCGCCATTTAAATTCATAAGGAACCCAGTCACCCCCTACATACGTATATAAACTGAAACACAACGCCACCGCCAACAATACACCATCGAAAGGAAGCGCCTGAACTGTTTGAAAGATTCTGATCCCAGACCAATGACAGCCGGGAATTATGTCCCATGATTAATATCATTTAAATATCCATACATGAATACAACTTCCTCTGCTGACACCCAATAAAGTGGAACGTCCTGCTTGCAGAGGGCCCTCCTGATTTATCAGCGTGTATTGTTAAAGTGACGCAATTTCTTCCAACTGTGTGTGGCTGTGTGTCCTGCGCGTGTAATTACACAGATTCGCAAAAATAATTCCACCAGCCAGGCCATAAACGCAATAAAATCTACCAATTTACAGCCCCTTTGGAGCCATATCCCGGACGGGGACACAGAGAGGACATGTACGAGCCGAAAAAGGAATTGCGGTTCCATATTTGCCATCATGCCCCTGGCGGATGGGGAAAAGTTTTATTGCCCTCAAAATCAGAGTTAACCCTTTTTTGCACCTTGTAAAAGGAATTTAGAGCGTACGCTCGGTTACTTTTCAAGAGGATGAGTGCCACGGCTCTATATGTGGGTAGTGTATCCACCCCACAGTCAGATAAGCAATGACACACACTCCATATGACCGTATCGCAATTTTAACCTCAACCTCAGATCGAATGGCTCCGGGCGCTCACAGTTATTATCTCTTATACGGTGGCAAACTTTATGGATATAAAACGCACATTACGCACTCCCTATCTGTATATCTGGAGTCAAGCGCCCGCCAACCCTTCCTTCTGTATTTTGTCTTGGGGGTGGCACTCTGCACCCTTTTCAGTGGTGGGTTGCGAGTGCGCCAGTGGCGTCAAAATTGTTTTGGGCGCAAAATTAATTCCCATTCGGCTGACGAAATTAAAATTCTTATGAACCGTTGTGTATCTAGCACGAGCATCTATGCCACCCTTGTAACTGCGCGGCGGCGGGGTGATGACTGTAAAACGCCCGCAGCCCAACTGCACTCCAATTTATTAATTTTAATTGCCTCGAATAAAACGATGATTATCGCAATAAATTAGGAGGCTTCAATCTTTCTGCGAAAAAAAAAAAAAAAAAACGGAAAAATCTTTATCTCGCGTGCAGACAAATTGCACAGCTGTACATGCGATTCCAGTAACTCACGATCGTTCCGTCTTGGTCTTTGATAATCATAATCACCGTTCGGTGTGCATTTGCTGTGCTGCCGTCATCATTAGCATTGATCGCAGCGTAGGTATATAGCGGCTGGGCCGACCCGAAGCCGAATTATGCAAATTGGAAACGGCGGGACACGAGACGAGACCTAGGGGCGTCTCTTCTACTCCCTGTATGCATCTCTATATCGTAGTTTGTCGTAGTTTGATATGCGTGGACAGAGTGCATTTTTAATGCGGCACCGGCACCCGACCAGCGGACCATCTAATCTGGGATTTCTTCGGTATTTAGTTGGTGTGACGCTGACTTTGGGGAATCGTTTTCGTATAAATATCTTCAAGGATTCGGGAAACAACTTTATAATTATGTAGGTCAAAAATTGATTGTTGGCACGCGAGTAATTTACATTTTCTTGTGGCAGCATCGCATCGGAGGCACTGGCACGGCCAGCGGCGCACGGAATAGAGCCCGAAGAAGGGTTTGCTTGCTCTCCGAGCAAGGATAATTTATTCGTGTTTATTATTATTTTTCGGTTCGTTTTGGCTGCAAATGTGTTTTTGTTTCGTTTGTCAAATCACGTATTGTTGGTGGTAATAATTTTGCTTCTTTTTTTTTCCTTGCAGCGTCATTTCATTATTTGAAACAGCGTAGACGTGATGCTTTTGGCTGTTGTAATTGTAGCACTTGTAGCACTTGTAGCTCATTAAACGCACTCTCCGCCTAGACACAGTATAGAACAGTGACAGCCACAGTTTGGAGTTTTTAATTAAATTTGCAGAACTAGTTGTTTTTTTTTTTTCTTTGTCGGGGGTTCTGCTATAAAAGGGTTGATGGGGGTTTTCTTTCGTTACTAAGCAGCAAGTGGGCTAAAAAATTTTGTAATTTATGAAGGTGTAGTCTTTTTTATAGCCTGGTGGTGTTCTATGTATAGGCGCTGCTGTGAACGGATCACCGGTAGTTTGTGTCAGGCTATGAGTTAGTTTTTTCCCCGGGATGTTTATTCAAAACGCAGGATAATAACTGCGTAGCCTGGTCAAATGTTGCATTGCGTCATGAACAAATTATGAATCCAATTAGCAGTGAACTGGAATACAATACAGTGAAGGGCATCAAAATTGGACCATCGTTGGGGTGGTAACTACCTTGATCCAATCAATTAGTAGGCACATTCATATGCCTCTATTCCTTGCTGGTTATCTATCCTGGAGAAACTGGAGAAAAGTATTCAAATGCAGTACAGCAAAGCCCGTCAAATTGAACTGCTCTTGGAATTGGAAAAACTTGTATGACCTGGTATCAGTGTCTGCGGTGAGGAGGCGGTTTTATTACGCTCTAGTTCGCCTTGAGAAATACGGGAAATTTCTTCCAAAACCGTACAGTGAAAGCCATCAAATTGGACCGTCATTGAGGAAAAAAAAGGAGTAAGTACCTTATGTAAGTTTTTCAAAGAATTTAACTGAAAAATTAAATAATCAATTAAAAAAATTTAATTAAATTTAATGCTACTTCAACCAAGGCCTTCCAAAGCTAGGAGCAAGAAGGATAACGACCAAGCGTGTCTTATATTTTAATCTCGATTTTATCGAGTAATTCGTCTGTGGAAAACGAAGTCAATCTCGAATCGAATCCTAGATTGGATTGTAATTTTATTTCTTTCTTCAATGTATGCACAAATAAAATGGCAGGGGTTTTTAAACTGCTACCAGTTGACGTGAAAACTACTGAATATATTTTATTGAAATTTTTTGTCTCTGTTAGGGATATAGACGATGTTGCCTATTGCCATGCCTATTTTTTATTTTTTGGGTCAGTTCTTACCAAAATACATTTTTCCCTGACTTCACTGTCTTTAATACTCAACTAACGCTTAACATATTGGGAAAAGTAAATGTGCTTTAGGGATATAACACCTCTATAAATATTTTAAGCAGTCATCCAGCTTTCTGCTTCATCCAAAAGCTGGGGTACACGGGTACACCCCAACCAGTTGCGTGGAGGTCAGGGGCTTGAGCGTATGATACTTACCCCAACATCTAGCATGATAGAATCATAAAAAAATATTAACAACTATTCTTGTTGTTCTGCTGAAGGGTGGTGGGCACCTTGGCGCCCATTAAAATATATCTTCGGTTGAGCAAAAACTGTGCTTACGTGCCATTTTTTGAGATTCCTCTGGACTTGTGCTGGTGCGATTCAGTTTAGATTTAAAAAATGTGGTACGCTCGAAAAATAGTTCAAACTTCTTTTATAAAATTGGACTTTTCAGGTGATTGGGCAAATATTCAGAAATTTTTGTAGATCAACCATAGAAGTGATAGAACTGTTGTGAATATACAAATCGCGTTCAATTGATTTGGGAAGACACGCTAAGCCGGGTTTGATTTCAAATTGCTTTCGTCAAGTTTAACAAAATCCTACTTCTCACTTCCTCGCGCGCATAATTTCGAACAAAGTTGCAGGCACAGCTGGTATTCAATACATTTAAGAGTTTCCTCATTTCAACGACCTTACAGTACTTTTGGAAAGATATTCAGCTCCATTACTGTCCAATCTTAAGAACCCTCCACTGGCAAAGCTACAACGCAACAGCTGGTACATCGCTCAAAATAACCCTTTTAATGTGAACTTTTGTTTATAGCAAACGAGTTCAATTAGTTTCAATTAACTTTTAACGAACCCACTTAAGGTGAACTCTACAATCAAAGAAGCACTTCTGCTTTTGCATGCTTCATCAGTAAAAATGTCAGCTTGTTCATAAGCAGTCAAAGCTAGTGAGCCAATCAAATCAAAGCGGACAAATTGATTATCAGCCTAAAAATGCCAACACATTCGCTTATTTTTTTCCCCACTTTCTCAACTTTTTACAGTCTTTTCCGATCACCAAAAAGCTATATACGAGTACACAAAGTGGGGTAAAAGAAAATTTGTCACCCGATGTTCATTGGGTGTAATATTTTTTATGAATGAAAAACTTAGGTTCTGTTTTTTGGATAAGGTTTATTTGATGTCTAACATTTTTTTTCATTAAGTTGAAAAAAAAATTGATATCGGCTGCCTGAATTGATGACCATTTGGGCCCGATTTATGGCATTTTTCATAACACCTTCCGGAAACTCACTTTGAGGGACTCAAGAGTTTGAGGCTTGATGACATAGAACCGTGCCTTCAAAAAACCCTGGTCTGGTTAAATCAGGCAAATCGACACAGCGAGAGATTATACATACACGCTTGAGCGAAGGTTACACGCGTTTGGGGTCAACAGCTAACAGCTGATGCACTGTCTTCACTTCGTTAGGGAAAATCTTTAAGTCTTTCACCATATTTCTCTGCAAAGACCGCCGATTAATCCCCAATTGCGTGGCTCGGGGTCCTCTGATAGCTTTTTAGCTATAGCTGCGATATTCGGAGCTTGAAGGCTGCTCCGGTGCCGGCCAGATCTAGCAACATCTCCTGTTGTCCCATACTATTTTGGGCAAACGGCTAAACATCGTCGTGTTTCCCTGCTGCGCCAATGACGAACCATTCCGCAAAAGATCGAATTAATCCGCGCTCTTCAGCAGCGGTACAGCGATTCATGTCTTATTAGGCCATTTCAAAAATTAAAGCGTTTTTCGATTGGCTGATGACTTGCAAAATGAATCAATCAAATCAATTTCGTCTTTGAATTACATTCTTACTAAATAAAAAAAACAACAATGATTTTGAGTGATGGGAATCTTTATTTGGACCTTTACAATTTTTTCTGTGGAAAAGATGATATCCGTCAAGTGGCTGCCGCCAGTGTTGAAACACATTTGTGCCGGTTTTCGTATTTTCCATGACTTTCCGCAAGATTTCCGGTTCCGTTCGCATTCCTGTCGAATATTTTCCCTAAGGGCTGCGATTGTCTGAGGCTTGTTGGCATAAACTTGCGATTTCAAGTAGACCCAAAGGAAGAAGTCTGGGCTGATTAAATCGGGCGATCTTGCTCGCCATGCTTAATCGCGAAAAAAGGGAGATTACGCGACCTGCAAACGCTTCCTTCACAATATCAATTAATTATTCCATCGCTTGTCTATTTTACACTACAGCTGTCTAGTTCATAATTGTCAAATATGATTGACGTACGACGCCATTTGCAAAAATTATACCGTCTTTCGAAAGAGTGATGACTTTGGCTCTGCCTTGGAACTATATACCTACCCACGGGCCCCCTTAAAACGTCAAAAATACAGTGCAAGGTTCATTTGTATATACCTATCTACCTATATATATATGAAAATATTTTTTTTTTATAAACCTATCGGTAAACAAATGATGAGAGATAAATAATATTGAATTGCGTTACCAAACCAATAAAAAGCGCTCATAGAAGTTATGTACCAACTTTTTTCGTTAGCTTAGCCAATTTTGTTGGCTCCCACAAGTTCGGTGCGTAAGCAGATGAATACAGTAAACCACCTTTTTCATTACATCTATTAGGGACGCAGGTACCCAATTTTAGCTTAAAACCACAAAATGTCCGCCTTTCTAACTTGATATTTAGGAAGTTGATGGACGCTTTATTTATTTATTTTTCTAAATACACTGGGCCTTACTAACAATCCTTTTTGACCTTCACACCAAATATTTTGAAGGTCACAATATGCAATTTTTTATGGAAAATGTCGCCATTGTGAGTTCGAAAACTTTAGCCTGAACACTAAAAATTATTACTAGTATCGTGGAGTCATTAGAAACAAAGATTTCGCGTTGCGAGCCATCTTCATATGTCGCATACATGCAAAATGCTACAACGTTGCGTATTTTTTGTGCCTCGCCGCCATTTTTTATATTTATTTAAGAATTTAAGAGACCTTCGGCTTCCAAAACTATACTCAATTATTATTTTATTTACTTTATTTATTTATTTTTGCAATTTTTTGCTACCTAATCAAAACCAATTCCGGGTAGTTCTCTCTGTCAAATTTCCCGAATGTCATCCTGTCAATTCAAAGTCACTACCTCCCCCACCCGAAGCACTGTCAGTCACATCACATTTCTATCAAATCCAATTTGCTGTGCACTAATTAAAATTTCGCTCAGTTTCGCTCAATATTTCCTTTTTTGTTTATGCACGCATAATAAATGCGTTCTGTGATCATGTTTATATTTATATTGTTTTTATTTTTAGAATATAGTAAAACCGTCGTGTTGCAACTCTGATTGCGCCACATTTCGCGTATACGTAGGTACCTCGTTCCATCTCGAACTAAGGGGGGCTGCAAAAAAAAAAACAATATAAATGTTTACCTATAGAAAAAATGGCAAAAAATAAAAAAAAAAAAAAAAAACCTAATTAAATATGCAAATGGCGTTTGCACAAAGCAAAGTGTGTGTAATAGCTCGTTGGGGCCTAAATGCAACCGGCATGAGGAAGTAATATGGCTGCCATTAGTCAAAGGGCATTCTGATAGCCAGCGCGCTCCAATGTGTGCCGTCGCTGTCGTCCGTCCGTCCGCCCGCCCGTCCGACATATATAAAATGCGGTCGCATAAAAGGTGTTGTTTTCCTCGAAAAAAAAAACACATAGCTCATATGTGCTGGGAGGAGGGTGCCATTGAACCTGCGATGGCATGATGGGATCGCCATAGCCACCACTTGTTCGCCGTTCGCTCAATCTTTTCCAGCTAAACCCAACTTAATTTGTTTATGCGCGCAGGCACAAGGATACGAGAACTTTTTGTTCGTCTACACATATACCTGTCCACCGATAGATACCCACAGTCGATGCATCGGCTCAGGTTCACTTGGGGCAATAAAAATGATTTATTCGTTTTATAAGGAAAATTTTTAGAGCACATTAAAGCCCGAAAGATAGGTCAAACCCATAATTATTGGTTCAATTTCTCGATGAACGTTGAATATTTAAAAAATAAACTTGAATTGTTTTCCTTTTTGAATGTTGAACGTGCAGCGGTTCACACATAGTTATGACATAAGCTAGAGATATATACGAGGGCTGGTGTAGTATCTGGGGACCAAGAACCGCGAGATTATTATAAACGCTTGGCCAGCTTGGTCGTCGATAATTATAGGCTTAACGATACGAGATATGTTTTTCGTGGCTGTTGATATCCGCTGGAGGTTATACGCAATACTCAAGGGCGGTGGTTTTGCTTTTTGTTTTTGTTAGAGGTTTTCCGAGGCCCCCTTCATGGTCAGCTAATCAAGATAAAAGCTGGGTATTAATTGAGTTTAATTGGTGGTAGGCAAATCACTACTCGACACTACTCTCTGGGGAATTTTTTTTGTTTTTTATCAGTTTGGTAGGTAGATGTAGGAGTTAGGAGCGTTGTTGATAGAAATGCATTCCGTCGAACGGGGTCAATGGAAGAACTATATTCAACATTCCATCGAAGGGGCCGCTGAAAAGTATGGGCCCCAGTACAGACACCTGAGGGACCCCAATCAAAAAACAGTTTTCCTACTCCCAGCAGATGTTTAACTGAGGACGAGGGTTTTGATATTTAACTGGAGTTAAGAAATTGTAAAATGGACTGGTTGAGGAGACTGTGATTTGCCAATTGGACATGTTTATCAGCAGCAAAGATGAACCACCTGGAAAGGCATAAGTCAGGACGATAGCCGAGAAAGTGCTGTTTTGTATCGTCGCTCTCTTCGCGTAAGTCCAGCACTCTCAAAACTTTTTTTGAGTAATGTCACCAGTCACTCATCTAGAGTCCTTACTATACGGGGGGCCGAAAAGTATGCCATGCCGAAAAAAGTGCCCTGTCTACATCCGGGAGAGATGTAAACGCGACTTCTAAAGCAAAACCACTGTAGATATGAGGCCCTGCGCAACCTTTTCTAAGCCTCGTCATCCGCGGATTTACTTTCCTCGATGTGTAAACCTTGAACCCAAACCAGCAAACCAGATTGAAAGTATTAAGTCTTTCGATCAAACTTAGGGAGCTCTTAAGCTCAACCGTGCACCAGTTTTTATCATGGCGTACATAAACATTCAAGTTTCATGCTCTTGAACCGTTGCTTTTGAGGTTTTACTCCTCTCCAAGAATTTTAGTCCTCTCCATGAAGTAGCCCCAGGACTTCCACTGGATAACTGACTTCACTGGGGTATGGGGCGCGGCTACAGTTTTTAGCATTAGCTCTATCAGAGCAGACAGCTCCTTATGGATTGAGAGCTGCATTCCGCATTCCTAATGCACCACTTGTCGTTCATGTCCAAAGCTACCTTCGGCTTTGCGAAAAGGTATGCGTCAATCAATATAAAGATCAGGTTCATCATCAGCATACATATACCAAAGAGTAGCCATGATCTCTACAGTGGTTTTGCTTATGCTGTCAGAAGTACAGTTGTCGAAAGCGCCCTATCTGTTCTGTGGTGATGAAAATACCTAGTTAACTCTTTCCCGTGAAGTGAATCAACAACTTTCAGCTTTTTCCCGCTCGGATAGGTAAGCATTATTTTGTTCACGAATGAGGATGATTTTGCAGGCCAATTTCATCAGTCCTTCTAAGCTTTTAAGCTGAAAATAGGTTATATCCTAAAGCTTAAAGTTACAGCAATCTTTGATGATTTTTTTGAACAAGGAAAACCCTTTCTATAGTCTTGGGATGGATACAAGAGTTCCGGGCAGCCAATCAGGATTTCTACCTAAGTTAGACAGAATCTAACTTAAAGCAGTACCAGAAAAATGTAAGCCCTCTTCGAGATGTATGTCAAAGGAACTAGGAATAGAGATTGCTATGCATAAAAGTCCTCTGGAGGGAGTCATCCTATCCAAAAAAAAAAGGCCATAAAACATACAAAACCTCATTTTTCTAGGGAATTGAGAAGCTCTCTGAGTGCGGCTATACAAACTCTCGGACCTATCGCAGAAGTTCGCGCGACGCGGACGTAGTGAAAATGACTTTAGTTGCGTTTTTCCAAGAACTGAACCGGGAACCTCTCGCTCGGTAGTGGAGCACAAGACTGGGTCGCTAAGCCTCTACCAAAATTGAAAGAGATCACCTTTGAAAAGGTTTAATGCTCTGACTCAGCAAAATCCCCTGGGTAAATCGCATACTCACCCGGGCCGAAGGATGGCGGAGAGAATATGAACACCAATGCTCCATACAGAGATCCGGAATGGAATACCTTTAAAATTCAATACCAAAAATCATACATCGAGTCCTATCAGTTGTAGCGCAGTTGGCTCCGCAGTACACCTTCCTCAACCTAACCTCTAAATCCCAGCAAAATAAGTTCAACGCTCTTCGTCGCGCAGCTCTTAGTCCAAGTGATCTAGATCTGATCTCACCGCGCACGTAAAGCACTGGTCCCGCGCACTACTCAGCCTTGTGGGACTCCACTTTAGCCTCAATAAACCGGCCGAAAGCACGACATGGTCAACAGATACGTCGACTTCGAAAGTAGATACATAGTCGCAACGCCTACCTCAACTATTAATCTCCATTTGTCGCCACAATGGACAACGCGCATTTGGCATTCCTAATCCTCATTTTCGTCCTCATCCTCATCCTCATCCCCATTTTTATCCATAGCATTTATCGCAGCCCAGAGAATCTCTCTAATTTCCAAACAACCTTGTCAACACCCCGACTACCACATGAGCGCTGGCAAGTCGAACCGCTGTGCTGGCTGCAACACCGAGGGCAGCAATTACACGAATCCCCAGTTGTAATGTTTTAATCAGATTATCTGGCCCAGAGCCCGGCAGCGCGTCTCAGACAGCCTTCTGAGCGCTGAGCGCGAAGTCGCCAAATGCAGTAAGTCAAACAGTGTCGAGGCATACCTAGGGAAAAAAAGGCAAGGAAATCCGGCAAACTTGGAGATTCAGTCAGAGATTCGAGCGTGCGGCGCGGCGGCTGTGTTGTGCCCAATGTAACTAGCAGCACAGTCGCGCACACTCCATACCCCCGAACAGGAGTTGACGATTCCATCTCTAAACACAATTTTCATGGCACTAAATGTATTTCTAAGAGGAGAACGCGCACCTCACGTACCATCTTGATGCTAGTCACTTCCATTTACGATTTGGCCTGGCACCTGGGAGATGCAGCAGCACCAGCAGCAGCAGCAGCAGCAGCAGCATCGTCATCGCTCTGGCTGGCTGTCTAAATATGACTTTTATTGTCGTATTATTTTCTGGGAAATGCCCCCACCCGACATTTACGATCGATTCCACGAATGCGGCCCAAAGACTCGAACTCGACTCGTAGTTGGTGCACTCGTGCTTAGAACGTTTGCCAAGTCGCGTGGGCTAAGCAGGCAAGCGGGCACCGAGCTCGCTGCAGCCACATATAAGAATCTCACACCTTGCGATGGACCGACAGGAAAGGGAGAGTGCACCCCAGGACGATATGCGACCATCGATCGTTGTAATTAGCACTTGTGCGCGAGCAGGAGCACCCCTCCTGGACGCCTTTTGTTCCATTGTAATGGACAATTTCACGGAATACGGACTTTGTCAAGACGGGTTAATTGATTTATTTATATTTACCTGGTTTCGGTTGACATTTCTCTTTCGGCCGTCGCTTATTTTTCTGTGTTTTCTTCATCTTCTGTGTGTCGTTTGTTTGCGCTTGTTTCACTTTTTCTTCGTAATTTGCGCCCAACTTCGAGTAGAGTACCATATGTGCTCGTTGCTCCTCGGGTGGGTTTTAAGTGCCAAACGCGGGATTGTGTTTGTACAATGTACAAGGTACACTCTAGGCACACTATTTCTATTGGAATGTCCCACTCACTTGGCGTTTTGTTTGTGCCGAGCTGAGAGTTGTCGCTTGTTGTTTGTCGTTTGTCGATGATGATGATGACGATCGGCTGGCTGATCATGATGATGTATCTGCTACCATAGGTAGGCACTGTGTGTGCCAGTGCCAGTAGTGGGACAGATATATTGTTGACCTTTTGTCATGGTTATTTGTGCATGTTGTTTGAGGTTATGATGTTAAGATTATTTATAGAATACCGGATGGTATAGTGCTGAGGTGATGTTGCTGTGTCTGTCTACCTGGTGCGAGTTGTTTTGTCAGCTATAGCAGGCGCACTTTGCCCACAGATGTTGACATCGTTTTGACAGCAAGCCATACGCAAACAATGGCAAACAATGACTGGCCTATTAATTTACGTACAACAGAGTGGAGGACCATAGAGGAGGCCAATTCAAGTGCAGAAGAGCCACCTATCTGCGAGTAACTCGGGGCGCTATAGGTTCGCCTTTCCCAGGAGAAGTATCTAGGACAATATGCCCCAGAAATACAATGGATAGACAGGCAGCAGCTATACGGATCGAAAGAGGGGCGTCCTGAGCTTGTAGTTTGTAGTTGTCACGTACTATCCGGTTTTCAGTTGATCTTTCTTAAACTTTCTACGAAAGACTGAAAAACGAAGACGGAACTTAAAACGCAAGCTTGATGTCGAAATGCTCACCACCTGTGACGGGCCAAAAGTCCCTTAAAGGCAGCTGAAGAAGTCATCGTTTAAAAAAAAAAGTTGCTAAAAAGAGTTGCCGAGTGCATGTAGGAACCGTTTTTTAACAACCTTGAAATTATAAAAATTCACTTCTAGATGCTCGTGAGAAGCTAACGTCCTGCATGGGCCTGCTGTGCCAGAAACTTGTTATACACTTGGGCGTAAACGGAACTATAACTGGACCACTAAATCGAAAACTTCTTTAAAAGTCTTCATACACCCAGAGAAAAATTCTGTGTAAAATTGCCTTAAATGCCTTAGGTAAATATTTTTGGATTACATTTTTTGGACAGGCATAAATCTGCCAATAAAAAGGGCAATCTATGCATGGCATAGGTAATGGAAAATAGGCTGAATTGCCTTAAAAACCTTAGGCAAATATTTTTGTATGGAATGTTTTGGACAGGTATAGCATTGGCAAGAACTGGCACAATTTATGTACGGCATAGGTAATGAAAAATGGGCTAAATTGCCTAAGGGCCTAAGGTATTTTAACCTAGATACAAATAAGTGTATATTTACCTAAGGACATACGTAACTCTGCTTAGTTCTAAGGTAAAGTTTCGCGTACCACATCTACTGATTGATAAGAGCCATCTGATAGAAGCCGCCTACAGCCAGCCAATTAAAATTAATTTTAGTGTATTGCTCGGAATCTACCGTTAGGTTCAGAAACAGTGTAAAAATTACCTTAGTTACTAGGTAAATGTACCTTGGGACTAAGCTGATATTCCGGATGCCTCAGTTCTAAGGTAAATATATAACATCTAAAAAATAGTTTCGATTCTGGCATGCAAAGTGTTTTACTGGCCTTTGTAATTTGTGGACGTATTTTGTAAACGAAAAATAATCAGTGATATAAGTTCAATAAGTTCGTGAAATATAAAAACAATAAAAACAGTACAGTGCAATACAGTGTGGAAACTTCAAGTTAAAAACAAAAAGTTAACAACAAATAACAAACAAAATTTTAGACAAAAAGTTAAGAAGAGGAAGTTTACGTTAAGTGAGTGAAATGTCCCTTTTGTTTTATGTATGTATTTATAAAAACACATTGTTTCTGAATCAAATTAAAGCCAGTAATGTTAACATCGCATTTTCAACGCTACTTCAAGTCATAATAATAATATAAAAAAATATCGTATAACCCTTTTTCTATTATATAAATATCGGACCTACTGTAAAAAACCAATTAGCAGAAGAAAATAAAGATAAATATTACTTAATTTTTATAACATCTCTGATAGCATCAGCCTAAGAAATACTCGTATCTAAATAAGGTAAGTTTGCCTGACTGGTAAATTAAATTAAAATCTATGTACATCTACAGAAATGGGTAGAATTTTGTTTCTGGGCTAACTAAGCATATTAGCCTAGGTAAGATATTAGGCTTAATTTAGCCTAGGTTTAAGGTAAAACTACTAAACTACTACCTGGCATACGGTTACCAAAAACTAGGTAGATTTTACACATGTTTCAAAAGGTTCGGTTACCTAATGAATATAAGGTAAGTTACCTTAGAACTTACCAAGTTCAAAATTGCCTTAGGACTAAGTTGAGTTATACCCCTAGTTAGGCAAAGTTCACACAGGCTTTTCTCTGGGTGTAGCTGTACGACCTGCTCGAAGAAGAGATCCTCCGTTTTGGAAGCTATTGAGGGCTGAGGGGTTTGAGGAGGAGTTTGTAAATTAAACGTTTGACTAGGGTGACCGTTTGTCGTCCTTAGGCTGCTTTTATATATTTGAAGGTTAGATTTTGGCGACAATAAGGACTCCTTGAGCAATACGTTAGCTTCGCCGTTTCGTTTTATGCCATACTTTAGTTCATGCGATGTTATGTCTGTCCGTCATTGCCCTCAGCATATGCACATTTATTATAAACTTTCTCTGAGAGGTTGCTAAAATATTCACAAGGCAATCATTACATTCGAAGGAGTTGGCTACGAAGGTCGAGGCTTTTCAACCCAAAAACTAGATTGGCCGACTTGTAGTTGTAACTCAGAAGATCGTGAAACCGGAAACAGAGTATCATATCATCATTTGATGAAAGATAAGTTTAAAAATCCATTGGATCAAACTGTTCCAGTTTTGAGCTACATCAACAGGGTCCTCTTGAAGTGGCATTTTAAACAGTCAAACAACACTTCTGAGAAAATTTCACAATTACGGTGCTAGAATTTGGATTGAAGTCGTAGGCCCCTTTTATTTTTACCAAAAATAAACAGTTATACCTACACCTAGGCCTGAGTCATATTCGGACCTGTTCCGTCAACCATTTATTTTATTTCGGCCGTCAAGTGTTACGAACCTACTGAGGAAGTTATGTTTTACCTATTCGGCTTGGCTTTCTGGGTTAGACTCGTCTTGAAGAGCGTTCTTGTGTTAAACAAAGAAAGGTTGTCATGTCATTAACAGACTTGTGTCATAAAATATGGAGTTCTTCGGACAGCTTCCAAGTTACTTACTTACTTTAGCCAGCTGCTTCCAGTTTCGCAGGCTAAGTTGGTTAAGCTCCCCATTTAACTCCGTGAGTGGCGGTCTTCCTCTACTGCGCCGTTCCTCGGGATTGGACTTGAAGCTTTCAAGATAAGATCAAATAAATTCCGCTCTGCTGGCGGCAGTTCTATTGCTGAACGGTGGGATATGAGCTGGAACATCGCTGGTGACTCAATTTCACTAAAATTTCTAAAAATGCCAACGATGTCGGTGACAAAAACTTAAACTTTTGAATCGAATTGAATTGAACTGTCAGAAAGGATGTGGTGCTGAAAGTCAGGCGTCAGATTCTGTAAGGCGAAACGATCAAACGTTTTCGTTTGATCGTTTCGCCTTCTAGTTCAAAGGCTCAAAGAAACTGTTTGTTGGATTCCATTGGCATGCATTTCATATTAGTTTCTACCGCCCCCTCTAAAAATCTAAAATTCTGCGAACTCTACTGTTCGAGATGTTTCATATTAACTGTCGATTTATCTAAATGGAAGGACGCAAGTGTTTCATGGGTTCGTACTTGCTGGGAGACAAGTTCTTCTTCAAATTCGCCTTATTTAGGGACGGACTGGGACGGATTCTGTTTCCAACGACAGAGAAGAATCGAGCAGATCAAGAGGCAAAGATTTTGGGCATCGGGAGGACCTCCGAGGACCTCTTCATAACTTTTGCTGAGCTACAATTCAATGGTCCAGGGAACTATTAATATTTACACCATGAAGTCGTTTGCTACGGTTCAAGTGTGAAATTGAATTTATTTCATCGTGGAATCTACGGACAGGCTGAGGTAAAACTCTCTCTGAGCATAGAGCTAGCAGCAAATTACTCTGTAATCAGATTGGTGGCTTCGCTTAAGAGCTTCCAGCTGAAGAGTGATTATAAATAAGCGGTTGGAATTGATGAAGAGTCCGATTTCTTATTTTTTTTTTTTTACACAAAGTCCTTACAACGAACTTAGTAGTGTTTTCTGCCTTTACTTTTGGTCATATGAATGTTGGTAGAAATTTTTAAAACCTTCTTTGTTATGAGGGCTATCGGAGAGCCCACATTTTGAAGGGATATGGATTTAATTCCGGCATTGGTTTGAGTGGATCCAGTAGAGAAAGGCCTTGTCTTAGGTTTCTCGCACAGGTGAAACAAGACTTGATCCGTTTTCCACTCTCCTGGCAACGGATTATTCCACAGTTGACATCTTTTTTTTCGTCTTTGGGAAATTGATTGCATTGCATCGCAACCAGTTGAAATGTGTTTCTGTTGGTTCAGGTAGGTGGCCAGTTTACTCAACCATCTGCCCGAAAGTCCTAATAGTACATCTTAAAAGGCTGACTAGATTTGCAGACATCTACTTAAATTTTTGGCAAAATTCGTCACGGTAAAGGCGGCAAGCCTATTTTTTCCGACAAAATACGCGAGGAGTAGGTATCACCAGGTTTAGTACAGAACTTCATAAGCCAAACTGTTTTGCTTGAACAGAGAACCGATCATACAAGCGACTTGAAGTACCCAAACAGATCCAAATAGAAAATTGATCAGGAAATCGAACAATGAAATAAGTCCAACTAAAGCTGATACAGGGTAGTCAGGACTTTCCCTCACCTAAAAGGTGGTCAGCCTTTACACGAGTCCATCAAAATCGTGTACCAAATCACTTTCCACAAGTGCATGAGCTGGGTCTGGGTATACACCGGCGCCACTCTCCGCCCAGATCGCTTACAAAACCGCAACAATTCCCAGAAGCCTGTGAATCGATTCCCCACTTCGTAAGCTGATTACCTCTGCAGTCAATATCGCGAATTCTACAACTCGTCAAAGAATCGCTGAACCCTTTCACAAATGCCACCACTGGCCTTTGTCGCCGTAAATTGTGACATTTCAGCTGGACATGCGGACACTCCTGATGTGACAGCTTATACAAGCAGCCATTCTTATCAACAATTACTATCGCCTCTCAACCGCTCACCCGATTTACAATGTAATCGCTTACATCTGCTGTATGCTAGCGCAGAGCTCCGACGATGAGCCATAGAAAATAAAACATTCAGCGACAATCACACATCTAGCGAAATATTATAAAAAAAAAAAAAAATTAATTTATTCAAAACCAGAAAAACTCGTTACAAGGGTGTTCCTCCATAGTCCAACTAAAAAAACAGCCAACTTCATGTGGTGACAAATGTTGTTGGATACCGACTTGAACACGAAGACAGAGAGAAAAAAAAAAAAACGAAGCTAAGGCCCCGATTACAAAATCTTGATCTCCGATAGAAATTTCTTGCGTCAATTATTTTATTTATATACGTCTATCGCCACTAGTTCTAAGCTCTTGGCTTTAAACTTGAAGCGCGGAGCGCACGAAATATCATGATGGAAAAAACTGACTCGTTGTAACCGTGCAGCGTGGGACGAACCAAGGCATTCCACGAGCGTTATTTACAGTCTTAGTCAGATCTGTTGTGTTTTGTTTTTTTCCTCTGTCCATATCTAGATTTCAATCGACAGCAAAAGGTACACCCAGCCTTGCGCCAAACTTTGACTTAACATCGACACCCAGGCGACCATTAATTACCGTCGATGGCCGAAATATTCTAGCGCCGATCGACGGTTTAATTGAGCGATCACAAGGGTAGGCCGATATAAACGTTGGCCTCCCTGTTGTGAGTCATTGGCTGACAGCGAACATCAAACCGTTCTCAGCGGATAATTCAAACCTACACCGAACGGCGCGCGGCTGATGTAAGCCACTCAATGTGACGAAAGGTGCAGGCCACCATTACAAGTTGAGGTGTAACGCATAACACTCACCCACAATGGGATTATATCACGCTTTAGATACTCGTAGATCGGATACATTGTTGGGGTTGCCGCTGCTTAGTATTCAGAGGCAAGCGCACATGGCACTGGCGGCGATGGGGCTTATCTGGCAGATTTCGCAAATCAAATCGCGCACTGCTTTTATCAGGAATCGATTTTACGAGCTGATAAACTTGTACCTCTCACACAGTCGCAGCGCGAAACAAGTCTGTCGCAAAAGATCGTCACCGTGCGATCGTTTTGGATTTCTGGTTTTAGGGGCTCTGCGCTGTCACTTTGATTTGATTGCCCAAAAGCGGACCCGGTTGTGGTGCGGCTGCGATCGTCTCCAAATGCCCGCGGACGCACACAAAAATGTGTAGATCCAAATCGAAAGCGAATTCGAACGCGTGAATTCCAATCGACGGCAGCGACGATCATCATCATGATCATGATCATCATCGCGACGAGCAGCCGAACAGGTTGGGAGCGGGCTCCTCGTGGATTGGCTCACAGCTCGCATCACAGCATTATTCAAAAACTTGCGTCATTTTCCCAAAACGCGCGTATTTCGTACGATCGCTTGGTCGGTTTCGTGTGTGCTGTTGTTTTGTATCTTTTCTCTCTCCACTGTGTGAGTGTGGGTATTTTTTTTATTATTTTTTTTATTGAGAACTTGAAATGAAACCAAAGGTCTACCGGTGGACATAAATATTGTAATGCGACAGGTGTTTTCAATACGAATACGAAAAAAAAGAAAAAAAAAGAAAAAAAAAACAGATATGAGGGTAGGTAGGGGATTATTTTGGGTGCCCCATTGATTTCTTGTATATTTTGGGCACCAGCTCGGTTACGATTACGAGATACACGTTTCCATTTTGTTTTCCCAGTAGGACAGCTATTATTTCCAATATACGAACCGAGACCCTCACAGTCACAGCGCACACAAAAGAAACGCGACCGAGAGGCGAGAGTCGGTGTTATATGGCCGTGTCAATTTACCTAGGAGATGTCATTTCGCTGCGAGATGGCATTTGAAAGTCGATTTTATTGCTTTTATTGGCCAATTTATGAACAGGCACACACATGCGTAGATTGCCTGATGCCTGGCTTTGTGTAATCTCCTCAAGGACGTCATGTTTGGCGAGAGAGATGTTTGCTGCGCCGACTGTAGTAGGAGTCTGTGTGTCGAATATCTTTACGGCTAAACTGCACTTTTGTTGTTGTTCTGCGCTGTAACTAACGGTGGAGCATGTTTGTTTATTTCGATGGCATAAATTATATCCCCCCGGATAGTTTACTAGTTTACTAGTTTACATCGGGCAAGTTTAATGAGAATGGTAATGAGGTGGCAAACCGGTTGCTCTCTATAGGTGGACATGGGCACTGGGCCTGGGCAGTCCACTCAGTGCAGCGATTGCATTCAAATCCAATTGCATGGGCGTTTGTATGAGTGAATAGGTAGAGAAAATAAAAAAAAATATAAACAAATTACTTATGTGATAACCGATCTCTTACGGAGCAATAAATGGTGGACTTCATTAGTGTCGACGTAACTCCAATTGAGTTTTTATTGATATTGATGTAAGACTGATGGGGTTTATGGAGCGCTAGCTGAGGAATTCGATAGTTATCGAGGAGCCGCCGCAAGCTGCGATCGGACGTTGCACACAGGTGTCGGAGCAACACGATTGAACTGGCTCACAAATGCCGATGGAAGCGCTGTTCAAACCAGAGACAATACTGAGACCACCAACTCCGGCCGATTTCCCGTTACTTAGCCTACAAGCTGTATTTTTATGGAGTGTTCACGTTTGGTGCGCTAGTATTCTTATATAGAAAATCGTATTGTCAAAATGTCACGAAACTTCAAAAATTCTGCTCACCAACCCACTCCCAGGAGATATGAGACACTTCCGCTGTGGGCAAGGTTGCTGGCAGAGTTCATAGAATTTTATCCGTTTAATTTGAAATTGTTCGTTACGTGTGGATAATATTTTTTTTTAGGAATAAGTGCACATTTGCTTAAAATGTTCATGAAAAATTAACAATATAGATTGGTTGAGGGAAAATGAAAACATTTTGAGCAAATTTTCTTCATTATTTAAGAAAAATTTACACACGAAATCGAAGTTAATGATATCCAAAAGCGGAAAATACACAACCATGTTTGTCCTAATATGTTTCTAGAATATAGAACATCAACTTTAGATAGTTTTACTAACCAAACAAATCAAATTATTCGCCTTTTAACAATTTATAATAACTAACCAATGGCGTTCAGTAATGAAAAAATGTGGTATTCCCGAACTCTTTCACATTTCCCCACGGTTGCCGAGGTTGGCAGCATTTATTTTTGCATTTTGTGTATGTTTTTGCATGTCACACGGATTCTTTTTTGACATAACACCGATAGGAAAACAAAATTGGCGAATTTAAAAAAAAAATTGAGGGGGCCAGCGGCAAGAGGATTGTGAGTTGGGGGTCTCAGTATGGTTTGTCTATGGTTCAAATGTTGAGTTCATCCAGTGATGCCAACTTTGGCTTTTTAATCCCTTTTAGGCATTATTTCAATAGCTAAGGCTTTAAGGCTTGTTTTTTTCCAAAAGGCATCTTTTTTTGTGTTAAATATTTTTCTAATTTTTTTTTTTGATTCAACTGACATTTTATTTTTTTAATGTATGATTTCAAGGACCAAGACTATCTGATGGACTAAAACTATGTTTATTTTGTTCAATACTTTGTACCTACCTATTAAGAACTTCTTCTGTGATTCATAAATTTAGCTTTTTTTGGAAATAAAAATTGTTTTTGTTTATATTTTTATATTTGTGTTTAATTTTTGATTTATTGTTGCAGTTTACCAAAAAAAAAATTTTAGGCATTATTTTATTGAAAAAAAAGCCATCTTTTTTTCTCAAGTAAGGCATTTTTTCGTGCAAATTGGTTGGCAACGCTGAGTTCATCGCACGTTTGGCTGAAGCGTCTGTCTGTTGATGAACGGAGATCGACGTACTTGGCAAAAGTGCTACCAATTAGGCAGCCAGCTTTAGTGATGTGAAAAAAAGCTGTTACGTATGGCAACACTGACCATACGTGTTATATTGTAAAAATGACATGTAGAGTTAGTGCTTGATCGGTCTCTGGCCGAGAGACGTATAAACCTTGGCTTTTAAGTTTGAATCATAATAATATAGAAGCATTTATTTCTGATATTCTGGTTTAATTTTGATTTTAATTTCAGTAGCATTTTGATTGTAAAGTAATTAAATCTTTAGGTAATTTATTTCTTTGTAGAAAATTATTAGTTTTTATTTTGAAAAAACCTTAATTGTTCAGTCAAATTTATTATTCGAGTACAGTTTTTCAAAATTCAATATTTTGATATTGCGAATTGTTTTATTAGGGTCACCCCACCCAAAATATATTATTTGAAGTTGTTAAGAGCCTATTGAAGAGGCATTCAACACTATTTTTAATACTTTGTATATATAAATACAGAATGTCTTTCATATTTCTTATATGATATACTTAAAGTAATAATTTGGTTTAAGTTCTAAAACTGTTGTTAATTATTATAAATTTATAAGAAATAAAATTATAATCTATCTATCTATCTATCTATCTATCTATCTATCTATCCTCCGAGGATGCGGAGAAAAATAAATGTGGGTTTTTTCATATATTTTTCCCACAATAAAATTCGTACCGTCTTTACTTTGATCGGAGTAATTATACAAAAGCCAAACGAAATAAGACCAAGTTCCCAAAAATTGTCATTATTACGCACCTACTTGGGATCGCTGCTTGGCGGCCGGGTATATGCGAAGTATCTTCAAATGCGCATGCGAAACAACTTTGCATACACCCAACCTAGCACCTACTCCAATCTCCAAACAGTGACTCCAAGCAGGGGGTTGGCAATTTTTGTAACCCTTAAACCGGTGGTGCGGAAAAAGTATAGATTTCCCTAGTCCCTAGTGCGTTCAAGTCAAGTGCACTTGGCTCGCGTGGTGCCTCTGAAGGGTGACATTCTGTAAGATCCGTAAATAAGTTATACAAGAACTCACCGGAAGATGCTTGCACAGCAGCTAGCGAAATCGACCGGTGATTCCAATCGATGCGATGATGGCAACAATGACGACGGGGTGATCACTAAGGCTGTAGGGGTTCATGTAGCAAACCGGATAAAATGCAGCTGATCACCAATCCTAGCCTATTCCGATGAGATTTAGGTAGAACCGTGTATTTGCCACAAAGCGGAAACGACTTCAAGGATGAATTGCCATTTTAGCGCCATGGACTAGTTCTCTGATGAGACGTGCGAACAAGACGGCAGCATGCTTTATTTTTGTGGCGCCGAATAACCGCATCCGTGAACGAGAACTTTGTGACTGAATTTGTGGTTGTTTCGAATGTCAAAACGTGACATGGTGTTCAACACAGAGACGGACCTGGTTTGCCTACAGTTGGTAAGTCCTCTTTAAACTAACGGTAGGTTTGATTTTCCCTCTAATGTGGTGTAGGTAGATTGGAAGATTGGAAGAAGATACGCTCCGTAAGTCGAGTAGTCTGCATTCTTTTTTTGACTGGGTTTATTATCTCGCTGTCCGGCATAACCCGAGCGGCTCTTCATTGAAGTTATAAATTTTCCTGATACTGATAAACTCGATAGTTTTTCGCTCAAGCCGACGGTGTTAGTTTATATCCGCCTGTGATAAGCAACGCCTTCTCCCTCGCCAGAGAGCTTTGCTATACTTACGTGTCTTTTAAGGTAGAAGAGATTGGACTCAGCAAGCATACAGGACTGCGGTTCACTACCTCAACCTTACAACATTTTGAGGTTCTGTCGCAGACACCACTGTTCGCTTTTGCCCTCATTCACCGATATACCCATTTAAGCAACTTCTGGTTCAATACTTACTGCTGCTAAGAGCTCGGGGGTAGCAGAGCTTTTCGTTGACTTGCCCAACAAATAACAAATAAATTTGGAAGACTCCAAGTCTGGATTTGTTTTCTCTGCGTTACATTCCAGTATGAAAGAGGTCAAGCTCGTCACTTGGTGTTGCTCTTACCGATCCTTATTTTATTTACCAAACCCTTCCAACATGATTTTATGCATAAGCCGAGCGGGATCTAAATGTACATAAACGCTACAAAGGCAACCCTAAAGTCGACCACTGTCGTAACACGCTGTAGTATAGTAGTGTCAGTTGATACACAGCAGTGTTCCGTGAGTTCGGTGACTCTAAAACCTTTTTATGAGAAGCTTGATGCCCTCTGATTCCGCTTTAAGAGCGTAATCCATATCAAGGCCTACGCTCCATCTTAGCATTTTTTTTTCACTTGAAATAGGTAGGAAATAGGTTAAAGAGTGTTGAAACGAGGGAGCTTCAAATTTCGACTGATTTACTACCTCTTTTGGTAAAAGTATTGTCATAAGCAAATACTGAGCAGAAGAGCTCAAGCTCTTACAGTTATCTTTAATGCAAATATTCCAGTTCGCTCTCCATGGAATTTTGATGTATTTCCTGATCAGCAGCGATCTCAAAACGATGAATCAGTGAATCCTTTTCAGCTCTAAATTTGGACGGACCTGCTCTGGAGATGCAAATTTTGTATATGCTATGCCAATACCTACTTTCAGAAACTTTCTTTGATCAAAAACTTTTTGTTTATGGACATTTCATACATAAATAAATCGCAAATCATTGAGCGAGACATTCGAATTCCTAAAGTACCGTATAGCATATGCTGCAAATTTACAACCAAAGACTGCAGGTAGTTCAAAAGATGTTGTTCTCCGTCGACAAATTAAGCAACAATTTCATAAACAACACTGTTTTTAATAACAGTTTGGCGTCCTGCATAAATATAATGTTTTTTTTTTTTTTCTGATTTGTTTTTCGACTTGGCAGCACTTTTCAGCCACAAACGTCACATTATGCATCTAATACAATTGCAAAGTATGCCTACTCACAATCCTCTTGCCGCTGGGCCCCTCAATTTTTTTTCAAATTCGCCATTTTGTATTCCTATCGGTGTTATGTCAAAAATGAATCAGTGTGACATGCAAAAACACACAAAAACTACAAAAATAAATGCTGCCAACCGCGGCAACCGTGGGGAAATGTGCAAGAGTTCGAGAATTCCACATTTTTATATTACTGAATGCCATTGGTTGTTATTATAAATTGTTAAAAGGCGAATAATTTGATTTGATTGGTCAGTAAAATTATCTAAAATATATGTTTTATATACTAAAACACTAAAACATATTACGACAAACATGGTTGTGCATTTACCTCTTTTCGATATCATTAAGATCGATTTATTGTGTGAATTTTTCTTTAATAACTGAAGAAAACTTGCTCAAAATGTTTTTATTTTCATGTAACCATTCTGCACTGACAATTTTTCATAAATATTTTAGTTGTACACTTATTCCTAAAAAAAATACTATCCACACGTAGAATAAATAATTTCAAATTTAACGGACAAAATTCTATGAACGCTGTCAGCAGCTTTGCCCGCAGCGGAAGTGGCATATGCAAGGTGCGAGTGTGTTGGTGAGCCGGAATTTTTGAAATTACGTGACATTTGTCAATACGAATTTCTATGTAGCAATACTAACGCACTTAGCGTTTGCCACCCCATGAAAATATAGCTTGTAGGCAAGTAACGGGAAATCGGCCGAAGTTGGTGGTCTCAGTATTGTCTCTGCTGGAGAAGTCTAGTTTCTTTTTCGTTGCAATCTGTTTATTCATTCATTGAAATTGAAATTGAAAAAAAAATGTCTGAAAGGTGGCAGATATCTTTGCCGGTAGTTCACCACGATGCTGAATAAGCAATATACAGGGTGTCCGCCGGGACGGTATACTACTTTGTTTGTTTATAATTTTTGATTAAATGAAAGAGAATGGATCTTATATTGATAAATGTTTTTTTTAATGTCGGCAATTATGTATGGAATACAATCTCAGGTAAATGTCCGCCTCTGTTAGTCTCACAAATGCGAGCCCTTTTGAGCACATTTTTCATTACGTTCTCACACATTTCACGCGGTATTTCATTAATTTCATCACGAATATTTTGTTTGAGTTGCTCAAGCGTTTCTGGTTTGTTTGCATAAACCTTGCTTTTCAGATATCCCCACAAAAAGAAGTCGGGAGAAGTCAAATCAGGCGACCGTGGAGGCCAACAACATCACCATTTCTTGAAATAACTTGTTGTGGAAAGAGGTCTCGCAGTAATTCCATTGTAATCCTGGCTGTATGCGATGTGGCACCGTCTTGTTGATACCACATGTTAATCAAGCCCGAAGCATGAAGTTGTGGCGTTAAAAAGTTTTCAATCATACACGATATCGCTCCCTATTCACAGTTACCCATACGCCGTTTTCATTTTCAAAGAAGTAAGGTCCAATGATTCCTCCTGACCGAATTGCACACTTTTAATGGATGCAACTTTTAATGGATGCTTGGGTGCTTGGGCCTATCACCTACAGATCCTCTTTCTTCGAAATCATTCACTACACGATAAATATTGCGTTTTGTTGGGACGTTTTTTCGCCCAAAAATTTAACGTTACTTTGTCATCGTCACAGTAATCGATGATTGATTTTGATAAAATGTCTTAACGATTAAAACACGTTGGTTTTTGCCACGTGTCTACGTCACGACTGCCAAATACGAACTGTCAAGACTAATGTTTACCAAAAATGGCGGCAAAACAAAGTAGTATACCTTCCCGGCGGACACCCTGTATATTAGCTCGCTTCGTAAATACAGACCTCTCATTGGGAAATTGTTGCCCATGGTGTTGCAGTGATGCCAGATTTTTCGGACTGACTTTCCCACTACGATTAACAAAAATACAATTCTCTTTCCAAAGTTTACAAGTCTTTTCTTTTTTTGAATTCGAATGGTTTTTTTCAGATTCAGCACTTGAAATGTCCTTTTCTTTTTAAAAGATATAAAAATTACCTCTGTTCGCCCTTTAAGATTATTTAAAAATTCAAAATGAACACTTAATAATTAATTACCCCTGATCTGGCACCACTGGGCTGTTGGCAGTGTTGCCATAAAAATATTTGGACAAATCTGATGACAACAAATAATATGCAATGCAGATTTCTATGCAAACACAACAATAACAAAAAAAAAAAAGAGCTGATTACAAAAGTGAAAGCATCCAGCGAAAGCAAGAGTGAAAAAAATGCTGAAATTATGTTCTAAAAAGAACAACAATTATATTATTGTTAAAAGTCTGCAGCCGGGTTGGAAGTCTGCAAAATGCTGACAAATCTGCTCTTGTGGCAACGCTGGCTGGTGCTGATATTGTGCCGCGTTGTTTTCTTCCATCGTCTGTTTTCTTCAAATGTCCAATGTCCAATGTCCATTGACGATAATAATCCGCACACAAAACAAGCAACCGGTTATTCGCTCCGCCGAAGGATTGCTTCCGGATTGTAAATATTCTCGCAGAGCTCCGACTTGCAGTTCGACGAGTTTCCAAACCCAAATTAGCTTAACTGATACCACAAAAATAAAAATAAAAAAATAAAACAAAAGAAATAGCAACAACGAAGACCACGGGAAAAAAATGTCATAAAGCTGGCGGTTTGGGTTCGTGTTCTTTTCTCTTTTTTTACGATCTAACATTGTTTTTGCGTCGTCTCGCGCATTCCTCACATCATCTACTTCGGTATAAAATGAATTAGATCCGGGTTTGATATTTTCGGGGCGAAGATGTTTAGGTATACAGAGCAGAGAAGGGAACACGGAAAAATCTGACCGGTTGGGGGTCATCTCATCGTCACACATACTGGCACAAGGATTATTCATTCCCGACTCCCGGTAGGCTACCCATGCCCATTGCCCACTTTCAACTTGGCGACACAGCGCATATAAACACTGTCAACCCCGAGAGCAGCCGGTGGGGATCGTATTTTGTAGCAGGATCCACGTCGGCAACTGTCTTCGGGCTGTCAACACGTATATCGGCAGAAGCACAGCGTTCACGTACAACGATCAAGCTTGAAGATGGTTTTGCGTATATGAGTTATGTCCGTCGGTTGGGGTTATATTTTCACGTTTTCAAGTAAATTACACCGCCTGAACGCGCGCGCACAACTTAACGTTCTCGCTGCGTGTCATCCGCTTACACATGTATCTCCGGTTGGTCTGGATGGTGCAGTCAAAGACGCCGTTTTGCGGTGAACAACTGTCACTGGCGTTGATGACCGTGCAGTGGCTATGGGTGTGACACATGTTAACTGCCGGTCATATGGGCCTCATCAGGAAGACGCACGCATTCGTGTTGTGCGACTTGTGACTAAGTTGTGGCAACTATACGGATGTTTTAACTGCCTAGTGTATATAATTAGCGGATGGGGGACATTTTTGCTACTAGCGCTTTGTTTTGAACACGAATGTCCTTTTCCCTGACGAATTATTGAATCAGTGGCGCACGATCGAAAGGTCCACTTGAGCAGCCTACACCCTTTGCTAATGATCTGTGCTCGGATTGGAGTCAAATTTTGCACCCAGATGCATCTTATGCAGTTTATGGAGCAGAGAAGGTCCTAGAAGGTTGCAGAAATTGCTGACGTTTGGTGCGAATTTGAAGGGATAACTCACCTCCTGGGCGAGGGCTTTTGGCGCTTCTACTTCTTGTAAAACTCGTCCTGAAAGCCTACAGATGTGGAGGTTTTATTATTATTTTTGTTTAGCAACCGCTTGTAACGCAAAATTTTCAGTGCTGGAGCTCACTTCTGGGTCGGTGGCTTTGTGTATAAGCAAAATTGTCCCTTTGGAGCGGTAGAAATCCAAAGGTGATCCATATAAGCTCCGATGCACCACGAAAAATGCGCTTTGGCAGTGTTCAAAATTGTAAAGTGCCTTTTTGTATCCAGAAGTGCGGCCAAACACGGTCTCCGTGATATGTGATTTCAGGGGGTTTTTGGACGACAGCATTGGACTTCAGGGTCCTCTAATTTGAGGGTCGATTTGACTATATTCTGCGAGGGTATTTGAAGCCGTTCGTCGGAAAAGTCAACATCGAGCTTACCATTCCGGAGGTGCGGCCTTAAATCGAAAATATCCCAATCTCAGCTATCACTTTCATCTTATCCTGTAGCACTCTTTGCCATTTCATGTCCCTAGTCAGTAGTGTTGAACCTGCTGGTGTCAAAAAATCGCAATATACAAGGTGGCGCAAAAATAACCTTCCGATGTTTTTTGGCTGTAATTTAAAAAAAAAAATGAAAAACTTTGATTCTTCTTGTGGATTATTTTTATTTGGTCTTTTAATTTTGTTTACATCAAGTCGAGAATATGATGTCATGTAAATGGCCGCCGCCACAGTTGATTGTCATTTGAGCCCTTTTTATGGCATTTTCCATCACTTTGGCCAAAACTTCCGGCGATAGGTCCTCACATTCTTGACGGATATTGTCTTTAAGAGCTGCAAGAGTCTGAGGCTTGTTGACATAAACCCGCGACTTCAAAAAGCCCCACAAAAAGAAGTCTGGAGCGGTCAAATCAGGCGATCTTGCTGGCCAGTGCAAATCGCCAAAACGGGAGATTAGGCGCCCGGGAAATGCATCCTTCAGCATATCGGTTGTGGCACGTGCAGTGTGTGCCGTTGCACCGTCCTGTTGGAACCACATGTTTTCCAATCCCAATTCATCAAGTTGCGGCAAAAAGAACTCGTTGATCATTGCTCTGTAGCGCTCACCATTCACAGTAACCGTTTGGCCCGCGACGTCTTCGAAGAAAAAAGGTCCGATGACTCCTCCAGCGAAAACAGTACACCATACAGTGACTTTGAGCGGGTGTAATGGCTCTTCGTGGGTTACACGCGGATTTTCAGTGCCCCAGAAGCGTAAATTTTGCTTATTTACGTACCCGCTAAGATGGAAATGGGCCTCATCAGTCATGATTATTTTTGATGAAAAATCATCTTCCTCTTGGTGGTGATTAAGGATGGCTGGAGCGTATGTTAGACGCGATTGGCGGTCAGCAGCTAACAGCTGATGCACCGTCTGGACTTTGTACGGAAACATCTTCAAATCCTGTACCAAAATTCGCTGTAAAGACCGTCGACTGATACCCATTTGCGTGGCACGTCGTCTGGTCGATGTCGACGGCGCTTCCATGACATCTTCGGTTACAGCAGCAATATTCTCTGCAGAACGGCTACTCCGGGGTCTGCCACGCCTGGCAGCATCTCGTGTTTTGCCAGTCTCTTCGAGGCGAGCGGCTAAACGTCGCAGTGTTTCACCAGTAGGCGTTGGACGGCTAGGAAATCTGCGACGAAATTCACGATGTGCCAAAGTCACGGACCGATTATTGCTCAAATAAATAGTCACCAATATTCCGCGTTCTGGAGCAGTGTAGCGTAACATTGTTTATTAACGTGTATTTCGCATGTGTTTACTACACAAATGTCAAAACAGAACTGACATTAGGGGCCAATCGCTAAATTTATAGCATTTTCTGATAGGAGGATTACTTTTGCGCCACCTTGTATAGTACCTACAGGACACAATAGGCTCACTTGAGGTCGCAGTGATATATGGTAACTTGCTTCAACCTCCCCCAAATAATCTAAATCTGCAGTTGGCATGCACTGCATGCATATAGACCTCCTCAAAAGCGGATGAGAACTTTCTTGGGATATTTTATGAAAATGATTCTTCTGGTGACAGGAGAGGTTGAAATGCGAAGTCAGCTCCATTACTTTCTATAGCGACCTTGACCCAGAGAAAAGCTTAAAATAAAACAGATCATTTTGATGGGCCAAGAAATCCGCTTAGGGGCGTCTATATACCCACCACCTCGACGAGTCGTTAGTTAACGCCCTGAGCTCCCATGTAGTTGAACAAGATTTTAAGTGATGAAGGGAGTTAGGGACGGGCCGAGTTCGAAAGGGTGGCTTATAGCAGGCTCTTACTATCTTCTGGTAATTCTTACACTCCTAATTGACATCAGTAAGGCACTCAGAAAAAAAAGATTGTTAAGCGAAAAATTTTGGGATTTATAAAAAATGTTAAGCTTACATTTTTTTCTTTATTCCTTAAACCAAGAACAGGTTTTTAAGTTTTCAAGAATCACGTATTCAGCGTTAGAATAATTTACTCACTCCAACTATTTTCTTGCATTACTGCCAACAATTTCATTCTTCAATCAAAAATTTTAGTATTTGAGGTAACTACAACCGCCACAGAACTATTGCGGGCTGTTCCAGTTCTCTTGAGATGAGAACCATATAAGTTCCTAATATGTTTTAAGGGGCGGGGCTAAAATACACCTTCGCTGTAGGTATAACTGACCTAATTCCACTCTGGATGGAGTGACCTTTATACGGTTCGCTCGTTTCTCTAATGCCCTATTTTTTAGAGGTGCGGGAAACCAGCTTTTTCCTAAACGGCAAAGTGCTGACATGTTTTATTTGCTGCAATCGACTTCAGTCTAAACACGTTTCCCTAAGGATGGTCGCCTTTAAGGTGACAATTTTAGGCTGAGCCCTAGAGCCTAGCTGTATATTTTCCCAGTAGGAATCGTGCCAACATGGTACCGCAGTGAGCCCGCTATATATTTTTGAGCATCGACTCGAGTGGCACTTTACTTTTGGGACGAAGCAGCCTTGGAATCTGCCCGTGGACATATGAACTGAAATAAGTGCGTAATTTGTTGTAGAACCGACCAAAGACCTCCCAAAGACCTCCCAAAGACCTCCCAAAGACCTCCCAACGACTTCCCAAAAGACCTCCCAAAGACCTCCCAAAGACCTCCCAAAGACCTACCAAAGACCTCCCAAAAGACCTCCCAAAAGACCTCCCAAAAGACTTCCCAAAAGACTTCCCAAAAGACCTCCCAAAGACCTCCCAAAGGCCTCCCAAAGACCTCCCAAAGACCTCCCAAAAGACCTCCAAAAGACCTCCCAAAGACCTCCCAAAGACCTGCCAAAGACCTCCCAAAGACCTCCCAAAGACCTCCCAAAAGACCTCCCAAAAGACCTCCCAAAAGACCTCCCAAAGACCTCCCAAACACCTCCCAAAAGACCTCCCAAAAGACCTCCCAAAAGACCTCCCAAAAGACCTCCCAAAGACCTCCCAAAGACCTCCCAAAGACCTCCCAAAAGACCTCCCAAAAGACCTCCTAAAGACCTCCCAAAGACCTCCCAAAAGACCTCCCAAAAGACCTCCCAAAAGACCTCCCAAAAGACCTCCCAAAGACCTCCCAAAGACCTCCCAAAAGACCTCCCAAAGACGTCTGTGCCATAATAGAGATTGTGGAATACAGCTTCTCCCCTATCTTCAAACATGTCATAAATAGGTAACACCCAAGGCTTAGATTCTTCTGACTCTGATCGTCCTTGTGACTTTCCTCCTCGCGATATTATACTCAGGAGTCGAAAAATAAACACCCCTGCCATAGCCCCACCAAACCTTTCTATAGCAACCAACTTAAGCATCTATTTTTCCACCCTGTTTAAAGTCGCAGCTCAGACCAGTATCAGACTTCCCGTTAAGCCCTTGTATAGGTCTACAAAGAACCCTTTTCAGATCGTGTTAGCCTACCGCATGACCTACTCAGCCAAAGCTTCTTGCAGTCGTCGAATGGCCTTCGTAAGACCCGCCTAAGCACGCACTTGCTGCTTAGAGCACCGCCCAAACCTAATCGGCGGCCATTTCCCACTTCATCGTGCTCCCAGTCAAGTGAGTGCTGCGCTGCGAACGCCACACACCACAAGAGCAACATTTAACTAACTTTGTATAGACTCAACAAGCGCAACCCCAAAAACATACACAAGGTGTCCCGCCGCCCTCCTGTGGGTAGGGAAAACCCAAATAATATCCCGCAATTATTAACCACATCCAACCTGCTATTGTTTCTCGTTGCTGCTAGGTATGTGCTTATTCGAAACGATTTCCAAAAAGGGGTTCATTACCCACACGCAATCCCTCGGCAACAATCGAACATGCGAGAAGTTAAAATTACACAACACAGAGAACACACGACACGGTACAGCAACAGCAACAGCAACAGCAACAGCAACAGCGCACAACCCTCGCGGAAGCAGCTATACACAGCGAAACACGATGACATCCATATTGGGCCCACCACCACCCCCCCCCCCCCCGCCAAGTTTACGACTTCACCCTGCTTTCGTGTACGTCGCAGCCGTACCGCTGAAGCGAAAACTTTTCCATCCACACCCTCGCCGCGAAATCAGAGCCCCAGAGTGTGTGCACACCGACAATAAAATCCAGCATGTTACCCAGCAGAAACAGAACCGCACCCCCGCACCCCGGCTGCGGTTGTTCGATCAAAATTATGACAAGTCGCGCAACTGTCAAAAAGCAAAACATTCCAACTTATTGCTTCGCATTAGCAGGCAATGGCGATACATGCCACCCCAGCCCGGTTGGGTTGGTTTCGGGTGGGTTCTGGGATTTCCGATTCGCCACGGCCGTCAAAATGGTTACTTGATGGACCTCGATGATGCACAGCCAGTTGCTTTTTTGACATCCCTTTTGGAGCGACGCTGAGTGGCAGCGACAGCTTGTCTGTCACCGAGAAAATGCCAAACTGCCAGGCACAGATGTTTGCCTTTCCTCCTTGTCTCCTCTAAGTGCCAAGTGATGTAGCCATCGTGTACGAGCATCTGAGTACGCGATAGACTCATCAAGTGGGCCAATATTAATTTGCCAAGCAGATATGCACGCTCCCGACAAATGAGATTAATTTCATCTTCGCCTATTGTTTCGAGGAGGACACCGAATATCCTTCGCTCCGTTGGCTGATATCTTCATGTGACTTCGGACCGCGGACACCGAGTCCGAGTCAGAGCCAGCTCCATGGCCTATTTGTTCGCTGCGCGTGCAACGACGGAACGGACCCAACAATTTTGACCATGGCGAGGGAGATCGTTATCGCGCCGCCTTGCACCGCCACCACGACCACTGCCGCCATGGGATAGGTGCTGCTGGCTGAGGTAGGTGCCCTGCGTTGAAACACCTTGCCCTGCAGTTGCCGTGTATACGTGCCCTTGTCGTTGTCGTTGTTGTTGTTGTTGTTGTTCGCGGTGCGGTTGCCTCAAGCGGAACACAATAACTCTTCGAACTCTGAAGGCGAGCAGTTTGTTCCTCTCTGACTGACGGGCACCGCACCGTCCAAATATACTCGCACATTCTGGTTATTCTTCCTGAAAGCGGAAAATAGGGCCGTTTGGCCGTTAAATTATCCCGCGAGAGACGCGACGGTAATTAGCCGATCGAGAGGGAGAACGAACTCGAACTGGCTGCCCGTGTGCCTGGTGCCTGCCCCTGACCAGCGCCCCATGTGCAGTTAACCAATTTCAATTGAACTACTCCTGGCACTCTGCTGCTGCTGTTGCTGCTGCCACAGTGAGTGGTAATTATTAGTGAATGCCATTTATGATGAAGATGATGGGGGATGGTCGGCCGCAGTGTACTCGTATAGAGGTATTTAGACGCAAGGTGCTATCGATAAAACAGAAACAAGCGCGATGTCGGAGAGCGATAAACTGGCGGGCTAATGTCACTGGAAAGATCGACGCCCGATAGCCACGCGGGGACATACACAGTTCGGGCCGTTTTACGAATGGGTCTGCGTTACGGTTAAAACGGCCAAATTAGTGCGAGCGTTGCATTGTCTTGTCATAGATGGAGTGGTGTATACGTGCCGCGGTTGTTAAGCGAGGGTGCAGTGCAAATCGCAGCCATTTGTCATATGGAATCAGTTGACACTTGACACTGCCACGGTTAGTTGTTTGACAATGTTGGATCGATTGAAGGCCACGAGCACAGTTGGGACGTGTGGTTAGCGAAGGATTGGGCGGGCGATATTCACCGTGTGCACTGTCCCATTAGATTTACTGGAGGTTATATGTGTCGGCCTTTTTGGCCTCGAAGGTAGGCGCCTTATGAAGACGTCAACGAGGGTATTTGTTTTATTTCATTTTATTTACTTTCTTGGACAACTGCGCTGAAACTTGCGAACTGTTTCAAACCCAGGCAAATCCAGAAAGACGCCAAATGACCAATCTGTAAACGAGCAGCACACAGTTGACACCGTTTTTTTTTATCGTTTGCAAAATGAGCAAGACCAACGAGTTTTAGGTTGAGATCGACTGACTTTTCATCGGCTTTAGAGCGACTTTGTATTCACTGTCGAGAGGGAGGCTTAAAAAAAACGAAGCAATGTGAGCTTTCGACGCAGATCCTCTGAACTTTATAGGACATGCACCAGACTACCACAAGGCGATGAGCTTTATGTGACATCTTTGAAACTGATTCTGAAGCAGATAGTGAGTTCCAGGGAAAAGGGAAAATGGAAGGCCCAATGGGTTCTTCCAGGTACTGTAGTTATAAGCATACAACAAGCTCTCCCATCTTGATGCGTTGAGAGTTTTTCAAGCCGACTATACAACCAGTTAAAGCTAGTTGGACGACGTGCAAACGAGGTATGGACTTATTTCAACTATATAAGACAACCTCTGTCCACACCCAAGTAACAATTTGACATTTTACTTACATGCGTTGCACTGAGAATCGAACATGGGTCCTGCTGCGTATGGATCCCCCTAGGCTAATTCGTCATAATGCTGTAGCAGTGATAAATCTGAACTACTTGATACATTTTAGAGTTTTGTTAAGACTTGCAATAAACTTGCAGCTTACTCGACCGAAATTGTAAGCAAGACATTTAGTGGTACCCAATTTATGGACGAAAAGTGTCTATTTAAAATCACATAACTGACATATTTTTCACTGTGCTAGAAGTGTTTTATTTTTTCACTTTTTTCCCCGATTAATTAATTGATGTTTCTTTAGACTGCTTATTCATTTCTTCTCTACTTCTATAATGCCTTCGGTCAGAAGCTCTAAGGAAGCTTCTAGGAAGCGCTTCGAACCACAAGCCTTATCGAAGCAATTCACTTTCCACACATCTCCAGACACATTTTCAGAAGTCTAATAGAGATCTTATCGAAGCTTAATTTCATATCCCTCTATAAAGCCTGTGTATATGCTTCGTAAAGGACTTACTGAAGTTATTATCGAAACAATTGCTTCGAAATGGATCAACTTCGGTTAACAAAGACTATAGAAGCTCTATCGAAGCTGTTGCCTACAGAAATTACAAATTTGAACCTTAAGTCAAGTTGTTACTTGGGCAGCTGTATCTTGCCAGCGGATTTCTATAATTGATTTCAAGTGAAGTTATGACAGATCTTCAGTCCAATCCAGTGGTGGCAGTTCCGATGAAGGAGAAGTTACAACAGCCAACTTTATGAGCTACAAAAAAAAATTCAGACTACATTGGTTCAGCTTGCAAATGGATCCAAGCGAATGGACATTAATGCTCGACCCAGGGAACCAAAGTGGATATGCCAACGAGCTTTGTTGGAGTCTTGTTAGGAAGTAAAAAGGTGCAGGTCAGAAAGAGCTCAACGAGGGCTATGATGCGCCGTTTTGTTACCACAAACTCGCATGAAAATTTTAGCTTGAACACTTTTAAGCCCCGTCCATGGAATGTAGTTACATAATCACTTCTCCAAACCTAGTATTTGCCATCTCTCTTGGGGTATCCGAAGCCGAGTTTGCCATGCCAAAACTGCACATGGTCTGGTCCTCACTAACCCGGAAAAATGCCGTAACAACTACCTAGAGATTCTATTTCGTTAATGCAAACAGCTTCTGCAAAAGATATTCTTCGGGGATACCAAGATTAGCTGCAAAAGTCTCCAACCATCCAGTGATAATAGCTACAAATCCTGCGAGATAAAGTTTTGCTTTGCAGAGTAACTCGTTTGTTGTTTGACTTGACTTGACTTGAAAGATGCAAGTCTTTCTTCAAAACGAGAGTCTTCCACCGTCGATTAACCTGTTGACGAAAGTGGAGGTGCAAACTTAAATTCAGCTCTGCAAAATTCTGTCTTTTCACACAATAATTTAGTTTTACGAAAGTCAGTTTTTTTTAAGTTCTTCCTCACGAAATTCTGCTTTTCGAAATTTGAAGCAATAAAATTCAGCTTTTTTCCAACTTACAAGGATAAACAACAAGAAAAAAAAGGAGATATAAAGAAACAAATTCAAATTCATCAATAATTAAAATTAAAAGTTAAAAATTAGAAATCAAATTTAAAGAAAAAAGAAACTATACAAATTTGATTCAATATTGAAAAAAAAAATCTGATCTGATATCTAGCTATTGCGATAAAATATATAATGAAGAAATAGGTATGTGAAATTCAAAAAAAAAATAAAAATATATACTAAAAAAAAAAAAATGTTCTCTCCGTGTCTTTCCACATTAAAGGCATTTTGTGTTGTATATGTAGTTGATGACTTGATAATTGGTGGGAAGACTTTAGTAGAGCATGATGAGAATGTTGAAAGAGTGCTGCAAAGGGCAAGAGAAATCAATATAAAATTTAATGAGAAGAAAGTGCAATATAGAGTTGAGAAAGTTAGATACTTAGGGCATATATTTTCTTCAGATGGGCTTTCCCCAGATCCAAATCGAGTTGAGACTATAAAGCATATCCAAACACCTACAAATAGAAATGAGCTTCAAAAAATATTAGGAACTATAAACTATTTACGGTCTTTTATCGCGAATTTAGCTGAGTTATCAGCTCCGATGAGAGAATTATTGAAGAAAGAAAGTGTTTTCTGCTGGTCACCAGTACATGAGAAGGCACTCACAGAAATTAAAAATTCAATCGTTAACGCTAGCACTCTACGTTGTTTTGAGCCCAATTTACCCATAACGATTCAAACGGACGCTTCAAAGAATGGCTTAGGTTGTTGCTTGCTACAAGAAAGAAAACCAGTCTGTTTTGGTTCCAAAAGTTTGACTGCAACTGAAACTAACTATGCACAAATCGAAAAGGAACTTTTAGCGATTGTGTATGCATGTCATAAGTTTCATGACTACATTTATGGTCGACACGTTATAGTTCACACGGATCACAAGCCGCTTGTGTCCATAATAACGCGACCTTTAGAAAAAACGTATTCAGTCAGAATGCAACGCATGAAAGTAAAACTTTTCAAGTATGATCTTGAAATAAAATATGTTCCGGGTAAGGACCTTCACATTGCTGATTTACTTTCTCGAAATTCATACCCTGATTCGGAAATTAATTTAGAACATATTGTAACAGATGTTGTTCATAGCGTTAGCATGAGTGACCTTAAGAAAAAAAGGTATCAAGAACATACAACCCAGGATGAAATTTTAACGAATTTAGTAGCTCTGTTTAGAGAGGGGTGGCCGAATTCTAAACACAAATTACCTGATCATATGAAATTTTTTTGGAATGTGAAAGACAAATTATTTTGTGAGGATGGACTAGTTTTTTACGAAAATCGAATATTTGTTCCTAAGACCTTGAAAAGTGAAACATTAAAAGCTTTGCATGAAAATCATTTTGGTATCACCAAAACAATTTCAAGAGCCAAGACTCTATTTTATTGGCCAACGATGACTCAAGATGTAGAAAATATGATTTACAGGTGTTCAATTTGTGAAAAATTCCGCAGTTCAAATATTAAACAAAGTTTACGTCCACATGAAATCCCAGAATATCCTTATCAAAAAGTTGGGTGCGACATTTTGGAATTTGAAGGAAAATCCTTTTTAGTCGTAATAGACTATTTTTCGCGTTGGTTTGATTTGAAAAAACTACCGAACAAATCAGCTAAAAGTGTTGTTGGAACATTAAAAGGAATTTTTGCTGATCATGGCATACCGGAAATAGTGGTATGTGATAATCAGCCATTTAATTCGTTTGAGTGTCACTGTTTTGAAAAAGATTGGGGTCTAAAATTCGTTTATTCGAGTCCATACTATCCTCGATCCAATGGACTCGCAGAAAAGGCTGTTCATATAGCTAAGACTATGATGAGGAAATCGAAAGAGAGTAAAACAGACATTAACATATTTTTACTTGAATATCGAACAACAGCTATCCCAAGTCTAGGTTACACTCCATCTCAGTTACTAAATAGTAAATTGCTTAGAACAAAACATCCTGTTCAGAAAGCTCTGCTAATATCTAGGGCTGTGCCCTCTGACGTAAGGGATAAGATGAGTAAGATTAAAGAAAAACAACAAAACTGGTATGACAAAAACTGTCGGCAATATGAATTAAAGCTTGAGAGAGGCAACAATGTTGTTTATCGAAGAGAGGGTAGATGGGAGCCAGCAAAGATTGAAGGAGCAGCGGAAACACCTAGGTCTTATTTTATCCGCAACGAAAATAATCAAGTTCTACGCAGAAATAGTTTTCACCTTCGCAAATCGTTTAATGAGCCACATTTTAAGCCTCCTGAAGATCCAATTTCTGAAAATCAGAATGCAATTCCAATAGAGCCTACACCACCAAAACCAACTGAATTATTAATGAGCTCTTCAACAATTAAGCACAAGCAAGATCATTACGTAACCAGGTACGGACGTCAAAGTGTAAAACCCAATTTTTATCAAGCGTCAAAGTAAAATAAATTTGCATATGTCTCATCTGTATCCAATTATTGAGGGAGATGTTGTATATGTAGTATAACAGACAAAGCATGGCTGGTGAACACTCTCTCCTGAGAGTATTTAGTATTAAGTATATAGAACATGAACTATGTATTAGGTTAAGCTTGCTATGAAATTGAATAAAATGTCACTTTGCCTAAAACGTGCTTTCACACAACACCACATTTTGAACATTTTCCAAACCTTATTTTATTGTTTGCAGAATTTTGTAAAACAGAATTTTGGTACCCATCGACAATTTTGACCCCAAGCTTTAGCTTCGAAATAGGATCCAGGTCCAAGTTATGAACCAAAAAACGGGCTTTACAATTGTCAGTGGTGCGAGATAAGACTTATTAAGAGGGTTTGATCGAGGTGCCCAGAAGTAGTGCAGATCTCTGAATATTGGTGATGGCAGAAAGCAAGATGGAGGCTGACTGAGGTAGGTCGATCCGCTTTTATAGGATAAGCTGTAAAAACTGGTTTGCATTCCATAATCGATGGTGGGGAGAAAGCCAAAACAGGACCAATGCGCAAGGCTTCAATTGGAGGTGTTAAAAGTAAACATACTTAAATCGGTTTTTTGATGCTTGCATCATTAAAGCAGAGGATTAGATCCTCATGGTATATCAACAAAGACAGATTAAGTTATAGTTGCGAACCTACAACAAGTGAAAATCGTAGCCGCAAGATGCTCAACTGTTTAGCAAACACCTTTAACCACCAATTGCATATTTTTAGGATAGTAAAAGTGAAAGGCTACATCTAAAACATTTATGAAAGGGAAATTGTTAAGAAACAATTTCCACGAACATCATTGCCTGGAGAAGATACCTGAGATATTCTCACCTGAATGAAAGGAAGTATTGTTTGTCCTTAGAATTCCCACTCACTAACTAAGAAGCCTCTCCAAATAGCCCAAGCCTTAGTTAACTGCTTCGGTTGTGCACTCCAAGTCAGTTGGGTTGAGGTCCCGTTCTACTCCTCAGGAGAGGTATTTCTCTACTCAAAGACTCTACGAGCCGCTGCATTTGTGTTCGTCTTAGACAACTGATGAGCAATTATTTAATAAGGTCGATGTCGCTCCACAGCTTGTGTAGTTCGTCGTTATGAACCTTCTCCTCAAAAGCCGGAGCATTTTACGAAGAATTTCTTCGTTTTAAAGCGACTGAGGAAACATTCATCTGCTTTCAAAAAAGTCCAAGCTTCAGCGCCATAAAACAGGACTGGGATTATTAGGGTCTGATACAGAATTTCCTAAGTTATTCGAGGTAGAAACCTGCTACTAAAATGCCTGCTGAGGCTAGAGAAGCGATTGGCAAGAGTTGTTTTCCATTACGACAAAGTCTCTAGCAACCGTAAAGTTGTAGCTGTCGATCGCGACGTTCTGTCCGGTTCGTCAACGTTGGATGTCCCTTCTTGGTGACAGCACTTAGTTTTTCCTACTCTCGTTAGCCGCCGAATTCATTTTTGCTGGGTGAATTTTTTTCCACATCAAATGTAGCGGTGAGGTCGTTACCTACATTGATGCAGCTGCGAGTTGCCTCCATCCTCATCCCACACAGTCGGACCAGCTTTGCAGGAATGCGAAAACAAGACATGGCTCTGTATAGCTTGCCTCTTTATAGATGCTGTCATAGACGGCTTTTAAATCGATGAAAAGACGGTGCCTATCGATTTGGACTTCATGGATTTTTCCATTTGCTCTCTTAGCGTGAAAATTTGACCGGCGGTGGACTTTCCAAAACTAATGGGGTTGTTTAAGAAGGGTTATTTACGTCTCTAATTGGCGCCGCTGAAAAGGGATCCTTTGTCCTTTCTTGTAAAGTTCCATTCATCAAGCACGCATTCAGCTGACCCAATATTGGAAGTGAGTTGGTGCATGCTCTCTACCGAACCATCTTCAGCTACTCTAAAAAGCTCGGCGGCTAAACCGTCCGCGTGAATATCCGCTCGTCATAATTGTCGATCACTGTAAGCGTAAGCGCCTTTTAAAAAACGAATAGGCCTCCAAAAATACATGCAGGCGCCACTTACTCTTCCTAATTCATTCTCCTCGCTTCCATAGTCCACTTTACACGTTTTTTTTTTCAATTTTAGTATCCAATAAACCTCCCGGCGCGGCGCATCATTCAATCATTAAACCTCAGCCGCATTCACATTATACTGCCTGCCATTCCCACTTCGATAAGTGAATAAACAATTCATAAACAAATAAACCATCCAAAGGCTGAAACTCCTCAATCACATCCAACACACATCCGATAGCAATCAACGACGAGGTGCGATCCACCACACACACACACGCAACAAAAAGAAACAACAAATACCTCGCAGCTCGCACATAGCATCAGGGATAATCATAATTAATAAATCGCAGAGCCATTGCCGCGTTCCGTTCCCGTGCATCAGAAGAAGATCTGATTTGGATTCGGATTCGGTGTCGGTTTCGGTTTCTGTTACGGATTCTCGTCGGCGCAACGTATACGGTACGGGTACGAGTACGAGTTTGTTCATCCTCCACAATTTGATGTGGATCGCATTACTCGCCATCGCATTCGCCGCAGTCGTACGCTGTCTCGCGTACATTAAACGATGATATGGCCGTAATAAAAACATTATAAAGCGAAATCCAGAGAAGAAGGAACGCAAAACCAACAACAACAGAAACAAAAAAAAACAACAAAAAAACGAGGGAAATCCGCGCAGATTAAATAAAATTGCTTAATGATTCCTCGTGCTGAGCTGTGGCCTGGCGTGAGTTATAAATCTGGTGGGCTTTCCTCCAGATCGACTGGCACTGGCCTGGCGTTATGAATGAAATCTCTTCGAGTCGCTCTTTCATTCACAAAACCCTTGGGCCTGAATGGAGCTGTATGAACGCACACACACACACACACTTGGGACGAAGATATTGCGATGCCTTTCGAGGTGTGTACCAGTTCCGATCCCAAAAATGTGTCAATTAAAGTAATTTCGGCTCTGGCAGCCCCCCGCACTCGCAGGCATTCGTAATGACAAAGAGCTGACTGAGTACCGGCGTATGCGGTATACCTACGTGTGGCAAACATCACCGATGTCGTGACATAAGCGGGTTGACGTCGACGAGTGCTGCTTATTTTTTGTTAAATGACATGCTCGCATTTTTGGTGGGCTTACTGCCGACGCGTCGACCTGCAGAGGATAGCTCCCGCAGATAGCCTATATTACCTATTCCCATTCAAGAGCCATTACCCGTGTAATTTACGACTAATTAATTGGCGGAAACCACATGTGTGTACAGTGTACACTGTACACCGGTGAAGAAGAGCGAGCACCCTGCCGGCGGCGGCGGCGGAACTAGCCAACCAACCCTTGGTGTCATTTGCCAGCTATCTTCACGGTTCTAGGTAGCAAATGGGACTGTCTTTCGGCTGTGTTTTTGTTTTTGTATTGTATATTTTTATAAGGTGCACTCTCACCCGTCGCAAGCGCAACTGCATATATACGAAAACGAATGACAGTTAAATGAGTAGTGGCCGCAGTTCGGCGTGTTAAGCGATAGTTTTATCGCCGGTTTGCGGTTGGCTGATTGCGCACGACATTTAACTACCAAACATTAAGAACATTTATTGCATTTAGGCCTTTAGGACGTTTAGGGCAATGCTCACCAGTCGAGTGGAAAAAATGATTAATCTGCGGTAAGTTGCAAGTTACCGGGCCAACTGTTCGTTGTGTGGTGCTGGGCCAAGTGTATGGGCAAGCCAAGCGAAATGGGACAGCGTTTATCAAGAGATCACTCTCCGGCTGCGATGACAGAAAGCGCGCAGGCACGTCGGAGCAGTTAAAATAATTTTCGCGGCGTTTATTTGCGTTTTTATAATTTTCTTGGGCCATTAGATGGATTTTTTTGTCCGTTTAAGCGGCGCGGAATCATGTGCACGTTCAGTGGTGGGCATATGGGCACATGATGCGCGGTACTAAGACTTTTGATGAGTTGGTGATATACAACGTGAGCGATGCCGACGACACGTTGGATTGTGGCTACGGATATGTGAACCTACTGCCATTTGGAGGAGATGTGAACTTAAATTGTTCGGTGAATTGTTTTTGTTGCCTTGCATCTTGGAGAGGGTTACGTGTATGGACAATGGGCGTGATGGTAAATTGAGATGGCACGATAGGCGACAAATTGCGGTGAAGATTTTAAATTGCCCACGTGGTGTGTGTGTCAATAGACGAAATCAGGGTGTTCGATAAGATAGGGATGGTGAGCTGTTGGGTTCGAGATTGCCGCCCAAGTGGAGCGGTACACTCTGAAAGAGACTCTAGAGCGACTCAAATGTAAGGCGACATAAAGGTTTCAAATCACGCTGTAGTTTGATTGAAAAATCGCATATTTCCAACCAACTAATTTTCGGTAAAAAACTAACAAGTAATACTGTTAATATAGCTCCTACAGACAGTGCCGTAGCCGGGATTTTGTTTCCGGGGGGCTTGCTTCCAAATCTTACGAGGAATTCTCTAAACAAAAAAACTATAGGGGTATTCGAGATTCGGTGTAACAGACGTAGTAAAACTGAGAATTTTTTTTTTTTTTGTCAGATCGTGAACACACGAGGGGTATAATTTCAAAACTCTTCTTTTCCACTTTTGGGAATTTTGAGTAAAACGAAAACAACTGTTAAAAGCTACTAAAATGATATACCTAAGCGATTGGTTTGAAGGCTACATTGCAAGTTTGAAATGATCTTTATCTATTTCTTATGGTTTTGAACCTATAGGCAAACCTAAAAATTATAAAAAAATCAATTTAATATGGAAAAGAAGAGTTTTGAAAATTACGATTGGAATACTTGACTTTTGATTAAACCTATTTAGGAATAGAGGAGTTTTGAAAAGAAAGAAAACTTTTTTATCGATGTAATTCATTTTGTTTTATTTTAAAAAAAATTTTGAATATGAAAAAAAAACTTAACTAAACACATAGAATATCAACAGTCTTCAAAACTGGGTAATAAAAAATATTATTAATTATTAAAAAACTTAAAAATAAAAATTCTCAAAATAGCACAAAATTCCCGCCTTTTTTAATGTCATTGGAATACATGAGTTTTGAAACCGGCTACTTTGATTTGTATAGGAAAAGAAGAGTTTTGGTGCGGAATTCAGTTTATATGGGAATAAATGAGTTTTGAATTAAACGACTGAGTGAAATAATGTATAGTTTTGAAAAAAACTTCACATTTTAAGTACTCTAAAGTATAGGAAATAACATGTTTTGAAATTTTTTAATTAAATACTTAGGTGGGGGCCCTTCTAAAGAACACTTTCTCATATTTAACTCATTTTTGAATAAAAGTGGAATAGAAGAGTTTTGAAATTATACCCCTCCTTTACCTCGTCTCTTGCAAAACTGAAACAAATGGCAGATCCAGTTTGGCAATTGACATTATGTTCTGAAAAAACTTTTAGTTTTTTCTGAAACTGAAAAATTTAGATAATGGAGAGAGTAAACACGAAGATGATATCATGAAAATTTTGAAAATCGCTCTTAATTCGACTGCATTAATTGTCATAATCGACCTGACATCCAATGCTGTTAATTTAACGGAGACATGGTACATTCCAAAATCAAATTTTGAAAATTAGAGCATTCGCTAAAAATTTATACAATGAATGAATGAATACAACAGCATTCGTTGTTGAATGCGCTGCACAATCTATTAAATATGCAATATTTATGTGTTCTGGTTGTATTATTCACCAAAATTTGCGGCCAAAATACAATTTCTGTCGTCAGATAAACAACTCGATTGGTTAATACCCTTTGCTTTCATATTCACAACTCTTTGGCCTATTATACAACAGTTTTTTTTTTTGCTAATAGCTTTCGATAGATTGCAAATTATTTACAATACGTTTTATTCAAGTAATTGCTATTAAACAATCCATATATAATTTTATGTGTACCTACATTCCCATCTTTTGCTATCAATTGTAAAATTTTGAGTTGCCTATTAAAATAATGTAATAAAAGTAATGAAGTTTTTTTTGTTAAATCCAGCATATACCAAGCAAACAAAATTAAATACATAATTTTTTAATTCATGTTAATGTTCTGGTTAGACGAGTGCGTTAAATATGCAGCTGTGATATTTACAAGCACAATTCAATCTAGTTTCAACTGGAAATGGTTATAGACTTGAATGCATTTATTTTGTTCATTCTTTTTTTTTTTTTTGTGAATTTAACATATTCGTATCTGAACGATTTACCGACAAAAATTGTCAACGAGCTGTCGATTTTACAAAAAGAAATTGCGAACATTTTTACAATTCTATTGCCAAAATGAAAGCAAAATCTGCAAAACCCACAATTAATTGTGAATATGAACGCATTTGCTGTTTATTATACAAATATACAATTTATTGTAAATTTACTGCCACATACCTATTGTAAAGTTTTCAGTGGAGATTTTTTTGGGAGTAGTTAGTTTTAACACTTTTTTTTTTATAATCGAACAAAAATCGCACTCGGCTAGAGCCAATTTTTTAGCGACAATACTATCCACTATTGCGGTTCATGTGCCTTGACAAAGAACTAGGATCAGAAAAATACGGAACTATGGTCGTTTCTATACAAATATTGAGTATGCCACTAACCAGAGACAATACTGAGACCACCAACTCCGGCCGATTTCCCGTTACTTAGTCTACAAGCTATATTTGTATGGAGTGTTCACGTTTGGTGCGCTAGTATTCTTACATAGAAAATCGTATTGACAAATGTCACGAAACTTCAAAAATTCTGCTCACCAACACACTCCCAGGAGATATGAGACACTTCCGCTGTGGGCAAAGTTGCTGGCAGAGTTCATAGAATTTTATCCGTTTAATTTGAAATTGTTCGTTACGTGTGGATAATATTTTTTTTTAGGAATAAGTGCACATTTGCTTAAAATGTTCATGAAAAATTAACAATGTAGATTGGTTGAGGGAAAATGAAAACATTTTGAGCAAATTTTCTTCATTATTTAAGAAAAATTTACACACGAAATCGAAGTTAATGATATCCAAAAGCGGAAAATACACAACCATGTTTGTCCTAATATGTATCTAGTATATAGAACATCAACTTTAGATAGTTTTACTAACCAAACAAATCAAATTATTCGCCTTTTAACAATTTATAATAAATAACCAATGGCGTTCAGTAATGAAAAAATGTGGTATTCCCGAACTCTTTCACATTTCCCCACGGTTGCCGAGGTTGGCAGCATTTATTTTTGCATTTTTTGTGTGTTTTTGCATGTCACACGGATTCTTTTTTGACATAACACCGATAGGAAAACAAAATGGCGAATTTGAAAAAAAAACTGAGGGGGCCAGCGACAAGAGGATTGTGAGTTGGGGGTCTAAGTATGGTTTGTCTATGCCACTAACTATAGGCGACTTCTGCCCAGTGATGCCAACCAAAATCAAAGAATTTATGCTCAAACAGGAAAAAAACTATGCATTTTTCAAAAAAATATCCCTTTTTGGTAAAAGAGAAAAATGTGGATATCTTACAAAGGCACTGCAACAAACATACAGGGTGATTAAAATTTATTAACTTTTTTGACCTCTGTAATCTAAGTTTTCGGGTTGGTGAGCAACTCAAGTAGAAAATTGGTAAATAAGCATGACGCACAGTTGTAAATGAAAATTAGTCAGGTGACTTTGATCAAAGAATGTACTAGATCTACCAAACTCAAAATGTGTTTGTATAAATTGAGTGTAAAAAACATTCAGAGAAAATTATACTTTTTTTCTAAAAATGATTCCTCAATAGGTACCTCAAGCATCGGAATTATGCCTAAAAGGCATAATTATGACGAAGTTGGCATCACTGCTTCTCCCAGAAATGGTGTCAGTATCTGGGCGAGAGAGAGCTGGCGTCTCAGCATGAAGGAAGGAGCAAAGAAGGCGATCATCAATTTTGTGACAGCAAAGTTTGGGTCCCAGTCACAAAATTTTTATGAGGCTATACATGGCGACACCTGGGGGCAGATTCCGTATAATAATAACCGTCTGGACGATATCGTTTTTGAAATTTTGACGGCCATAATAAGTTATATTCTGGCGGAATTTTTTCGACTATCGTCAGATTTTAATAGGTAGCTAAATTTGTGAATAATTAACGGGATTAAGCTCTCTAACTCGTAGCTTTTGCACTTAGTTGCTGGCTTTCTATGGTTTCGACGATAGTCCTCTGAAAAGTTAGGGAATGAGTTTACTGGTAATTTTAGAGTAAAATTAGAGTCATTTTTTGAGCCTGAGTCCTCCATTTTCCTGGTGATAACTCGTTATTGACTTTATAAGTCGGTAGCTCATCAAATTATAGTTTTAGCCCGGTGTTCCAAGAGCTTAATAACTCTCGTTATGATCTTCGATTCCAAGGTGCTGCCTGACTAAAAGACTTTACATCAGCTTAAATATCTAGTAGCTCTAGTCCTCAGTCACATCTATGGGGTGCTTTTTATTTTTCTACAGACAGAAGTAACAAAATGAACAACTGTCAAAAGAGCATATAAATACAGAGCTCTCATTTGAACATTTTTTTTATATTTTGTTTGTCTTGAATCAGGGATCATTTAAGAAAAATGAAAATTCGGAAAATTCTCAACAGGTGGCGCTGTCACATCGTGGGCGTAAATCGCAAGCATTAAAGAATGATATGATGTGGCATGTGGCCCATGTGTACATAGGCCGTACGGCGCATATCACTTGGTAGAAAGAAGTGGAGCTAAATTGTGTAGGTTATTCGTATACCTACTGTCATTTTAACAATTGACTCACCCAAGTAGTCCAGCATTACCACCGTCGCAACTACCGATATTTAATGTTCTATAGCACGTGAAGTATAGTACAGAATGTGAAGTGGAAAAAAAAAATATCCGAACGGTGATTCTTACTTCCCGGGCAAACTTCCCAAACTGTTAACATTCTGCTTCGGTTGATTTGGTTGATTGAGAAAATCTAACCGGACCAACTCGATTCAATCATTAGCGCGGACAAAAACGATCAAGAAGCTGACCCGCAAATCTATGAAGTCGTTTAACTATCAAAAGGTCAGCTAGTTTAGCTATATTTTCTATTTCTTAGTTAAAGAGGTCCATTTCGTGCAACTTCTCATCATAAATGTCCCTGCACTGTGTTGAAAATAATGTGCGCGCTGAAGTCACTACCGGCTAAAGACAAGTCTGGAAGAAGATCCAAATTAATCCATTCGTCAATTGGTGTCGAGAACAAACCCTAAGAGATCCCTAAGCACACTCCATTTGCATTTAAAATATGACCTGTTTGATGTTTTATCCGACGTGAGGTTTTTTTTTCTGCCTCCACTGACTTATGGGATCAGAACCAGAATGCGATTTTAAGAAATGGTAAATATTTTAGGTGCGGGTTGTGGTTGCCCTTATTTATTTATCCAGCTGTGTCCACCGGATACTGGATTTTGGTCAGCTTCTGGATAAATCAGAAAAATACCTGGCAGCTTATAATATTTATGAGAGCATTCTATAAGTATTCTTTTTGCTTTGCATTGATGAAGAACCAATTGAGTAAAAGCAGTGAAGTCCGCAAAAAACACCCCCAAAAAGTAGGCGTGGCAATAACCGACATTGTCTATACCCCGATAAGTTCCTCAAAAAAACTTGTCTAAAAAAGTTCGTTTGACTGAACAGACTTAAGACCCTCTACGGTTTAGTTATTTACGCATAAATGTCTTAAGGTATACTCGTACCAACGGGTGTCACTGCTCGAAAAAGCTATCATCCAAGACTGAAATATGCCTGAAAACATTTTAAAACTTTGACGAATTTTGTTAAAATGTCTTATTTGTGTTTTTGTTTACGCATCGGTCTTGAAAAAGCCCGTTTTCACGTCTACCTTTCCGTGATACTAATAATCATTTTCAGTGCGTCCAGGCTAAGTTTTTCGAACTCACAATGGCGAAATTTTGAATACAAAATTCGCAAAATTTGGAATTTGGGTCCTACAAAGTATTTAGCGCGAAGGTTAAAAAGATTATTACCAAGACCCTTGGTAAATATTTATACTGTTCGTGGATTTGCGCTGAGTACGCAATAAAATGAGCTACTCGCTTGTCAAAAAATTGTTCTTAAATCAACCCCGTTTTTGCGTCAAAATTGGCTCCAAACGAACACTAAAACCTAAACTGAAACCATTTGCAAAAGTAATCACGTTTCAGGCCTACACCAGTTTTTCCACAGGAACACGGCTGCTCGCCTTCAAAGCAGCTGATACCAACATCAACTTTCATGTCATTTGAATAAACCATGACCTACGCCAAGATCAATTTCCATCCGCGTAAACCTTTTCCACTCAGGCCAGGCCACTTGATGACCACCGGATTCCCGTTTGGCCAAATTCATAATACACAAAAATGTGCACAAAATCCGCGCGTCGAAAACCATAAAAAAAAAAAAACAAACAAACGGAATACTACAGCAACAAGTACGGGTATCTTTCAACCCGACTTCGTGTAGATACGGAGGTAAACACACATCAAACAATTACAAATTCTAATGGTATGATAATTTATGCTGCTGATGAGATGATTACCACAAATAGGCATTTTTTGTTTATCTTTTATCCACAAAGAAAAAAAAAAAAAACTTACCAACGTCACTCTTCTGCCTCCATGCCCGCAGGAGAGGGCAGTCAAGTCAGGTTCAGCTGAACTGCAGCGCAGTCCACCTTTTTGTCGACGCTGTTGCTCCTCGCTGTCTCTATGCCGATGCCGGTGGGTAGGGAATATTATTTAGCTTCTGTGTGTACTGTATAAGTACGATTCGGATTAATTATTATGCGTACACCAGTTCAATTATGATAAACTTGATTTTTGACCTATTAAACCACTGCCAGCAATAATGGATCATAAATATATGCGCATTCGGTTTTGTTTGGCGGGTCTTATTTTTTTTGTTGCTGTCTGTCTCATAAATAATTCATCGGCGACTTCCTGAATTTGTAATTGGTTTACTTGGAACAAGTGGAAGTGCAGTTTTTATTTTGATAGCGCAAGGAAATGTCAACTAAGAGCTTACTTATGGTAATTCAATTCTACAAATTTGTTGGTAATGCTGTGAGTTTGATTTTTGTCTATCGGTTCTTGGGAAGAGGTTTTGGATCAAAGTAACATATATTACCGGGGCTGCGCTTGTGGATGTGATGAGAAAAAATACCTTCTTGTAAGAAAACAGCGGCAAAACTTTCAATTTGTATTTTATCAACTGCAGCGCCTTCTATTTGAACATTTTTTGAACATTTATACACATTTTCGAGACTTGTTAGTCAGTTCGATTCAAGCAGGCTTAATCTCGTGTGAAAAAAATTTTTGAAAAAAGATTAAATTTGTGTATAGCTTATTTTTGACCGTCCTTGCATACTCTAACAAAAGGATCCTCGATTTAAGCCAATAATCAGTGAAGAGCATTAGCATCAGCTTAATGATAAGGAATATGCGGCGTAGTTCAGAAAAATAACAGAAGATGTCCAAGGTGGCATCCCTGCGGAACTACATATCTGACATCCAAATATATTGAGGCAGCACAATTGCCTTCTGTTGGTGCGAAAGGATTCCATAAATTTTACATGCGCTTTTTAATTTGCAGAGCGTTGGCTTACAAAAAATAAACGACGCGCAGCGGTAAGTGTGCTGGACTGTTGCGTCAACTGCGCTTGCTCGAAATTGCTTTCAAAGTCCGTGCAGGAATTTATATCCTTCCAGTTGGACGGTTGAAATAAATGAGCGCAACTTTTTATAATGCTCAAGGGTTTTTCGGTCGTCCTGTAGCGGCCATGTTGTTTTAGTGGCGTCTGTCGCATCTGATGTTTATTATCCAGTCACTGATGCCAAACTGAGCAGCACGTCCAAATGGGAAATCTTTGTAAATAAAATGTTTGCTCGTCAGTTTCAGTGCAAATGCTAGCTCAAAGCTGACCATATACAACGCCGTTTGTTCGCTGACTTGGCTTCGGAGCGTTTCGAAAAAGGACCCCAATTTTGGTCGAAAAATCATCCTTAGCGACGATGCTCATTTTTTGATGAACGACTATGTGAACAAGCAAAATTGGCGTATATGGGCCGACGGACAGTTGCCATAAAAATATTTGGACAATATCTGCAATTATGACAGAAAAAATATCTGCAGTGCAAATTTCTATGCAAAAATCTTAATTCACAAATTTTTTTTATTACAAAAAAAAAAATAAAGCTGAATACGAAAATGATAGCATACAGCAGGTGTGCAAAAAATGTTGAAATTATTTTTTAAAAAGAACAAAATAATATGTGGCGAATGCGGACAAAATCAGAAGTGCAGATATCCGCAGATTTCTTGTTGTTAAGTGTCTGCAGCTATGTAGACAAATCTGCACTTATTGCAACGCTGGCACGACGCCAACCCATACACGAGGTTCACCAGGTGGAAAAGCATCCGCAAAAATGTACTGCTTGGTGCGGATGTAGGACCAGCTTCGCCATTGGCCCGTCCTTTTTTTAATATCACCTTGGTGAGGCCAAGGCTCAGTCCTGCAGAGTCACAGCTCAAAATCTCAGTACGAAGTGAACAAGCTTACGCCAGAGCAACTCCAGAACGCAAATATTGAAATTGAGACTTTACTTTTCAAAGTCAGTGCGGTGTTGCCGATAAAAGAAATCAATGCTCTTTTTACTGTCCCGAGTCCCCCATTTGCAAGAGTATACAGCTGTTGAGCTGTCATGATATGAGAAAGCTTTTCTGTTCGAAATTTCCATTCATAAAACTGGCGGTCACAAAAGGTTTGTATAGGTGTAAGAAGCAAAAGGTTCTTAACTCCAATATAAACTTTTCACAATTAAAACAATTACCAAAAATATGAACTAAAATATTTGTCTGCAAGAGGAAGTCCATACTAGTTCCAGCGAAACGAATTATTTTGTGTTTTCTGACAGAGTTTTAGGCTTTTTTTCCATGAAAAACAGAAAAAAAACAAAGGGGGACTCGAGCCCTGGGGCAGCCCTTTTCTGGACGCCACTGGGGCTATAACAATTCCGCATAGCTAGTAGAAATATAAACCTCGCCTTAAACAGAAAAGAAACTTTATAATTTGTTTGCGAATCATAAATATGCAATATTTAAAAAGAAACGTTTCAAAAAAAAAAAACCTTCATCAGTATAAGAATGAGGCTTTGCCAAAGTTTGAGTTTCTCTAAATAAGAACTGTAGCTCTAGGGTGGCTATAATTGATTGCAATGCACCATTTTACAGTTTAAACTAAGAAAAAAACTGTATGGCGCAAGCTACTCGTAGAAAATCCTATTGACCTACTGCACTGAGTCCCAAAGTCCCAAAAGTTGTTTAAAATCAACTTCCAGACAGAATTAAAAATTCACCTCCCTGTCGGCAAATGCGCGCACACATGTGTCACGATACAATTGAAACACAAACCTCGGAATATCCTTTTTCGAAATGCCATACGTCAAATGGAGTTCATAACGAACTGTTTAATGTAGCCCCTGTGACCCTGTGTTAAGCCTCAGATCTGCACAAGTTGTATTGAAATCGAAATTTGCATTTCTTCATGGCGGCGCTCTCCGGTGCACCTAATAATTTATCATCGATTACTTTCCAAGCAGCAAGGATGGCAAGAAACCCAAAGACCAGGATGCATGGCGCGCGGTTGAATTAGTTTTTTTTTTTTCTTTCTATTCTCTTGCAAAATCTCCTCGCTCACTGTGTGTTTCGTTTTCCTCCATTCAGAAGGCACTTCCTTTCAGCTCTGATTTCGAACTCGATTTTCAATTTTCCATTTCACCTTTACCCGCACCCATTGTCGTATGCAAAATACTATTCTCTTCGACTAATAATTCAAAGCCGCCACTACTACTGCCACATGCAGCAGTAACAGCACAGCCAAAGCCAAATAAATACAACAAAAAAGGATTCAATTTGACAGAGCCGAAGAAGAGAAAAAACGAACACAAAACATCAACCTCTGGGTGCCTATATATGCGCAACCCCTAACCCTTCAAGGAGAAACGTAAAAAATCAAATTAAAAAAGAAAATCCTTTGGAAAATCGAATATTGAAATATGTTTACGCATAAATTATCCGCATGCATAAATTAAGGATCAATCGGGCCAGAGCCCGATCCCCTTTTGCAGGGCGAACGAAAATTCGCAAAAGGGTTTCGTTTCGATTCGTTTCATTTGGTTTCCTTCGATTGACAGTGTAAATCAGCAGTAATTTGGGATATGAATGCCATCGCATCCTGTCACCCCTTTTCTCGAGTTTGAGTTTGAGATGCGCGATTGATGACGTCTGAAGGATACACAAAAATGCTCCGTACCTTTGGGCGATCCGTGCAAGAAAAGATAATCGAATCCCTTGCTTACCTGTTGTTGTGATAAGGAATATAGGTATAGGAATCCTTTTTGGCACCCCTCGTCGGGAGAAGTTCTAGTTTGTCGTTCCATTATTGTTTACTGTGAGTTTTTTTTTCTGTTTGTTGGTTACCGAAAAACCCATTTGCATGTGAATAGGAAAAAGGATATTCAGTGTCACCCTTTAGCGACGCGCAGAAATTAGGGTGTGCCTGTGCATGCATGCATATTGTGAAAATTATTCTTAAAAAATTTGCGCAAACAATGAAGGATGAGTATTCAAATAGGGTTCATCTTCACTGCGAGGTTCTTGGTAATTCCTTCGAGATGGTTGCGCAAAACCCAAGTCTATTGCGCAAGAAAGGGGTGCGCAAAGGGTTGCAGATAATTCCGATGTACGTGTATACACAGTGTATGTGTGCTTGTGCATGGAAATTTAGGGGTCATCCTCGCTTTGCATATTTAATTTTCTCATCCTTTGAAGGTTCTTAGGCACATGAAGGATGCAACGAGAGTGATTTGAATGCGCGCGTTCTGTCTGTGTCTTATTCTTGTGCGAGAAGGGGTTGAGAAGAAATTTTCCCATGGAAATCGAGTGTCTTTGTTTACACGTGAAGAATCTCTTCGGGACATCGCGCTTGATATAGGAAGGATAATAAATTGTTTTCGATTTTTTTTCCTGTCGGTTGCTGCTGAGATATGTAAAAATCAGGGTGATACCGATTCAATTAATATTCAGACTTCAGATGCGAATTTTTTTTTCTCCCGAAATGAATCATCTGTCCGTCGTTTTGCATCCTTTAATGGGTGAGAAGATTCTCCCAGGATATGTGTATAGTGTGTCTCATCGATATGGAAAGTATTTAGGAATTTGATCGGGCAACCCTTTAAGGTGGAACAGCATTATCTTTTGGCAAATCGATTGTGTGTGCGTCTCGGGAGATGGGTCTTTGATTTGCATTTCTCATGCAACAGCGGAAGGGATTTGCAGGCTCTTATGGTGATGGGATGAGTTTTGCCAATTCGCTGTATCTATAGAGGTTTGGCTGGGGAGGGAATGATTGCACAATTTGTAACGAACTTTTTCTGTTTGCCGATGGATATTCGACAGGAAGTTGTAACGGACAATTTGAGATGAGATGTGAGTAGTTAAGCAAGGTTATCCAAGTCCTTTAAAAGTTGCCAGTTAATCAGGCAATTTTCAGATGATTTTCGAGAAGTTTTATGCATAGTTATGCGCTACTGTTTACTGAGAAACAATCCTGAAGTTTCTAGGATCGAGGTCGTCGAATTGGGAGTCAGCTTCAGCTTAAAGCTGAATGGGGCTTCAAGATTACCAAGACTGCCAGTGTTTTGTAACTGTTATACATAAAATTGGAGGTAGTGGGTGAATTTGCATAGCTTCTTGGTTTTTTATTTTATAAATTTTGTGCACCGTCCTTGATATAAGAGCCTGAAGCCGAAGAGTGTTTGTGTCAATGCTTCAAATACAACAGGCAGCTGTTGTTAACCCGGAGTGTATTGTTTTTTGAAGCGTCGAATGAAACCTCTTCCGAAGCCCAGAGTTTTTAAACAGCCTTTTAAGCAAGCCGCTTAATAGACATCGTATTTTGTGACAGGGCATCAGGAACTATACCTCCTTATTGACGAAGAATTTCCCAATCAGTTCAAAAGATATTGCCAACGCAAAAAAAAAAGATAAAAATCTGATTACTCGACAAAAGGCTCTTAAGAACTGCATGCCAAAATATATGGGTATAGCTAAGAGGGAAAGGCAATAAAAGGGTTGGAACCATACCAACCGGGATGGACTTAATTTTGATCACATTTTAAAACGCCCTTATTTGGTTTAAAAGGACTACAGAGATGAGTTGCTATGAAGTATGGCATGAAGTACTGTAGGTTTGACATGATCACTTATAGCATTTTGAATCGGAATGCCAGTGCGGTTTGTGGGTCAACAGTAAATACTGACGAAGTCCTTCGTACTTTTAGTCAAAGCACGCCCTCACTGACTAGCGCTTGTTGTCCACAAAAAATCGTTCAATCAAAGCGAAAAATAAAATATATTTCCTAGACGATGACAGCTCTAATATGTCTAGGGTCGATTGATTTTTGATGGTTGCCTAGCTGGTTGCTGCATATTTAAATCTCAAACAAAGCATAGGTACATCTGAATACATCATTAGAAAAGGCACCGCAATCGCGTACACTTTTGGAGAACATACTGTGTCGTCTTTGAAGAGTTGTACTTCTTAACAGACTACGTTCAACATGCTTAACCTTTGTGGTTTAACACCTCCAGTCTAAAATAGACTTTGGCGATATAACGGAGGTGGTTCCTTCTCGTAGAAAAGCTGAACTACATTCAACTTAGGTGACTGTATTTGCGACTTCCCGGAAAGTGCTTTAGAAGACCGCATTGACACCTGACTGATTGCAGAGTTGTCATATACCCGTTTGAGCAAAAAAGCTATTGACTGTAGATGGAGTGCTAAAATTCGGTCTATTCGACAACGCACACTGGCAAAGAGGACTAGCACGGTAGCAATATAGGTTAAGACACAAAAAAATCCAACGTCTAGTTCTCTGCTCTTGCCACAGGAAAGCTGTTGCTATAATCGGACCTTCCAAAACTGCAGATAAGATTGCAATAGAATACGAAAGAGAAGCGGCTGAACTCAGCTTATACTTTGCCAGCTACTATACTGACTCTGAATATTCCAAATTCTCAAGCCTCCCAAACCGAGGTTATATCTAATGAAGCAAGCCTCTATTTGGTTGAGATATATCAAATCAGGACAGAAAAAGGTTGCGAATTTGGCTATCAAGTTGGTTTTCAAGACTAGACTAAGGCGAAGTTATCGTCGTCTATGTTTTCAAATGTTCCGTCTATTTGTTGGATGTAGGATGGTCTAGTGGCACAGACTCTAAATCACAAGGGTCAATCGCGATTCCCGAATATTGATGACATCTCGAACTGGATGGAGTTGGTTTGGAAACATTCGCTTAAGGTGGCCAAACTACCAAGTATTGGACAGCGGGGAACAAAATCCTGTGCGTACTCGAAATGACGTTCGCCCCCAAACAACGGGCCTTCCAAGCTTATAAAATAGGTGACCATTATATTGTTCTAAGAAAGGCATGCTGAAGGGCTAGAATTCTTTCTACGATTTCTATAAAAGGAATAATCATGAAGAGGAGGAGTAAAATCAATGTACTGGCACACATCCTACTGCCAGCTTAAGAAAAATATTTAAAGGCTTATTTGCCCTCAAAAATGTTTTTCGAAGTTATAAGCGGTTAGTTCTTCTAAAACCCCTTCCTCTCATACTTACATGACCAGGGAGTTTATCTGCTGTAAGCGTACCTTAGCTTAAACACCTGTAAAGACTCATTAGCCTTCTTAGGAAGTAGATGGGCTTAAGGCCGTCATATATGTTCACAAAAAAATCCATATAACTTCAGTCCAAAGCTTTAGATTTGTCAATAATCGTTTATTATTGACACGATCTGCGATTTAAATTTGGTCACACTTTGGCTTAAGCCAGATCAGTGTCGTGAAATCTGTTCCAATCATGAAATTGACAGTTCAAAGATGTGGTAGAAGTTCTACTTCGAAACGCGGTCACATTTTGTGGTTGTGCCTTGTGCGGGGATAAGGCGATTTGTGTTTGAGGTGTGGACTGTACACAAATACTTGTTCATAAAGTAAAACGAAAATATCCAAATAGGGAATAGGCTTCTGTCGGAACATTATTCAAAATTTTTATTTCATGTCCTGCACGATAATTGTTGCTTGTTTTAATTATAGAATTTAATATGTTTAGACGTGATTTTGATTGAACTATATGTACTTCGGTTTTTGTACAGTCTTTGAAAGGTCTTACTAGCGGGGTGCTGATATAATTTCGCCAAACCACCGGTCCTGCACTATCTACGCAAAAAAAAATCAATGCAACAGTTTGAGACGATGGAGGTGAAAATTGTACAAAATTCAGGACAGCGAGCGAGGCTTCCTCCCAAATAAATCCAGGTAAGAAAAACACACTTCCCGCTACTGCTCTCACTCTTTAACTGCCCTTTTTAGGTATGAGTATTTGAACGACGCTAACTCAGACCAATTGGATTTTTGCCGAGTGCGAGGTATACCTACACTTGCTTTTGTCTTCTGTGTCGTTATAAACAAAAGTATTTGTTTACATATTTACATTTTTTTAACTGTTGGTTCGCAACTTATTTCCCGTATACCTACCATCAAGCCTCATTTTGTGTATCTCATTATCCAAGTTCAAATATCAAACACCTATCTGTGCGAGTAACGAAATTCCAGCCCCGGAAATCAAATATGTATTTTCCTGATTTTCTCATTTATGTGTCCCCCAGCTCGCACCCCAATCAGAGCGGCCCCAGGAAGGAAAAAAAAATCAAGCAACAAAAATGTATATATATCTGAGACAGAAGACAGCCCACCAGAGAGGGTGCAAGAAAACTTTGTTCAATTTCGTTAATTATAATCCTTTCCGATTCGATAATAGCCGCAAATGAAGTTTGCTCGAAAGAGTCAACAGACCACTAAATTATTGTTTGTTGTGTGGTTTTTAGAAATGAACGTCTGTTCTGGTACTGCTTCGTCTCCCCTCCTCAGGCGGTTGTTTCTTGTTTGTATCGACTCATTCAGTGCTTTGCGTCGCGATAAAATTTCACTAAATTGTGTGTAGGTACATATCGCTCTTGCGGAAAGGGGTGCTCTCCACCCCCGACAAAAGTATAGAAAAAAATAAACAACTGCACTGCAACTGGATTTATATTAAAAGTCACTTCCTTTATCGGTCGCGCAGAAGGGGGCAAGGAAAATATTCTCGTGTCCTAGAGAAAAACTGTTTCAATTTTTACAAAGTGTGTGCGGTTTTTGGTTTTCGGTTTTGGGTCGCTCTAGTCAACGGAATTAAGCATTTATTCGTTTTATTGGCGTAGCGAATGTCAGAAGGGATTAGGTTTCGAAGCTAGAACGCCCATCAACATCTGTCGCGCATGAAATACCTAACCCTCCCGTATACACGATGGACGGATGGATGATTGGATTGGATTCAGGATTTCCAATATTTTTTTTCTTTTTTTTTTGTTCTGTCCTAGCACTCACACTTGTTGTGTGTTTTACTAGACCTTTTTGCTGCGCACTAACATCGATGCTGCAGATGTGTCACACTTGCCGATCGATTCAGACTTACACAAGTCAGTTGGGTTTATGGTTTTAGTACTGGATGGGTGTTATTAAATGACGAACGCAACATGTCCTTGTCCATATATGACCACTGGCCTGGACCTTCCGCTGAGGACCTTCTACGAGCTCATTTTAAGTCAGTAAAAAGTTGTTGTTTTTTTTTCTCTGAAAGGAGCGGTCGTTGCAGGTTAATGTCAACCTTGGCTTTTGAAGTGATGAGCCTTTTGAGGAACTTTTGCATGCCGATTTTGTTGAATTGTGAACTCAAATAATAGCTCTAGTATTATATTTGAATCTTTAGGGAAGATGGAGTTTTTACACATTAAAAAAAAGCAGGCAAGCACCTTTAGGCATCGTGCTCAAGTTCAATAGCTGGGCAGGCATAAGTGTCAAGTAATCTCTGCTTTGAACTACCAGAAATATTGAAATGAAAGCTCTTTCGAATTGAAAGACCTGCATATCTACTTTCCCTCTGCTTAGAAATGTAATTTAGTTTTATCTCCCATACAAAAATGTCTACAAAGATAAAATTTAGCGAGGCTGTTCAGTTCTTTTCGCACGCTAAATTCTTAACTTTATATAAAGGGTTTTCCAATAAGAGGTGTTATTGTGAATGACCCGCTATTTCGGTAGCTGTCACTTTTGAAGCTTTTATTCTTTGACATTTGACAAGTAGAAACTACGCCATTACTAAAAATGGAACGATACTTGCAGTCACAGTTCGCAAAACTAAAACATTTTTTGGTCGTCGTGAAGCACCTTGTCGGACCGCAATACAGAAATTGGTGGAAAAATTCGAGCTGCTGGGACAAGTAAGTTATGTTGAGAAGCCTCTCCATCCTCAACGTGTGACTGTTTGGTGCGGTTTATGGTCCGGCGGGGTCATTGGACCTTACTTTTTCGAAAATGAGGTTGGATCAACAGTTACGCTGAATGGATTGCGCTATCGAGAGATGATTAATGACTATTTTTTATGGTCGGAGCTGGATGGTATTGATCTGGACAACGTTTACTTTCAACAAGATGGCGCTACGTGCCACACAAGCAACGAAACCATTGATCTTTTACGGGAAAAGTTTCCGGACCGTGTTGTCTCTCGAAGAGGTGATCACAATTGGCCACCGAGATCTTGTGCTTTAACACCTTGGGACTTCTTCCTTTGGGGCCACGTGAAAGATAAGGTCTGCGCCAACAGCCCAGCGTCGATTCAAGACCTCAAAGATAAAATTCGTGAGGCTATCGAGGACATAGGGCAGCCACTTTGCGATTTGGTTATGGAAAATTTCATGAAAAGGATATGGTCCTGTATGCGTGCTCGTGGTGGCTATTTGGCTAATGTTGTTTTTCATTATTTACGGCATACCTTCCTCTTTATTATGAAATAAACATCTGATCATTTATCTCAAAAAATGGCATCTTTCTTTGAATACCAAAATAACACCTCTTATTGGAAAACCCTTTATATGGGTCGATGACAAGTCTCCACTCATTTAGCTCGCGAAATAAATGTCCGGTACATTCAATCGAAGATAAATTTTGACGTAAAAAACAGAATAATAAGTTTGTGTTGCGTTTACTGGTTTTTTTTTTTTGGAGGAAACCGCAGAGAACATTAATCGAGCAACAAAAGAAAACGCAAGGCCAAAAAACCCTTTTATAATGTTAATGGAAAATTCGTTATAAAGGGTGATTTTTTAAGAGGCTTAGAACTTGTTTTAAAAAAAAAACACAAAAAATTCGAAAAAATGAATGAAATATTTATTTGAATCGATAGTTTGAACCTTGCAATTTAATGTTTAAAGATAATTTCATGCAAATGTTGACCGCGGCTGCGTCTCAGGTAGCCCATCCGCTGAGTCCAATTTCGGCATACTCTTTCACACATATCGGCCGGTATCTCACGAATGAATGCATGGATGTTGGCTTCCAGTGCGTCAATCGAAGCGGGCTTGTCCCTATACACATTAGCCTTGGCATACCCCCACAAAAAATAATCTAATGGTGTCAATCGCACGATCTAGGCGGCCAATTGACCGGCCCGAAACGTGAAATTAACTGTTCACCAAACTCGCCTCGCAATTGCGCCATTGTTTCGCGTGCTGTGTGGCATGTGGCACCGTCTTGTTGAAACCACATATCATGCAAGTCAAGAACTTCCATTTCGGGCAAAAAAAAGTTTGTTATCATCGCTCGGTAGCGTTCACCATTGACAGTAACGCTGCGATTCGCATCATCTTTGAAGAAATATGGCCCAATAATGCCGCCGGCCCATAAACCGCACCAAACAGTGGCTTTTTCGGGATGCATTGGTAGCTGTTGCAATGCTTCTGGCTGATCTTCACTCCAAATGCGGCAATTTTGCTTATTTACGTACCCATTCAACCAAAAATGAGCCTCATCGCTGAACACAATTTTTCGATAAAAAAGCGGATCCTCGGCCAGCTTTCCAAGAGCCCATTCACCAAAAATTCGGCGTTGTGGTAGGTCGGCTGGCTTTAGTTCTTGCACCAGCTGTATCTTAAAAGGCTTTACGCCCAAATCCTTCCGCAAAATTTCCCACGTAGTGCTGTAACAAAGGCCTAACTGCTGGGAACGGCGCCGAATCGACATTTCGCGGTCTTCTGTCACACTAGCTGATACGGCCGCAATATTTTCTTCACTACGCACAGTACGTAAACGTGTTGGTGGTTTAATGTCCAACAAAGTAAATTTGGTGCGAAATTTGGTCACAATCTTCCGAATAGACTGCTCAGAAGGTCGAGAATGCCGATCATAAAATGGAAGCAGCGCGCGATGAACATTTCGAACCGAGCACGAATTTTGATAGTAAAATTCAATAATTTGCAAGCGTTGTTCATTTGTAAGACGATCCATGGTTAAATTGCAAACCAAACTGAAGCTGTTTGACAGTGACACAAGGTACTAAACACACGTCAGCTGTCAAAACCAGTGTTGCCAAAACCAAACCAGCTAAAAAATCACCCTTATATATCTTTTGTCTTTTGCAAATCTGCAGTTTGTTTGCCTTTTTTGCAAATAGGAATTTATGGAACACGAAGAAAAGTGTCTTCTTCTGCGTGCTACTGCATAAATTACTTGAGCTGCTGCAACAATGATAATATCTTCTTAAATTTTTCTTATATCTATTGTTTTGGAACGACTCAAATACTGCGATGTCTTTGAAGTTTGAAATTCGAAAATTGTAAAAAATGACTAGGCTTTAGATATCAAATATTTCACTGCATCAAAGCTGTGAATCTAGTATTCAGGAATAAAAGAAACCAAGCCAATTTTAGCATGCTGGACTAATCAGGTTCGATTCCCGATAGACACAAATCACTTCTTCAGGGTTTTCCCACTGAGCCACCTCTAGCATTTCAATTCTGGTATAAAATTGTAGGTTCCTTGCATTCGTCAAAAAAAAAAAAAAAATTAAAACTCGGACTTACAATGGTTGTGCGAAGCTAGGTCTAGGGTATTTATTCGCACTTTTTGCGCTACCTATTTATTATTTATATTTTATGCAGCTGTAATCATAAGTAACATCTTTGATAAGTTACTTCAGATTTGTACTATTCTGTACCCACTTGCACCTTAAACTGGAAAATTGGTACAAATTTTAAACTTGAACTCTCATTGAAAAGCGACTTTGCAATGATAGAAAAAATCGGTAAATACCCAGCTACAGCCTAAACGGTTCTATGGATTTGCTTGAAACTTTTTAGGTAGGTACCTGGGGCTTCGTTTTATTGGTTAGTACCAGCATTGCTGCTGTAAAGTGCGGTAGTAGATCTACCGCACTTTTTGCAAAAAATAAATCTACTGCGGAAAGATCGAATCTACTGTTTTTTTTTTTAATAATCTACTGCGCTCCGTGTGTTCGTGTGTCCGACGTGTTCTTTTATAGTTTATCTAGTATTTGGTCTTCAAAAAAAAAAATCCAATAAGAGATGGAAAACAGAGTTGATAATAGGAAGTATATTATGAAGCTTCACTTTTCGTAGGATAGGTCAGAAAAATGTTTGACGATTGCTCTTTTCAAATTGGTAGACCTCCAAAAATTGATTTGAAAGACTACAGTGCTTCAATGTCAGAGGCGATTAAAATAAGCACGATGAGTAAAGGCAGTTATAAATACATACGGTGACCATATTTGTCGAAAGAAAATAAAGGACAATAGGTGTGTTTTTTTAGCGTCGATCTCAGCAGACCATAGTAAAGTAAGATTTTCATCAACCACTACTGTGAGTCTGGAAGTGTCAAGTAGAGCGTAGTAATTGCGTGCTGAAAATCCTACTTTAATTTGCTTTGCTCAGATCGAAGCTCAAAAAATGATTATGCTTCCAACCTTTTTCTGTTTATTATGTAAAATATAAATTTAAAAGAAAACATTAAGATATAAAAAAAAGAAATGTAAACAGTTTTTCTTCATTGGATAAATTGACATAAGAGTGTGAAAGGCTTTTTAAAAACTACACCTTTCCTTGATAACCATTGATACTTCCGTCATTGAAGTATCATGTTGCGACTCAATATGTGTAGCAGCAACGGGAAACATTGTGACCTGACACCTGGGAAAAATAACCAAGCTTCAGCATGCAGATGGATCAGTAAAAAAATTTAATAAGACTGTTGGACATTTAGTTTGTTCCAAAAACTATGCCTTAAGTGGGCCAAACATTTTTATTATTGATTCTAGCTATGGCATTAAATCAACCACCCAACGACTTGAAATAGTCCACATTTTCAAGTAATTTGCAGTTGTATTTTTTAACTTTCCCCATTACGTAGATAGTAAGAGAAAGATATTCTATTCGTACCAAATTTCGAACTCGAGATGTTAATCAATTCTGACATTACGATGATAGGCGAACTCAAAAAAGTGGGTCGCAAAATTCTGTCCGTCTGTCTGTCTGTCTGTATGTCCCGATGCCTACATCCTAAGCGGCTGAACGAATTTCGTTAAAACTTCGGATTTAAAGTGTGGGGGCTTACAGTTCGGGGCCGTTTTTTTTTTGCATGGTAGCCTCAATATTAATGGTACTTCCCATACAAAATTTTCATACCAGTTTGATTTGTTCGAAAACGGCTCTAACGATTTCATCAAAAATTGATATTTAAGCTTAAGTAGGTGAGGTAAACATAACTGCATACTCAGTTTTCCGCTAAAAATCGATTAACGGTACTTTTGAAATTTGGACATATCTCGAAAACGGTCCATACGATTGTAACAAAAATTCATTTCTAAGGTAATATGGTCATTTCTAACTTAATGGAAAACTCAGTTTTTCTCTTTATTATCGTAAAATGGATTTTTGAAAAAAGTCATTTTCTGAAAAATATAGTTTTCCCTAGTTTTTTTTTTTCAACCATATTGAATATGCACCCTAAAAATATATGTCCAACAACTCGGAGCTTACACGATACTCCCCATTTACATTAATACTTTCGATGAACGAGAAAGTTAGGTTCGACCCAGTCGTGCACTTTATTTTTTTCGTACGAGTACTCGTATACTTCCACATAATCTTTTCAATCGCCCTAAATGCAAAAAAAAAGGACGGATGGTCAGCGTAGTTATACAACAAGAGATAATAAGGTTGATGGTTCTTGAGGAGCAAGTGAAATAAAATCAGTTAAGTAAGCTGCTAGTTCGATATTCAGATCTTTCTGTTTAATTCCTGGCACTGATACAATCTACTCGCATATTATCGCAAAGGTCAATCAAGTCCATAGATTGGAGGCAAGCTTGTGAAAGATAAATAGCAAATTTCGATGAAAAGTGCAATGAATCCAATCTAAAAAATGACCTATTCCATAAGTCCAAGAGTCGTTAAAACCTTTAAAATAACGTAAAATTTGTTTCAGGATGTAGCTCGAATATTTCTTACTATCTGCACTATAGCTGGCCTTTTAATGCTTTGCTTGAATGTGGTCTTGTCAATCACCTCCTAAAAAAATATTATATAACTAATTGCCAACTTCAATTAGTCTCATTTCATGTGTTTGTGGGATTGGCCGCCTGAAAAGACGATATTTTTTTTGTTCGATACTGTGACTGAAAGTAGGTACTTATCCAACATTTTTATGAGCAGTCATAAATTATGAAAGCAGTTACATTTATGCCTATTCGAAATGTTTTTCAAACTCCTTACCTCAACGAAGATGTTGAAGCTGAACTTTGGTACTTACTCATTTAGCTTCGAATTGTACGTTAAACCCTTTTGGAATCGTGTATCTTCAGAATGAACTGTCGGATTGCGATGATAAATGTTGCTCCATTGAGCTCTATACCATGGCTGAGAAGCCCATATGGGTTTGTAGTTTGAAAATATTTTGCGGTAACGAATCCAAGTCCACATAGAAACAGACAAGCAATTTTACTGTTTATGGAAATAGAGCTAATGCAGCTTACTCAGTTTTCGAAGAAGAAGTCGAAAGACTTCAAACGTTCAACTGTTTTCTTTTTTTTTGCCTTTAAGCCTTTGTAGCCTGGTCCGCTAACCGAACTTGGGATTCTAGGCTCTGTACCAAAGTATTTTCAATTTTGGTAAACTTTCTTCCAGAATCTACAAAAAGGACGAAGTCACAAGTACAGCGCGTCCGCCGGGAAGGTATACTACTTTGTTTGTTTATAATTTTCGATTAAATGAAAGAGAATGGATCTTATATTGATAAATGTTTTATTTAATGTCGGCAATTAAGTATGGAATACAATATCAGGTAAATGTCCGCCTCTGTTAGTCTCACAAATGCGAGCCCTTTTGAGCACATTTTTCATTACGTTCTCACACATTTCACGCGGTATTTCATTAATTTCATCACGAATATTTTGTTTGAGTTGCTCAAGCGTTTCTGGTTTGTTTGCATAAACCTTGCTTTTCAGATATCCCCACAAAAAGAAGTCGGGAGAAGTCAAATCAGGCGACCGTGGAGGCCAACAACATCACCATTTCTTGAAATAACTTGTTGTGGAAAGAGGTCTCGCAGTAATTCCATTGTAATCCTGGCTGTATGCGATGTGGCACCGTCTTGTTGATACCACATGTTAATCAAGCCCGAAGCATGAAGTTGTGGCGTTAAAAAGTTTTCAATCATACACGATATCGCTCCCCATTCACAGTTACCCATACGCCGTTTTCATTTTCAAAGAAGTAAGGTCCAATGATTCCTCCTGACCAAATTGCACACCAGACTGTAACTTTTAATGGATGCAAAGGTGACTGATGAATAATTTGAGGGTTTTCCATTGCCCACAACCGACTATTCTGTTTATTCACATATCCATTCAAATGAAAATGTACCTCGTCACTCATTATGATTTTTTTTGTCATCGTCACAGTAATCGATGATTGATTTTGATAAAATGTTTTAACGATTAAAGCACGTTGGTTTATAGAATATTTTTCCGTAATAAATTTGCCACGTGTCTACTTCACGAATGCCAAATATGAACTGTGAAGACTAATGTTTACCAAAATGGCGGCAAAACAAAGTAGTATACCTTCCCTGCCGACACCCTGTATTACTGACTTGAGTAGACACCACTGTCCATAACGTCTTTTATAAGGTCGTAAGGTTTTCCAAATTTCATATATCTAACTTAAATGAGTTCTGGAAAGAACCTACAACAGCTCGAACTGCATAAAGAACCGGGAAAACTATCCAAATAGTCAAAATGTACGGGCTTGGGTAAGGTTCAAGTTCTCCAGTGAGCTCGCAAATTTGCATATTATTTCCTAAACAATGTTGGCAAAATGTCCTCTATATGCATTAGCAGGAGCATTCTCTACATGTTCGCATTTAGTCCTGCTTTGCTGACCATCAGCCAATGAATCATCGTTTTCGTCCAATTTTGTATACATTCCATTAGTTTTTTTTTAATTGTCTTAAATGCAATGAACCCTTTGTTTTGATTTTTTCCCATTTTCTGACTTTTTGCTCGAAAAACTATACCATTATTTGTCGTCGGTCTGTCACCCGGATGTGTATGTATGTATTGTTTCATAATAAACCTGTTTGCTTCAGTCACGCCAACATCTGCGACAAAAAAAAAAGGATAAACAACAGCGATTTGCCTTTGCATATATTTTAACAATTATCCAGCATCGGAACGGAAGGGACATCATGTCGCCGGGCAGGTGAATCGAAATTGCCAAATAACTATTGTCTGTCGGGGAAATTGCGTGCAAAATCTGTAGCCGCGCGGATAAACGTGTGTAACATCATTCAAATGTCGCTCGGGTGTCGTAAAAAATCGCTGACGAGGCTTCATTTTTATTGGTCCTCTGCACCTTGTATACGTGTATACAATTTGTAGACTGCCTCAAATCAAAGGGGTCGAATCCTTTCTTTTTTTTTATTCCCCAACTCATATATCTACAATCAACGACAACAAAAGACCAAAAGACAAGACAAAGGAGCAGAGGGTTGATCCTTATGGAATGTTGAGCAGACAATTTTTATTCGCGATTCCATTTTTGTCATTGAACACGGGCGGCGATAAAATGACGACCGACACCGAGCTCAATGAATCGCTCTCAAGGCTATAATTGAAGTGGGAATTCCCTTCGACTTAAGGGGTTGAAAATGAAATAGCGCGCCGAGTGCCATCCCATCTTGCACAAGCGACATTCCCTTGCGAAAGGGTTCGCTATTGTCTGCCAGCGCGAGTTAAGTATCCATAGCAAAACATATTGAGAAAAAAGATAACATTATTTGTATTCAATGATATCTTTAGTCTCTAGTACAGTCTTGCACACAACGCTACAATGATAACATATGTAAAAGAGATAATATCGTTTGTATACAATGTTGGAATATTATCTCTTCTTCATTATCAAGCAAGACGATTGTACGCTTGGGTCTCCTTGTAGATAGATAAGAAAAGTATATAAATACGACTGTATGATGAATTTATCGATAGTCTTATTGTAACTACATAGTAGCCTTAAGCTCCTTTTAGAATTAGTAAAAAGTATTTCAATAATAAAGGACATAGTTCCAAATAAATATTGTTTAATTTTAAAAGTAAGAACCAAGTGTTTTAATTGGCGATCCTGCCAGGAGGTTAAATATACTTTTTAACTTCAATCGAGCGGACCTCGGGAACAAGTAGTGAAATCTAGTATAAACAGAACACTCGCGTTACCGGTTACAAGAATTACCTAGCATAGCAGGTACAAATATAGCTCCTTCGTACGAAGCAGCAAAGCAATTCAGTGAAAGTGTATATGTGGAAAAAAAAAAAAAAACACACAAATTCGACGACAACAGACACGAGTTCAAAATGGAACAACTCGCAGTATTAATGGCAAGATTAGAAGCTTTAGAAACCAGGTGCAACACAGTAACACAAACCCTAGAGCACACACGCACAGAGAATGCAAGGTTAGCAGCAATAATAACTAACCAAAATCAAATAAACACTAATTTAGAAACAAAACTAAATGAAGTAAAATCTGGATTAGGCATAGTACCAAACATACCTGTGCTAGAGGAAATAAGAACCACATATACAGATGGTAGTGAAATACAGTTAGACGCATTTAAAAGCCTACCTATTTTCAACGGCGATCAATCAAATTATCGGTCGTGGCGCGAAGAAGCATCCAGATTAATGGACAGCATTAAAAACCTCAAAACACACAGTAAGTACGCAGCAGCATTGACTATAGTGAAAAGTAAAATACAGGGAGCAGCCGCGAATGTGTTAACTAATTATAACACAATTTTTAATTTTGAGGCGATACGTAACAGATTAGATTATACGTACTCTAATCAAGAACCTCTATACGTGCTACAAGACATGATGAAAGCCATCACGCAAAAAAGAAGCACACTGTCTGAATACCACGACGAGATAAATAAAAATCTCAATTTAATAATATCAAAAATCACTATGTCAGGTGATCCGCCGAATATAATCGACAGACTAATTAAAAATGCTAACGACGACGCAGTTCGTATATTCACTGATGGTATGAGTGACAACTTTACAAGAGGATCATTATATTCAGCTACAATAAATGATCTAGAACACGCATTCGCAATTGCTCGCAGAATAGAACATGATAATGTGCACAGGCATTTACATCTCACTCAAGATAAGCACCACAAAAATATGCCACATGAACACAGAAACGAAAGAAGACCAAACTATTCGAGCCAAACAACGAATTATCAACCCCAGAAGCAATACGATAATATGCAGCAACACAATCAAGGACCACGCCTAAACCCTTCCAAGAGAAATGACGGACCACAGCCGATGGAGATAAACTCGAGACAAATTGTACATGCACAGCGACAAAATTGGAATCAATACAAACCCGATGTATATAATCCACCAGCGAAACGTGAACACAGCGGGAGTTTCAACACACACAACAGACCGCAACGATCTTATCAGCAGAACTTCAAGCAGCAGAGAGTAAATAACTCCCGACAACAACGCAGAGACGATGTCAGCAGTACATATGCAGAAGCAGATGAAACGGAATGTATGGTAAATAATAACATAAGAATAGATCATTTAAACTAGTAGACGGGTTGCCCTGCTTAAATTTAACTAGTACTATTTCTAAGAAAATTTATAAAATTCTTATTGATACTGGTGCAACCCATAATTACATTAATAGAAAATGCGATTCTAGCGAAAAAATTAAAATTAAACCTATAAAAATAAAAACAATGCATGGTTATTCTATGGTAGATACAAAGAAAGTAGTTAGGATATTAAAGAAAAATATAACATTTTTTGAATTAGAGGATATTCAGTCTTTTGATATGATATTAGGATATGAAGGACTTAAAGTTCTAAACGCGGAAATAAATTTCAGTAATATGACTCTAACTACCATAAGCAGTGTCGAATCTATTCAGAAAATTAATTACATAATTGGGGAAAATAATATTTATAAAGCAGACATAGATAGACTGATGAAGATTAATAACAGCATAGGACCGTTACCCTTTACAGATACTATAGAAGCAAGCATTAGGACGACCAATGATAATCCGGTTTATGTTAAACAATATCCATATCCCATAGCAGATAACGAATTCGTAAACAAAGAAATACAGAAACTCTTACATGACAATATAATAGAAAAAAGCCATAGTCCTTATAACAGTCCCATATGGACAGTACCTAAAAAAGGTTTGGACGAAAAAGGAAAACCAAAACGGCGCATGGTTGTTGATTTCCAAAAACTTAACGCTCACACTGTAACAGACAGATACCCCATTCCGGATGTCAACATGACAATTCAAAATTTAGGTAAAGCCAAGTACTTTACAACGTTAGATTTGGAGTCAGGTTTCCACCAAATTAAAATCAAAACAGATGATAAAGAAAAAACAGCTTTTGCTATAAATGGCGCAAAATATCATTTTAAACGAATGCCTTTCGGGCTCAAAAATGCACCAAGCATATTTCAGAGATGCGTGGACGACATTTTGAGAGACTTTGTAGGTAAATTCGTACACGTTTACATTGATGACGTATTGATATATTCTTCATCTGAGGAAGAACATATACAGCACATAAGTCAAGTATTCGACGTACTCAATAAAGCCACATTAAAAATATCTGATGAGAAAAGTAAGTTTTTTCAAGAAGAAGTAGAATACTTAGGTCACATAATCAGACATGGTAGAATCACTACGAACCCTGAGAAAATAGCAGCTATAGAAAATTTTCCAGTCCCACAAACGGTAAAGGATTTGAGAGGATTTTTAGGTCTTACAGGTTACTATCGTAAGTTTATAAAAGGATACGCAAGCATAGCCAAGCCCCTGACATTATATTTACGAGGAGATAACGGTAAAGTAAACAAAAAACAAAGTAAAAATATTAAGTTAAATCTGAATGATTCAGCATTAGAAGCGATTAGAATTTTAAAAAATTATTTGAAAGAACAAGTCGAACTTTTTCAACCGGATTATAGTAAACCATTCGAGCTTACTACAGATGCATCCAACATAGCTATTGGAGCCGTACTAAGTCAGAATAAGCAACCTATACACTTCTTGTCAAGAACACTGAGTAAGACAGAAGAGAACTATAGCACAAACGAGAAAGAGCTATTAGCGATCATATGGTCCTTACAAAAACTCAGAAACTACATATATGGTATAGCAGACTTAACCATATATACCGATCACCAGAGCCTTATATATTCGGTATCAGAAAAAAATCCCAACACAAAGCTGAAACGTTGGAAGGGAATCATTGAAGACTTTGGAGCAAAATTAGTTTATAAACCAGGAAACCTAAATCTTGTAGCTGACGCATTATCACGTCAACGCATAAATACTTCTACCATAGAAACAGCACATTCAGCTGAAAGTTCTTCTAATGATATAATAAAAACTGTGAATCAGCCTTTTAATGCATACACTGCACAGTTCGAACTTATTGAAGATATAACAAATAATATCGAAACACAAATCTATTTTGGTAACAAAATAAGACTCATAATAAAGTTTAAGGACAAAGACTCTTTACTAAGGCAGATGAAAGAAGTTATACAACCCCAAAAGATTGTAGCTTTGCATACGAAATTTGAAAACATATACAAATATGGTGAAAACATAAAAAAAGAATTCCCACTAGTAAGATTTATATTCACACCAAGAAAACTTCAAGACGTGACAAATTTGGAGGAACAACTAAAACTTGTAAGGGTAACTCACGAAAGAGCACACCGAGGGTTACGTAACAATATACAAGAAATCTCAGAGAAATATTACTGGCCCGATCTAAATAAACAAGCAAAGAGTTTCAACAAAAAATGCATAGCATGTCTATTTGGAAAATATGAAAGAAAACCTATCAGAGAACCCCTGAATAATTCAGAAATACCAACACATGTGGGAACACACATTCATATGGACATATACTTCAACGACAAGTATACTTTCCTTGTAACAGTAGATAAGTATTCTAAATATACAATCCTTCGGGAAATCGAAACTCGAAACAGACTGTACGACGTTATGGAAGAGGTCTTATCTAATTATTTCCCAAAATGTGAACGACTCATGACAGATAACGAGAAGGGATTCAAAACAGAAATGGTGAACCAAATGTGTTTGAAATACAACATAACTAAAGTAGAAACTCCAGTATACAGATCGACAGCGAACGGTCAGGTAGAACGTGTAAACGGTACAATAACTGAACTGTCTAGAATATTCACAATTCAGAATAAAACAAGACTTATCGAAGAAATATTTAGAACAGTGCGTGAATTAAATAATTCCATACACTCAGTTACCGGTTTGAAACCTAGAGACATTTTCTTTAATCAAAATAAATATAGCAATAGTGAAATTATAATAAATAAACTAAACTCAGCATCCAAAAAAGTGATCGAACGTCTAAATAAAGGAACTCGACACAGAGAATATAAAAAAGGAGATAAGATAATGGTAAGAATCACAGGTCTTAGAAAGAAATCTAACGCCAGATACATAACAAGAATAGTAGAAGAAGATAAAGGAGACACTGTAATCTCTAAAGAGGGAATAAAAATTCACAAGGATAACATAAAGAATTATCATTTTTTAGATGACGAAAATATTAATATTCCTAACATTACTAGGAATTGTACAGAGTCAAGAAGGGCAAGGAAACGTTCAAATAACTGAGTTACTAAACAAGAAGTTTATACTTACGCAAACAGATGACGTGTATTTATTCAAAGAACAAACTTATTTGTTACATGCCACCAACCTGACTTCGATATTTCAACCTTACGTAAATATCGTAACTAGTAACTATCAACCTACACAAGAAGAAAAAATTTGGTTAAGTAAAATTAAGAATTTAGCAGACCAATTACAAGAACATACTAGGCATACTAGATCAATTAACTTTTTAGGAACAGCTTTCAAATATGTGTTTGGTAATCCTGACCATTATGACTTAGTTAACATAGAAACGAGTATAAATAATCTCATAGAAAACAATAATAAACAAAAAACTATAAATTCTAGATTCGAACAAATTTTGCAACAATTCGAAGGTCAGAGCCTTAAAGAACATTTAGTAATAGAACAAGTGTACGAACAATTATTATTATTGACCAGAACAATTAATGCAGCAAAAAATAATGAATATTTATCAGAAAGCCTAGACTTAGATGACATTAAAAATATTATTCAACATGAAATAATTCAAGTACCCATAATAAATATACTTGAGTACTCTAAAATATTATTAGCTAGAACTGATGAATTCTTCATCACAATATATAAATATCCAGTTCTAATTAAATCATGTAAATTGTATAAAGTAACACCCTTAAATTCAAAACATGGAAAAATCATTACAGATAAAACAATTGCCTTATGTAACCAAACTTATTTAAGAACAAGAAATTGTCAAAATCATCTAAGTAAAAACATTTGTGAAATTAACTTTGAAGAAGAAAATTGTCTTATTCCACTTTTAAAGAATATAACTTCAAAATGCAACATTAAACAAGAATACGATTACGACTTAGAAATTGAATCCGGTGTTATGTTATTAAGCGGTAAGCATAAGCTAAATAATCAAACAATTAATGGTATAAACTTAGTTACTTATGAAAATACTATAAATCTAGATGATAAAATATACAAAAACATGCATAAGCAAATTAAAGAAGTTATATTAAGAAATCATAATTCAGAGTCTTACATCGACCAAATAATTAAAGAAGATACAATATACAAATTCGATAACATAGATACTTTAAAAAAACTAATTATTCCTTTTGAAGAAAAACCGATATTATCAACTATATACACAATTGTAACACTGATTGTTATTTTAGCATTTACGTACGTAATGATAAAAACTATACAATGTATAACAGATCGTCAAAAACAAAAAAAGATTGACGCATATAACAAAACTTATGAAAGAGAGATGTTAAAAATAGCGTCGAAAAATCGGGACGATTTCGTTTAACAAGGGGGGGAGTTAAGTATCCATAGCAAAACATATTGAGAAAAAAGATAACATTATTTGTATTCAATGATATCTTTAGTCTCTAGTACAGTCTTGCACACAACGCTACAATGATAACATATGTAAAAGAGATAATATCGTTTGTATACAATGTTGGAATATTATCTCTTCTTCATTATCAAGCAAGACGATTGTACGCTTGGGTCTCCTTGTAGATAGATAAGAAAAGTATATAAATACGACTGTATGATGAATTTATCGATAGTCTTATTGTAACTACATAGTAGCCTTAAGCTCCTTTTAGAATTAGTAAAAAGTATTTCAATAATAAAGGACATAGTTCCAAATAAATATTGTTTAATTTTAAAAGTAAGAACCAAGTGTTTTAATTCGCGCTCGTTCGCACTTTTCACTTTGTCGACTGAGGCGGCATCTTGCGTGGCATCGTGTGAAGCCCTGAGACTTAACTGGGAGATTCCAATTCGAATATTCATCAGCAGACGGAGGACTGCCAGTTGCAACTGCAGTTAGCAGAAAATTAAACTTTTGATGGATCGGTCATGCTTCCGATCCAGGACAATGGCGGGGAGAAAGTCCCCCCCACAGATGTACACAGACACACTGGTCGGTGCGGTCAATGGGTTCTCCTTCTGGCTGAGTTAAATTTTGAGCTTTTCCGTTTGAAAGGATGCGACTTCCTTCTGCAGGCATCATCATTCGTATAAATAAACAATTGTGCAGACAGGCGCACACACTGTGCACAGGAATCATGGGGTTGCGGTCATATAATAATTGCCACAGTAATTTGTGTGGAGCCCATATCCAACGCAAAAAGGCCATCTCACCCGGAATATCCTTAACCAATTGGAAAGGTTATTGATGTCGTCCTTGCCTCTCCATTCAGTTTTCAGTGTGAGTATGATAGGAACAGATATACACACATCCAACTAGGATGCTAACCAAAAAATTATTCATACGAATTAAGAAATGGTTCAAGGAAGACAGACAAACATACACACGCACACAGGATTAGAAGACGAACAAAAAAAAAAAAACACGAAATACGTATAAGCAAACTCAGGCATTTAGGGAGGACGATCACCACGATAGAAGGATAATTCCGATACCGAAGATGGATAAAACACGAAATTGACAACCAACAATGGGACTGAGGGACGAAATGATTGCCTATATACATACTCTGTTTATCTTTCGAATAGCATGAATAGTATGAATATAAAATAGTCCTTGAAAGGACAAAACAAAATCTGTGCTGATTCTTTTTTTTCTTTCATTTTCTTGTTTTATTTTCCATTTTCTTATATGGGGATAAGAAATTTTGCGTTGTTTACCTACACACGGCAGTGTTGCCGAATGTTGGACACCAAGTTATTTTAGGACATTCTCCTCTAACAAGTCTCAACTATTTGCTATTTGTTTTGGGTGGATATATAAATTGACCATTGTCCCTGGTGCGCATACCGTACTCGGTGTACAGTTTAAAAGGCTATCGATGGGGGGATCAACGAGGGTGCAATTATATTCAAATGTCGGTTCGATGTGATTCGGTTTTTTTTTTTTTTAAGGATTTGTTAATTTAGGCAGCAAGGATAGGGTGCGTCCTGTCGATTTGTGGCAACAAAGATTTTTCTGTTTTGCCAGAGCATAAAAGTCAGAATGCATAATCAAGTTTTGATTCGATCGGAAATGTCTTGGAGTTTATCGTTTATGCGTTACACTTTATCGAAGGACGATATTTGCTGTAAAGTGTTCTTCTGACCATGAACATGGCTTCGAGCTTTGGCAGTTCGAACTTTAATGCACATAGCAGTATTGTTGTGGGGAAGAAATTGAACCGACAGTCATCATACTCATGCATCATCGGGTAATGTTTCAAAAATGGCTCTATTATTTTTGAAAAATAGCTCTTATTTGTGTTTGTCTTGTGTTCACAGCTTTAGCAACTCTCATAAGCTACGGAGCTGATGATTTCGTTTGTATTACTGGATTTTTTTAACTGACCGCTTCCTCCTCAACCTTTAAGCTTGCAAGTGGACTGCTGGTTTTTGTAATATTTCGAACAGCTTCGTCCTTGATTCGATTTGGTCGACCTAAAACTCCGCTGATAGGTATTCCTCAATCAGTCTACGAAGAGTGTTAGGTGTCTCTTGTTAGTGGAGGTAGCTCAGTGCTCTTCATTATGCTCTCTCTACAAAGTTGAATCATATCTTACCGAGTAAAATTTTGAAAATATCTTTCATGTGGGATATTTTCCACGTTCGGTATTTCATATCCGGTTCAAAAATTGCACATTTTTCCTTGCCCATTCAACATTTTGAATACTATTTTTAAAGCCTCCGTCAAAGTTTAGAACTTTTACATTCCCAGGTCGAATCTCAAAGTATATTAAGAAGGGGTCAAAATTTCGATTTTCTGATGTCAGAGTCAAAATTCAGAGTTTTTTTTTCCCATCCGGGCAAATCAAAAATATTTCAGTCCTGGTCAAAATTTAGAATTTGTTTGCCCAACCGAGCTATATTTAGATGTTTAGTATCACAATAAAAATGGTCGGTGCAAAAATTTTTAATTTTATTAATTTCCGGATCAGATATGATGAAAATATTTTAAGAATATTTTTTTTTTCTGTTATAAGCAATTTTCCATACCCAAGTAAAATATGAGAATTTTTGCTCTGGGCGTCCAAACAAATAAAACTACATTTCGATTTAAGAAATCATTTTTTCAAGTGCGGGTCAAAAAGTAAAATACTTTTTGGTTACTTTAGTAAGTAATTTAAATTTTGTTCACATCTGGGTCGAAAGTTAACATTTTTAGCGCGTCCAAGTCAAAACAGAAAGTACTTTATGTAGTGTTCAAAATTATTTTTTTAAAAGTCCTGAAAAGAATTGCAAAAATTGAAAAATTGTACTTCGGTCAAAATTTAGAACTCGTTTTAATCGTGAGGTGAATGATATGACCTTCTGACGAAGTGGCTACTGGTTTTCGCGCTACCCGAAGTAGGAGTTATTTTTACCAATCAGGGGCAAATCACGATTCATTTGAACCAAATTATTTTTGGGAGATTTATCGACAACAATACGAACATTTCTGGAACAGTCTTTGTCGATTATCGGTCGATTTAATCATACACATTTGTTTATTATGATTTAGACTGAGCTGGACGCTGATGCTGTTCATTGGTGTCAAAGACACTTCGATTATTTCGTTGTATCAATAAAGTGGCTTGACTCAATGTTGGCTGCTTGAGAGGCTCGGACATCCAGTACACGGAAAAACCGCACTTATGAGCACATACTCAACTAGTCTCCCTGCAACAGGTCGAATGTGCTCCGCTTGAAATAGAGCCTGGAATAATTTTAGAAATCGTCTAAAAAACAGTCCTTTACAATTTTAGGTATTCAAAAACTTTGTGCCTTACCATATTCTTATTCCCTTACGTTTGGGTGGCTATATACTGGTATTCTCTGGTGTAACTTCCGATTGTCTTTCACTAGCAAAAGTACAGGGTGTCCCGAAACAGAATCGTTTATAAAGAATTATCCATGAGCTTGGAAAAGCCATGTGAACGTATGTAAAAAACGTATAGAGCCAACTTCAGGGCTCTTCCAATTTTGGAAAAAAATACAGGGTGTCTGTAAAATCAATATCCGCGATAGCTTGTTGAAAATCAATTCTTCGTTTGGGACAGTTGAAGCTCTGAACGAGTACTCAACGCTCACTCGTCTGGTTGGGGAAAGTTAATAATACAGGGTGACATAACAAAGTTATTATCCATAGGTTCAATAGCAGGTACAACATCGACATTAACCACTAAAATACAGTTGGCCTTATTAGCAATCATTTTTAAACTTATATATTTTGTAGGTCGCAGTTGTGACTTCGAAAAATGTATCAAAGACACTAAAAATCATTATAGGTCTGTTCCTTTACTTTTGTAGTAAGAATGGAAAAGACTGTCAAAATGGCAGTGGTGTGGATAAAATCTCTCACAGAGAGGGACACTTACGAAAAGGTTAGGCAACGCTTTTGTAGTAATCTATGAAAAATAACAGATATACAATTCAAAAATTAAAAAAAGTGGTACGAAAAGCCGTTAAAATATCTGATAAACTCGAAGAATTTGCTAATTTACAAACAAAATTAGTTGATTCATCTACCTAGCGATGAAAGTGATTCGGAATTAATCGAATTCATGAATCCGAGTATATGGAAGAGTTTGTACTGATTGAACTACAAGCATTCGAGAAGAGGAAAAAGCGGCACAGCATTAAAAATTACTTGGGGGAGATTGTCCTTTCTTAATCCTTAAAGCGAGGAAGAATCTCGTCGCCACCAGAAGAATCTAAGGAGAACATTCAATTTTATTTTTTCGCCTGTTGATACCATTTTAATATACAAGAAATCAAAATCAATGTCAAATAGGACAACAAATTTCGAATCAGCTGTTAATTGGCAGATTTTTCAATTCTTACACCAAGAAATTGGTTGAGTAAAAATTCGTAAGATTCTCAGTGGAGGGGTAATTTCTTGCTCTCTCGATGACGCTCTCTTTTACGAATTTTTCGAGTAAAACTTGAGTAAAAATTCGTAAGAATTAGTAAAAATTCGTAAGATTCAAAAGTAAAGGAACAGACCTTATTTTTATCGCGGAGTGTGTTCACCTGCACCCAATAAACAAAATTAACTGCATTTTTGACTGCTGCTTTATATGAACGAATTTTGATTTAAGTATGAACAACTTTACGTGGAAGTTTACGGATCTAAAAAATACAATATTCTCGGCTACAGCTCTTGTGGAATTCTAACTATTTTCCTTAGTCAAACTTGTACGTCGTGGCATTCAACTTAACACCTTGTAGCTTTAAGATAATCTTTGACAAGCTCCAGGTTAACTGCCAAGTTGATAAAATTGTTGTGAAGTCTTGAAGTGGCTTGGTTACATTTGTGAAAACTCGCAAACGGGTTCTATTTATTTATTAGTTGGGTTAATTCGTGTAGGTAATCAGGGCACCCTTGGAATTCGTCAATTTGAAGTATCTTTAAAGCAGCTGTAGCTGTATGGCTGTTTACCAGGAAGGTATTACAGTTCCGCGATGAAGCCTGAGTGAACTTTTGACTGTTGAACTAATTGTTCGGAGTCCATTTGACCGTTGAACTAAGGCGTCGGGTCCTCGTTTCTGTAAAGTATAATGCTCTGTTCTTGTGGAGTGGTTCTGTAGAAACTATATACACCTTGAGGAGAGGCTCTGGGAGTGGCAATTTTAACTGTATGATCAGCAGACATCCTTTACTTAGGATGATATTTCGAAAACAAATATTGAGAGCCTTCTATAACCTACCTACTATTTTCCAAGCGACAAACATCTAGATAGGTACATATTCCACAGATATGAGGATGAAGGTAAAAAACAAAATACCCTTAAGGCTGCTACTTCCTTACAACTCTGTGTTAATCAAATTAGTTTAGCATTTGCTACTCCCTGTCTTCGGTAATCTCTGTCAATCTTCTTAAATGAACAGAAATCCTCTTTACATTGTCCTTCTGAAGCTCCATCCGTTTACATTACACACTAACACACACACACACACACACACACACTCAGCCCATCAGACCGCAGTGAATCAATTATGCAGGCATAACTTGGACAATCCATGTGATATATGGCATCCACATCCCCAAGTTTACAACAAAATATGACCGACCTTTTGATGAGGGAGCGAAACCGAACTCTTGGCATTGTTTCTCACAATTGGGGTATTGGTTGGCCAGCTCCATGCCCCTTGCTGCATATGGAAACATCTCGTGCACATACCAGCAGTGACAGTATCAACTATTTCCAGCCAACTTTGATCCAATGATTTATTTCGTTTGATGGTAGCACTCAACTGCAGCTCCAGGTGCTTTGCAGTTTGCACTCCTCCACCTCGTCTAAGTAGCTCTGATGCTCTCTGTCAAGTACCATTCATTTGTCCGGCTGCAAGATTTCCTGGGAAAGACATCATCTGATAGATGGCTACTGTTTGTGGCTTCTAAGGAAGTTCGTAGAACTGGGCTCGTCCGTCCGGTCACAGAAACCAATAATGGACCAACCAGCAACCACCACCAGCATCGTCACTGGATCAGCACTGCACCATCACGGCTGCTGCTGCTGCTGCCTATACCTCTCTCCGTGTGTTATAATAAAAACGGACCATTTCATCGATGATCCGCTGGACGATTAATCGCATTCGCTCGGTCGTCGGCGGCGGTGTTCCATGGGTGTTCTACCAGCAGCCGGCAGGAATAGCTGCAGCAGCCTCCATTTGGGGGTAATTAAGACTAAAATCTCGTGTCACGTTGTACACAAACACACACACACACACACACACACATACGGGAGACGTGCACCCGGTCGATGGACGCGTCGATTTTGTCAAAGTTGTTATAAAAATATAAGACGAGCCGTTTAACATGACTGTTTAACATGGAACGTTATGCCCCGGCGACGTGATGTGATGTGAGATGAGTTGTTCTGGAAAATTTGCTCCGAATCCCATGCGGAATACTGCACCGGGTGAGAGGTGGCCGCGTTTATCTGATGGCATTGCTGGCGTTCTAAGAAACCGTTGCGCCTTGTCACGAGGTGTTGTTTATTGACCTCCAACGGAGAGCCAACTATAAATCCGGTATTAATTTTGCAGATACTCATCATTGGGGGTGAGGTGGGTATAGGAAGTGGTCGTAGAATTGTACAATGTGCGCCCCCTCACCATCGCGCCGCATAGCACACGTACTAATGGGGAAAAAGTTAACGAAATCGAATAACAGATAAAGAGTGCTCTTTCGCCCTCGTTCTAATATATTACCTTGGTCCCAGGAGGGCCAGCCCTTATTTCCTTTGTACACGATATGGGGGAGTGCGGCGGCACCGGCAACGGCAACTCTCAAATTCATGACTGCGGCGTAAAATTTTTCTCGAATCATGCTCAAAAATTTGATTTTAAAAAGACGCGTCTCGGTTGTACATTCAGTTGCTGGATGAAAGCTAGCTTTGGACGAGGAAGGGGGACGAAATGGTTCGCCTTGACAAAAGTCACGTATCAACCTTTTCATTTCGTTTCTTATTTTTTTCTGTTCGACAAAAAAATTGGACCAGGGGTTACAATTGTTCTACGTTACTGTGGGTCGTTGCTTTTTGAATATATGAACGGGGGCTGCCACTGCCACTCTGTCGAAAAGGCGCAAATGCGTTTCCTTAAGGCTGAAGCATGGTTTTTTAACAGGGGTATAGGAAGTCTTCGCTCACGTTTCGGTCCTGATTTTGACATTTCATATGCAGACGGGACTGTAAATATTGAAATTGGAAGACATTGGAATTGCAGAACAGAAGTTGTTAAGGAAAGGGTTGGCAAGAGGTCTGTCGAAATGCGAAAACCCTCTGATGTCTGTTTTTGCTATCTGTGTACGAATGTTTGAATAGGCTTTTAGCTGAAGCCAACCTGCAACACAGCGCTTTCTGTATGGTCAGTGATGCGGTCAAGTTAGAGGTCTTTTGAGGGCTAGGTCGAGATCAGTTCCACTGAGCTTGCTATTTGTGTTCGAAAAGCTGTATACGAGGTTGAAAGATGCGCTCAGTTCGGTGGAGTTTTGCATTTCTGACATTTGTCGAGTATCAGTTTCTTATACGTCTTTCTAGGAGTTCAACTTTTTACGACCAGAGCTGTTTTTTTTTTGAGAATATGAAATGAGATCTCAAGGCCCTGTGAATATGCGTTGATCTTGGCTGACGGTGGCCCAACGGGATTGCACTCACTTACGGCTCTAGACTTCCAGGCTTGACCCTTGAGTAGCAGATTGAGGAACTAGGACAAAGCATGGTCCTGCGAGGTCTTACGATAAAACTTGGTTTCTTCTGTGGGAATATACGACTTAACCCATAGAAGCCATCAGCATATATCCGACAGAGTGAAATGAACTGAGATCAGAATTTTAAAGCTTTTAACAATAAACGTAGATGACGGATTGAGCCCTTCAGCATGGTTCCTGCTTCCTGTGTTTGCAAAAGGCGGCAGAAACACAACGCCGACGTTATTTTCGTAAGGCTCGACTGCGGATCCGGAGAAATGGGAAATAGGCCCACCGGCTAAAGATCAATCGATGGCAAGTTGGCCAACGATTGATTAACTCTGCCAAACAAGGCTAGTTGCAGTCGCAAATTTAACCGACAGGGTTCTGAATATCCCGATCCGAGTCAATTTATATTCAGACTGCGAGTATTATTTATAAAATTGGTCTGCAATGGCACTCAACTTCTGGCATTCGTAGCATTTTTACCAAAAAAGGAGCGTGAATTGTTTGAACGTATGCAAAAATGTTTTCTATTTTTCCTAAACGACGTTTATTTTGAATGCTTTCCGCAATACGTTTAACTTTTCAAAGAAGCTCTATATTGTATTTAATGGTTTGGAAAATGTAAATTTAATGACAAAAATGGTCTACAAAGTGCTGCCACTTACAACGAATTCTCAGCCACAATTCGCTGTATATGCGTTCGAAGTTACAAGGGTGATTGCTGTTTCAGTCAAACTTATGAAGCTCTGGATAGGCCAACTAATATCGGCCTGATTTTATGTAAAGTTCTGATTCCCTAGTAACAATCTGAGTATTGAAGGCTATATCCCTGCTTGTCATTTTTTGTTTTTGTTGTCTTAAAAATGTGTGCTAAGATTTTGTTGACGATAAAAAAAAGACTATTTCCAGCAATTTCGACTTTATTTTTCTAACCTCTTACGAAATATCAAACACGTTCGCTCATAGTACAAACAGAAGGGACAAAAAAGAAGCATTCAAATTTGTTTGCACAAGTTTTAACTGGGAGTGTTGCCAATAGTGCCAAAGGTCATTCTCGGAAGATATGTAAATAGGTACTAAATAGATTTCTTAAAATGTGGGCGATAGTGTCTCTCGAAAACTTCACATTTGGGATGGTAAATATTTGTCTTAGGCTATCGAACAATCCCCGAATTGCACATAATGTGCATTCGTTTAACAAATTACCTTCACGGTTGCCACTTGAGAATAAAATTTGCTACCAAAATTTAACAAAAAGCGACCAAAAGTAGTAAAAATTTACCAAAACCTTGTCAAAATCAAATGAAGAAAATGAGTGTATTCCTCGTCGTCGTACCTGGGTAATGCAGTGCGTTTACCTAAACAAATTTATGCAACGTTTACATGCGGTGATGAAAGAAAAGCGCACTCCGTGTATTCAATTTTATGAGAACATGATAATTAAAGTTCGTGTTTTTCTTTGTTTCATTTCTTCAGAAAAAGAGACCCGTTGTAGGAAAAAATTACCAAGCCACCAGGTATAAAAATAAATAAATTTGGACGCAAATGACCAACCGTGATTAGTGATAACCTATTGTCAGCATTTTGTCAACGACGATACCTTCTTTCGCGTACCTAGTCGACTTGAAACGAATGCAATCATACAAAGTTTTAACGCGTTACCTTAAGAAAGGAAGGAAAGGAAAAGCTAGTATTATGGCAAAATAACGAGTAGCGAGTATTCCCCTCTTGAAAAGAACCTTTTTTTTCGAGTGGTGAAAATTGTGATAAATTTCTCGAGAGTTTAAAAATAGAAAATTCAGAAATAATTTCCAAAAGACTGACAATTGGTAAAATAACGAGTAGCGAGTTATAGGTACCCCTCATGCAGGAGTTGGAAATTATTATTTTAAAAACGAGTAGCGAGTTATGCCCCTCCTGCGAGTGTTATTATTTTCCACGCTCACTACTACTCACTACTCGTCATTTTGCTAATTTCCTCTCTTTTTCTTGTCATTATTGATGAGAAAATGCATAGGTATAGAAAAAGACTTTCCCCTTCAGATATAAAAAGAAAGAGCACATTATGCAGGAATGTTCGATGCTTCGCTACAAATGGAACAGATGTGCCGAATTCAATTTGACATACTTTGACAGTTGTTGCCCGGCTTTTAGATACTGCATAAAGACCACCAGAGTAAATGAGGCACTTAACGTCGTGCAGATTGTTCTTCGACACTTTTATTTCAGTATCCCGACACCAAAATTGTATATGGGGTTTTAGTTTTTCTTTTGTCTCAGGCGTCAGTCAGTTAGATTCAGTTTCAGTCAGATTTTTGGGGCTTAAATACGTCAACATTTTATAATTTTTGTTACGAAACTCACTGAGTTCCAGGGTTAAATCAAAAAATCTTTCAAAAACTTTGCCAAGTTTTGAGCAGAGGCAAAAGCTGCTTTTATCACCTTTCAATATTTGTCTCAGGTCATTCATAATGTGCTACTGACCAATGCTTTTTAAGTAGTCAACAAGTTCATTAAACTATTGACAATGATGACAATTTCAAAAAAATTCTATTTATTTGGCAAAGTACAAATAAGAACAGCTACCTATTGACTTTTATAGTACATTACAGCTCAACAGATATACATTAAAATTGCATGATCGTTTTCCAATGGTGTTTTTCGGTTTGATTCTTTTACGATTTTGCTAACAGTATTATCAGATCGTCCATTTAAAAAAAAGGGTTAAGAACGATTTATTTTTTGCCTTTAACCGGCCATACTAGTTTGAATGGCATAAACCATACCTATTTAAAAAAAAAATTAACTAAGAACTGAAAATCGGAAAAAACCCAAATTCCAACTTATAGTATTTTTTCCGCTGCGACACCTCTCGCGAACATCTGACAAACATCCGAGAGTAGGTATTACTGTCATGAAGGAGCTTCTCAATTAGCCGTTTGGACCCGGCATAAAATTGTAGATCCCTTCCATTCATCCCAAAAATGAAAATTCACACAAACGAATGGTTGTGAGAAGCTAGGCCTAGGGTAGGGCGGCCAACCGTCCCGCATTTGCAGGTGTAAAACCGCATTCTAATATTTTCAAAAATTGTCCCGCATGTCCCGCATTCAGCAAATTCATTTATAGATTTCCAAGTCTAACCAATACACCACAAAAAAACGAACGATGAAGTACTTACCTACTACTACTAACTACTACCTCAGACTCAGATATACGCCATACAAATGTCTTCCAAAGTACATCCACTAATGAATAGGGACACCCTCTCGCCTCTCCACATATTCATTTCCTACTACCCCAAAGCAAGATACAGAAAAAAAAACGTACAATAAGTGGAAGTAGGTCCAAAAATAGCTTTTTACATGAAAATATGACGAAAACTTGAGAAGAAAAGTGACACAACATATTTTACCTATACTTATAATTACTCTTTCATCTGCTTTGTTTTATTGTTACATATATTGTTACACCTACCTAACTGGAACGCATGCACCTACACAGAGAGGGTATTTTCGTTAATGAATGCGTTATGGACATCCGAGAAATCGTCTTTGAAAGTTGACATGTTACGTGCAATGCTGATATTAAAATTCAACATGGGCTGCTGTGAAACGTTTTCCGACATGCTTAACCGGAACCCAGAACTAGTGAAAAAATGTCACTCATATGAAAAGTACGATTTCAAAAAATGAAATAAATAAATAAATAAATGTTAAAAGTCACGCTTTTGAATTTTTAAATTTCTATCACCCCTATTCTGCTATTTTAAATGCTGATAGGGAGCATTATAAAATCAGTATAAAATAAATCTACGGTGTATATATAGACATAATAGTAGAATTGTAATCTATTTAAGTACACCAAATCCGCCAAAACTGCAAATTTAAAATTTCTTATTTTCCATATTCTTTTATTTTTTTTAATACACAATGGGTACCTTACAATTTATAAAATATAAATATTCCTAGTTAGGAATTGTGTGCACGAACACACATCTTACACGCTGCGGAAGAAACAATTTTGACTCAATATCGTAGGTACCTGTGGAGATATAAAACTCCAAGATAGGAATATGCCTAAATGGGAAATGTTACCTAGCGCTAGCATGTGTCCAAAATGTTTGTTGGGAATATTTTCTGGTAACAAAACCGTCTTCACGATGTCGCTCATGACACATGACACATGAAGTCGCAAAATTCTCCTTGGGACCTTTTAGTATGCAATACTAAAAAACGTACCACAGATTTCGAAAAAGCCTCTCTTTGAAAATAAGTTTTACTTATGATTTTTTTACATTTGAATACATCACTGTTTTGGAAAAATTTAGAGCATTATATTTGTCGAAAAATATTTTCAATATTAACGTCAAAAGCGGTTGTGAACACCTCGCAGATATAGGTATGCCCCTGAATCAAAATTATACATGCTGTTGCTTACTTTTAGGGGAAGGCAAATTGCATTCCTTAAAGTATTAAGGTTCTAATCTAGGGTGATATATATTTGAATTTATGTAAGTTACTGTGACAATATGGCGGCGACAAATTGAATGTCACCAAAATGCTTTCATTGAAGTGATAAGCATTTTCTATATGGTGAATTGTTAACTTGATTTTTTGTTTGTGCACATCTATGGCAATGATATAAGTTTTTTTCTGCTCATTTCATAATAAATACTAAAAAAAAGTGGACGGAAACTTTGGATGTTCACATATTAGTATAATGACCATCTTTAACAATAAGTGTCCAGAAACTGAAACCAATACGTATTCCAGAACTCGGACTTATTCCATATTTTTATTTAGCAAGCCCAATCCGAACAAACAAAAATAAAATACATTTTTGTCGTTTGGCAGCATATAAAAGCGAAATAGTCTCTCCTCTCAATTTGTGTAGAGTCCGGACAGTCTGTCCGGTTACTGAGAATGCCAGTTCAACTTTAGTTTTAGCGGACACTAAAAATTAGCTCTAACAAAATATTTTATTAAAATTGGTTTTTGAAGAACAATAGCTGATTGATTTTTTTTTAAGAAAACAACGTTTTTTTTTCAAAAGAATATTTTAAAAACGACCCTTTAAGTCACTTGGCTTATCCAATCCTCCCCACTATTTTTTTTTTTTTTCAAAACGACAAAACTACCACACTCTCGGACCTTAGCCACTAGGTATGCTGGCGCTCAACTTTTACAGTTCGCAGTTAACTCGTTTGAAACTTTGCATTTTTTTGTGTGACATTAGTCCGGATACTAGTGGCTATTCTCTAGTTTTGGTCACAATAAAGGCGCCTTACTCAGATTCAAAGACGTGCTGTATGGAGTGTGTAGATTGGTCTTAATTAACTTTTTGGCCGAGGATCGTGGTACACCCACGACACAATTTGTTAAAGAGCAACACGCCATATTCTTTTTGAGAAATCTGTCAGCAAAGACAGCCGTCGCTGTGCCGTGTGATGTGTAAAGGTGTAAAAATTGCGACAGACTCAAACGTTTCTCGACCGTATTTTTTCCCTAAAAACCATCTTCCTGCCATAAGAAATATGCGAGATTGCGAGTAGGTACCTTCTCAATTCTTACGAAGCTGTAGTTAGATGGTAGTCTTGTATTGATTTTCAAATACCAAATCAATTCCTTTTATCAAACCTACAAAAACCTACAAATTTTGATAGTTAAAATGTGCTTTAACCATTTTTGAGGGTATAGGTATTTCTACTTAATAAAATGGTCACCGTACCTATACTCAACCCCGTCAAAGTGACTACAACCCAATCTGCAGCTACACCTGAAGTCGAGTACAGCGCAACCTAAGGAGGACTCTTTCCTTTTTGTACGCTTTTACGGTAATTTTCTTCCTTTGAGTTGCAATTTTCCGTTGCTGTCAAATATCCCCCAAAAATGCATCCACCTTCAAGTGTTAAAATGAAAGTCTCAACTCAAATTGACAACTTTTCGGGAGTCCTTCATGCCACCATTGATTCATTTCGATCAGGAGCAGGACCACTGCTCGATACGCCACTTTACGTCGCGACGATTGAAGCTGTATATGTATCCGCCCGCGACTACCCACAACATTCAACCAAATCCACTGTCCCCCAGTACACAACTGCAACCCCTCATCACATCAAAATGAGTTTAAAAAAAAAAAATTCCTACTCCTCGTCGAATTAATGGACAGAATTATGTACAACTCGTCGTAGACTTTCTTTCCGCACCCTAACGCTTGTTACGCGCATACATCCAGCAGCGTAAATGGTGTGCACTAGCAATTTAAAAAGGACAATTATGAGAATTATCCTGCAATAAAAAGAAATGTCCGTAAGTCGCCCTTTGTGCCACTCTCCGTTTGTGCAGGATACACTTATTCTTTTCGACCATAAAAACGATAATAAAAAAACAATTGAAAGTCCGCGTGGCAAGCGCGCAATTATTTTAATTTAATGAAGAGCTTAGTCCTTTCAATTTTTCCCCAAAAAAAAGGAAAAGTGCGAGCGCGTATTACAGGGACTAACATATGCCGACGCAAATAAGGGAAAAAAGTCCACCGCTCGATAGTTACAACAGGAGCAATTTCCGCAATGCCCCCACACATACCGGACCATCAGGGAGGAGGACGAAAACGACGACGATGATGAACGCGACTGCTTTGCCGCTGCCCAATGCAAATATCTTTTATTATTTATGGTCGATCATTTGGAGTCAGTTTTTTTTTTTTTTTTTTGTGACCGTGCGCAACCGCAGAGTCCAGAGAGAGAGATTAATTTTATATCAGCAGCACCGCGAAGGTACCTACTGTTTTATTGCCAACATATTAGGCACGGCGGCGACAGGGACAGACCAAGGGAGTTCCCTGAATTCCCTTAAGAAACCTTCCGAGTCCGATGAGACGACAACGACGATGGTGGAAACTGCGACGATGACTGTGGCCCAGAGGCATAGCGCAACATGTACACCATCGATCGGCCGGCGCAGACACAACGTCATGAAGCGAGGCAACAGGAACACAAGAACCCATTGGTATATCTGGCCGTGTCGTCGAAGGAGGGCTTAGCGGAGAGCCAAAGACTCATGCACCGATAACGACAGCCTCTTGCTTCCATGATCCGCAATTCTGTTCGCCTGTAGCTCCTCGGCTTGGGCGCACTCTTTCCGCGCGCGCGCGCACACACAACCTGTGTTGTGTCTGTGTTGTACTTTGTTTGTGCTTCTGCTCTGCGATTTCCAAATTTATTGTCGATCCAAACGGATATCGACATCCCGAGTGCTACTGGGCATTGCGCCCCAAAAGCCGATCACTGCCAGATACCATCTCGGTGGCTGGTAGTTCGGAGTCGGCCGCAGCCCCGCTGCTGTAGTTGTTGCAGTCGGTTCTGTATGGTGCGCCTGTGTATATCGTGGAGCGCATCTTTTGCGCGCGGTTCATGCACCGCAGCCAAAAACGACAACGAAAATAATTCCGCCTGGTCTGGCCAGTCTGGGGTCTGGGGTCTGCAGATTTTAATTCATCTTTCGTCGTTCAGTCGATGGGTGTGGTGTATTTGATTTTTTATCCTTCATCCTGTTGTTTTGGCATAAATTTGCGCGCGCACTCGTAGCTGCGTTTATTTATTCGTTTGTTTCGCAGAGGGAGGGCGCGGCAGATACCCATCGTACATACGACACGGCTTGAAATGCGCGGCGGCGACCACGGCACCTATCCAGGGGGTCCTTACCCAACAATTAATACAAAATTATGAGATGACCACGGAGGATCTTATAATTGAATGATAGCAGCTTATCCTGGCAGCAAGTTGTGCCGGCACGTTAACCTCGTTTTCGTGAGGATAACAAGCTTGTAAAATGTGATTTGCTCATAGTGTCCTTGAAATGTTAATTTTTCTCTCGGTGGATAAATGAATGAAAGGCGAGACACATCTATACAAAATGTCGACAGCTCGTCGCAAAGGGCGGCATTGAGAGCGTGTCCTGTATACACGAACCTGCGGGTGAATGCATTTGGCCCAATTTGAATTTCAAATGAGCTCGCCCGCATTTTCCTAGTGGAGTAGAGTGCTCGCGCGAATTCTTTCCCTGCCGTTTGGCACAACTTCGTATCCTGTTTGTGTGTGGAGAGATAGTCCTATATAAGTTTTCGGGGAGTGGGCTGTGTGCACCTATTCGGAGGGATTTTTCACCGGCGCTTCACAACATTTTGGGCTAAACACCTTCGGAGTACCGTCGGCCGTGTTGGGGTGACATTTTCATTCAGTTGCGTGATTGCGACTTGCGAGGCGAAATTTGCTACCACTGTCAGTGCCGGCCCGCCCTTACACAAAGCTAGGTGTGTGCATAGAAATTCAAGGACATTCACATACACAAGTCGTGTGCTGTTGCTGTTGCTGTTGCGAATGAATTCGCAATTCCGGACAGCCAGTGTACGACTACGGTGCAACAACTGAATGCGAAATGTTAAAACCACCCTTTTGGCATGCGAATCCTTTTCCGGGGGTGGTGTACATATACAGTGTGTATGTGTGTGAATGTCAGTGGACAGGAATAAAAAAAAGGAAGCACAGCAGCGACGGGAAGGGACTTTGGTATGCAAGGGACGTTCGCTGAGGCCGGGTCTCCATCAAGTGAAAGGGAAATTTTACTACCAAACAACACTGAGACCGAGAGTTGTATTCGTTGAATTTTTGGCGGCAACTCGGCTTGAATTGTGCCAATGTGGGGTAGCAAGTGGAGCAGTCTGTAACTCTACAGAAGGGAGAGCATTACAAGGCGAATCTTTCCTTAATCGAAAGATGTTTGTTAGGACACAAACAGCAGGAATAAAGTGAGCGAATCTCGCTTTTCTGACGTTGATGTGGATCATCGGCAGCAGTTTAGGTTACGGCATGGAAAAGAAGACAAAGTCGGCCACAGGTCAGTAACCGCAGCAATTCTCTGTAAACAGAACTGATGCTTGCACCGCAACGTACGTTTCCCTACAGTTAAGTTGGGCAGCTGTCTCTAGGCGGGTACTCGTATCCTGCTTACTTAGATAGTTTCGGTCCAATGAAGCTGAGACAGAAACTCTGCATGGGCTATTTTCGACTCACATTATATATAGCAATGGAATTAATAGAAAACGTTTTTCTTCATTAGAAAAGGTTCTTTTAATGTGCTAGATTTAAAAAGTTCTTGATATCAAAACTCTCTAAATTTGATGATTTCGATGTAAAAAGTCTTGTACATATTTTGGAGCTCAAAAATCTTGAAATCTGGCATCACTGGACAGACCTAGAGAAAATATTGGGAGGTTCATTTAATAGTCATCCCCCTCTTCGACCGCCAGAGCTTCGACAGATTTGAGGACCTCAAGCGATTGCTATTGGGTAGGTACCAATAGGTGGGACCTTGACCCAGACAGGCGGTGAGACACAAGGGAATTGGCACGACAAGCTTACAGACTAGCTTCAAAAGAAAATGAAAATGAAACAGCTAAAATTTCATTGAGTGTAAGCTTTCTAAACAGTAATAATCTAAACAGTAATAATCTAATCAGTAATAATCTAAACAGCAATTGCCAGACTGAAGCGGATCATTGTGGACGCTGGGCGAATGAAGTGAGGTGCGTGCCTCGAAAAGGCCAGAGTTCAAAAGGCCATCATTAGAGTTTGGATTCACTTGGGGGACCTTGACTTCTCAAAACTCATACACAGAGGCGCAAAGAACCTGCAAATGGACTGACAAAGTTAAGCCATAAAATGCCACTTTTGGAAGGCGTTCGGCGAAAAGGTCGAGGTGTTCTGGAGGATCACCCTTCGACTTGAAGGAAGTGTTAGACCATTTGAAGGAGTAGAATCCAAAGATGGTAAACTTCTCTCTAATGGCAAACAAATAGAGCGATACAATACAAGGGTGGGATTCTGTAAAAAACGAAACGAAGACCACCTTTGCATTCCATAAAACGAAAGAAATCACGCGAAAGCGAACATTTGCTTCATGTAACTGTTTTTTTTTTGTTTCTTCTCGTTTGCAAGGGCTTAAGAAACGGTGTGACAAAAAAGTTAAAGTTTTAGAAGCTGTATAGGTATATCAAATATGTTGTTTTGACGGCTAATAGCTGACCGCTTTCAAAGTTTACATTTCGCTTGTTGATGTTTTGGTCGTAATATTTGAGTTTATATTAATAAATAATTCGCTAGCATATTTTTTGTGAGCTAAAAATTAGTCACAACCACTAATTAAAAAAAACAAAGTTAATGTATTCCTTTCGCATGAAACGAAAATGTCTTTCGTATTTGGAGTTACATGAAGCAAAGAAAACGAAAACGTCAATGAAATAGCTTTCGCGCAAATGAAATTTCCTTTCGTTTTCGAAGTAACAAGAAGCAAAACGTTCATTTAAACGAAAACGATTGAACGTTTTCATCTTTCAGAATCCCACCCCAGAGCTTGGGCGAACTGACGCTCACACTGAACAGTAACTATGAGCGCAGCGGAGAGCAGCCTCCCAATCTTAAGGTTGGTAGGGAAATCTACGCAGGAGTGTATAAAATTCGGTTTAATATGCTCGTGAAAAGGAATGGGAATGGGAATGGCTCACTTTTTTCTTTAAAGTGGCCTGCCGAAACACCTGCCAATCGCCTGCAACAAAAAAAGCTACAAAATGGGTCAGAGAGCAATTTCCTGCGATAGTCAGTTGTGGTCCGATCAAGTTTGGGAGGTAGGTAGGGCAGAAGCACAACCGACAAGCTATTCGCTCTCGGAATGCCGCTTAAGAAGATTATGAAGTACGCGACACCTCTCTAAACATACTTTGTAGATTTGTAGGAAGCATATACGACCAAATTCCTCGCAATAACCTCTGGAGTGGACTCTTTCCTATATTTGAAAAAAAAATTTTAAGGTGTCTACCTTCAATATATCTAGTCGATATTTAACAGGCTTACAAGTCTGCCCTCATAAGAAAATGCACTGTAAGCCTACTTATGCATCGACATTGGCACATTCAACCTCTGAAACATAATAATTTGCGGGACTATGTATGGGAAGCTCAATCCAAACAAGGTGGCCAGCCGACCCGCGCACAAGCTGCCGCAATTCAGGATTTTCTCCAAGCGGCGCCCTTATTTACAGGTGACACTCATCATCATCTTCGTTGGTCATATCTCTCTCTCTAAACCTAGACTAGTTTGCCGCATGAGAGAACGCCAACAAAATTGAAGCTCTGTTTATCGCGTCCGTTAAAGCTACCTCCAACTTCAAGTAGAGGAAAGCGCTCATGGCAAAGTTCTTTGAAATCACGAGAAAATGGCTTACGACAAGTTGACTGAAATAGCTTTAAGTAGGCTTGACTCGTCACGGAAAGAATTTTAAGATCAAATCAAGAAAAATAAGCGCAGAATCACGAAAAGTTCGTCTAGTTTTAGAGCTTAGCTAAGGACTTACTAATTCACGACTTTTTATTCGCAATTCTAGAAATTGTGAGAAGTGAAGATATTCACCCTCAAAAGTCGTGAAGCAACACTTTTCATTATCAATAATGCGATCAAACGAGAAAAACATATTGCCATAACCGATCGCAATTTCACACAAATAGTTATCAATTTGATATTACATGGATTGTAAATTGCAAAAACAATTCGTAAATTACCAATTTTCTGTTGTAAATTACGATTTCCTCCCTTAGCAAATTACAACCATTTAGTCTTGAATTGCTTGCAACTCAATAGTTGATTTGCGAACTAACAGGGGTAGATTTACTACTTGAGTAGTTGCAATTTACAAATTCTTAGTCGCATATTGCAACTTATTTTTATCATTTTGTAATTTACGATTCTCGAGTGGTGATTTGAGGCATCACCGTATTAAATTGAATATGTTTTTTCGTGAAATTAGAAAACTTTGTTCTCAATTTGCAACTTATATCTTGTGATTTACAAATCAAAATTCATAGTTTTATTAATTATGGTTATTTTCGAATACATAAAGGGTGATTTTTTAAGAGGTTTAGAACTTTTTTTAAAAAAAAAACACAAAAAATTCGAAAAAATGAATGAAATATTTATTTGAATCGATAGTTTGAACCTTGCAATTTAATGTTTAAAGATAATTTCATGCAAATGTTGACCGCGGCTGCGTCTCAGGTAGCCCATCCGCTGAGTCCAATTTCGGCATACTCTTTCACACATATCGGCCGGTATCTCACGAATGAATGCATGGATGTTGGCTTCCAGTGCGTCAATCGAAGCGGGCTTGTCCCTATACACATTAGCCTTGGCATACCCCCACAAAAAATAATCTAATGGTGTCAATCGCACGATCTAGGCGGCCAATTGACCGGCCCGAAACGTGAAATTAACTGTTCACCAAACTCGCCTCGCAATTGCGCCATTGTTTCGCGTGCTGTGTGGCATGTGGCACCGTCTTGTTGAAACCACATATCATGCAAGTCAAGAACTTCCATTTCGGGCAAAAAAAAGTTTGTTATCATCGCTCGGTAGCGTTCACCATTGACAGTAACGCTGCGATTCGCATCATCTTTGAAGAAATATGGCCCAATAATGCCGCCGGCCCATAAACCGCACCAAACAGTGGCTTTTTCGGGATGCATTGGTAGCTGTTGCAATGCTTCTGGCTGATCTTCACTCCAAATGCGGCAATTTTGCTTATTTACGTACCCATTCAACCAAAAATGAGCCTCATCGCTGAACACAATTTTTCGATAAAAAAGCGGATCCTCGGCCAGCTTTCCAAGAGCCCATTCACCAAAAATTCGGCGTTGTGGTAGGTCGGCTGGCTTTAGTTCTTGCACCAGCTGTATCTTAAAAGGCTTTACGCCCAAATCCTTCCGCAAAATTTTCCACGTAGTGCTGTAACAAAGGCCTAAATGCTGGGAACGGCGCCGAATCGACATTTCGCGGTCTTCTGTCACACTAGCTGATACGGCCGCAATATTTTCTTCACTACGCACAGTACGTAAACGTGTTGGTGGTTTAATGTCCAACAAAGTAAATTTGGTGCGAAATTTGGTCACAATCTTCCGAATAGACTGCTCAGAAGGTCGAGAATGCCGATCATAAAATGGAAGCAGCGCGCGATGAACATTTCGAACCGAGCACGAATTTTGATAGTAAAATTCAATAATTTGCAAGCGTTGTTCATTTGTAAGACGATCCATGGTTAAATTGCAAACCAAACTGAAGCTGTTTGACAGTGACACAAGGTACTAAACACACGTCAGCTGTCAAAACCAGTGTTGCCAAAACCAAACCAGCTAAAAAATCACCCTTTATTTAGAGTCACATTTTATAATTATTTTTCCTCCTGATATCCGTGAGAATCATACGACGCCATATCGTCCGGAGACAACGGGATTTGTCTGGGATGGTTTTTTGGTCTATGCTGAAATTCAAAACGCAAACAAAATATTTGGAGGAACTTGACATTGATACGAACCTTTACAATTCTTCTCGATTACATATTTTAGAATCCATTCCAATTTATACTTCCTTCCTAATTGCGAGATGTACATTCTCAAAAAAAATAGATATCTATATGCATACTTCAGTAGGTACTTACAATATATATTCCAGAATGCTTTATAATTAGAAGTACACAACCTATCGATCAGTTACAACTTTAACTCGACTGCTTTAAGGAAAGATTGAATACCGACTGCCTGTCTCTGCAACGACGAGCAACGTGCGCAATGAAGATTTCGCTTCATGATAGCAGCTGTCTATACCACATACATACATTCATCCATAAAAAGAAAGGATTTCGATAGGTACATGGACTATGGGCTGTGCATAAAAAAATTCCACACATCAGGTAGTTGATTCCATGGAAATTACACAAAAGATTTTGCAATTTACGACTTCTCTACGTCAATATACGTTTTCAGTTTCAAGTGTTAAATTATTACAAGATTTTATTGATTCATCATTCAGTGTTGGTAAATCACCAAATATTTTTCGCAATTTGAGGTTGTGAAGTGGTGTTTCAGAAATTGACCTATCGGAGTGGTAAATTGTGCCAAACAATCTCGCAAATCACTACAAATAAAAGAAGCTCGAATTGATACTTCTAATCGTAAATTTAAACAAACAGAATTTCGTATTCTCCGCCGTTTTTCAATGTCAAATTATCAATCCATGAAAACTTCGTTGTAATTTGCGAGAAATATATAATTTGTAAATCGCAACTCAAAATTTTGCAATTGGTGATTTTCAATTCTTTCCGTGACTAACGTTTTCATCAACTCTAAGGAAACATGAATTTTAACGAATTTGATAAAATAACTGCGATGTTACGTGTTTCTGGAAAAATGGTTTTGTATATACTGAAACGGTTGTTGAATTTTTTTATCTTTACAAAGGATTTGTTGAGCTTTAATGAACCGAAATTCTATGATCTTGATATAGTCAATGAATTTCTGAGTCGATTTAATTATGTTCCAAAATTGTTCAAAAGCTTTGTTCCAAAAAGGAATAATGCTAATTTATGACCAACGTTTTTTTTCAATAGATATTTAGGTGATTTATGTATTAGCAGTAAAGTACTTCAAAATTGTAGGTATTTTAGGTTTCGCTCTTTTTATATTTTGAACAAAATCTTGGAAAAAAGATATTTTGTTTCGGAAAAACAAGATTTGCATCTGGCAGCACTGGCGTCTGTCCCGTCTATCAACTTTGAGTGTGGCCCAAATCAAGAGCCCAAAGTCCGAAGCGCCGTCAGAAACACATTCCTTACTGAGTTCCTTGTTCTCCTCAATGCCGCATTATTGGCTTTTAAACAGGCAGCAGTTCTAACGGTATATACCTCAACATAACCGTCATAAACGCTTTCAACTCCAATTGCCCGTTACACTCGCGCATTCACTTTCACTTACCCTTTCTGCTGCTGTCACGCACTACCCGCACGAGAGCTCCCATCGAGCCCGCTCTTCACATAAACGATCGCCTCGAGTGCGCACCACTCCCCTGCCCATCCGACGACGCCTTGTTCTTAACCCAGAAGCTGGGCCACAACATACACACGGTACACACGGCCCCACCAATTGAAATCATAATAGCAGTGAATTAATTTGTATAAATGAATATAAAAATTATTTGAGTCGTCCACGTCACCGGCGACACAGTAGCAACAGCAAGCGGCCAACTCACCGCCGGCAAGTCTTCTCGCTGTATGTGTATACATGTAATGGCAACAAAGCCCCAGAAGAGATGCAAATCAGTCAGAGAGCAGTGCCTGACGATCATCTCTCCATAATTTTTTCCCCAACCACCGCCGGCCGGAGCCAGCCAGGTGCCAGATTGCTCCCACATATCGATGGTACATCTCTCCTCCTCCGCCATCCAACTCATTGAATATGCAGAGCTTTTCGTTTTTATTTCTCTTTTGATTTTGGAGGCTTGGTGTGGCTCTAGGTCGATGGCCGACCGACAAGGAATAACAAATTCGGGCTAATTACTCGGCGCGCCGGCAATTTGGGTACTTTTTCCCGCAACGCCGTACGAAACCGAAAGTGGGTACGCTCGCGCTACACACATGGCGGCGGAATTATTAAAGCCTCCGCGCTTAGCTCTATGGAAATGCGATTGATTCCATGATTAGCAAGCGTTTACTTATCTGATGGTGTGTTGATGGTTGATGGTTGATGGTTGATGGTATTCATATGGCAGAGAGAGAGAGAGGCAGAGGGAGAGGGCGACTCGGCGCAATGGGCATATCATTACAAAGTTTAGCATAATGACTCTGCCGAGCCGCGCCGCTTACTTGCGAGCAGGCTTCGACGTTCAACATCAGCTGTGTGGATAAGTAGCTACGAGTATGGCCGGCAATGAATTATTAATTTCCCACAACTTACCGGCGCGCAAAGTGTTAATTGTCTTATAATTCCCAAAGTGACGACATTGGAAATTTGAATAAAGTAGCTTTCTGAGCTGAGCTGCGAGTTATGCTCATGATATGCAGATGGATCGTCATCGGCATTATGTTCCGGCCTGCGTGATTAGATTGGGTTCTGTTGACGAAGTTGTTTTTTTTTTTTTCTTGCGATAAGGCAGATGGGGGTCATGAATTCAATCAGTTATATTCTGATGAGGAATAAGTTGATTATGGTCAGTGTGTGGGCTGTAATTGTTTCGTTGTCGTCCTGGGAAGATGTTCCTTTTTAAGTCAGACTACCAAATGTTTCGGTCCCTTGTGGGTCACTCATCCCACTGTTTTTTATACCCTTAAGGAGGTTATCAATCCGTTTTTGACATATTTCTGACACATTTTTGGATACATTTTTGGACACATTTCTTTATGCTTTTTGACAGGTTTTCGTGAATGCTTTTGAGAAGTTTTTTCGACACTTGTTTTGATACGCTTCTGGCGCATTTTGACACGAAGCTTTTTGACGCGTTTTTCAACATGCTTTTGAGGAGACTTCGACCCGATTTATTTTATGTTTCTGACCGTGTTTTTGGACATATTTATTGATGTTATTTCAAATGATTTTTGAAATGTTCTTCAAGGTTTTTTCAACGCGTATTCTATATGTATTTTAAGGCCCTTTTCAATGATTTTCTTGGGGCGACATAACGACACTTTTTGATAAATTTTTGGCTCGTTTTGCAACATATTTTTTTTAAAAGTTTTTCAGTCCTTTTTGACGCGTTTTTCGACATGTTTACTGAGGAGTTTTTGGACACGTTTCTTAATGATTTTTAACAGGTTTTTTGGACACTTGTTTTGATATGTTTCCGGCTCGTTTTGACACGGTTTTCGAAGCTTTTTGACGCGTTTTTCAACATTCTTTTGAGGAGACTTCGACCCGATTTATTTTATGTTTCTGACCGTGTTTTTGGACATATTTATTGATGTTATTTCAAATGACTTTTGAAATGTTCTTCAAGGTTTTTTCAACGCGTATTCTATATGTATTTTAAGCCCTTTTTCAATGATTTTCTTGATGCGTCTTACGAACCTTTTTTGAAGCTTTTAACGACACTTTTTGATAAAGTTTTGGCGCGTTTTGCAACACATTTTTTTAAAAGTTTTTCAGTCCTTTTTGACGCGTTTTTCGACATGTTTACTGAGGAGTTTTTGGACACGTTTCTTAATGATTTTTGACAGGTTTTTTGGACACTTGTTTTGATACGTTTCCGGCTCGTTTTGACACGGTTTTCGAAGCTTTTTGACGCGTTTTTCAACATGCTTTTGAGTAGTATTCGACCCGTTTTATTGACATGTTTCTGACTGGGTTTTTGGACATATTTATTGATGTTATTTCCAATGATTTTTGAAATATTCTTCAAGGTTTCTTCAACGCGTTTTCTATATGTATTTTAAGGCTTTTTTCAATGATTTTCTTGGGGCGACTTAACGACACTTTTTGATAAATTTTTGGCTCGTTTTGCAACATATTTTTTTAAAAGTTTTTCAGTACCTACTTTGAACCGCATTTCGATGGTTTTCACGACACATTTTTAATACCTTTCAGACGCGTTTTTCGAGACAATTTTTAATGGTTTTTCACATGGTTTTTCAAGTAGCGATATAGGCGGGGGACCAACCCATTGGTAAAAAGAGAAGGTGCCGATACAATTCTGTGGATAAGATGTCCGCAAGTGAATTACCATGTATAATGGAGTCGGCCAGTGTTTTATCTGATAGTTGATGGGCTACGAAAGCGGAGTACCCAATGGCTACAAGTGGTTTTGGGCTTTTCACGGATGATGATATTCAATATGATAATCTGCTACCATAGCATGCCAATTTAGGCATTGTTTCGAATAGCTGCACTCAAACTTTATTCAATATAGGGTTTTTGACAAACCTCGTTAAACAACCCATCCATACCCATCTGATAAAGCTATACAGCTCGTCTGTCATACAGCTGAACATAAAGTCCAATCCACTTACTGGACATCTCATCACAGAAAGGTAAATGGATGTTTTCAGGGTGGCTCGCTTCGCTCCCATAGTTTTATATTCTAGAAACCCTCTGTACCTTGGATAGAACTGACTAGTTATATGGCATTTTTTGGATGAGGTGTCCATACAAAACTTCCGCAGCTATGGACTCTGTCGACTTTAGCCTCAGTATTCAAATTGACTAATATCAGCCTTTGTATGTGAGCGCACCATTGTCCAGATTTTCTCGAATAAGTTCATTTCCAATGTGCCATTTGAAGGTATAAATATAGCTTAAGCAGAATGGAATGGATTTTACTCAAGGTTAACGTATGTGACACAGCCTTTACAAGTTGACTTGCGAAAGGTAGACACAAAGCCCAAGCTAATAAAGCAAGAGTTGATAGCAATAGCCAATGATGAATGACGGGTAGTTCTGACAAGATCTTTCAGGTGTTTTCTGGTTTTCCTGTATTTTCATACAAGGGAAGGTAAAGCCAGTCTCTACGGAACTGGTTACGCAGTAAACCTGTTAAGATCCTGACCATAATTCCGTATTCATGCCGGAACCTATGTAGGATCACCAACTTCGGTATAAAAACTCTTTTAGAAATTACACCAACAGCGCTATCTATAGAAAAGCCCACTACCGGTGAAAAGTGATGTAATTCGACAACCGTTTCAATGGACGATTGAATCTGGAACATTCACCATCCAAGGCGAGATCTTATCCGGAGAGCGTTGAATCTTGGTTGATAGACATAATTCTGTGAAGGTCTGCAAGGTAGCTATAAAGGTTTAAAGGTCACTGATTTTTTTTAGGGCGTACTGCGCACTTCAAGTAACACTTCTCTTGTGACAGGCATGTATATACAATTTCTGCAACGCCCCAAGATGTACCAACCACAGGGTGTTACTTTTACAACTAGTGGGGCTTTGTAAGCCAGGGTCCTGAGAACCGCAGATTTCGTTTTAGCGTGGTTCAGGTTAGTTTTTAGTGTGAAAAGAGTCAGGCCTACGGTCACCACTGCCGTTTTGGACTTTTTCAGGTTCGAATTACTGCCGGTCGTCTTCTAGAAGTTGATCAAGTCCATCTACATGTTGGACAGCCAAATGTCGGATCGGACTATCAACATGGATGACATGCCACCTCAAATGGCTTGCATACAGCACGCTTCTCCGGGTCACGACCTGCCTGCCACACCAATGCAGACCTTTCTGTGTGGTGGAGGCAAGAGGTACTTATCACTTTTAAAGCGCTAGCTATTTGGTCTTAAAAAAGTTTAGTACTTGTTTACTTTCTTCTCTCTGAGCGCCCTAAGATTTGTTTGCTTTTGCTGTTTGATTGGAGAAAAGACTGACTCAGGTTATACCCGGCCTTGAATATTGCTCCATATATGGAGCTTGGTCGTAAAAAATTCACCAACCAACCTACAGACACGAGCAGTTCAGATGTAATATTGGATCATAAACTACGATCATCTACAGCCTCCAGTTGCTGGCCTATGCCTAACTGTAAGCCTTTCGCAATTGAAGCCATTTTTGCTCGCCTTTTCCAATGCTTGCTCTGTTTGGGAAAGGTGTGATTCTACCACTCTGCTCGGGCTTGATTAGACCGATTTGCCTTCCGGTAAACTTCAAATATTTTATCTCTCAATTAAACTAAAAAGTCGGCACTCACCCTCCTGGCCTTGCAAACTTTTACAAGTCTTGCTATCGCATAATTACACAATATAAGCGGGGCTAACTCAATTAAAAACGAGAGCCGACTTAACTATGCAACTAAAGCGAAACTCCCAAGTCTATGCACCTTCAACAACATAAAGACGACTCCATTCAAACGCTCTGCGACAATTACCTAATTTTCTCATTAAACGTGGACGTCTTCAGAGCCAAATCACCCATCCAAAGCCAAGATAATCCCTCGATATTTTCCGTGTTATTAAGTATCTTGAAAATCCTACACCGCATTTGCCACCTAGTTGAGCATGAAGAGCCACTGTTGTCGTCGTCTTAGTGCGTTGCCAAGACACCCCTTTGCCGCAATCGTTGACCCGAAAAAAAGAATGCCAATCGTCATATACTTTGCGAGAAACGCATCGAATGTCCTCCGATTCTTTCCATTCTTCGGCCATAATATACACATCTTGAACAGTACGCAGTTGGATTCGGCAATAAAACGGCAATTAAAGTCTAAGAATAGAGCTGTGCCAACTAGAGGCGACACAACACAACGCACTCTCGAATATATATCTCGATACTATACCTATCGCCGGTGGTAGTCGCGCCAACAAATTACTCCGTTTGACTTCATTTAACCCTTTTTCTACGGGCTCTTCAGTTTTCCTATATAAACCCACCGCACCGCACCGCACCGTCACGTCGTATAATGGCCGCACCGTACAATCTTCGCCAAAGGGTGGGTACTTGTCTTTTGTCTTGTTGGTGAATCCCCTGCATTGTGTCTACACGATTTAATGAAATTCTCGCGCGCGCACTCATTTATATACTTTTTACGAATGGAATTCTTGAGACAATTCGCGGAATTTGCAACCTTACAGCTGGGGATCGTTAAAGTTCGACAATTATTGTACATAACGAAACGGTCGACGGTGGGGAGCTTTATGCGGCTCATTCGCATAGCTGTGGCGGCTGTGAAGGGTGGTTTTCCGGTTTCACGGTGAATTTGAAAGGGTTCGCAGCTATTATAGATAGGATTACTTCATCTTGATTTCAACCAGAGCGGAGCTGGGGCAGTCAACGGTATAGGCTTCGGAGAGGCTTAATTAATAAGTTCGCAACGAGAAAGTGCCAAGGTGGTTGGGAATTTTTGTGCTTGCAACGCGCCATTTCCGCAAACGAAATATTGCACGCAAAGCGTACAGGAAATGACTGACGACACACGATATAGCTAAGTACCCAGGTTAGCGCTCAATGCCAACGGAGGTAATTGTCATGCACGACGACGTTTGCCTGTGCGGGTGGGTATTATATAAGCAGCCGCAACGACGACGACAACGACAAAGCCAACTTTCGCGTTCTTCAAGTGGATACCGGAATTAAAAAAAAAGAATTCAATAAAAAAATGTAACCAAGAAATCATATCCAACGTTTATCAAGCGGCCAAATAAGGGAGGTAGGTGTAGGTCGGCGTGAAAAGAGCAGTATTCGCAATTAAGCGGTTAGAGGGCGATGGTTCTACGGAAGTCAGTCATACACCGCTTCCAGTCGATTTTTATTCTGCTGCACGGTCCTCTAAGAGGCTATAAAAGTCGCCAAACATGCGGCCCAATTTTACCGGAACTTGTTGGCAAAGGAACGGGCAGCTTTAAGTAAGATCGCACGCGTAAATCTCACGCGTAAATCTCACGCGCTGTGAGAGGTGCCTCAATGAAGTGGAAGCGGCTAAAGAACATGAAACCAGACACGAAAGGCGGGAATTTCATTGAAGACCTGAGTGGCTTGTCGTTGAATTCCTGACCTTGTAAAGACAGCCACCTTATCAAACGGAATAAGTGAGAAACGGATCCGTTTCGACACCGTTTTGGTCTTCAATCTCTTGAGAGGTGGATTTTTTCCTCAAGATCCTCCTTTAAGAATCGAAGGACAGCGGTATCGCTTCCTGGAGCGACAATGCAGAGGTCTCATTGTATCTCTGATGACAAAATTTCTAGCTATGGAGGTACCAATGTTTTTCTGTCGGCTAATGTCAATTTTGAGCTAGCTAGGTCAGTCTGGCTTCAAGACAGCCAAGTAATCGGCTCCAGATTCAGTCTTCCCCTATATCTGGTCTTGATAATTGGGTATACTGCACGAAAGAATAAGATCGCGGGTACAAGGTGCTGAAACGAGATTCATTAGAAGGCCGTAGAAAGAGTACCAGACGTCTTGAGCGGGGAGCAGTACGTGCTTCGATAGCTTGGCCAGGTTTAGCGCATCTGCCGAAATCTGTCTTCCGGACGTAATTTGGAGTAGGTGTTCTGTGGGAGGTTTAGGATGAGTAGATTATATGAAGTTCCGGTGGTAGAAGATCGAGAGTCATGCCAGGGTCATTTAAACATTATACACCTGCGATCCTTATAATGGTTAAACAATATTGCAAATAAGGTCATTATGACTCTTATAAGACTTGTATTCAGCTTTGTTCTTGGTTAAGTCTACCTCGTAATTTGGCTGCTCCTTAAAGCTTTTCCTTCAGGTATAAGGATTTATATTAATAAATATTTAGCACATTTTTTGTGAACTAAAAATTTGTCACAGCCACTAATTAAACAACCAAATTTAATTAAAACCGTCAAACACATAGCATTCGCTGCATTCGTTTCGCTTGAAACGAAAATGACTTTTGTTTTTGGAGTTACACGTAGCAAATAAAACGAAAACGTCAATGAAATAGCTTTCGCTTTTTTTCTTTCGCGCAAATGAAATTTCCTTTCGTTTTCGAAGTAACAAGAAGCGAAACGTTCGTTTAAACGAAAACGATTGAACGTTTCCATCTTACAAAATCCCACCCCAGGGTGCGTGTTCACTTTTCGAGAATTGTCGCTGTAGGAGGATGCCCGACTTTTCTAGGCGCCAGTATTTGTCACGTCACGTGTATCCTTCTTCGTCATATTTCTTACTCGCTTCAATTAATAAAGTCTTCTCTCTCAGTTATTATTATTATATACCAAGCGATTCGTTTCGGGAAATGTTTCTCTGCAGTAATTTACCCTCTGGCAGTGTGACCATTTAAATATTTTAAATCATGCTAAGTTCAGCATGTTTTTTTTTACATAAAAAAGCACTAAAAATCTTGTCAAAAAATGTTTTCAAATCTAAACCTGTCCAAAACGCCAAAAATTATGAAAAAATCTGTTTTTCAGCAAAAATAAAACGTATTTCACAAAAATATCATTAAATAAAAATCACTTCGTGACGTTTTACTATTTATTACATAAAAAATATATTAATTCAATTAAGTTCAGTTCTGTTCGTTGAATAAAAATAAATATTATTATTGTAAGCTGAATTCTTTGAATGGCTGTGTTCAGTGTTCACTGTCCAATGAAAATTGTAATGGCTTGTTCCCACTAAGGTTCTTCTACTTTGATTTTATTTTATTATTTTAATTCATAATTGGCTAAAACAAAATATACTGCTACATCATGAAATCATATGTTTAAAAAAAATGCTGGCATGATTTGGAAAAAAAGAGGCTAAAAATAGAAATATGCTAAATTGGAGACACTGCCCTCTGGGGTTTTTCGTTTCTTCTCTTCTTTGGCTTTTGGACGCTAAATTGGTCACACTGCCCTCTGGGGTTTTTCGTTTCTTCTCTTCTTTGGCTTTTGGACGCTGTATTTCACCAGGGTTACGGCTTATTTTGTGCCAATGGATGCAGCACAAGTTTGTCGAGTACTCTTCGTTATTCGGAGATTTTGTTATTTTTTTCCCCGTTTCTGGTGGGTCGGAGACTTAAGTGGCTTCAGACGTTCCATTGCGGATTGCACTTGTCAGTTTGCTTGACTTACACGAGGGAATGAACAGCAGTTTTCGGAGTTAGGAGGTCTTAATACAGAACCGTGTCATCTCTCATCTTTCCGTGAATTGCTCTCATGAAACCAGTCGTCCAAAGTTTGATGTTCCAAGCAAAGTACCTCCCTCTAACTCTTAGTTTTTGAGGAAAAATAAAAATTTTTATAAGTAGGCTTGCAACTGCACAAATGTACAAAGGAATGCGCATTCAACGAACAAGTTACACCTTCTACGAAACACATCTGAGACCAGAAGTTTGTGTGCCTACGATCCGTAGGTGGTGTTTGAAAAGTTCTCACTTCAAGCTGAAACCCCGACTTAACCTGCAGCAAGCTTTTATCTGGAACCTGCTCGAAGCTTATCTTTTTGTTAATTTATTGGAACTTTTCTGTGTTACCGCCTGTCAGGCTGCCTTGCTGCCATGGCCGCAGCACATTATTTACATCGCTCTGGTCGCAATCTTTGTTCGCAGCTCTCTGTCAGATTCTGGCCAAAGATATACAGTGCGCCACTTGTGCGAGTAAATGGTGGTTCTTGTCCACAATTTCACCGCCACATGGAGTGGGTGTCGTGTAATCGGTGCATATTATCGCCTACCACATATGTGAGTTTGTAGGCCCACGCCGCCGCATGGTTCAGGTTCATTGTTGCCCCCGACACACGGCCGCATACCATCTCACGTGTATACGTGCGCGCAATCCAAATACAAGTTCTAATATCTTGTAATTACAGTGGCGACGCAGCAGAAACCAGATCTTCGCGCTATTAGGTATAAATGATTGATATCCAATTAAGATTTAACATCGATTATATCGGCGAAAATTAATTGCAAGTAGAACGGCCTTCTTCACAGTTGTTGCTGTTGCTGTTGCTGTTGCTGTGGCTGTTGCGTTGCTGGCTGCAATCAAAAGTAAATGTCTCGCTCGGTGCGGCAGCATTTTTAGAACACATCTAAAGCTGCGGCGGGCACTGGCAGCGCCAGAGGCATGGACCAGTCCGCGCCGCCACCGCCACTGCCACTGCCACTGTGGATGGAGCTTATTATTATAGACGCAGGCATACATAGTACATATAGTTGGATGGAAAACAAATCGCTTTTCATAGGGGAACAACAACAGATATATCTGCCCGCAGAGCAGACAAAGTGCGTGCACATGCCTACTGCGGCGAGCACTTGGCGGTCCAAGGATACCGACTTGTCGACTGTAAATTATTACGAACAAGCTGTGGCCGCAAGGTAGCAGCATAGTTTGTCGCGATTAGTTTGCCGCTTTGAATGTGACGTATAGTGTTGCGCAAGCGCGCATCGCCATCATCCACCATAAGGTGTTCTCGTCCTTAGTCACACTCGCAGCGCAGTGTGAACAGAAATTACGCAACAATAATGGGCTTGGGGGCCAGCCTTTCAAAACTGTCACTCGGCGACCTCTTTACGGATCTTTATCAATCCGCTCCATCGGCATCAGATCAATCGTCGCGCGCATTGTCGTTGAGACATCACTCGGCTCGATGTGCAAAATAAATTAATAAGACGCCGAGAGTGAGTGACGAGAATGCGCCACTGACTGAAGCCGACCGACGCGACGATCGTCGTGCGCCATCTCCGGAGACTCATATCGGCTGAGTGTTTCGCCTTGCGGCGATGTGACAGCCCCATGACCCGCTGCAATTAAAAGTTGCGCACAGCCAGCTTATATCGCATCCGTTTGATTGACACAATTGATCATAACAACCGTCGACCGGTGAGCGGTGCCAGCTCCACAAAAAGATCACTTCTCTCCTTTAACCCCCCAGCGGATTAAAAACGAAATCCAACAATCGCAGCAGATATACCAGTTGCAGTTGCAGATACGAGCATTTTTCAGTTTTTTTTTTTTGTGGTTTTGTTTTTGTTTGACGTGCAGAATTAAAACAGTTTAATTTCAAATTCAAATGGATTCAGCTGAATCAAGCGGACGGATGACAACGGATGAAGAAAGACAACACAGCGGACAGTTGACGGTGTCGCAGTCGCAGCACACTGCGCGCTACCGATGTGATCTCGACACGTGAGTGATCGTTGCGATCACAACTTGTCAGCACTGTCAACATTCTTCGGATTACACTTTCCGTATGCACATAGTGCTCGTACACGCTGCCCCTGCCCGTCTCCGGAGGAAGTATAATTATTTTCTGCGCACTCCGTAATTGAGTGCGCATTTTTCTTTCGATCGAAAATCTCAAAAATGTCTAAATCAAAACGGAATTCTCCGAGATACTGAGATATTTCCCGTTGGCCGAATGGAATCCCTCTTAAAATGTGAATTCCAAATGGTGCACGGTTTCGAGGAATGGTACATATCTAATGGACGGAGTATGACGGAAGCAACGGGACAGAAGTAAAAGCTGGCGAAGACGAAGCTTCGAGTTGAACCGCGGCTTATTACTGATTGTGCAAGGGAAATACTTTCATAGATTGCAAGACTATGGGTTGCAGCGTTCTCGTAACCTATATTGGAATCGGTGCTGCACTCTCGCTTTCTCTAGTTGACCCTTGTAAATTGAACTACAATTCTTTTAACATTTTATGCAGATTAGTGGATGGTGGGGAAGTCGGCAACACATCCATTTTTAAGGTTAAATCTGTCGGTCGCGTTCGGCGGAGGAAATTTAAAGAGCGACATTGATTTGGTCCGAATCACTCATCCTAAAAGGCATTCTGCGAATCCAACCAAACGCAGTTGAGAAAGACTTCGCCTTAAACCAATTAAAAGTTCGCAAACGGACGCAGTTAGTCAAATACAGGGGAAAAAGACTCAGGACCACCTTCAACATTAAGCCCAGGTCCGGTCGTTAGTCAACTGTGTCATGTTGCCCGCTCTAAGTTGGTTGTTTTAATTTTTACTCTTATGAGAAGCCATCCTATATTGCATTGATCCGAGCCTCAAAGAAAGAAGTCTGGGATGGTTAAATCGGGTGATCTTGCTGGCCATGCCAACCGATTATTGGTCAAAAAAATCGACGCAAATATTCCACGCTCTTGTGCAGCATAGCGCTCCATTGCTTGTCTGCTTTATATTGCAGCTGTCTAGTTCACAAATGTTAAGTATGGTTGACGTGCGACGCCATTTGCAAAAATTACAACATCTTCCGATCCATTTTTCGCCACCTTGTATATTTTTCTCTTTCCGCTGTAATATGTAGAAAACGACAACCAGAGTTTGTCTCTTTTGTTTTTTTTTAAGCGTTTCTGCTAAAACATTTTGAAAAGGGGAATAAAAAGGGACCCCATAAAAAAATTTTTCATTACAAAAATCTTATTTTTTTTTATTTTTCATTCTCTTTCGTTCAATAAAGAATTAAATTTTACTTAACCTGAAAAAGGGCCCATTTCGATCATTTTTAAAGAAAGTGGGGGCCGCGGGTTTCGGGGCTCAAAAAGGGACCAAACGCTACCACTCACCATTTCATCTCAGAGCTACGATCGGAAAAAATTGCTCAAAGAGCTAGCATGGGCAACGACGATAAAAAGTGATTATTCTCTACTTCCTCTTTATATGGGCGGCCATCTTTAGAAGGAGAATTATCAAGCCTCTCTAGATATTACAACTTTAAATGTTCAACAAAAAGGTGCAGAAATAGGATATAGATTGGAAATGGTGGATCACGTCTGCTGAACTAGTTTGAGCTTCTAGGGTCTCTTTTCTCTGACGTTTACAATAATTAAGCGAGGTTTAGCCACCTTTTCGCTAAATCTTGCTTTCGTTCACTGTCACTTAGACCCAACCTATCCTAGGGTTAGTATCTTTTTTACTTGATCACAAGAAGCCTTCTTGGGCCAAGTGTGCCTACTTTCGTTCGCTGTCAATTAGACCCAAACTAACCTAGGGAATTAGGCTCAATGTTTAAAATCTGGTCACCAGCTCACTCAGAAAAACTTTTAAAGCACTTTTTCAACAAAATCCGACTTTAGGGATATTTTTTTTCAGTCTTTTCCCGCTAATTGTTAGCGCCACCTCCACTGGGGTTTTTGCATGTGTTTGACTGTCAGACCAGTTCTACACTAAACGTCATTTGGACTAACTACGTATTTGGGCTTAAGCCAAATGCCAAATCCGGACGAAAGTCTACCAAAGTTGAGTCTAAGTTTCGGAATTGGCCACTTATCCGATTATGGCCATGATATGAAATTTCGTTGTAGTCACCCATTCACTTAAGCTGGCTTACTACCATCCAATTTAGCTGTGATTAACCCTTAAGTGATGGGACTTGGCGCGGCTTTCACTGCGGTCTCAATTGGGTGTAATGACCGGCGTTGCCACAATGATACAAGTGTAACCAAAGTGTTATACTATTTAATTATTTTATAATTTTGTTACAATGTTACTTTTTTTCGCTTTGTTACACTTTTTCCCACTAAAATCTTTTTTTGTTTTTCTCGTTAAAAAAAATATTGAAAGTCGAACTGGCAGCACTTTTTTCTTTCGCACAATGTCTGTCAATGTATTTGTTTGTTTACACAGAGCACAAGTTGTGCAAAACGTCAAACGGCGAGTAGGAATGGGATTGGGTGGGAACGAGAAAATACAACAATATTTTTCTGTCTCGCCGCGTCGCCGTTGACAATGTTCTACTACTTACATCTCGTGGTAAATAAAGTTTGTGAAATAGAAATTGAAATCTACTTTGATGGTCAGTAATTTTGTTCCTTTTTTTGTTTTTTTTTATTTGTTAAACACAAAATCGACGGGTAGATCAATAAAGAGCTCTTTTTGTAAAATTATAAAATTTAATTTTTTTTTTCAATTTGTTACATTTTTTTCCCATTTGTTACATTATTTGAAAAAAATTTGTACACTTTTAAAAAATACTGCGGCAACATTGATAATGACTCTTCGAACGGTATAGGAAGTTGAGCCTCAACATCGATGGCAATATTATCTGGAAATCCTGCCATTTTTGACCCCACAAATATTGGGAATCTTTGAAAAAACCTAGGCCAGCGCTACTACCTACAAGTGTTTTAAGTGAAAGACAATGTTGGAGATAGCTAAAGTTTAGAAAAAAGCCAAAGCCTCCTATAAACTTCATAGATAGGGCTAGGCAGTGGCTCACAGGCACAGAGCCTACTTTCGTTTAAAAACCAGACAGCCACTCAAAAGCTCTAGTTTTCAAGGCCAACAATTAGAGGCTTTCGGGCGTTCAAACAGTAATCAATGTTTTGAAGGAGGAAACCATAAAAAATATGCCGAAATCCGCATAAGCCGCTGTAGGCTACCGGGTATTGCTTAAGAGGCTGTCTAACCGGGAACTAAAGAAACGTTTGCCCGCTGTCTACGTCTTCAAACTGACTTCGCTGCAAGGGCAGAAACTACAAAATCTGATTAAAAATTCACGCACTGCTGGCATGTTCTCTCGGTTCATTGGTTAGTATGTTGCAATCCCCAGACAAATGAGTTTTTTCTACTGCGCCACCTCTCGGGAACGCGCGTGAAAGCATCCGAAAGTGAAATTACCAGAGGAAGGTTCTCAATTTGGCTTTATAGATTTTGTCAAATTCCTTGTTTCTTTGGTAAGAAACCATCCTGAAGCCATACAGCACAGTTCTTAAAGGCCTTGGAGTAGGTATTTGCGTCAGTGGAGCTTCTATCTAAGAAATAGATGCAGAAGACCTTTTTTATGTCTTAGCTCATGAGGGCTGTGTGTTTGCTCCAACCTGATCCAATATCCCCTCGAGCTGAACTAGACATTTTGTCAGTTTTCAAGTGCTGTACGGCGTCCAATCGTCAGGGCGGCCGAGGCCCACTGAAAGACCACTCAGACGTCACTCGTATTCCGAAAGCTACTCTTATCTATTCGTTAAACTACTCTCTTCCTTTCGAGCGCTCGTACATAACGCTAATGCAATCAAAACAGAGCGTGCAGCCAACCCCTTTCCTTCTTCGGTAGACCGTATCCACCACGGCAGCAAAGTGCACGCCCAAGTCGTCGTCGCAGAATAAGCAAAAAACGAGAAATATCCCTCAGCCCTCACTGCCGGCTTAATCCTTAATGACAATATTGAAAAGTAATAACCCTACCCTCGAACGGTCAGTGTTCGTATATAGCTCACGGCGAAACCGTTTCTTAAATCCTATTAATCCAAGGAATTCCGATCGCAACCCCAGCCATATTCCGCACCGCAATCGGTCACGTGCACAATGACTAAAAAAAGAGCCAGACCCAAACACCGTATTCACCGGAGAGAGCCAGTGTAATAAGATGCCTTCAGGATATTTCAGCATCAGCAAATGTGACTGCTCTGCTTATTTTGTAGATTGACTGCATTTCTCACCGCCCCACACCAGCGCAGCGCCCACTATAAACATAATAATTCATATACCACCGCACTAAGGATGTATTGCACACTGCAGGGGGGTTGCCGCTGGCTTAGGGGTGGCGGCGCTGGTGAACTTAAAATGGAAAAAAAGAAACTCCAACCACCCGATTTATTTTTAAAGTTTTTTATTGCTTCGCAGATCACGATAAATCAATGTGAAGCCGGCTACTCTCCTCCCCCATCATGGTATACCCGCAACGTGAGGTAATTTCGAAGCCACCCCTGCACCCACCCCCATACTGACAATCTTCTTCAATCAATTCAAAACCTCGAATGGCATATAACTCAGCCTCAGCCACCCCCTCCTGCAGCACAACATCCTTCGAGCGATTTGACGGAAGCTGTGCTGCAGTTTGGAGCTTCTGTACACGAGTACGCTGTTCGCGACAAAACGCACGTGTGCCATGATTGTAGTCACGTGTGTTTTGATTCCGCCGGCTCCGCTTTAGAGTGGGCGCGCCGGGCCCTTAATTTGATTAGCACGGGATAAGCGCTTTCCATTGTGAGGCTGTCACAATATTTTGAAGGGACACTTTCGCGGCTTTGACTTATACTCCTTGTATTTCGCGGCGTGGAAAAGGACCCGATGATGTCAGCGCTAACTATGACCAAATTAGAGGATACGATCTTTTTTTCAACCCCCTCGCGCCGCAAACCCAACCGGACTAGGAATAGCGTCTTTGAATAGGAGCAGGCGTGCGTATGTGTGTGTGAAATCCATGCGAGGATAAATTTGCTTCTAGGCAAAATGAATTCCATTCCACACCGCCATCACAGAGAGCGCGGTGGATGGAGTGTATCCTTTCAAGTTGATTTGGTCACGTACAAAGGAATTTCGGGGAAGCATGTTATGTGTACAGTGCCATAGCGCCCCTGCCGTCATTCCTTAACGTATATTATTTCCATAGGAGGAATAAACGTCCTCTTCTCCACATCGATTTGGGAATTTTTCCCATTTGCCATTACTCGGTGCGTCGGTCGTCGTCGTCTGCGTCGTTGTTGTGGAGTTAAACGAGGGCGAAGGATACAGGGCGTTTGTTATTGAAACGCCTTAGACAATCTTACTATTAGGGCTTACAACGAATACGGCCCACTGTAGCTATATCCAACACAAACGGCATGTATCCTTATATTCTCCTTAGTGACTTTCGAAGGAAAAACGAAAAGCAAATCCCGAACCTATTACTTTTTAAACCATAACCAAATAAAATATAAACAGAAAAAAAAAACACCAGTGTGTGTATGTCCTTGCCGCCCGCATATTTGGGGGTCCTCATCGTAACATATCTCTGCACTTCATGCAATATTTGCGTAGCCGTGTTGTGGTGGACCCCATGCCCCATATACGGCGCAACGGTCGCTGTTAAGTTGGAATTTTATTTTCTTCGTTGGAACGCGCGCGTACACTGGGATGTGTTTGTTATCCTGTAGGGACGTCTTTTGCTTATCCAAAGAAATAATAAATGAATCTTGCGAGTGTGTATCCACATCTGGAAGGGACAATCAGATTGTATCTCATGGATGTACCATTCACTTGGGTATGTTGTGCGGAATTCCTCATATCCTCGAGATATGCGAGTCATATGCTTGGGATAATTTTTTTGTTTCCCTTTTCTTTTTTGTGCGGGCAACAACAGTTCGTACTTTGAACAAACTGTATACAAAGTAGCTAGCGTTATAAATTATTACTCATTTTTGTGGTTGACCTTCGATGCGGAGAGGGCGGCGGGTGTAGAGGACTATCCATAGATTCTTAGTTTTTACGACTTTTTCGCATGTCCTTTGAATTCGCTGCTCGTATTGTGGGTTGGTACTGTAGTTGGTACTCGTTTTTGTTTATGTGCCGTATGACCTATGAAAATGTGATTTTTTTTTTCATTGTTTGCCCGGGAAATGAGATATGGGCCGGCGGGTCAGAGGGCTGCGCCAAAATTAAGTATACGTAATATCTGGAGTGTTTTGTAGTCCTTGTTTATGACCGGTTTCTGGTTTCGAACGAAGCGGGTGCTCTGAGAGGGGGGTGTGTTAGAATGGTGAAGGGAGGTGCGGGTTTACTCTGTCCACATTTGGGGGTCCTCGTGCCGCTACTACGTCTACTACGAACCACAGTGTGAGGATTTAGGCACTTTAGCGGTGGCTCCTCACAAGCCGCCATCATGTATCTCTGGGTCGACCGCGCTCTAATTCTATATTTGGTTAAAGGATCTGGAGGTAAGCAATTTTTTTTTATTTTTTGACTTGAATTGTTGCACTTATCCTCGAAGGGATAGTATAGCCCACAAGTATCTGATATGAAAAGGGCAATGGATGGAATTTCAAGGACAAGTTAAACCGACTAACGCAGTGGTCGATCCAAGTTCGATCCAAGGAAAAACACAAATTTCATCTTAAGATTCCTTCCACTGCGGCACCTCTCGCGAACGTCTGACAAACATCCAAGAGCAAAACTGTCTCAATTTCGCGGTTTGGACCCGGCATAAAATTGTAGATCCCTTCCATTCGTCCTAAAAATGAAAAAAACTCACTTAAACGAATGGTTGTGAGAAGCTAGGCCTAGGGTCCCTACAGACCTGTTGCGCCAACTATTTATTTATTTATTTAGCAGTCGTCTTTCTTTAGAATATTTTTGTGGAGCTGTTATACCGAAACGGCAAATTGTTCGTATATAGCTTCTTATGGTGGAGGAGTATGTTGGCTTCCATCATCCGGGGATCGAACATGAGACCTCTCACTCAGTACAGTCTATAGCTTTGCTGCAAAACAGAAGATCCGTGTACGTCGTTATATAGGTCTAGACATCATCATATGGGCACTTGCTTATTATTTTGAAAGTGAAATCACAGGTTTTGTTGCTGCGCATGAGCCTATTAGCTCTCTCGTGGTTTTATCCGCCGACGGCTTGGTTTGTGACCTCCGGTTAAGTAGCTTTTTTTATACAGGGTGTTTTTTTTTAGAGGTATATAACTTTAAGTTGGCAACACTATTTTAACTGCCGGCCATTTTGTCAGCTGTCAAGTGATTTATTTTTAGTTTGGTTTGCCATTTCATCATGAACAAGTTGACAAATGAACAACGCTTGCAAATCGTGCAAATTTATTTCGAAAAAAATGGTTCAGTTCGCGAAGCTTAGCGCAAAATTTTGTTCAGTGGTGATGCTCATTTTTGGTTGAATGGCTACGTCAACAAGCAAAATTCCCGCATTTGGAGTGAAGAGAATCCACATGAGACCCTTGAGATGCCATTACATCCACAAAAACTGACTGTTTGGTGTGCTCTAGGGGCTGGTAGAATCATTGGGCCATACTTCTTCCGAAATGATGCTGGAGAGTCAGTTACCATTAATGGAGACCGGTATAGTGCCATGATAACCGGCTATTTTTATCCCGAATTAGATAGCATGAATGTGGATGAGATGTGGTTCCAACAAGACGGCGCTAAATGCCACACAGCGCACGTCACAATCGATTTATTGAAGGAAACATTCGATGAGCGCATAATTTCGTGGAATGGACCTGTCGATTGGCCACCAAGATCGTGTGATTTGACACCATTGGATTATTTTCTTTGGAGATATGTGAAGTCGCTCGCCTACGCCAACAAACCAGAAACGTAAGGGGACTTGAAAGCCAACATTCGTGGCGTTATTGCCGACATACAGCCCCAAATGCTCGAAAAAGTGGTTGAAAATTGGACCTCTAGATTTGGCTTTATTCGAAGCAGCCGCGGCGGCCACATGCCCGAAATCATATTTAAACAATAATGGTATAAAATTATCCTTCCAATAAAGTCAAATTGATGGACATTAAAACGATTTTTTTGTATTTTATTTCAATTCCAAGTTCTACACCTCTAAAAAAAACACCCTTTATAAAGAACGAAATCGATCGACCTAAGGATACTAAGGTATGGAGCTTTGGACGGGCATTAAGGCTCAAATTTAATCGGTCTTCTTAGATAGAGAGTGCGGATAGTACCTCATTGCATGACACTGGTGATGGTCTTATTGTTCTTACCGTTCAATCTATTCGCAAATAGATCAACCAAAGGGCGGTGCTACTTTTTATATGTGCTGTCTAATGTCGAAAAAGGAAGCCTTCAACATGGCATCACAGATACCGAAAGAAAGTTCTTATTCGACCTTCCGTCATGATTGTGGGTCGATTCTTCCACTTCCTATAGCCCTTGCTATCTACTTTATATCTGGTGTCAGGCTTGACCGATTTTTATGAGCCCAAATCGCAATTTTAAGTTATTTTTTCGCAAAAAACCGCAAAATTACAAAAAAGTTATCGCAAAATGCTTAAAAATAAAAAATTGAATTGAAAAACTTGATTTTCAATATTTTTGGTTAGGTAACAGAGAACAATAACAAAGAAAAAGGAACAAATTAGTATTAGTATTGCAGCAAGATCAAGTTATGTAACTCAGTTATTTTTAAAGCTGTCGATGTACGAGTTCACGTCTTCTTCATCTCTAATGGAATATTGTTCGTACATATTCGAGTTGAAGGCTTGAAGCGGGAAGAATTTTTTTGAATAAGTATTTTATTTTGTTTTAATTATTAATAAAACAAAATAACGCAAACATCGCAAAAATAAGAGATATCGCAAATTCTAATTTTACACCGCAAAATATAAAAAAATACCGCGCGTTTTGCGATATATCGCACAATCCGGCAAGCCTGTCCGGTGTTGTTCAAAGCAGGCGCTTTCTACGTCACAAAGTATGTCGCACCTCTACACCAGTGTCAGTAACTCGTGGGAAATTTACCTTTTCGTGGGAATTTCGATGGTAAGAAACCGTCTTGTGGGGAAAAAGGGAAAAAATAAGATTTCGGTAAGATTTTGTGGGAAATTTGGTCAACTTCAAAAAAAAAAAAAAAATGTCCATCAAACTTCAACCTAATATCATATTTCTACTACCTTATTCTGTGTTCACAAGCAAGCCTATCTAAATGACTTGTTATGAAATAAATCTAATACAAATTACAAAACACGTAGGAGGCTAAGAGTATCACATTTTTGGTTTCTCTTTCATACACATTTTGAAATTCTCCATCTAACTTCCACCGGTATTTTCATTGCTTATGTTTTCAACTGAGTTGCTGTTTCATATTCATTATCGAAAAGTTTCTTATTATAGAGATTATTTGCGCTATACACAAACAATATGACATAATAATGAATTATAGTTGTTTTTTTTTGTGTTTTTTTATGTGTGTACCTATATAGTAATGAAATGACTGTTTTACTTATTCATACTCCTAGCTATAGACTAAAGAAAACTGATTTTAAAAGTCTTTTCCGCATATTTCACAATCGATTAATCGCGGGAGGGGATTTTAATGCCAAGAATAAATATTGGGGATCTAGATTAACAAATACTAGAGGCAGAGAATTATATGAAACTATTAAAGAAGTCGGCGGCAAATATCACTCAACGGGGAAACCTACCTACTGGCCTACAGATAGGAATAAAACCCCAGATCTTGTAGACTTCTTTATATCCAAAAATATATCATCAAATAAAATAAGTATAGAAGAAGGCCCTGATCTTCAATCAGATCATTCCTCAATACTTCTTACACTTGGCGATAGAATAATAATAAAAGAACATAGCCCTAAACTAGTTAATAGACTGACTGATTGGAACCACTTTAGGCAGAAGTTGGAAGAATGTATCCAACTATCGTCAGCTATTCAAACAGAAGATCAACTAGAAGAAGCAGTGCAAATATTTACACTGGATATACAAAAAGCTGCATGGGCTGCAACTCCCCAAAGAACAAACAAGATTAAACAAAACTCTTATCCTCATGAAATATGTGAAATTATTACAGAAAAGAGGAAAGCTAGAAAACGCTGGCAACAGACAAGGGCGCCGAGCGACAAAACCACACTGAACAACTTAAATAATAAGCTCAGAAAATCTATAAGAGAATTTAATAACGAGTCTTTAAAAACGTATCTTACCAGTCTTACAAATGATGCTAGTAGGTACCGACTACTCGCTCTGGAAGGCAACAAAGAAAATGAACAGGCCAATAGCTCACATTCCGCCAGTAAAAACCAGAGAAGGTAACTGGGCAAAAAGCCTAGAAGAAAAAGCAAATATTTTTGCAGAGTACCTTGAGAACGTTTTCAAACCTTATGAAGATAAAGATTATCAAGGAAACGAAGAAACGCGCGAAGAAGACAGACCTATTCGGCCGGTAACAGCTAAAGAACTTGCCAAAGAAATCAAAGAAGGCATAAACATAAAAAAAGCCCCAGGGTTCGATTTAATCACAGGGGAAATTTTAAAACAATTTCCTCGAAAAGATTTAAAAAAACTAGCGCAGATTATAAATGCTGCATTTAAATTAAGATATGTGCCAAGCATGTGGAAGGTCGCGGAGGTAATAATGATACCAAAACCAGGTAAACCACCTAGCGAAGTAACCTCATATCGCCCAATATCGATACTACCAATGTTGTCCAAGCTATTCGAAAAAATGCTGGCAAAACGTCTGCAAAAAATTATTGATGAAAAATCGCTACTTCCAAATCATCAATTTGGGTTTAGAAACAAGCACTCTACAATTGATCAGGTGCATAGAATCACAGATAAGATCGAAAAAGCATTTGAAGAGAAAAATGTGTGCTCTACAGTATTTCTTGATATAGCACAAGCTTTCGATAAAGTCTGGCACAAAGGACTGATACACAAACTACAAAAGCAACTGCCGAAGCAGTATTCAACCATTCTGGAGTCTTATATATCAGATCGATTCTTCAGAATTAAGCAAGATACAGAATGCTCAACATTAAGAGAGATTAAAGCTGGTGTACCGCAAGGCAGTGTGCTAGGTCCAGTTTTATACCTACTCTTCACTAGCGATTTGCCTGAAAGTGAAGAAACCACCATAGCTACTTTTGCAGATGACACAGCCGTCCTTGCTGTGGGAGCAAATGTCGAAATAGCAACAAAAAAGCTCCAGACGGCAATAAACAATATTTCAGAATGGACTGAGAAATGGCAGATTAGATCAAATCCATATTAATTTTACGTATAAAAACGTACCACACATTCCAGTCTACATTAACAACAATGTAGTAGAATTTTCTAACACAGCTAAATATCTAGGCATGACTCTAGACGCTAAACTGCGTTGGAAAGCGCACGTTAAGAAAAAAAAAGATGAGTTGAACATGCGATACAGTAAAATGTATTGGCTTATTGGGCGATACTCATCCCTGTCCAACTACAATAAGTTATTGCTATACAAGCAAGTTCTAAAACCAGTATGGACCTACGGGCTCCAATTGTGGGCATGCACATGCCAAACAAACTTACAAAAAATTCAGGTTTACCAAAGTAAAGTACTAAGGAACATAGTTAATGCACCTTGGTACATACGCAACGCCGATCTGCATCGAGATCTAAATGTTGAAATGGTTGAAGATGAGGTTAAGAAGGTTGCTCGGAGGCATAGAAATCGGCTTCTCAACCACGTAAACACAGAAATAACAGAACTTTTAAATAATGACAATGTAATCAGGAGATTGAGACGGATAAAACCTCTTGATCTGTAAGATTTGGCTAGGGCTAAGAAATTAGGTATTGATTTCAAACAAAACAAATTTAAAAATCCGACAAACGGCGGATTTATCTCTTTAAATTCATTGAATAATTCAAAAATAAATTGCTGATTAGTCGTACGACTAGGTGCAATCCTATTCGGGATGGCGAATGTCAGTCCCCCGGGAGTTTTTTTAGATGAGTTAAAGTCCATCACTATTGCAGAAGCATCCCTCGCGTATAGCTCTGCAATGTCTTTCGATGATTTTTTACTTCCAGCGAATTCCCAACAAAAAAAAAAAAAAAAAAACTTATTCATCCAATTAAATTCCTTAATATAGAATATTTTTTTTTGTTAATAAAAATATTCCGCCTTACTAACAAGCAAATTTAGACTCGACTTTAGGGCAATAGTCGAAATTAAAAAAAACTGTGTACCAATAATCAAGTTATCTTTGACTTTAAGATAATCGAGACTGTAACTTTCGATCCGACGAAAGTCGAGTCTAACCCATTATTAAAGTTTAAAAGTCAGTCCCCTTGTAATAAATAAATATGTAATATGAAATGGACAGCAAATAAAGAGAAGCCGCAGCTTAAATTGGACGCAGGCAATGCGAAAACTATTAGTTGACTGGCTGATATCATTGATAGCAAAATTAACAATGCTGCACTGCAATGATACAGTCAAAAAACCAAGCATGGGAAACAGTTGCTGTTATATTTCACTCAAAATACAACCAACTGCCAATTTCAGCTAATTATTTGAAAGCTAACAAAAAAAATTATAACGCTTTTGAGTTATATACCTATACTGCTATAATTTTGCTATAAAGTCAGATGTAGTTAAAGTTCCGATTACTTTGATTGTTGGTACCTAGAAATTGAAAGTCTAAACTATAGTTAGTTTCGAAATTAGTTAAACTCGAGTTTACGGTTTGGTTGTTGATAAGGCCCAATGCTCACTTCCCAGTGTTTCAGCCGCGTGAGTTTGAATGTAAACGGAGGCTATACTAACTTAGTGAATATTCAAACTTAATGGCTGAAATAGCTGGGACGCATATAGAGGATATAAATGGACAGAAATACGGCCTTGTGCGACTGGAGTCAGCGAGTGACTGATCGAGAAATGTTTGTTGAGACCCCGGAGTTCGATCCGGGTATTGCATTGGCTCCTTCAGTATGAATCCTTCCACCGGTTTTCTTAATCCCCTTTCTGCCTTCAAACTTTAATACGTTTAGGTAGGTTTTGACTGAATTCGATGGCCCCTAGCCTAGTAGTGCCGTGATTGGGGCCTCTTAGCTGTGCTGCGAGTGCAAGATGCTAAAGCTGATGCTAAAGCTGATGTGCCAGCGGAATTAAGTTCGATTATTTTCTCATTCGCGGGATCAGTGCCTCATGAGGGAAGGAGTGTCCGAGGCCCGATTGCAACCGCCAACATTCAAACGACAGCAGAGACCAATGCCACGCATAAACTACTGGTACGCAAATCGCTGTCGCGTCACCTGCTTCCAAGTACCACAGGCTCGCACCTTATATGGGCGGCTCACGTGCACCACAGACATTACAACTGCATACGATCTTCAGTGAATTTTACTAACATCGCCAACAATTATGACTGCAACTGCGCATGCTCATCAGTTTAATTAAACATCGTCTGCGCTTTCTTCGATTAATTTATCTAGTAACTGTCCTTTCCGCAAATGGCGTCCATAATGCCATGCCATTAAGCTAAACTCACGAAATATAGTTTGTTTGGCAAATTAATAGAACCGCTTCGCTCGACGCCATATTAGTCGTCGACAGAACAGCAAAATCAAAGTCAGACATTTTCCGGACTGGTGGGTTTCAGCTGCTTACATCGATCGTTCGTTCGTACTTACATGTGCAGTGCACCTCCAAGTGAATTAGAAAAGCTGAACAAGAAAACAAAAAAAACAAAAAAACGCCACCATGCCCGCTCTGACTTACCCGCAACATGACAAGCTGTCGGCCCTGAGAAAAGCCAGTTTGCAGTTAGACGCAAAAATCGAGGAAAAAAATTTAATAAATGACTTAAGTGAAAATATCTATCGCAAGATCGCATCGCGCGACAAGTTGCCCGCAACAGGGGACGACGGACGACCACTTTACGAGCCCAGCTGTCACAGATGCTTTGTGCCCCAGCATCAGCATCTGACCGAGAAGAGAGAGTGAATGGGATAATGAGAGGTGTCCCAGGTTACGCAAGCGTCCAGGCGACATCTTCGCCGATCGATAGATGCGGGCTGCTCAAGTTGAAAGTGCCAAACGATTTGACTTTTCCGATTCGCTTCAAGTTCGCCGAGGACATCAAACATCGATACAAAACCAAATACACAGACACATTGCATTCAGGCCGCAGGTAGAGTCGGTCAGATTGCTGTTGGGTGGGGGGCATACCGCTTGGCCAACTATTTCTACATCTTCGGCTAGATATGTCTGCCGGCTGATGCTGACCGCGTCAGCCGCCACCATTAGGTTAGGTATGCCAATTGAGCAGGTGATCGCCGTAAAATTAATTGCAAACACTATCGACAAACATCGGCGTAGTTGTCGGGCTAGCCAGTCTCTAAACGGCATGCGATATTTGCTAAACCACGTCAGGTTGCATATAGCTGCATACTGCATAGCGTCATTTGCTTAGCTGGATATAGTGCTATGTGCAATGTGCTACTGCGGCTGGCTGGCCAAGTGAGCGCGCGCACTACACCACGACTGGTCCATGGTGGCTCGATTGGCATTTGGTTAGGCGGCGCGGCGGGCGAATTACGTAATCGAGAAAATTTATATAGCGCTACACATGGGAAAACATTCAGTGGGTTGACAGAAATGAAGGTCAGGACTAAGGTGGATAGAATTGTATCTACATGTGTGAGCTGTTGTATAGACTGGTGCAACAGTCTGCGCTGTGGTCGGCTGTATGGCAGCTGGAATGGAATGCCGATATATCCAGTTGATGTATGATTTGAGTTTTATTTCAAGTCGGAGCTGCGCAATAAAGTGCAAGCCAGTTTGTTGTTGTTGACTGTTACTGTTACAATGTTAATGCATAGATAGTGTGTTGAAGGACGTCTTCACGCCTTCAACGACTGCTACTGGGCTATTGAGACGGTAAAAATGTTGTTTTCCTGAACAAAAACTTCAAGCTTGACTTGGCCGGTTAATTCCAGAAATGTGTAGTTGCGGGCGGAACTTTATTCCATTAAAATCAGACAGTTTGCAAGAGTTTTCTTGATGGAGTGCCAACAGGCTCTTCTGTAGGGCCTGTTCTTTTTTCAGGTGACTGTCTAAGACTGTCTTTAAGTGCTGCACTTCTGAAAACTGTAAATAATAGGTTAGAGTTACGCATATCGTAACGCATACAGCATATACGCATCGTACATTACTATTATTATTATTATTCGTCCCATCGTTGCTGCCTTACATTTTTTTGATTGTGTGTGTGGGACTTCTAACGGAGGGGTCTAATTTTCCGTCCTCGGCAAAAAAAAAGACAAATTTCAACTTAAAGTTTTTTTTTTTTCACTCTCACTCTCGAACATCTGACAAACATACAAAAGTATAACTGTATTCAAAGAGCTTCTCAATCATCAATTCTGACATAACGATGATAGAGGAACTCAAAAAATTGGGTCGCGAAATTCTGTCCGTCTGTCCGCATACTCCTAAGGCATACAGCCTTAACGGTTGCTCGGATTTGGTTCAAACTTCAGATTTGGAGTTTGTGGGGCTACAATTTTTTGCATCAAGGTAACCTCAATATTAACGGTTTGATGAATGATTTGTTCGAAAACGGCTCTAAAGATTTGCACCAAAATTGATATTTGAGCTTAAGTAGGTGAGGTTAACATGAGTACATACTCAGTTTTCCGCTGAAAATTCTACCTTTTAAAATTTGGACACATCTCGAAAACGGTCCATACGATTGTAACAAAATTCCATTTCTAAGGTAATATCGTCATTTGTCTCCTAAAAGCAAACTCAGTTTTTCTCTGTATTATCGTTCAATGGATTTTTGAAAAAGTTATTATTGAAAAAAAATTGTAAGTTCCCCTGTAAACGGCAATAACGATTTTGACCAAAATGTACAGTTAGAGTAAAATTGATGTTTTAAAATTCCCTCAGTCCTTAATTTTAAATTAGAATTAATAAAAACGTTAATTTTTTAAATCTACGCATACCTCGAAAACCCCATTTTCGATTTCGACAAAACTTAAAAAACGAAGTAATGCTTACATCTCGAACAATAACTTGTACTCAGTTTTCAGCTAAATAGCTATGCAGTGATATTTTTCAAACTAAACACTGCTTCTGTTTTGTCTGCATAATTTAACAAAAACCGCTCCAACGATTTTCATCGAAATACATATATTAACATTAGTAAAAAAATCCCATACTTAGCATTTCTCAAAAAATTCAAATAAATTCGTTTTTTAATTGTTTCTCAGAAATAGCTTACCAAATCGCGCTCTGTATTCACATATCTGCGGTATATTTTTGTAAAAATCTCAATACCCCACGTCCAATAAAAATGCAATAGCAGCAACACGAAAAACTTCTTTTTAGCAAATACTACCCACTTCTTCTTTTTTTACCATATTGAATATGCACCTTAAAATAACTCCAACCACTTGGAGCTTAAACAATCAGAAAATCCGACTTCATTTGCACCCCCACACACGTCCGTCGGGGTATTCAGTTGATAACTGCTAGTGCAAATTCAAAAACAGATCTCTTAGTTCTTACATATCCATATAAAGATACCGGTCTGTTTCGGACCCTACTTCCAATCTTTGACACTTTAGCCAGCTTCACTAATATATTCCAGTCAAAAATAAAAACATGCCCTAGCTGATCAGAAAACAGAAACTGCTCCTATGTCCTTGTAGGAACTGAAAAACCTTGTAAAGTTAAAGAGCTCATAAAACAATGCAGTAGGCGCTTAGAACTCTCTTCTGCCGAGAGATTCAACTTTTAAAAACTCGCATTGCTATAGTTGACATGTGAATTACCCAAAAGTGGATTTTATTTAACACTATTCGTATATTTTATGAAACGTTTCTTTTATCTAGCAAATAAGAAAAAAACCAACCAAACTTTTGAAGAACGAGAAAGTTTCGCTCGACTCAGTCGTGCATTTAATTAATTTTTGTGCATAAAACTCAAAAACTGATTATAAAAAGCGCCAACAGTCCATCAGGTACTGCTTACAGACTGCCAATCGCGTCTAAACTACAACAAGGACGATCGAAATGAATCTTGTGCGACGAGACCCATTTCCATCTGAACGGATACGTAAACAGAATTTGCGCTTCTTGAGCACTGAGAATCAACCTATTATTCACGAAAAGCCATTACATCCACTGGAAGTCAGTGCATCTATCGCCATTCAGGTAGGGAGGTACCTAATTTCTTCGAGGACTGTGTGGGTAGCACGATTACTGTGGCTTGAGATATCTACTTAACAAGTTGAACTTGTTTCCGGAGAATGCAGATTATGTCTAGAGGTTGAAGAATCCTCTGAACACCTCCTCTGTGACTGTCCGACACTTCACTGGTGAAGAAGACGGACCTTTACCAAAGAGATACTCTCATCAGCAAAACTAAGAAACTCTGCCACTAAGGACATATACTGGCCCCTTCACTAGGGAGGTCAATCGCCTCTTGGTCTGAATCTAAATCGGAGTTTTAGCCATTAAGCAGGGATTAAAAAAAAAACAGATTTTATTTTTAACCGCAGCCAACAGAAGTCCGCGTTCATGACATAACCACAACATGTTATTTAACACCAAGCCGATTGCCATAGCATTTCTAGTTTATTGACCCGCAGAATACTTGGCATAGAAAATTGGCCACACTATCGCTAATTAGCTCTCCATAGCTGTTCGGATCAGATTTTAAAATTATTGTCACCACAAAATTAACATAAATTGGGAAACATACACGAAGACCCTATAAAAACTAAAACAGGTTGTAAAAGGAGATGGTCGACGAAAATAGACACACTTTGGACGGCGAAAAGCAAACGACACCCGACAGTTGTCTCTAAATTCGGGCATAAATTTCATCGAAAGGTCTTTGGACCAACTGACGTAATGCCGGGCCAGAGTTTCGTGACTTTTACCAAGCACGCATCACACGCCTGACAGTTGATCAAATTGCAATCATCTCTGGCACGAGCACAAAATCTCTGCCGGTCTTAGCAAACATTTGTACAAATCCAGCGCACCGTTTGCATGCAACACACCCCGGTGGCAGTATCTATCAATCCGCGACTGTTCAAATATTTACATAAAACTGGAAATATCTCATTGACTAAAGTGTGCGAGCAAACACGTGCAATTTTTGGCCGTTTAGTGGGCACAGAAATGCGCACAGGATACAAAAACTGATACAAGGATAATAACACGTCACACAATCGCTACTGTTTGGTTCGGCGGCGTTGTCAGCCCTTGTGCTTTGTGATGATGCCAATTGCAAAAACAAAAAAAGCCAAAAAAAAAAAAAAAAGAACAACCCCCGAGAGATGAGAAACGCGCTCTCCGACGGACACCCTTGTTTGCTTTTGAAAAATTTTCAATATTTACACTTGAGCGCAACTTGCTTGTGCGATTGTTCTCTTTGTGCACAAGCACACTGATTAATTTGCATACGTCACCATAATTTGACGTTTCACGCAACCAATCTTCTGTGTATCGCAAAGCTAACCCACGTTAGCGGTGCTGAGATGATGCTGATGGGCTGTTTGCTGCCGACTGTGCGGGGGTTAAAACAGAGCGCAAAACCCGGAGTGCTTGTCAAACTGTTTTCCTGTCTTGTATTCGGTAAATATATGCACAGGCCAGGGAGTGAGAGACAGCTACTCCTCGCATTGTAATCAGGAATTGTTTACGAATTTTCTAGGTCAAAGGATACAGTCAATAGGAGGAAGAAAGGTTTTTGTTGACTCTTTGGGTACATTCGGTGTACAATTGGAAAATAATTCACATGATTCGAGCAATCAGGGATTTTGCTGTGGCGAAAAAGGTGTGGATGTTGGTTCTTTGTTTTGCAGGCGCGATATGTTGAGCTGGTTTCAAATAGATGCTGGGTGGCATCCTATCGCTCGGACCCGAAGTCAGGTGACAATTTGTAGGCCTCTAATAATAGTCCATGAGCATAAGTCCCTCATAAAATCGCTTCTAAGGGGAACTTGAGCTGACACCATAAACCAGGGCCCAAGTCGGCTCACCCATGAACGAGCAATGCTCGACGGAATTGGTTCTTGTTTCATATGTAAGATAAGTCTCCTGTCGCCTTGCTGGTAATCATTTTTAAATATTTTGTAGGTCTTGTATGGAAAATTCAGCCATTATGGGCTTGTAAAATCTTCCGTATAGTCTTTTAGATTCTATGTAGATCGGGTGTTCTTCGAGCCTTGAAAGAACTTCCAACCAAGGTAGCTGGCACTCATATTTGTCACTTATGCTTTGACGATTTTATTTGGGAAGTTGTGCACTTCAGGAACGCTTCAAATACCTTTCAAAAAAAGCAGTGCGCACCTACAAGCCGAATGCAGAAGCTTGTCAGTGAGGTTATCAACTCTCAAGTTGTGTGTGCCCACACAATCATCCACAAGTTTCCGTCTGCGTAAAATCATAATCAAGAATTTGAAGATCGAGGCTCAAAAAGGCCAAAAGTGTCAAATATCTATTCGCCTGGGGCTCTGGCCGTCCCTTATAGGTACGTGGAACATTTTACGAAAAGATGCGGTGAGCTGCTAACGTTGAAGATCTCAAAACGAATTGCAATTTGCCTACGAATTCTTGTTCGATGATAAAACTTACTCCGGGTTTGTGTGCATTTGAGGCGACGGAGGCGACCTAAACTTCTGTGCTTCAAGTACAATAATCTAGAAGCATGGGCCTTCAAATGGCCCTTTACAAACATAAAAGTATACGATTGGGCTTGAAGCAAATAGCGGTAGGTCTATGGACTTAGACTCCTGAGTCTCTCTCGAGCTTAACTCGAAACGGTATTAAGAAATATGCCAGCATCATTCAAAAATCCGAGATAAAACGTGTCCACAGCCACATTCTCTCAGTCAGTCCATCAGCACTTAGAGCTCTGAGCTCGAACCTGCTTTACTGCAAACCAGTCCGATAGTGCTTCAACATTAAACCCTTTCAACTAAAATGACGTTCAATTCAGTTTTGAGCCTGAAATCACTCTAAAGACATATTTAAGACCCGGATTTTGAGGAGAACAAGAGTCTCCGCGCCACTTAGCGGGCCTAACTTGGCCGCTTGGCAAAACTTTGGAAAAAGCGATCACTTTCGAAGTCTTAGCTTAGAATGAGAACAATAATACCTTGACAAACCCCAAAAAGTATGTCCTTAAGCAAAACTTCTAAACGTCCTTCATTTCGCTTTGGAGCGGTGCTTATGCTCAGAAGGTCTTTTGGGGAGCGAAACGGCCGCCTGGCATAGCAGGCACTTCTTGCAAGCTAGCCAAAACGTAAGCCTCCAGCTTATGCAGCTCGGCGTCCATCCTAAATGCGAAAATACACATGCCCTAAGCCGCATGTCCTCGACAAATTAGAGAGCAAATTAAATGCCCAATGCTACGCCATATACACAAAGACCAACGACTCGCCGACCTGTGGACAAGAAATAATCTCTTACCGTGTTGTGACTTCTGTGTGACGTCGACGTCTACATCATTATTTACCAACAAAAAAAAAAAAATACCAAACTCCATCCGAGAACAAAATTAACCTGGGCATCCCTCGAAGGAGATTCCTCTTGACAACCTCAAGTGCCCACACTGAGATGTGGATAAACAAAAGCGATAATAAAGCCAAACGATGATTCGAGAGAGTAAAACAAGAAATCAGCATCATAAGGCACCACATGCATCGGGCCAGGATCGCTGCCAGCAGCCACCACCAGCGTCAGCATTTCTCTCCGGACACACACTTCACACACCAATTGACTGCATCGCGAGGTAACCAGCATCGGAAAACGCCAGTCACGAAGAAAACACTTTGAGTGCGCCGGGTAGGATAACAAACGCGAGGCTCATTGAACTGCTGCGCCCCCGCCACCGCCACCGCAACAGCAGCAGCAGCAACAGCAGCAACATCACAGTATCAGTCACAATGCAGCGATAGATCACCACGACCGACCAGAACAAAGCTGCTCTCAAACAACAGGAAGAACGAGAGGTGCCTGCTCTTATTCGATCATTAAGATTCGGTTGGCTGGATGAATGGGCCAAGTGCGTTGTGGACTACAAGAATGGTACCAGAGACAATTCTCTTTTTTTTTTCTTTTTTTTTCTTTTTTGTTGTTTAAGAATGAAAACAAAAGCCACACAACTGAAGGGGAAAGCAAACATCGCGCCTCTATGGGTGGGCGAGCGATGCATTTTTTTGAGGCTCGGCTGTCGAAGATGACGAGGAGGACAACAATCATGATGAAGCAGCGCATCATCTCCCTGGAGTCTGAGTGCATCAAGAGCCCACGCTCTCTGGCGGCGACAATTATTACCCCCCGCCCTGTCAAGTGATGTGTGCGTCCTCAACACCCAGTCTACTGCGACTCATCGGTTTTGTGTAGCCTCCCGCAGCCACTACCGTACCCAGCTCATTTGGTGTAGTCTATCTCGATGTGTCAACAAACATATTGTTTGCGTTCCAATTGTACGTCCGCTTATCAGGATTGTTTTCCGAGTTTTTTGCTGCCACTTTCCACTGGCAACTCAAACAAGTTGCTGTCAATGGGAAGCGCCCACGCACCACGCACCACGCACTAACAAGTGCGTAGAAAATAATTTGGCAATTTGTGACCCCTTATGTCAACATTCCCCACAAATCTCCATTACGTACAAACGACTGTTCGGACTTAATGTCCGCAAGCCCAAAGGACATCTGTATACAGAAATGACAACAAGAAAAAAATAGTATATCTCTGACAGGGAATCGGACGCCCATATGGCCGGCGGTTGGGGTGGTTGCAAAAGGTACAAGGAAATCCCTCAAGACCCCGCTGGAGAATTACTTTCTTCTCAAATTGGTATTGCCGGGTATCGATATTGGCGGAGATACCGTAAGCGAGTCCTAAAACAGCAACCTCATCGCTTTGATGCGAACACATGCGGGGGTGAACTTTTCTATTTGCTGTTTAGCTCTTGGGCGACTATTATTTCGGATAGATGGATAACCTTTAACGAACTCCCGGCCAATAAAGTTGGCGACGATAAGTGCGCTTGACCTTCTGATTTGGACCGACGACGACAGTAGTTGTACAATGTACAGTGATCCGGGGTGGGGATCAAATGGAGTGATAATCTGGCAGTTCCATTGAGAACAGTTTAGCAGTTGGCTTTGGGATAAGTGCGAGTTCAGCGATAGCCATCTCTGCGGCCGGCGTTGCGACGAGGGGCATATGGATAATGAACTGATGAGTAGATATATACACCCGCAAATTGACAGGACATTTCAATCACATTTAACGGTCTCGGAGGTGGATAAGGTGAGCCCATATCCCCAAAGAGGGCAAGCGATAATGTGCCATAAAATGGATATGGAGAAGAGCTGATTCTGCAGCCAGCAAACGGAGGTAGTAGCTGAAGAGCACTGTCCCTTTCGTTTGTATAGCTTTTTGTTTGGGACAGATGTTTGTCAGAAAAAGCTCAAGATGAACCCTGAACCAGAGACCGTCACAATAACCACTGTTCACATACGGACCGAATCTTCCCCACAAATACTTCGACATTCGCAATAAGTTTCTTTGGTAACTACGTGCAGTGCGTTCATATAGCGATGCACCTTAGAACACTAGGCGTTGCATTTTACGAGTGAAGCGGAACTAATTTGAAGCGCGATACCATGAGGAATGACAGATCAAAAGTCCAAAGGACTTTTTGGATCAATGTGTTCTCATCGAAGCGTTACAAAATCAGATCTGTCGCAGATGGGGAGACTGACTTACAGATTTATACAGAAGATAGAACTGAGATAAAGCAAAATCTCCCGCCAAATCCTGCTTCAAAGCTCATCAAATAAAATGTGGAGAAACCCAGCCAACATTTTTTATTTTTTAATTTTTTACTTATAAGTTCTGTCTGGATCTTAGTTGCTTACTTAACTGGGTTAACAGTCCTTGCTGAACCGAGGTCTCAACTAGCAAGCCTCTTCATAAAGCCCGGTCCTTGGCTAACTGCTTCAGTTGCACACTCCAAGTCTGTTGATGGGCCTGCTACTTGTGTGCATAAACTAAGTATTAAATAGACCGTCAGCTCTTACAACTTAAGAGAATTTGCCTACAAGCTGTTTTCCGTGTTGCTATGTGGCAAAGTGTGTGTGCCATGTTAAAGTAGACTAGCCGCACACATACACTCGCACATAGGAACCTGACAGATGGCTGGCAGTTCATTCTGTGGTAACATTGGAAAAAATTCAAATAATTCAAATAATTGCCCGTGATCGGGACGTGTTAAGAAAACGGTGGGTATGGCGTGGTGAATTTAGTATACCAAATTATATTAAAACGCTAGGTATCGTATACATATTACCGGATGTTTACGTTTTTGTTGGATGGAATGGAATCAATGGAAATCAATGAACTATATGAGTCATACTCTTATTAATATAAAAAATATCTGATTACTAATGATTATGAATCGTATGAATTAAAAGAAAATTTTAGGCAGCAAACTTAAATGCGTGAGACATATCAGACTTGGAGTGTGAATCAGTAAACATGTTTATTTTTGAGTTTCGTTCTTTCCCGTACATTTTAAAGATAAACGAAATAAATTTTCGTTGATTGTGTCTATTCGATTTTTTCTTTTTATTATAAATGAACATTTTTGATATTCTCGGCTGACGCAATTGATTTCAAATGTAATTTCATTGATTATGTCAATTGTTTCAAATTTTCTAATAAATTTATTTTGTTCTTTTTTTTAATAAACGGAATCTTCATGAAAAGATTATAACAAAAAACGCATGTTATTTCAAATCTTAATATTCGTAATCAATTCTTCTCTTTAAATTATTTGTCGTTTTTTGTGGACACTCACGGTGAAATAATTTTTCGCCAAAAACATCAAACAAAAACAGACACAATAATTATAGGAACAAAAATATCTTATTTTATTTCACACATTATTACTTTGTTTATTTATGGTGATTACCTACATCAGCTGAGCTAACTCTCAGTCAGTGTTCTTAGCACTATCTCTTTATTTGTCACACGAAGCGTGTTCATTTTTCCCTTTCCACTAAACTCAAATTCCCTCGATTTTTTTTATGAAAAAAAACATTTTTTTTATGAAAGAAAAGTAAAATTTGTATTGTTCGGAGAGAAAATTATATATTAAATTAATCTTCAGTATAAATATCGCAATTTGCTAACATTTTAATGATTATTTTTTGGTAATAGAAATTGTTGCTTAAGTCAAATTTCCTTTTTATGTACATTTAGTGCGTTGATATTCATGGTGAAATGTAGTTTGCATCAGAGACAATACTGAGACCACCAACTCCGGCCGATTTCCCGTTACTTAGCCTACAAGCTATATTTTTATGGAGTGTTCACGTTTGGTGCGCTAGTATTCTTACATAGAAATGTCACGAAACTTCAAAAATTCTGCTCACCAACCCACTCCCAGGAGATATGAGACACTTCCGCTGTGGGCAAAGTTGCTGGCAGAGTTCATAGAATGTTATCTATTTAATTTGAAATTGTTCGTTACGTGTGGATAATATTTTTTTTAGGAGTAAGTGCACATTTGCTTAAAATGTTCATGAAAAATTAACAATGTAGATTGGTTGAGGGAAAATGAAAACATTTTGAGCAAATTTTCTTCATTATTTAAGAAAAATTTACACACGAAATCGAAGTTAATGATATCCAAAAGCGGAAAATACACAACCATGTTTGTCCTAATATGTTTCTAGTATATAGAACATCAACTTTAGATAGTTTTACTAACCAAACAAATCAAATTATTCGCCTTTTAACAATTTATAATAACTAACCAATGGCGTTCAGTAATGAAAAAATGTGGTATTTTCGAACTCTTTCACATTTCCCCACGGTTGCCGAGGTTGGCAGCATTTATTTTTGCATTTTTTGTATGTTTTTGCATGTCACACGGATTCTTTTTTGTCATAACACCGATAGGAAAACAAAATTGGCGAATTTGAAAAAAAATTGAGGGGGCCAGCGGCAAGAGGATTGTGAGTTGGTGGTCTCAGTATGGTTTGGGTATGGTTTGCATGTTCAACACTTTTGACATTTGTTTCTTTTTACGCATGGAAAGTTTTTCAAAAATTTAAATTCCCACATAAAGGCAGAGATATCACGATGCAGGGGGGAATCGGGTAGGTGCGCGGGAGCTTAGTAACTTAGTTTATGCTTGTGTGCGCCACTAAAGGCGAGGTCTTCCTCTACTTCGTTGTACCTCTGAGTTAGACTCATATATCTGTGGCCACCATTACCGCCTATGTCGGCATTTTTTTTTTACTTTTCAGGAGAGCAGATTGAAGAATAAATTTCATTTCAACCAGAAAATCATTTTTTTAGAATAATTATTTCACAAAACTTAATTATAAGCCTTCGTAAATTGGACTACAGTAAAACCCGCTTAAGAGAAATAGAAAAATGTCACAGACTTTCTTTCCCTTAAAAGGGTTTTTCACTTAAACGAGCCCCGCTTAAGTAAAAAAAAAAAACTGCCACTTAACCGGGTCTAAAAATTCCATTAAGCGTAAATTTAAGGCTAGAAAAATTTGTATTTTTCTTTTGGAGTGGTCTGGAAAATAAACGTTTGAGACATATCAGAAACTCAAAAGTCATTTTCGAGAAAAAAGAAGTGAAACCGTTCAGCAAATTTTTTTTTCACTTAAGAGAGTTTTTTTCATTGGAAAATATAAAATAAAACTGAAAATATGTTTCAGGTATCCGGGTTTTTTCGAGTTTCGCTTAAGCGGAGTGTTTTATAGGTAATTGGTCGACAAATACTCGGGTATTAAAAAAGTGTTTCAAATAAGCGGGTTTTACTGTACAACATTAGGTTCGTTCGCGTACGCGGTTTGAATCGAACGCAATCGATCGCAGTCACACAAAGTCTATACACGTACTCATCAAAAATGACAGAAAAAGAGAAAATTAGCAAAATAACGAGTAACGAGCAGTTCCTCTCTTGGCTCGAAACAGCTCAGAGAATTTCAACCGGCAATTACTGATAAAAATGTCAAATGCGCAAAATTGACAGGAAACAAATTCAAAATCCGTTTTAAAAATCAATTGTACACAGAAATAAAATATCTGAAAATAAAGAAAATTCGGTGGTGGTCGAATGTTCTCCTAGAACGTTTCATATGTTGCAAAAAGGTAAGCTATAAATTTATTTCTGATATGGATTACTTACTTCAAAGATGTAAGTGGCTCAAAGTAGCTCGAAGTGTATCCACGTACTTTGGAGTATATTTTCAGCTTTCTGAGAGAGAGTTTCGCTCAATTTTTCGAGTTGGACAGATTTTTAGTGCTTGGCTCGTTAAAGTACGCGAATGGACCTATTATGTGCCAAAATTTACCATCAAATAGTTACTAGAGTTCGCCCAGTGGTAGAAATTCTACCACTCAACTTACCTAGCTTTTCCACAATATATTGAAAAACAAATTACATACAGCTCTGCATCTCTTCATAACCTTTCCAAGCTATGCGTTTTTCAATTTTGTAAGTTCCAAAAATCCAAGCCAACATAGGCGGTTACTCCTTCCAATTAAAACGAAACACAACTAAACTACCTAGATAATTCAAAAAATTAAACTCCTACGTTGAGTTAGGTCGTTGTTCCTTACCAATTTTTTTTTATTTATTTAAAAATGTATTGACCAAGGTTGTTACTATTTTTGTAACTACCAATAATTTCCACTATTTCCGAATTTTTGTTTCGTTACTGAAGCTGAAAATCTCGAAAAACGCAATGGGATGAGAAACCAAGAGTGTTGTGGGCCCCTGACCACACTAAAAACAACCTCTAAGTCATGACCAATTAAAGAAAGATCGACAAATGATTTTAGTTCCAACGGTGAGTTGCCTAAATAGGCCTGTACAGTGTACACTACTCAATTGCCGCCTCAGCCTTAAGAAAGAGTGATTGACAATACTTGTCCTCCGCTTAATTCTTGCCAAGATGTTAATGTCGGGATTTATAGATATATAGTTCCTTACAACCTCCAAGTTATAGCTGTCGATTGCGACGTTCTGTCCGCTTAGCCGACGTTGGGTGCCCCCTCTAACCAACCGCCAGATCCATTTTTGCCGTCCAAATCCTTTTTTGAAATCAAAGGTTTCAGTGAGCTTGTTGCCTCCATCAGCAGCAGTGAACCTTCTCCACCATCATCCCGCAAAGACGAACGACGGACGGACGGTCTCTGTAAATTCTTTTAGGAGCAGCATAGAAATCAATAAAAAGACTCGATTTGCACTTCTTGCGAATTTTCCCAGAAAGGTATTTCCAAATCTACGTTGCAAGTGCCACATGTCACTTTTCATGTCAAATTTTGACATGCCGGCGTCATTAAGATGTAAGCATTTGTCCCAAAATGTATCCCTGTCAAGCGTCTTGTCACGCGGGCTGTCGCAGCGCACTCTTTTGCGAAAGACAAACGAGTGACCACCGAATGGCCGACTTTTTGTGACGGCAGCATGTCGAGATTTGCCACGAAAAATGACACGTGTAATCGTAGCTTAAGTGCGTGGACATTTGAAAACACCTTACAAACACTTTATGATGAATGGCAGATAGGATCTCGTACATGTGATGTTAGACCGTGTCTCCACGAAATAAGACCCCAGGTAATATAGGCCCCAAAAGTAAAAATGGAATAAAGGCCCAAAATTGGGATGAATTTTCATAGTAAAATAATGCCCCATTTCAAGATAGAAATTACAAGGCCCCGATGAAATGAGACTTTGTTTTTAATGAATGGTTTTCAACGCTCGATTTTTTCAGCTATTCTAGTACTTTTTAGCTTGTATTCATTTAAAATGTAAGCCCCACGTTGAACACCATCAGCGCTGAAAAATTTGTTCAGCTATTCTGTTACGCGATTTTTGTCAGCTTTTTAGGCCCCAATTGAAAAAATGAAAAAAAAACGCCCCAAAAAAAGTGAAATTGTTTTTGTTTTGTGTGCGCATTTTGGGGTCTTATTTAATTTTTACAACGCGGTTTGATTTCCCATGGCTTTATTTCGCGGAGCCCTAGACTGGCACATCTTTTTTAGTGGGTTAAGCTGAAGGGTTCTCCGATCTCAGACTGTCTAGATCCGTACGACTTAAATGATTTGTTTCTTGGGAGAGATTGTTGTTTAAGTGCCTTTCATTCATTCGGACTTTTGAGGCGAAGATTGCGCTTTGTCAAACTCATTTTACCTGTAACCATAAGCAAAACCTATCTCACCCAAGTTGTAAAAGTCTACCGAAGCGATTTTCAACCGATAAACATTCCAAACCTTGTTTGTTTAAGGTCCTTGAAAAGATACTATGCCAAAGCAGTTAGTGAATCACATTTTCCATCATAAATTGCTTAGAGCTAAACACACCTGTTCCTTGGCTATGGTCAACTTATTCGAGGCAAGCTTACAGCAATACGCTCCTGCGATTATTCGATTTCTCTTGGAAACTTAAAAAATGAGTCTGTCCTCAGTGTGCCGTACTAATAATAAATTTTTAAAGCTCACAATTCGAAATAAGCTACTTAAAATTAAAGTCGAAAAGTTAAAAGTTAAAGTTTATTGGTAAGGCCAAGTGACATTCATAATTTTTTCGCTCGAAGGTTGCAAAGTTGCAAAAGGTCGTCATTCATGAAAATTATTCTCTGTTAAAAGCAATCACACAGTGACAGGTCAATTCTTGGACCGATCTTATTTTGTATTTTTATAAATTACCTTCTCGTTTGTGAACACAGATCAGGTCACTTGTGAATGAGGATGATGTTCACCTTGATGGAAGAATGTCGGTCGTTCCATAATCTCGATGAACTCAATGTCCTTTCCAATGAAGATTCCGAGCTAATCCACTGCAACAATTTCTGATTTTGCAAGTTTTAGGTTGGTCATCTGGAATAAAAAAAAATATATAAAGAAGGTGCAAATGGTCCCCTAGGTCTAGCTTCTCAAAGCCATTCGATTATATGAGAAATGACACAAATGGAAGGAACCTGTCCAGTTTTACTCTCCCAATCCGTGGTCAACTGGAAGAATAAACCTTAAAGAATACTCCCATTATACCTCTAACTATGCTCTGACGGAAGAGCGGCCTCGATAAGGCCTTCCCTGACTTACAGATTACGGTGGAAAACGTTACACCTGGAAAAACACATTTCAATTCGCATTGCACCCTCAACAAGGGACCAACTAATGACGCAGTCCCCGAATTAGGTCCTAACCAAGCAAGTCGCGCATTACAACTTTTAAAAAAAATCACTTAAACTCTGCTTTTCTTAACCGCACACAACAAAGTGACAGATTGCGGCGACACGACGCCCACCCTGCTCAACCACATTGCACCCTGGTTCCGTTTTGTGAAATTCAACTTGACATGTGTATTCTATTCATTAACTTTCGAGTTCCAACCCCCCAGTCGCACTGTAAAATTGCGTCACAAATGTGACTAAATTTTTACGTCTGGCGTCGCGGCGCAGCCTTCTTCCACACCGTCACAGGTTCCTTTCAGACAGCCGCCCTCGCCCACCTCGCTGCTGATTGCTTTTCCTGGTTAACCGTCGTTCTGTGTCATTATGCGGCCGTATTCAGAAATTGGAAACTACGAGATGCGGTCCCGCACGCACTCAATCAAGACAGCATTCAAATCACCCTCGCGCGTCATCGTGTCAACGCGTCTATCATTTGATTGCCACAATTTCTATTTGAATACTTTAAATTGGATTATCCTGCACAAAAAAAAAAAAAAAGTAAAAATTGTGCATGTCCTCTTGGGGGGTGGAAAACCTTCCATAAGCAGCCACAACAAAGCTCGCTCCTTGTTCGCCTAATTGAATTTGCACTGCTGCAACACTACAGGCGGATTTTCAGCAAGCAGGACATCAGCTGATGCTAGAGATCAGAGTGTGTTCGGGCATAAAATTTCATAATTTGTGTACCGGGATGAGCACTTGAGCGCAGAGGAATAAACCAGGCCGCTCGTCATCGTGTCGTCGGAATCTAGGATAATTAGATGCTCGTTCGGCTGACTGGAGTATAGTTCTTGTTCGCGTTCACCTACAGAGTGGATGCTTCAAGCAGTTCAACAGCGCACATTACACGTTATGCGATTTGCCAGCTCGCTCTCATGTTGGGCGGAAAGGACCACGATGGCGACGACGACGACGACGACGACGTAATGACACAAGCACAGAGTCCTTTCTTGGCGAAGGTGCTTGCCACCGTGTGTGTTTAATTGTCAATAATATTGGAACGGATCTGCCGGCTGAGTGCTTTAAAGTGTTCACGCGTCGAGTACGCCTTCCGCGTATTGAGTGGGTGCCATGGTGGTTGCGTGGCCGACATCTATGTGAAGAGTCTCTACCTCCTCTTATCGCCGTTGTCGTCGAACACATGTGCGGGAGGACATTAATAGCTGCTCCGTGTACAATTTTACAGCGCATTTGTAGAGCAGCGAATCGGGCAGAACGGGCAGCCAAAGTGTTAGCTAAGCCACCGCACACATATGCGGTTAATTACGTGGCGCATAATAACGAAAAATCAATAAAACCAAGGTGACTCCCTGATTTATTGCATTTTTCTGTGTGTAACGTCAGCCGGTTGACGGAACGTGAAGACGTGAAAAGCTTGCATGCATAACTTTAAGCCTGCGGCGAAAGTAATTCATATATTGTGGTGTACAAATGGAGGTCCTGCCAGTGGTGGTGTGTTGTAATTGCAGGGGGCACATAATGTATATAATTTTCAGTCATGCAACATCGGGGATTGTAGGTTGTAGCCTGCAGGATTGTAAAGTGAACAGCGAAGGGAAGGCATGCCATGTAATGGCTTCCTTACGCTGAGAGCGGCTAAGGTACTGCCGTCGGACGATGTTGAGGGATACAGTTCTGGTCACTGGCGTTTGCTAAAGTGACGGCGTGGAGGAGCGCATCTTGTCGAAAATATGTTCAGCATGCACTCGAATCTGTCGAAAATGAGGCGCAGGTGATATTTTGCCAATTTACCTTACAGCTCTTCTGTACCGGGACAGTTGCGGTAGTACATGGCTTCTAGGACCAATCCATGCGATGGATATTGCGACACGGATCTCTGGTTGAACAGAAATTGGTGAGCCTGTAATTCATATTTATATATAGAGATTGGATGACACCAAGGCACGGGGACCAATGCACGCCTTGGACGACGTATCAATCACCCAGTCTTCTGTCTGCGGAGGGACATATATTTATATGAACAGAATGTTTTGCAACACAAAAGGCGTCCAAAGAACGGTTGAGTCTTGTTCTTGGTACCGGCACTGCTAGGGATTTCAAGCTTAAGCCGTTATTAGTGTACTTGTCTGCAAACAAAATGAACAATTGGGAATTCACGAAAAGACTTGGATGACAAAAGCTCTCTAAATTGGTTTATGTATATATTCCGCTCTAAAGTCGAAACCAACCTGGAAAAGAAGACTGTTTTTAGAAGAATACGACGTCGCAAGTCTTCTTAGATCAGTCTTCTTAAAGATGAATCACCTGACCCTAAGCCCATCACGAGTCGCCATCACGAAATGTGATTGGAAAGTTTAAACCAAAACATTCACGGTTTAAAAAGATGTTAACGTGGCCATTAAATAAATCAAAAGCCCAGTTGGCAGACACTGCGACCTGAAAGATCTATTGTATCAAAACGTAGCCATTAACTACCATAGAGAAATTTTAGAGTGATGCCAAACTACTGCAGCTTGAACGACGTTTTAAGCCCGCAGCTCCTTTTGAAGGTGACAGAGAGTTATTTATCCACGCTTTGGTCGAGTGCTTTTTTACTAATACTATAAAAATGAAATGCGTAATGATTCGAACGAAACTTCCTCGTTCTTCAAAAGTTTATTTTTTTTTCTTATTTTATTAGGTAGGTAGGTACAAATCTGAGAACCAGTGCTAGATAAAAGAAACGTTTCATAAAATATACGAATAGTGTTAAATAAAATCCACTTTTGGGTTATTCATATGTCAACTATAGCAATGCGAGTTTTTAAAAGTTGAATCTCTCGGCAGCAGTCAACTGTCGCAAGTTCTGGTTGAGAGAGAGTTGTAAGAGAGTTCTAAGCGCCTACTGCATTGTTTTATGAGCTCTTTAACTTTACAAGATTTTTCAGTTCCTACAAGGACATAGGAGCAGTTTCTGTTTTCTGATCAGCTAGGGCATGTTTTTATTTTTGACTGGAATATATTAGTGAAGCTGGCTAAAGTGCCTAAGATTGGAAGTAGGGTCCGAAACAGACCGGTATCTTTATATGGATATGTAAGAACTAAGCGATCTGTTTTTGAATTTGCACTAGCAGTTATCAACTGAATACCCCGACGGACGTGTGTGGGGGTGCAAATGAAGTCGGATTTTCTGATTGTTTAAGCTCCAAGTGGTTGGAGTTATTTTAAGGTGCATATTCAATATGGTAAAAAAAGAAGAAGTGGGTAGTATTTGCTAAAAAGAAGTTTTTCGTGTAGCTGCTATTGCATTTTTATTGGAAGTGGGGTATTGAGATTTTTACAAAAATATACCATAGATATGTGAATACAGAGCGCGATTTGGTAAGCTATTTCTGAAAAACAATTAAAAAACGAATTTATCTGAATTTTTTGAGAAATGCTAAGTATGGGATTTTTTTACTAATGTTAATATATGTATTTCGATGAAAATCGTTGGAGCGGTTTTTGTTAAATTATGCAGACAAAACAGAAGCAGTGTTTAGCTTGAAAAATACCACTGCATAGCTATTTAGCTGAAAACTGAGTACCTACAAGTTATTGTTCGAGATGTAAGCATTACTTCGTTTTTTAAGTTTTATCGAAATCGAAAATGGGGTTTTCGAGGTATGCGTAGATTTAAAAAATTAACGTTTTTATTAATTCTAATTTGAAATTAAGGACTGAGAAAATTTTAAAACATCAATTTTAATCTAACTATACATTTTGGTCATAATCGTTATTGCCGTTTACAGGGGAACTTACAAATTTTTTTCAATAATAACTTTTTCAAAAATCCATTGAACGATAATACAGAGAAAAACTGAGTTTGCTTTTAAGAGACAAATGACGATATTACCTTAGAAATGCAATTTTGTTACAATCGTATGGACCGTTTTCGAGATGTGCCAAAATTTCAAAAGGTAGATTTTTCAGCGGAAAACTGAGTATGCAGTCATGTTAGCCTTAGCTATTAAAGCTCAAATATTCATTTTGGTTGAAATATTTAGAGCCGTTTTCGAACAAATCAAACTGGAACGAAAATGTTAAATAGGAAGTAGGTACCATTGATATTGCGGTTGCCTTGACAAAAAAAAAAAAAAACAGCCCAACCTGTAGCCCCACATACTCCAAATCCGAAGTTTGAACCAAATCTGGGCAGCCGTTTAGGCTGTAGGCCTACGGACAGACAGACGGACAGAATTTCGCGACCCACTTTTTTGAGTTCCTCTATCATCGTTATGTCAGAATTGGTTACTCTCTCGAGTTACAAATTTTATACGAATACGAATACTAGGTACATACGTAATCGAGAAAGTTAAAAATGGAAAGTGCGAATGATTGTGTGAAGCAAGTCGTAGGGTCTGTTGCGCCCAAAGACTTTTGAGACGAGCCCAACAAAAGTCATGAAAACCTCAAGGCTATCAGTTGGTCTCCACCTGACAATGCCCTTCATGAAACGATAACTGCGTCAAAACATCTCTAAACTTGGTCGAAACGTGGGAAGCAAATACCTCTAACTCAGCCTGATCATGGGTATTCCACACACGGACCGCACATTTGTTCCTCGCCCACTCAGAAGCCCCAGTGGATAGGTAGCCCCCAAATCTTGTCACAAAAAAAACACACACACACATACCAGTACCACATACTTACACTCCGCCAGCAACAAAGGTGGGTCAGAATAAAAAAATTAAGAAAAAAAAAAACCATTCCCTCGCTCTTGAGGGTACAATATATGATTGGGTTCAGTTAGCCAGAGATAGCGCGCTGTGCCCCAAGTTGACGGATTGATTGATGGGTCCCAGAAAATATAGACAGACAGACAGACAGCTGAAATTCTGATATTTCATTGTTGCATTTGGTTTGTCGACGTTTTCGCGTCTCCCCCAACCCCATTGGGACATTTATATACATCGGCCAAGAAAACGAGTCCCTATGCGCGATTGGCAAAAATTGAAATTCTACTGATGGACTCCGTTTTGCGGACCTCATCGACGATCACAACAACGACGACGACGACGACAAAGACGACGTTCATCTTCTTCGCGATGACCAAAAGGAACCTTCGCCAGATAGAGTTTCCTTTTTTCATTTCTTTTGCGTGTGCTTTGCTGACTCTCTATGCGCGAAGTGAAATTTGTGGCATGGATGCATCAACGGATAGCGGAACCTGCCAACTCGGTTCGTGGTCCGTTCAAGTCAGAGCCGCACCGGCCTGATGCGGGTGCCATGCCTCCACACTCGCGCGCTCTAAAGGAGAATATTTTTTGGCAGCACACCGGAATGGGATTTTAGATTTTAATGATTCGCATTGGTCCCGCGCAGTTTCACAACTCCCGAGTGGTTATTGTGGGGACAATCTACCAACAAACACACATACAACGACACACACGTGTATGCAGTGGCAGTCCTCCAATGACGGGTTAAATATAGGAATGGAATTTTAAAAATGACAGCCCAACGATTTATGGCGGATGCGCCGATAGTCTGACATGTTGGGCAAGTAAAAAAATCAAAACTCAATTTTATAAATCGAAGGAACGGGATTCGTCCAGTGCAACCCTCTGTCGAGCCGACATTCAACATTAAAATCGCATTTGAAGCATATTCGCTGCGCGTATACTCTCCCCCCAGGGACTGGTTTCCATTAATTTGTTTTTATCTCGTCCTGGGTCGGGTGCATCACGGCCAGATGGCTGAATCCTTGTCAAAAAATTATTATTTTTACACACCCCCTCTCACACACGGTAGGTACGTATACATCAGTCACAGGTAGGATGAACTGATGCCCTTTCCCTGTGTATCCTGATGGATGACGGCAAATGCAAATGAATGGGATGATACACTTGAAAAGCTTTTACGCCGTGTCGGTATTTGTGTACTTATAATGGCATAAGCCTCCTGGCGCACCACACCAAGGACTCCCAATTGGACTAACTAACCGGCGAGTGTCAACTCGCATCCAAGAGCAATGTCTGAGTAGAGGACGTCTTCTATTCGAACTCGTTGATGATGATGGAATGGCGGGCGGTAGCTGGTAACATAGCAAAAACGATATCGTCGCCAATCAACATATCTATAGCGGTATACACACATCCATCCTGCATCTATGTACGTGCGTAGGTATATATCAAATGTACCTCCTGGTGTACAGAATTTTTGAACTTGTGCATATCGCATATATGATGTTGTGTCGGGCTGCCGGATTAGATTGCGTAGATTGATTGAAGAGACACAAATGCAGTGTATAGTTGGGTATCGTTGATCCGGCTTAATGCTCGTGGGTACTTGCATCGAGTGGTGGCCGGAAGGCACAGAGTGTAACTAATTCGTGTGATAACATAATTGTCATTTGAATTTGCACAGCGGTAAGGACATTTGATGCGGGAGCAACTATTCAAATAGATCTTAGGCCGAATGTTGTTGATGCTGTTTGTTATGCCGAGTTTGCATAAGGGATGTGCATTGATGGATAATTTGAGAGATATTTTAATGTTGCTGGCTAACTTGGATTCAGTGCATTAGACGAACGGATGAGGAAATCGCCACTGAATCTCTCCAGGTGCGGCGAGCAAGAAGCAAGAAGCCTAAGCAAGGTCGGTCGAGAATTCCGCTCACATTATAATAGCTTTCGGAATTATTTTAGAGGGCTTTGTACTCTGGTTTCTCCTTGGAGGAAGAAATGCATCCTTCGGCACTCTCTCTAGTCCAGTTTCCTTTAAGAATGGAAGAATACGAGAGCTGGATCCAGTGGCAGTACCTCCTCATCAGATAATTGGTAAAAGTATCTTTTGCGGGTCAAAGCAGTTGTTCCTGAGCAATCGATTAAAATGTCATAAGCACCACTGAATGGTAAATGAGTTAACCATGTGACGTGGCATAAAACTTTTACTTTTGTGGCTTCCAGACTGAGCTGGCGACCTCTTGCAGCAAATGCTACCAATGTCAGAATAGTGGAGTAGAGGGCATATCACACCGCCATCCATTACCATCACATCAGACGTCAAAACTGGTGTTCTGCTGCCTATCCACAACAGGAACAATCACAGCATCAATAACAACAACCACAGCAATAATATCAACAACCACAGCAATAATAACAACAACCACAACAAAAACACCAGCAGCAAGAACAGCAAAAAAAAAAACATTAATAAAATTAACCACAACAATATAACAACAACTAAAACACAACAAAAACAGAAGCCACAACGAGCACCGTTGCAGCTCAAAAATTTCAAAAAGGCGAATAAAAAGGGGCCTCTACATAAAATAGATACTAAAATTGCTAAAAAAAGGCAGCGCCATAACATTCATTTATAACAAAAACAAACATATGTGTTTATTACAAAAAAAAAAAACCCTTTTGAGGCTCAAAAAGGGGCAAGATCAACAAAAGCAGAAAAAACCAGCGTTGCAACTGAAAATTAAAAAAAAAAAAAAGGCTAATAAAAAGGGGCCCGAGCCAAAAGAAGGTGCCTCTACATAAAATAGGTACCTAATAATATTGCAAAAATAAAACAGCGCAAAAATATTTATTTGTAACAAAAAAAAAGTAAATGTTTTTTTAAAAAAAAAAGTTGTTTTAAAACTCTGCAAAAAGTTACGCTGTAGATACACAGAATTCTTTTGATCCAGCTTTACAATTCACACTGCCTTATCGTAGGGAGTAGGTACCAGTTCTGCCTTGACGATTTTTAATGGAGATGCTTCTTTGAAGTTGAAGCCAGTGATGCCAGACTTTTCGGAGTCAAAAACACCCAAAAATGCCCTTTTCGCCCATGCTGACGTTAGACAAGTAAAAGTGTTATCATGGCCGATGCTTTGATACCCTCCACTGCATAAAAGCCATGCAAAGTTTTAGACATGTGAGGTAGTACGTCATTACATTGAACAACAGACAGAGAGACACATGGGCCTAATATTGATTTTGTATGGGAGGTACCAAAACTACTTGACCGACATAGCCCATTTTTAATACCAACTTGACGACGGTAAAAATAAGTGCTATCACCAAATTTCATTCGCCTATGTCAATTCCTTTGGGCGCTATCGTGCTTTCAACAGACAGACAGACGGACAGACGGACAGACGGACAGACAGACAGACAGACAGACAGACAGACAGACGGACATGGCTAAATCGATTCAGAATGTGATCCTAATTCAGTGCCCATGTTTTGTAACTCATGCGATAACTTTTCGCATCGAAAACTTAGGACCAAAACATTCCGCTGTTCATCGCATCTGGAAAATATTGGAGTTCTCTAACTCTATGCGAAAAGTATTCTGTAGTAATTTTTAATTTCATGGGAATTTTGGAACGATTTGCCAAAGCTGTCAAAATACTGCAAAACAAAACAATAAAAATTGAAAATTATTTCACAGGGATTTTCAGTTAGTTGTATCGTTGTTTTTAAAAATGTTTTGCTTTTCACTAATTTTGGGTGAAGAATACGATCGGCGAAACATGTAACAGATTCAAAGACGTGTACCAAGATCGTTTAAAAGAACATTTTGCTAATAATCGTGTTGTAAATAATTAAAGAGAAATAAATATCAAAAACAACTAAATATTTTTTTTTTATTTTCTATAAGAAGTTCATATAGTTAGCACAAATAAAAAGTAATCTGAACACATGTTGGAGGAACAAAAGGAGAGCAGCCTATTCGTTAGATTGCTTCTCTCTTAACATACCAAGTATCTTATCGGACTTAGGTAATATCTTCATATTTTGTGCTTCGATTTCATTAACTTTTTCCATCATCTTGGAGATTTTTGAGCCCCTCTACAAAACAAAATTCTTATTTACGTTATTTTTATATATTATTTCTTACTTTTTGATTTTGAGCCATTTGAATTATAGCCGCAAGCTTTGTGTTCCGTGATAAAATTCGACAATAGAAGTCAATATTTAATCGCTCTTGATAGTTACGGAACCTGAATATATCACAAATTTCCAGGGGTTTCATATCGAAATGTTCCATGTGATATAGTTTTCGATTCACACAGTTACAGAACGCGTCATGTGATATTATGGCATTTTGTTTCAATTCATATCGTTTTAGTGATAGATATATCGATGCGATAATTACAGAATATATATACTTTATGAGGTCTCCGGTGACTCCTTCTTGGCGTTACAAATGTAATGACAAAGTGAATATACCTTCCTGTAGAGGGTATAAAAACAACAAAATACACAAAATACCCTTTTTCGAACTTTTAGCTCATTTTGAAGGGCAAAATACCCACGAAATGGGTAATAATTACCCATACGATCTGGCATCACTGGTTGAAGCATTCCCTCAGATCGGTTTAGTTCATCAAAACCCGGACTTGAACACCCTGAGGTAAACCCAGACAACGATGCATACCACGAGTATGAGTCCGAGAAGACAGCCACAATTTATGTAAAATACAGTCAAACTTCCCTAACTCGAATCACTACTATCCAAGGTAAAAGTTCGACTTATAGAGACTTCGGCTTACAGAAATTATATTTTTTTATGGTTGTGAAATGAAACTGCAATTGTGTATACTTGTATATTTATTTTAAAATACGAAAACTTTTCACAAGTTACAGAGTATTAAAGAAATCAGAAATTTGTGACTGAAAATTTCCGTTTTTATCTTGTTATTTTCAACAAAAAGAGATTCAAGTTTGTTCAAAGCCTTATAGTGGTCATCAGTGGTAGTGTCGCACTCGTTTGTAAATATACATTCAACGTTTTGAAGGCGTTTTCTACATCGTTCTTGGAAGGATGATGAATTATTCCTTCTACCGAACCCTCTTCATCACTTTCTGTTGCGCTTAAAATCGGTTCAACTATTTCAGAGCTATAATACTCAATAATGTCGTTATCTGTCGGAAACAGTGATGTGGAAACCTCACTGTACACCATATTAACTTACTTGGCTTTACATTGATTATGCGCGACTGACACAAAAGAATTAAAAAACAAAAGGAGAACATAAAACAATCATTTTCGGGATTTCCCCGAACAGTAAAATAAAAATAACCAAGCATAATCGGGGGTTTCCCCTAAAAATTCGACTTATGAAATGGTCGTGCCATAATTCTTATTCGGGTTATGGAGAAATTCGAGTTATAGAAGTTCGAGTTACGGAAGCAGAATTGTATGCAATTTGCCACCTAAATGCTGTTGACACTCGATTTAGTTCGAGTTATAGAAGTTCGAGTTATGGAAGTTTGACTGTAGATCTAAGAAAACAAATATTGTATACCGTTGGGAACCTGTTGTTGAGCCAAAACATTTACCATCATTTGTCACCTAGCTTAAGTCAAATTGTATATACCAAAAGTTCAATAAAGCAAATGTAAAAAATGATCGGTTTAGTGTTCCAAAATTAAAGCGGTAACTATGCAACCCACCATATAACCGCTATTAATGGACATAAAAAATGCATAGTGCTGTCGGTATTTACATATACTGAGAAGGGAGTGACGAAAATTCAGGCATCACCAATCGGGAAAATATGACGCGATCATAGAAACGGGATGCCGAACTTTTGTCACATATAAATTTCAAGTCGTAGAAGATCCTTTTGGCAGCTGTTACCTGGAAAATGGAACAAAGTCCTATAAAGACACTGCGCCGTTGACTTTCTCGAAATTTAGGTTATAACCTCGCAAAATATTTCTGATTGACTGTCGAAACTAGTTCATTGGGGCGCGAGTTAAGTATCCATAGCAAAACATATTGAGAAAAAAGATAACATTATTTGTATTCAATGATATCTTTAGTCTCTAGTACAGTCTTGCACACAACGCTACAATGATAACATATGTAAAAGAGATAATATCGTTTGTATACAATGTTGGAATATTATCTCTTCTTCATTATCAAGCAAGACGATTGTACGCTTGGGTCTCCTTGTAGATAGATAAGAAAAGTATATAAATACGACTGTATGATGAATTTATCGATAGTCTTATTGTAACTACATAGTAGCCTTAAGCTCCTTTTAGAATTAGTAAAAAGTATTTCAATAATAAAGGACATAGTTCCAAATAAATATTGTTTAATTTTAAAAGTAAGAACCAAGTGTTTTAATTGGCGATCCTGCCAGGAGGTTAAATATACTTTTTAACTTCAATCGAGCGGACCTCGGGAACAAGTAGTGAAATCTAGTATAAACAGAACACTCGCGTTACCGGTTACAAGAATTACCTAGCATAGCAGGTACAAATATAGCTCCTTCGTACGAAGCAGCAAAGCAATTCAGTGAAAGTGTATATGTGGAAAAAAAAAAAAAAAACACACAAATTCGACGACAACAGACACGAGTTCAAAATGGAACAACTCGCAGTATTAATGGCAAGATTAGAAGCTTTAGAAACCAGGTGCAACACAGTAACACAAACCCTAGAGCACACACGCACAGAGAATGCAAGGTTAGCAGCAATAATAACTAACCAAAATCAAATAAACACTAATTTAGAAACAAAACTAAATGAAGTAAAATCTGGATTAGGCATAGTACCAAACATACCTGTGCTAGAGGAAATAAGAACCACATATACAGATGGTAGTGAAATACAGTTAGACGCATTTAAAAGCCTACCTATTTTCAACGGCGATCAATCAAATTATCGGTCGTGGCGCGAAGAAGCATCCAGATTAATGGACAGCATTAAAAACCTCAAAACACACAGTAAGTACGCAGCAGCATTGACTATAGTGAAAAGTAAAATACAGGGAGCAGCCGCGAATGTGTTAACTAATTATAACACAATTTTTAATTTTGAGGCGATACGTAACAGATTAGATTATACGTACTCTAATCAAGAACCTCTATACGTGCTACAAGACATGATGAAAGCCATCACGCAAAAAAGAAGCACACTGTCTGAATACCACGACGAGATAAATAAAAATCTCAATTTAATAATATCAAAAATCACTATGTCAGGTGATCCGCCGAATATAATCGACAGACTAATTAAAAATGCTAACGACGACGCAGTTCGTATATTCATTGATGGTATGAGTGACAACTTTACAAGAGGATCATTATATTCAGCTACAATAAATGATCTAGAACACGCATTCGCAATTGCTCGCAGAATAGAACATGATAATGTGCACAGGCATTTACATCTCACTCAAGATAAGCACCACAAAAATATGCCACATGAACACAGAAACGAAAGAAGACCAAACTATTCGAGCCAAACAACGAATTATCAACCCCAGAAGCAATACGATAATATGCAGCAACACAATCAAGGACCACGCCTAAACCCTTCCAAGAGAAATGACGGACCACAGCCGATGGAGATAAACTCGAGACAAATTGTACATGCACAGCGACAAAATTGGAATCAATACAAACCCGATGTATATAATCCACCAGCGAAACGTGAACACAGCGGGAGTTTCAACACACACAACAGACCGCAACGATCTTATCAGCAGAACTTCAAGCAGCAGAGAGTAAATAACTCCCGACAACAACGCAGAGACGATGTCAGCAGTACATATGCAGAAGCAGATGAAACGGAATGTATGGTAAATAATAACATAAGAATAGATCATTTAAACTAGTAGACGGGTTGCCCTGCTTAAATTTAACTAGTACTATTTCTAAGAAAATTTATAAAATTCTTATTGATACTGGTGCAACCCATAATTACATTAATAGAAAATGCGATTCTAGCGAAAAAATTAAAATTAAACCTATAAAAATAAAAACAATGCATGGTTATTCTATGGTAGATACAAAGAAAGTAGTTAGGATATTAAAGAAAAATATAACATTTTTTGAATTAGAGGATATTCAGTCTTTTGATATGATATTAGGATATGAAGGACTTAAAGTTCTAAACGCGGAAATAAATTTCAGTAATATGACTCTAACTACCATAAGCAGTGTCGAATCTATTCAGAAAATTAATTACATAATTGGGGAAAATAATATTTATAAAGCAGACATAGATAGACTGATGAAGATTAATAACAGCATAGGACCGTTACCCTTTACAGATACTATAGAAGCAAGCATTAGGACGACCAATGATAATCCGGTTTATGTTAAACAATATCCATATCCCATAGCAGATAACGAATTCGTAAACAAAGAAATACAGAAACTCTTACATGACAATATAATAGAAAAAAGCCATAGTCCTTATAACAGTCCCATATGGACAGTACCTAAAAAAGGTTTGGACGAAAAAGGAAAACCAAAACGGCGCATGGTTGTTGATTTCCAAAAACTTAACGCTCACACTGTAACAGACAGATACCCCATTCCGGATGTCAACATGACAATTCAAAATTTAGGTAAAGCCAAGTACTTTACAACGTTAGATTTGGAGTCAGGTTTCCACCAAATTAAAATCAAAACAGATGATAAAGAAAAAACAGCTTTTGCTATAAATGGCGCAAAATATCATTTTAAACGAATGCCTTTCGGGCTCAAAAATGCACCAAGCATATTTCAGAGATGCGTGGACGACATTTTGAGAGACTTTGTAGGTAAATTCGTACACGTTTACATTGATGACGTATTGATATATTCTTCATCTGAGGAAGAACATATACAGCACATAAGTCAAGTATTCGACGTACTCAATAAAGCCACATTAAAAATATCTGATGAGAAAAGTAAGTTTTTTCAAGAAGAAGTAGAATACTTAGGTCACATAATCAGACATGGTAGAATCACTACGAACCCTGAGAAAATAGCAGCTATAGAAAATTTTCCAGTCCCACAAACGGTAAAGGATTTGAGAGGATTTTTAGGTCTTACAGGTTACTATCGTAAGTTTATAAAAGGATACGCAAGCATAGCCAAGCCCCTGACATTATATTTACGAGGAGATAACGGTAAAGTAAACAAAAAACAAAGTAAAAATATTAAGTTAAATCTGAATGATTCAGCATTAGAAGCGATTAGAATTTTAAAAAATTATTTGAAAGAACAAGTCGAACTTTTTCAACCGGATTATAGTAAACCATTCGAGCTTACTACAGATGCATCCAACATAGCTATTGGAGCCGTACTAAGTCAGAATAAGCAACCTATACACTTCTTGTCAAGAACACTGAGTAAGACAGAAGAGAACTATAGCACAAACGAGAAAGAGCTATTAGCGATCATATGGTCCTTACAAAAACTCAGAAACTACATATATGGTATAGCAGACTTAACCATATATACCGATCACCAGAGCCTTATATATTCGGTATCAGAAAAAATCCCAACACAAAGCTGAAACGTTGGAAGGGAATCATTGAAGACTTTGGAGCAAAATTAGTTTATAAACCAGGAAACCTAAATCTTGTAGCTGACGCATTATCACGTCAACGCATAAATACTTCTACCATAGAAACAGCACATTCAGCTGAAAGTTCTTCTAATGATATAATAAAAACTGTGAATCAGCCTTTTAATGCATACACTGCACAGTTCGAACTTATTGAAGATATAACAAATAATATCGAAACACAAATCTATTTTGGTAACAAAATAAGACTCATAATAAAGTTTAAGGACAAAGACTCTTTACTAAGGCAGATGAAAGAAGTTATACAACCCCAAAAGATTGTAGCTTTGCATACGAAATTTGAAAACATATACAAATATGGTGAAAACATAAAAAAAGAATTCCCACTAGTAAGATTTATATTCACACCAAGAAAACTTCAAGACGTGACAAATTTGGAGGAACAACTAAAACTTGTAAGGGTAACTCACGAAAGAGCACACCGAGGGTTACGTAACAATATACAAGAAATCTCAGAGAAATATTACTGGCCCGATCTAAATAAACAAGCAAAGAGTTTCAACAAAAAATGCATAGCATGTCTATTTGGAAAATATGAAAGAAAACCTATCAGAGAACCCCTGAATAATTCAGAAATACCAACACATGTGGGAACACACATTCATATGGACATATACTTCAACGACAAGTATACTTTCCTTGTAACAGTAGATAAGTATTCTAAATATACAATCCTTCGGGAAATCGAAACTCGAAACAGACTGTACGACGTTATGGAAGAGGTCTTATCTAATTATTTCCCAAAATGTGAACGACTCATGACAGATAACGAGAAGGGATTCAAAACAGAAATGGTGAACCAAATGTGTTTGAAATACAACATAACTAAAGTAGAAACTCCAGTATACAGATCGACAGCGAACGGTCAGGTAGAACGTGTAAACGGTACAATAACTGAACTGTCTAGAATATTCACAATTCAGAATAAAACAAGACTTATCGAAGAAATATTTAGAACAGTGCGTGAATTAAATAATTCCATACACTCAGTTACCGGTTTGAAACCTAGAGACATTTTCTTTAATCAAAATAAATATAGCAATAGTGAAATTATAATAAATAAACTAAACTCAGCATCCAAAAAAGTGATCGAACGTCTAAATAAAGGAACTCGACACAGAGAATATAAAAAAGGAGATAAGATAATGGTAAGAATCACAGGTCTTAGAAAGAAATCTAACGCCAGATACATAACAAGAATAGTAGAAGAAGATAAAGGAGACACTGTAATCTCTAAAGAGGGAATAAAAATTCACAAGGATAACATAAAGAATTATCATTTTTTAGATGACGAAAATATTAATATTCCTAACATTACTAGGAATTGTACAGAGTCAAGAAGGGCAAGGAAACGTTCAAATAACTGAGTTACTAAACAAGAAGTTTATACTTACGCAAACAGATGACGTGTATTTATTCAAAGAACAAACTTATTTGTTACATGCCACCAACCTGACTTCGATATTTCAACCTTACGTAAATATCGTAACTAGTAACTATCAACCTACACAAGAAGAAAAAATTTGGTTAAGTAAAATTAAGAATTTAGCAGACCAATTACAAGAACATACTAGGCATACTAGATCAATTAACTTTTTAGGAACAGCTTTCAAATATGTGTTTGGTAATCCTGACCATTATGACTTAGTTAACATAGAAACGAGTATAAATAATCTCATAGAAAACAATAATAAACAAAAAACTATAAATTCTAGATTCGAACAAATTTTGCAACAATTCGAAGGTCAGAGCCTTAAAGAACATTTAGTAATAGAACAAGTGTACGAACAATTATTATTATTGACCAGAACAATTAATGCAGCAAAAAATAATGAATATTTATCAGAAAGCCTAGACTTAGATGACATTAAAAATATTATTCAACATGAAATAATTCAAGTACCCATAATAAATATACTTGAGTACTCTAAAATATTATTAGCTAGAACTGATGAATTCTTCATCACAATATATAAATATCCAGTTCTAATTAAATCATGTAAATTGTATAAAGTAACACCCTTAAATTCAAAACATGGAAAAATCATTACAGATAAAACAATTGCCTTATGTAACCAAACTTATTTAAGAACAAGAAATTGTCAAAATCATCTAAGTAAAAACATTTGTGAAATTAACTTTGAAGAAGAAAATTGTCTTATTCCACTTTTAAAGAATATAACTTCAAAATGCAACATTAAACAAGAATACGATTACGACTTAGAAATTGAATCCGGTGTTATGTTATTAAGCGGTAAGCATAAGCTAAATAATCAAACAATTAATGGTATAAACTTAGTTACTTATGAAAATACTATAAATCTAGATGATAAAATATACAAAAACATGCATAAGCAAATTAAAGAAGTTATATTAAGAAATCATAATTCAGAGTCTTACATCGACCAAATAATTAAAGAAGATACAATATACAAATTCGATAACATAGATACTTTAAAAAAACTAATTATTCCTTTTGAAGAAAAACCGATATTATCAACTATATACACAATTGTAACACTGATTGTTATTTTAGCATTTACGTACGTAATGATAAAAACTATACAATGTATAACAGATCGTCAAAAACAAAAAAAGATTGACGCATATAACAAAACTTATGAAAGAGAGATGTTAAAAATAGCGTCGAAAAATCGGGACGATTTCGTTTAACAAGGGGGGGAGTTAAGTATCCATAGCAAAACATATTGAGAAAAAAGATAACATTATTTGTATTCAATGATATCTTTAGTCTCTAGTACAGTCTTGCACACAACGCTACAATGATAACATATGTAAAAGAGATAATATCGTTTGTATACAATGTTGGAATATTATCTCTTCTTCATTATCAAGCAAGACGATTGTACGCTTGGGTCTCCTTGTAGATAGATAAGAAAAGTATATAAATACGACTGTATGATGAATTTATCGATAGTCTTATTGTAACTACATAGTAGCCTTAAGCTCCTTTTAGAATTAGTAAAAAGTATTTCAATAATAAAGGACATAGTTCCAAATAAATATTGTTTAATTTTAAAAGTAAGAACCAAGTGTTTTAATTCGCGCAGTACTCGACGTTCTTTTAAGCGGCAGCACCTTTAAGGGAGTTTCCTTGTATGTTCGATGGGTGTATACCTAGCTCATTCCTGTATTCCTCAACAAGAAACTGGAAGGATTGAAAGAAACTCTCCAGCCAGGATTAAGCAACTGCCCAGAAAACGCGTTTTTAATTCGACACATTTGCATTAATTTTGTTTTTTTTTTGTTCTCAAACTCTAAGCACTCTCAATCTGTCCACATCATAAACGAGTAGCAACCCGCTTGGCAGCTGGGAAAACATTGCCAATTTCGCAAAGCGAATGCTATGGCCCCACACTCTCAGCAGGGGGATTTTGGGAAACAAAAACTAACTCGCATAACACTAATAATACTTTATATGCTGTGGGACTTGATTTTTTGCGTGTCCACGAAATCATTTGTCGGATTTTGAGCAAATTTGCATTAATCAAACTATACACGCTATGAAACTGTACACACGCTCAAAGCTCATACATGACCTCCTTATCGCTATACCCACCCCACATAGTATTAGTACAGCAGGCCATGGTATTTTGTATATGAGAGAGGTCGTCGAAGAGTGCTGCTGCTGCTGCTACTGCGAAGGCTGAAAAAAAAAAAAGGAAAGACTCTGAAACAATTCCATTCATTGTTTAAGAGTTTTATAGTTCATCTCGGCGACAGCATCCCCGCCATTGCCCCAGCATCATCGCAGCATCCTTAAAGCCGAAGCTTAGTTGCCAAATAAATTGCCGATTTGAATATCCCATTTGAATATCGATAACCGGAGATAGATATACGGGGAGTACTTGCAACGACAAAAACGGGGACCGACAAAAAAAAACGAGAAAAATCAAAAACACCGACACATCCTGATTGTGTACGCTTCCGTTGCCAGTACCAGAGAATTAGTTTGTTGTATTTTCTTTTCCTGGGTTGGGGTGGGCGACATACACACTGACACTGACACTGACACACCACCTCCACTCGGGAGGGTAGTTTCGTGCATCGAAAAGCGAACGTATAGTGCACAAAATCGTATCGGAGTGTATGTAGAGATTTGCCTAGTCCGGGACGATTTATTTATTTTGATGATATCTTTCAGGATAATAAATTGAATGAGCGAGGATAACTGATTTTTTAGGGCTATGCTGGACATAAATATAAATATTCGCAGCGAAATATGTGAAGTGCTATAAAGAATCTGTGGGGTCAGGGTGGACGTGGACGAGTGTGGCCGCACGTCAGATCGGATACGTGCCACTGGCATTGGCATACACAGCCACACACGTTTAGCCTCGTGTGTCATGCCAGAGTAGGGGTGTAGTGATGCTGGCTACATAAGTAATGTCCAATGGTTTCGATTCGACGGCTCTGCTGCTCTGTGCACTCCTGACAGACGCTATAAATAAGCGAGGAATTGAATTTTGCCTACGTTCGCTTTGGCTCCACATATACAGTTGGGTTTTTTTTTTGTTTCGTCGCAACTCGCATCCATCAGATACGTGTTGTTGTGATAAAATCTCATCCATTCGCTCTCCGGAGCGCGCATTCTTTTTATTAATTTATTTCATTAGCTCGGGGCCCCAAGGATCTGCCAAACGCACAACATACTCAGACTCACTCGCACCCCCTCGGCTTTGGCTGCTTTGAAATCCTTAATGAAATTATCTAATCACTCCGATCGCAGAGCGAAAAAAGTATTACCGAGTACGGTACGGTAACAATTTATCTTCGCACCCAGAGCAGCAGCGAAAGATATCCCAATGAGTTGTGCGAGCTTCTAATCAAAGGTGATGTACATAATTAATGCGGCACTTGATTGTGCAACCCGACGCACACATAAATCGCAGCGCGGGGCGGCAAATGAAGATGAGTATAATGAGCGTAATGTGGAAGGCAAGGCAAGTATATGTCTATATATTTCTACGGCTGTGGCACGGCGCTTATCGATGTTTTGCTCTCAATTAATCATGGCATCGTCGGCGGTGTTGGTAATGCGTGGTTGGGGGTGAACTTTCTCCAACCTTTTCGAGCAGTTAATCGCAGCTGTAGGTCAGATAAGATGAGCCCCCAAGGTTGCGGGGATGTCGGTTTAGTGAATTTCATTTTCATGGCACATTTGCTGCAAACAAGAAAATAATTATGAGGCCAGAGCAACTACTGTCTATCGTTAAGCGTTATGGGGGCAACACTGAAGGGTTATGATGAGTGGGTACGGCTGTTGCGGTGGTATCATTTTTAGACGTTCGGCGTCATTATCGAGGGCGCTTGTAATTGTTATGAGTGTGGTCGAATGAGACTTTATCTATAGAGATAGGCTTTTTCGCTATGATGTCTGTCCGTCTGTCTGAACCCACTAGGCGAATTTTGTTGCTATGTCTATCTCAGAAACTAATTGACGTAGAAGGCTGAAATTTGCACTCAACATCCGGTCTAAGCTCCAGTTAAACGGCTTATACCAAACGGCGATACATCTACTGGTTTTAGAGTAATTGCCAATGTTATTTTCATACGGAAAAAAAACGGTTTATTTCTTGATTTACAAAAAAATGGATATACACCTTTTTCTTGTACATCATGCCCGTAGCTATAAATGTGCTGAAGACTGTTTTGCAAAAAATGTTAGTATTTTACATGATATTTACAAAAAAACGGTCAAACAATATATTAATCGTTAATAGTGTGTTCTCTCAATCGATTCCAATTGGAACTTTTCCAATGGATACTTATTCCTATGCACACATATTATTGTTCAAAAACATGCTCTCCGCAGTGTTGCAGGATTGGGCGCTTTGCCCTATATTTTGATATAATATTTTTCTTAAAAAACGGTAGAAATTTCTTCAATGAGCGCCCAGCACAATTTTGGTCTATTATCAACTTTTGTGTAAATTTGTTTGTGTTATTTTCTTACAAACCTACAAAACAAGAAATGTTTTCGAACAAACCCGCACTTTTACAACTTGGCAGCACTCTTGCAGTCAAGTGGCATCGAAAAGTCCTTCAACTTGCAGGCACACCAATTTATTTTGCAGGCACACATTCCACAAAGGCCGAAAAACACAAAAAAAACATAGAATTGGGAAAATTTTCAACGATTTTTGGGATTCTTTCTAGGCAATGATTTTGGGCTAAATTTTTTTAAGGCTTGGGAGCTTAAAGCAAGCTGAATTCTGGTAACCCTGGGTCTCAGTCATTTCATTATTTCATTCAATAGAGCGTGTTCTCAACTCCTAGGTACTCTTAAAAAAAAATTTCGAAGTTTCCGCAAAAATACGGAGCCTTCGGTGCGCGAGTGACACTCGCACTTGGCCGGTTTTATTTAATTTTGTTGTCAAGCTATATCGACCTATATATCAGGCATTTGGAGCCCCCGTGAGGATGGGTGCACGGGACCTTTGTGCCCTTATGGTAAGAACGGTTCTGCTCATTGGCGCTTTTTGTAATCTCATTCCTACACTAACCTCTAGGCCGTCATTTTCCATTTCACTTCAGCACCTTGGCATTTTTCTTAACCCACCATAAGCATTTGTACAGAAGAACTGAGTCTATCTTTAAGCGCACAAGGTCCGATTTATCAATTTGGCCTCCAAATGTTTCCGGTCATAAATAACAAAATAACTTTTTAGAATTTAACGAGCTTCCTTTGTTTGGTTAATATTATCTAGAAACTTGGTTGGTAACAACTGATAAAGTGTGTTTTTTTTAACAGAATACATTTAACCTGTTTTAAGGTAGTTTTTAACATCGAAAAGTTTTTTTTCAACAGAAACTTGGCTAATTTTAACCCGTTTTTTTACCCGAGCAAAAATCGCACTCGGTTAAAGCCAATTTTTGAGCATGTAGAAAACTAAGAGCTTCCTCGTTTTTTTTTTAAGCCGCGCCTTAACCTGGCGCTGCGATTTGGCGTCGATCTTTTACTGTGAAATCTCACTTAGACCGACAGTGGACCATTCGCACTTTCATCGGAAGGTGCTTGGAAAAACAAATTACAAACATTACAAAGAGTTGAAAGAAATATTTGGATTGTGGATTATTATTTAAGATCTAATAAAACGGGTGGAAATATTAATTTTCCTCTGTTGGCCCACATTCGGCAGCTTAAATTACCTAACATTTACTGGGGGTCAATTCTGGTTGCGTGAAAAAGTGAAATAAAAATGTTTTCACCGCAATTCCGATTCTCGTTCTACGAAAATGTGAAGTCAAACATCAAACATCGCTTTTAGTACTGGGTGAATCAAAAAAATGAAAACAGTTTATTCGAAACGAATGTGAAAACGATTTATTCGATTCACTTTTTCACAGAACGAGAATTGACCCCCATTAAAATGGATAAATGGTGTTAATTTTCAAAAGACTTTACTGAAGAGCGGAGCGTGCAGATTAAATATCAATATAAATGTATTCCGTTTTATTTTATTTTATTATTTTGTTTCGCCCGTTTACTTTTGTCCTACACTGTTTCATATAAAATATATCACTCAAACAGCTTATTGGATATACTGATGCGCCACAAAATGAAAAAATACGTGCTAAAAACATTAAAAATTAGTTCGTTAATTTTATGTATACACTGTTGTAAACAAAATTATTTTGTGAACAATTAAATAACCGCAGACCTTTTTTTTAACAAGATTCCTAAAATTTTACCAGTTTTTTCCTTTCTCTGTTAGCTCTTTTTTCAAAAATAATCTTACAACAGCCTAAGATTTAGAAACACCCTGTGAAGCAATTTTCTTGAAATTCGCTATTTTTATAGGCTTGGAAATTTCCTTTAAGAAGAAAAAAAATTGTAGCGATATCTTCATGCCCTCAAAAGTTATTATTTTTGTAACCAAAAAAGTAATTTTGAACCACAGTGGGGCCTCTCAAGTCAAGTTTTTTTTTTCGGCCCTAAAGAATTAAATGAAATAATTTGTGACAAATGAACTTGTCAATCAAGTGACTAAGGGGGCCTTTGAAATCCACGAAAACAGAAAAGTTACAAAATTTGTCCACCATAGGGACAATGACAGGCATGGACAAAGCTTAAGGAAAATACTTTCCGCACTTTAATAGGAAAACTTTGAGTCCCTCGTTTAAGTGGCCAACGAACAATGGAAATCTGGCCACCAAGTGAACGAAAGTGACTGCTTTCTGTATATAAACAAACACAAATTGTTCTTATTTAAACCAAACAAGTGAACAATTAAAGTGTTCTTGTGAAGTTTTACCTGTCATTCTCTTCAATGAAGATAACTCGGCGCGGGAAATTTAAATTGCTATCGTCCTTTCGCGCATACCTACCAGAATGTTATCATCGCAAAATGGAAATAATACAATCAACCGGAATTATCCCCTGGGCATATAATACCAAACAGTCAATGCAAACAATGATTCGTAGCGCGTCGTTTTATTCTTCCTCTCCGGAACGCTACTTCTCTGATTCATTTTGATGGTAGGTATACAGTACAACACTCCCTGGCATTCGTTTATATAAATACACTCCGACTCCATCCAGATCCAATGCGTGCTACCGACCATTGTGTTGGTCCATGGTCCCTGATTAAAAGAACACGACACAACCGAGAGAGGAAATAAAAAGGCAGAAACTGTTTTCGCTTTTTGTGGTGTCTTCCTTGTGCAGGGTCGGGGGAAATAATATTTCGAGAAAAATTAACCAACCGAAAATGAGACAACACTGGCTGGCAGCTAGCGTCCAGTCGCCGCACGTACCTACCGTCCTTTAAGCAGATGTATTTGTATATGTGTACAAGTCAGCATAAACAATTCTGTTTTCAGCCAACAACAAGGAGCAGCGGCTCCCCCACCCCCGTTGAAGTATCTTTCGATCGAAGAAACGTTTGTTCTCCGGCAGGATGGTGTTACAAAGTATCTAGGACTCGGGCGGAATGTATCTATTGTCACTAGTGCCAAATTTTCCAAGCGGAACAACTTCTTGGCGCCTTCGCCGGCGCACAATCCATACATCCACACACACGCCACTTGCAGTGATCTTCATGCAAAGATTGCCCTGCGCACTGTATAAGTGAGGTGAGGGTACGGCGAGGGTCTTTTGAAGAAACCTATATCGTCCCGTGATAGCATCCGTTGGGGCAAGCGTGAGCGCAGCAGAATCACGGGCTGAAGGTGCACCGATAGTGGCTCCCTTTTGGGTTGTGTGGTGTTAATTAGACCTTTTAATTGCGTGATTTAGAGAGCTTCATTAAGCTCGTGAATTCGAGTGAATCACGCGCTCTTATGTAGTGTACATCCACGCTGATGATGGGACGGAGGTGCTCTCGCATATCTCGCCGAGATACTCTGCGGGATATATATGGGATGCGCTGGCCGCTGCTGAGCCGCTTTAAGCGGCGCTGACGGTTGATGATTGTGCCGGTTGATATGTGATGTGGATGGATGATTGTCGTTCGCTTAGGACGGTGCTTCCTCTTCTTCTTTTTGGTTCGTTCCTTTGCATTTTCTCACAAACAGTTGGGTGGTGTGGTATTAGTATAAAAGATGCCAATGCGATCCGCGCATGGAGTGCATTGCGGACGTTTGCATGAAGCGATGCATTTGGCCTGATAACAGAAGACGCCCGGGTTCAATGGTTTGTTGTGTAGCTGTGGTATATATACACACGCCGCCAAGTCTGGTACGTGCCGACATAGACACGTGAAATGCGCGCCGCGGAGCCATTCGTGAGGTGAGTGCATTCGGCCTTATATTGATTTCCAAATTAATTAGGAAACGTAAGGAGCTTGTAAGAGGTTCAGATCTACAGGGTTTCGGTGCAGAGGGATGTCCTAGGACCCGGAAGCGGTAAGGGACAAGCACACCACCTTGGCCCTTGGAAATGACTTCATTTCGCGACAGAAAGCACGAGCACAATAAGTTCTAAATGGAATTTGTATTCAGCCCGAAAGGCCTAGGTCGGCTATGGGGTCTGTCTGGTATTTGCCAGAGCAAATGTTGCTCGGAAAACTGGTCCAACCATTGATATACACAAGTGTGGACAACATTTCCTCTCAGCGCTATAGAGACTGCCTTCGCAGTGCATTTGAGTTGACTTGGAAGCAGTGTTGTTACATCGTGGGATTTATCCCTTTTTGTGGGAGTTTCGATGTCCGAAAAGCCTTCCGTGGGATAAAGGGAAAAAGCACCAAATCGTGGGATTTTCAGAAATCTAGAAAAAAAACCTTCAAACTATAAATTTTTGGTGAAATTCCATAAAAACGCCTGTATTTCACCATGATTATCATCACACTGAATGTCCATAAAAAACCGCTCTTGTAAGTCGTCTTTTATCTTAATTTTCTAGTACCAAAAAATAATCATAGCAGTTTTACAAACTGCGGATTTTTTACTAAAGGTTAATTTAACGTGATTTTCTTTCTGTGTAATACAAATTTTACTTTTAAAAAATGGATTTTCACGCAAAAAAGTACCGTGGGATTGTAAAAGGGAATTTAAGTACGTTGAAAAGGGAATTAAAGGGAAAAATTTCCACGCTTCGTGGGATAAATGAAGAGAGAGCACTCTCTGCCAACACTGCTTGCAAGTCAAAGACTGAAAAAAATACCCTTTGTTGATCGCAAACATTTTAGACAAGTCCCCTTTGCATGCCACAGAACTACAGCCACCGGCCCAGATTTGGCTGCAATTTTTTTTCCGAAATGAACGACAAATCCACTGAGTCTTCTATGAGTCTTCTTAACAAAAGGATTTTTCTATGATGTATTTATTTATTATTTATTTATTTATCTAGATAATTTACAAATTATTTATCGAGTCGAGACCATTTGAAGCCATTTTTAGAATTGAATAATTATACAAAGAGGGAGAGAAAAATAACAAACTCTATAGAAATTAATTTAAACGTCATTAAAGTTATGATGAAGTGATGTGGCTTGTTTGATGTGCTAGATTGACTCTGGGTTATTTGGATCTAATAGTTTTGCCAGTTGTTGTTGAAAGTTGGGCTCAAGGTCATCATCTTTAATTATTTTAGGATAAGTTTTACTTTTATGCCAGACTGATAAGTCCACATAACAAAAAACACATTTCTCTGGATCCTCTTTGGTGTAGTAGTGTCTACTGGTGAAAAACGTTTTCCCCAGCCTCATGCGTATTCCATAAAAACGCAATTTTCCCTGGTTAGGTTTTGGGGTGTATGGAGTACGAAGATATTGGGGCTGGTATGTATGCAGGAAGCGAGGTAGCAATTTCTTTCTTTAAAAGTCCAAACTGAATTCGGGAATTCAACTGTGAGTGGCACGGGGACTACCGGGCCGTTTTAGCTGAATTTTTTTCGAAATAAACAACAAATCCACAGAGGCGTCTAAGAAGCAAAAGGATGTTTCTGTCTATAGCTTTCTGTTTTGTTTCTAGAGCGTTTTCTGGGGTAAGCGGACGTCCTCGCTTAGACAAACGATGAGACAAGTCCCACTGCATTCTTAAAAAGATGTTGCCCTTTATGGACTAGGTGTATAGAATTCTGGGCAATAAGTACCTCATCGCCTGTCCTTCTCACTTATACACTCCCCTGTTAGGTTTAGAGTTCTGTTTAGCTCTCCAAAGTATCAAGGAAAGTTCTTCTTTAAAATATCGCTTTCCGATTCGGAGCGCAAGCAAGCAAACAGACTCAAGACTCAAGCTGTAAAAGGTCGTTAATTGAAGCGATTCCATCAGTTCAGATGGACTCATGATTTTGTCTAGTGACTGACACCGGTAAACTCATTAAAATCGTCCACGAGTCCTCTCGCAGCATTTTTTGGCACAACCACTTGAAAACTAGTTTGTCAGTTTTGGAAAGTTTTCACTTTTCCACTTTTCGTATTTTCTATATATTTTTTTTATTTTCTGTCAAAATAAATTTCCTCAAAATTTCAATATTCTTGGCTTGGTTGGTGTAGGACGGAATCATTGCACAGCGGCGGCCGGTCAGTGCAATGAAGTCTTAAATCGTGTCCTTCCTTGCCGTGGGATTCTTGCAAAATGCGCAGGGCGACCAAAATGCTGTGGATATCGACAGTCTTGTTGCTCTGGATACGAAGAAGGCATGAATTGAATATCCTCTTTCCAGCCGCCCGAATCCTCATTAAGAATTCTCGACATTCCTCTGAGTTTGAAGACGGCGTAGAAAATTGAGTTGTATTGTAAAAGTAAGTCTGCCACATTTTGGTAAGCAAAGCTTAGGTACAATGTGGGCTCCTGCAAGCTCGGAAGCCTTACATAGGAAACAATCATTCTCCGACATCCCTGAAAAGTCGGATTCAAGTCTTGGTACACTTAATTTTGACACACCCTATACGATGTGTTAACAGAGAGGATTGTTACTCAGCCTTCTCAAACAAACTAGAGATAAAAAACTTAAATTTTGTAGGGAAATTTAATGTTTGGGCGAATTGGTTTAGGTTTTAATCGGAATGCTTACCTGATGGCTGTGACGATGGGCTCGCTAAAGTGCCTTGTCTTTTGTGACGATCTCACAACCCCACTAAAGCCTTTCAAGGAAAAGCTGTGGAAATTATTTATTTATGTAGGTGGTTATGTTCGGTCGACCCACTGTTGGTTCAAGATGGAGCCTTATGCGAGATTTTTCCCTACATACATCAGATCTCTCGTTAACTGCGGTGACCCCTCCTCAACTGTTTTGTGCAGGGTACCTTTTTCTCAACGTTACTTTGAGTTCGAAGATGGCGTCAATTCGTTTCCATCTTGTTTGAAGCGATTGGGACTGGGTACTGGGTACTGGGTACTGGGTAGCCCGGCAAATTGTGTCGCGCCTTATGGTTTCCTACGCAGCACCCAACCTGCATGCGATTTGCGCCGTTTGTGCAATATGAGACGCCATTAAAACGAACTCGCAACGTGGCGGACCGCCAACAAAAAACCCATCGCAATCCCAGGAATTGCAATAAAAATGACAAACGAAAACGAAGTAATTTTTAGCATTTCATTAAGTATTGCATCGATGCAGACGTCAAATGTTCGAATACCTGAATACCTGCAGCGAGTATGACCATATACGTCAGCGCTCACCAGCCTCCGTGCTTCGTTGTCGTCGCTGTGTGTCTCTGCCTGTCTGCTGAAATTCTACGGAAGAGACTATATAGATACGCAGACTGTCCGTGGTGTCCAGTCTGTCCCCATGAGTGGGCCACAACTTAAAATCACTGCTGCTCCCGATCCCGGACCCGATGCGTTGTGGCCGATGTGGATGTCGATGCCGCTTCGGCCAACAGTTGACGACAACGACGACGGGCTGACAGCCAGACACACACGCATCAGAGATTGCGCGTCCACAACAACTGGACTACTGTGCAGCTAAAGGCTGCACCATAAAACTTGTACAGCTGAATGATGTGCGTGTAGGTTCCATTCACACAGCGCGAACGTGCATATGCAATATACTTAGTAAATCAGACCAGAAGATACGCAGATAAATTTTTTTTTATTCGTGTTCATTTTTTTCGCCGTCTATCTGTGGCAAACTGTCAAATTCCATTTGGAGGGCTAGAGAGAATTGTGCTGCTGTTGGTCCGTGCACGCAGACGGATACTGTTCCTGTGGCATACTCCTTAACGTCAGCAGGGTTTTCGTGTACGCATACTGCTCCCTGCATAGTTTCACGATCCAGGTCTTTGGCATTCGCTACATGCCAGAGTAAGTTTCATTTATTTTTGTTTTCTTTTTTTTTTTTTAATATCGACACCAGTTATGCGAGCAATGTTGACAAACGATCGGGTGATGGTGGAAATGCCTCTTCTGTCTAGGAGTGGAAAAACATATATTAATCACCGGATACGCCAGTAAATCGGTGAAGATTTGAATGTGCAAACCAGGCCAACGGCCAGCTATGTACGATGTACACATTGGGAAAGTGTATCACATATGGAGGGCGGCGCAGCGCAGCGGTATGTATACGTATGGCTCTACTCGAGAAGAGGATTTTTCGCTTTCCCCCGTTTTGCCAATCAATATTCTACGAGAACGCTTCTTGAATACTAAATAGTCTCAAACTTGATGGACCTGTTACCTTTATTTTTGCCTCTGACTTGGTCTCGGTCTCGGTCTCGGTCTCGGCTCTCTGGTACGCTGTATACATTGCGTATGTACAGTGGGCCCACACCAAGTAGTGGGAAGCATCCCTCTTTACGCATACTCGCACATGGACTGTGACTGGAGACGGAGACCGACCCCTCGGAGCTATTTTTTGTTCGCTTTCTGCTTTCGTTACTTTATTTTGTAAAAATATTTATGTACCTAGTGTATTTGGGGGGATTAATACATAGTTTTCGTTATTTTTATTGTTATGCTGGCTTATATCCGTTGTTGGGTATTGATTTTCGGTTTTCGTTTTATTTGTTCCGCGAAATGGAGGAAGTATGAGGGGCGGTCAATTGCTGGCCCCAGTAGCTTTCGAAAGAAGTGGTTTGCGGTGTCAAGCCGTCGACAGGAGAGTGCAGTGTTTTCAAGAGAAGAAGGAGCTGTTCAAACATTTTGCGGTGTGATCAGCTTTGGATCTACTGTGGCGGAATCTTTTACCCTTTTATATAAAAAGGTTTCTTAGGGGTGCAGCCAATTTGACAGTTCATACTTCAATTCGACTCGTATCAGGTCGAAGTGGACCAACCAGTCGCCTCCTGAGCTCAACTTATCCAACGGCTTGTTAGTAGCAGCTTTAGATATATATTTCAACTGTGACCAACTTTTCCTTAGAGTTGTTCCTTTTGCTTACCTAAACGAGCTACCGTGAATAAATCTGCAGAGATACAGACGTCGTTTTACATAAATTGCGGAGGTAAGTCCCGTAGTTTCATGTCCCCACTGTTTTTTTTTTTTCAATCTTGATGATGGGAACAAGTTTTTGGTTCGGGCTTTGGTCTGGAAGGTTCTGGAAGAGCTAAAATTTGTTCATAAAAATGTAATCATAAAAATAAATAAATACCTAAATAAATAGTTGGCGCAACAGGTTTGTAGGGACCCTAGGCCTAGCTTCTCACAACCATTCGTTTGTGTGAGTTTTTCATTTTTGGGACAAATGGAAGGGATCCACAATTTTATGCCGGGTCCAAACGGCTAATTGAGAAGCTCCTTCATGACAGTTATACTCTCGGATGTTTGTCAGACGTTCGCGAGAGGTGGCGCTGCGGAAAAAAACCATAAGTTGGAATTTGGGTTTTTTCCCAAAATCATGTTTTTCAATATTTAGCTTTCTGCGGGCGCTTTTTCCTAACCCTTTTTTTTTGTTTGCAGGGTTTCACAAAACAAATAAGTGTATAGAACATTTTCTTTTTTTTTAACCATTTTTCCAAATTTTTTTTGACATTAAATAACTTTTTTTTTTTCAAATTTAAAAATGGTTTTTATATTTATTTTTTTCTTTTGTTTGTATTTATTTGCTGGTTGGAAAAAGAAGAATAAGCCGAATTTTATTGCTTTACTTTTGGAAAGCAGAATTTTGTAATGAAAAACCTAAAAAAAAAATATCGAATTTTGAAAGCAGCACTTTGACCCGCTTCCTATATTTTTTTTGCTGCATCTTTTTGCTTTTTCCGCGTCATCTTGCATCTTTCTATATGGTATAGAGATGCTGCCATTTCTACTGCTTCGACTTTCCTTTGTAAAATGATCTCTAGCCGGTTTGTGGTTCTTCACCTTCTTCTCCCTAAATGGCGATTCAGTTCAGGGTGACCCTGCTTCGTGGTTCATCTATAGTAAAGCTGGTATCCATTGCGACTTTCTATTGCGCAGAATGCTTCCCCGTAATTGTTTTGATTGCGCAAGGTCTGTATTTTGGTGAAAGTTTCTGCTTCCTTGTTGTTACCTTTCGTTGTAAAAGTGCCCTCTCTCAGACCGGTGCCAAATACAGAAGAACTGTGAACTACCACTATGAATTCCGTTGGCACAAATAGGCCCGATGTCATTATGGGAGACTGCATCATTGGAAGGCTTGTCCTCAGATTTGGTATCGCTGCAAATGATTTTTGAAGAAGCTGCATCGACGAGAAGGAGGAAGAGGCGACTATTCTTCACTTCTTTGTTATGAGTCTAGGTTCGGCGCAGGGGCATCTTCGGAGATGTGGAGTAGGACGGTGACTCGTGTACCTACAACTTCTTTCTTATCTGAAAAGATTACGTCTTGGAGAATACTTTTTGGAAAATCTTGGTTCCTTATTCCTATTTACTGAGTTCGATTTCTGCCAGCATTGTGGGCTCGATGTTTTGCCGTTGGGCTCCGATTTTGTTATTTAGTCCACCACTTGCAAAGATTGGCACAAGCCCGCCTTATTAGGTCTTGTACCAGAACCAGATAGCAGCCAAACCGCATGCTATATCTGCACCTACATACGAATAACCGAATGCCGCTGAAACATGAAGCTTTTTCTATTTGTTGTTCCTGACAGGTTTTTAGAAAGACTGGGGTGTTTGTAGCTACCCGCAAAAATCTTGGAAGACCTAAAACAAAAGTTACTCCCACAGGTGTTGACTTCTGCCTACCCCACCTATGCCAGTCGACTTTATCAATCTGAAACCTTGTTTCCATCAGCAGACCATAATTACGACTTGGACGAACTTAGTCGTACTGCCTATTGTGGCGGTGATACTCCAATTCAGCCTCCACCTTTTGGCAAGTTGAACGGAAAATACGATTTCTCCAAAGTGGCTCACAGTTGGAAGGTTCACAAATGGCTGAAGACAGCGCTAGCTCGTCTTGTCACAAAAGAAAGCGTACTAGAGCTTCATCTGTTTTTTTTTTTTAAGTCACGAACTCATTCTCTTTCCGGGACTGTAATTATCTGCTGTCACCACCAGAGCTCTTATCCAGTCGCTCGTGGATGTTTACATCGAAGGCACATCGACTGTTTTTTGGACAAACTCTCAAAATTCTCTTGCGAACCTATAGCAAAGCCTTAAAAAGCCTGTGCATAGCTGCACCTCACTGGTGAAATGGAAATACACATAACAGCGTTTTACAACTACCACCAGATGCACTACAACTTCTTAGGATGCACTAGAGATCGGACCCCTTCAACCTCTTCCTCCTGAAATAGAGAACTGCACTATAAAAATCAATTTCAGAAAAGAAAAAAAAAACTTTAACATGCCCATTAAGGGCGATAAAAAAGAATTAGCCCACCGGCACCCGGCTGTCCCAAACGACATTTGTACACAGTGCAACAGCTCTTTTGCCACATCTGTCACATTTCGCCTCAATTCATGTGCCAGCAGCCTAAGTAGCCGCAATAATTGTAGAGCTGTCGCCTTTACCCCTAGGCGCACTCCAACGCACATTCGAATTGCCAAAAACTACTGTCAACCACCACACCATGTGGAGTGGAAAGAAAGGAATCGAAATCCCATTACCCGCTTCCTCGTTCACATGGACCTGGGCAATTAATTTGAAAAAAATAGAAAACTGGAACAAGATTAAGAACCAAACGATGGAAATCAACTGAAGATGCCTCGAGGCGAGCTGCCACCGTGGTTGGAGATTTTCTTGTAACAATGGCGGCAACCCCCCACATATTCGCGTCATTTCACTAAGCGAATGCAGGTAAATTAAAAATCAGCGCATTAATATTGCAGCATCGTTTTGCGTTCGGCGGCGTGTACACCCGAACGTACGCACGCACGGGTGTAATAATCATATGAGTGCGATGGCAGCGCCTATATTTTGTGTGATTTTATTGTCCTTTCTGGGGGCCGTTTTGTGTTTGTCGTGTGTGCGCCGGGACTTGGATTACTAACAGCAAATTAGGCCGCCGCCGCATTCTATGCTGGAAGTTCTTTGCGTCCTCCCAGAACAATCAACGGAAAAGGACCAACCGTATGTACGGCCATCACAACGACAACTACGCCGGGGTTGAGCGTTATTTCTCATCTCTGTGGAGTTATCGTTATGATTATTGCATGAGGCGACCCGCAGTTGCTATATGGCGAGTTGCACCCCTGATCTTGTACCATATCCGAGGAGAGAAAGGCAATAATTCCGGGACAATAATTCGCGTGCCTTGGGGGCGTCATTTGGACCTATTACAATAAATTTCTTTTCTCTTTTTCGATGGGTCGGCTTTTTGGGAGGGGTGTGTGCCAGAGATGTTGCGGGCGCGCACGGTTAAGCGAAGAATCGGACGGACATCAATGAAGCTCATTGCTGGTATTATGATACGAAAGGACGCCATTAATTTCTATTATAGTTTGTTTCTATTTCTATTTCCATTTCTATTATATTTCTCTTTCTTTATTGTGCGTGTTGTTCTTCTTTTTTCTTTTGCTGCTGAGGGTGAGATAGTGGGATTGCTGTTCGATGTCTTTATGCGGCAATAACAATATTTATGAATTAATATTCCCGAGGTCGGACGCATGGCAAACAAATTAGCTCTGTCATGTCGTGTATCTCTGGGGGATAAGGCGTCGATTCAAGGACGTTTTGTGCGGTTACATGGGAAGATTCGTCCTCGTGTGAGAACGGTTATGGTCTATTTTCAAGAATTATTCCTTGAGGTCCAGTCGGTGTGAGTGAGCCCCTATAGTTTAAACTGCAATACTAACAGCCTAAGAGCTTTTGAAGTGGCTTAGCAGTTAGTGTGGCGGCTTTTAAGGTAAATCCACATCTTAAGGGATTTTCTCCACAAGCCAAGCCAATCGAAGGTCGGACAAATGTCCGTCATTCGAGAAATTTTTTTACACAATTTCAGAGATCATGATCAACACAGAAGAGATTCAACCACAGGGAGAATGTTGACTCTCCAACGTTTGGTGGCCAAATTCTAGGCAACGTGTTCTGTAAACAATCAGCGACCAGAGCATTGCCGCGGTCCGTGAAAGTGTACACAGGAGAACCCACGCAGAAAACGAATTTTGAATTTGCGGAATTTTGGTCTTACCCGTAAAAGATTCAACTGACACAGGAGCACAGAGCTAACAATTAAGACAACTCCGTTTGTTTGCTGACAATTTTGGCCGAAAAGTAATTTTTAGGCGCACTTTTAGGTAAATGGCTGTGTAAACAATCAAAATTGGCGCAATGCATCTAAAAAAGTTGCTGCTTGTTGGGGACTTTGAGTTGGCGGGGATTTTCGTTCGTACTTTTTCGAAAATGACGTTGGTGAGGCCATCGCCTTCAACAGCGAATGCTACAAAGTGGTGCAAATCGATTTCTTTTGGGCCTAAATGAACGGTATGGAAGTGGACGTCACGTCGATCCAGCAGCATAGGGCTACGTGTCATACAGGAGTTACGCCACGATTTTGCATGAACCATTTGAGGTTATGGTTATCTTTCGCCGAGGTGAAGTGAAATGGTCACCAAGATCGTGCGATCTAAACCCGCTAGAACTGTTCTTGTTTTAGGTTTCCTTAAGTTGCCGGTCTATTCCAATAAGCCGCCATAACCCTTAAAGCCAACATAGCCAATGCCATCGCTTAAATTCCGCCGGACCTTTGCGGCAGAGTCATCAAAAACTATAATACTCACATAAATGCCTCCATGAGCAGCCGCGGCGGACATTTGAACTAGGCTTGTTATATTTCCTACATAATGGCTACATGGGCCTTTCAATAAAAAAAATAATTCGCTACTACCCCTTATCAGGGTTGCCAGAAGTTTGTCGGCTGTAGGCGCCCAAACCTTGAAAACATGTAGCCCAATATCGTTGCCCTGAAAGTAGCCCAAATATCGTTGAAAATAAAAGTCGATTCTTGTATTTTATTATGAAACATTTATTTTTATTTAACGAAAACAAAACAAAATATCACAATGACTTGCTTATAAATCAAAGATCTTGAACATGTAGAAAAAACTTAAATAAAAAAATCACAAAGATATGATAGCTATTTTCGGTTAATATTCATCCTCATCATCATCACTAACCCCTGCATAAACTGACGTAAATTTGCTTATCATTTCTGATGTCTTTGCAACATACATTTTTTACTGTTGAATCGATGCGTAAAGCTTCAAGAGACTCCGTCGACAATCTGTTTCGGGTTTTGGTCTTTATGGAATTCATAAAAGAAAACGCTCGTTCTACTACAGCATTGCTTACTGGAAGTGTCAGTAATTGGATGGCAAACAAACTTAAATCTTTAAAAATTACTTAAGTCCAAAAATGTTCTGGATTTTGTGGTATCTCGAGAGGAAACACAATTTTCCAGTCAAATACTAACAATTTATACCATTGATCCTCCAAAAGTTTCTCTTGTCCTGTGGAAGCATTTCAATCGGAAGATCTCTGAAGTTCCGACGTATAACGAAAAATGCGGGTTCGTTGGAAAATGTTTTTTTTTTAGTTTTGTGAAAGAATAAAACAATTAAAAATAACAAAGCAGAAAATACAACGATTGCGTTGGGCGCTCATGGAAGAATTTGTATCGTTTTTTAAGTAAAAAGATAGCCCAAAATACGATAAAGCGCCCAATCTGGCAACGCTGCCCCTTATACAGCTTGTTTTATTTTATTTCAACATCGTCCAATCCTTATTTAAAAACCCTTTACCTATGTCTAGAGTGATGCGGAGATTACTGATTATTAATTGATTATTTTGTTCGGTTCATGCATTCACTAAATTGGTTTACAAATACAATTTTGAGCGCTGCATCTTCCTCGCCCTAAACATGGCTTATTGTGTTTTTTAAACAACATTTTCTTTAGTCGTAAATTTATTAAAGTCGTCCGGCTCACTGTTTGAAGGGACACTCTGAAAATAATTTAATAATAATTTAACTAAGTAAGACAGATATAGGTATATCTAAGATCTATTTAAAAATTGTCAAGTCGATCCAAGCTCGCCAGCTCTGGCTCTGAGATCATGCTCATCTCTTATCACATCAATCACATTTTACGCAGTATTTCTTTGTCCATTTTATTTATTTATTTATTTAGTAGAAATATATTCTTGCACTGTTAAAAAAATGTTTTCCAAAACCTGACCCATGAACCGATGTGCAAATTCAAACAAAAATCTCTAGGCTCTAGGCTCTAGCCCTAAAGGCGGTACAACTAAAAAAATTACGGTACCAGAAGTTGGGTTCTGGATATATTACGTTTGGCTATGAAGGATATGATTGGAGGTAGATCCTGTTCATTAAGAATGTCAACATACATTTTCAAACTTGTCCATATTAAGCTAAAGATTGGGGAAGGGGTTTTTCCCAGATCTGCACTTATTGGTAAGTAAGAGAGAAAAGTCCCAGGGCAAGGTCATGGGAGAGCAAGTCATACTTCACTCCCCATGAGTTCAATATGGGAGAGGGACGACATTCTGCAGTGCAAAATTATGCTTTTCAAATTTAAAGCAAGCGAATACTGTTTTTCATTTCAACAAAAAGAAAATATTAAAAAAAAAACGGATATTAAAAACCAATTTTAAATTATTTATAAAAACATTAAAAATTTTAAGCGAAAAAATAAATGAAATTTCAATTAAAAAAAGAAACAAAATAAATTAATTTGAATATTAAAAAAAAAATAATTAAAAAAACAGTGTCGATTAAAAATAAATAAAAGTAAAAAAATTTTATTAAAAAAAATTTAAAAAGGAGCAAATAAACAATTAAAAAAAGAAAATCTTGTCTACATCTTTGTCAAAAGCTGGGGGTTCTTAACATTTTTCAAACCTGTTTTTTTATTGTTTGCAGAATTTTGAGAAGCAGAATTTGGAAAAGCAGAATTTTGTAAAAAGAAATTTGACCCATCCTGAATTTCGACCCCAACCCGGTCCATATCTAGCTGGCAGTAATAAGCACTATCCTGGAGGACGCACACTGTATTTACAGACACAGGGGAGAGCACGGTATTTAAATATGTAAACGACCAGACAAGCTGAGTTTAAGATTTAAAGCAACTCAGGAACTCTCCGAGTTCTTTAGACTTCTCTGAGTTCTAGGTCACAAATTGAAATCACGCGTTTTAACTTTCCCAATAAATTTTCTCCAAAAGGCGTTTGAATCTAGGCAGACGTTGTCTACATACCGCCCAGCAGTGTTACCAACGCTGGCTATTTATACCTCCGATTTGGCTAAACAAACTTTTCACTTGCTCATTAAAATTGTCACATGCGATTTATCCTAATTTAGGCTATTCATTTTAAAGTTTGGCGATTTTCAGGCTGCCTAGGAATTTATAAGAAAATGCATTGGAAACGCACTCTTTTCGTATAACTAAAACCTTCCAAATAGTTCACTGCGAATGATCTAACTCCATTTTCATACAGTTTTTGAACAGACTCTCACATTTCAGCAGTAAAATGATCTCACAAGATATGCACGAATATGAAAATACGCTGTCCAAGTACGTATTTTCATATTCATATTCATTTTTTTTACCATTGGAAAACGGAATCTAGAAAAGTCTAGTTTTTTTTCAGCTTAATATTTTCGTCCTTAAAGTTTAACTTAACCGAAATAAGCGCGCCTGAGGAATTACAAAAAAAATTGCGCATTTTTGATCTTCATATTTGAGTTTGTCTGTTTTTGGCTACAACATTTTTCAATTTGGCTCTATACCTCTTATAAAAGCTGGTAACACTAAGTACAAGTGTCAAATTTTTCTAAGCAATTAATGTCCCGGACAATAAATATCAAGCATTCTCCTACAATTACCCACTTCTCGCCATCATTTCGCAGCAGCAGCGTACTGCAAAACGAAAAGGAGACCGCATTTTTCCACTCTTTCGTACGGAAACAGGTCCGTAGTAGGCTATACTAGGCTTTACATATGACAAATAATTTCCATACCTTAGGGCCGTTTGCTCATACGACTCTTAACGATGAAAGTTCTACTTAAATATGTATAGGCTACTTTTTTTAGGGCATAAACTGTCACACACTTAATTCGCTATGAGTCGTATCGGCAAACGGCCCTTAGAGTTTTAAGGGAACTTCAGTAAAACAGAAGTTGTGCATGGCCTCCGTTCGACTCACTTTATACATAATAATTGAAATAATAGAAAACGTTTATCTTCAATAGAAAAAGTTGTTCTAATTTGTTAGATTTAGGAAATTGATATCAAAAATTTTGAAATTTGTTGAATTTGAGGTCAAAAGTCTTGTACATGTTTTGAAGCTCAGAAATCTTGAAACAAAAAAGCTAAAACTTGTAGTCTGGCATCACTGGCATAGGTACAGCATATGGACACATTTTGGCCAAGAGCCTCGAACGACTGCCCACAGTGTGACACCATCTTTAGAGTGTAATTTTTCATAGCGACTACACGTCCACCCTCTTCCGGCTCAGGCAACACACTTCATCAAACCCTGATTAACTACACAATCGTCGATTAAAACTTTAACTGTCACTAGATCGGATAGATTATGACAAAACGCCTTTTTGTGTCATTAATGGAATTCATTTCATCGCACAGCTAAGCCAGCCGACAGTGCGAGCAACATGCGTCTGTGCCAGATTTAGCGGGCAAATCCCACCGAGAAGTGTGCAGCTTTTTAGCGGCAACTGGCAGTGGAATGGTAACCCCTTTTCACAACTCTTCGGCACATAATATATTATTCACAAGCGAAAATGGGGAGTGACACTTTTATGTACGCACTCGCCAGTGCGCGTCTCTGTAGCGCTTTAATCACGTGGAAAGGCGACAAAAGTCGCCATCCGTTGAGAATATTATTTCCTCGCGGCGCGCACTCCGAAGAAGGGTTCACAGTCGTTCGTATATACACTCGGCATCGGCACTACCGTCTTATCATTAATCATTAATGAAATGCCAAGTACCACGCGCTATATAGACTCGAAGCTGGCGTATGCATGGGCTTAGTTGGCAGCAACCCCACGACACGCAAGGGTTGATACTCGTTTCACACACAAGTACCTGTTAAGTGCGTAATGTAACATGACCCGAGGCCAGATAATTCGCGATGATTTTGATTGAGAAGAATCAACGTGAAGTGCGAACGAACAAAGTGCTGCTAAGGACCCTCGAATGTTAGTCGCCCCGAAATAACCGAATTAGCCGGGTATAAAGCGGTGTATGCTTTTTCGATGGGGGGTTGTTGCAGCATCCTATTCGGAAATTTCCATAAATTGGTTAATGTGTGTGATTTTTTTCTCTTCCGCTGTTGTTCGTGATATCCTGGGGATGGTGCGATTGACTGAAATTAGATTAAACATCCTCCACCACTTATCTGCGTATCGAAACCGATGTGTGGAACTCTAAAGGACTTGCTTTGATCTCCCTTTGGGGTGCGGATGGGTGTTAAAACCCTAATTGGTCTTAAAGTCGTTTTCTTTCTCTTTTTTGTTATCAGAACTTTCATCCATCCCGGTGCCATATGGATGGCCATTTCGAAAACAACTGTTAGCACGCATTTTTGCGCAAGGACAACAAACACCCTCTCGTTGTAGAGCCCCTAAGGTCACCAGGATTTGGGACACAGAACAAATAGAGGGAGAGGAGAACAAAAAAAAAAAAAAAAACAAAACAAAAAAACCGAACGAAGGACAAAAATAATAAAAAACTATTTAACCGTATTTTGTGGCTCTGGTATTGCATTTTAGCTGTCGTCTCGTGATCCTCCCGCCCGAAAACAATCAATCTTCCTTTCGATTTAATTTCAATTCGAGATGTGACATCTGCCTTTCGGCGGCGGACTCAACCGAACCAGTGAGATATTGATAATCCTGCCGCACATACACACTGAACGCAAAAAGGAAAAATTCCCGCAGAAAAAAAAAAGAAGGAAGGAGCAAGGAACCACCCCGCCGCACGTACGTTACTCAGCTCGGCGCTGCGCTGGCTATTATTATTATTTTTTCTAATTTCGGTTCTTAGCAAAAACAAACCCCCGACCATTGTATTCACGACCATGACATTTTGTTTTCCCCTCGAAGGAAAGTACACACGGTAACCCGTTCGGTGTCTTTGTCAGATGAGATGACACATGGGATATTGAGATTGGGATGGGGATTTTTTTTTCCTATGTTTTCCAAAGGTATAAATATATTTTCCTTGTCCTGCTTCGCCCTGTCAATGCGGATTGTGACTAAAAAAGACTGCAGCCCACTATAAACGGGTTGTGTCGAGCTTGACAGGACATTTGCAATGGCTAAAGGATTCCAAACCGACTTAGACGACCACCCTCGAGGTACATATTGAATATCATATGGGGGTAAGGTTATTGGGAAAAAAAAAAATAGAATGCCAAGATACCAAGTACATCAGTGGGTAAAACGGACACTGATCTCCCTGTGACATGGCAGAGTTAATCGAAAGTTAATTCGAATCGGTCGAACGCCGATATATGCGAGTTTGTGCACACAAACAATGAAAATCTTCTGAGTCATTTCCTTATTACGGGACACATCCAATCGAGTTTTAATGGCGAATTCATGGCACGACAGGGCGAGGGTGACTTTTCCTTTAAAACAGAAAACCAAAAGAAAGGACACGGTGTGTTGTGCGTTCGTGGATTAAATGAGTGATGGGTGTTTAATTTAAAACGAGAAAATATGGTGCGCCTTGGAAATATGAAACAAAGATTGATCGGTCTGAGTCTGTGGTGCACGTCAGGAGGGTCGGGACATTTTCAGATTCCATATAATTTTGCTCAGAGCGTGCATTGTTACGGAAGGCGAATAGTGCTGCACTTTAGTGCTGTTCGTATCGAACTAGGTATTTTGAAAAGATGCTCAATTTTGAGAACATTAGAGCCCATTGAACATTTCTTTTCTTACTGTAGGGAATTTTGTAAACAAAATTTCGACTGCATTGTAATTGTCCGGAATCGGCTTACAAACTACTGCACGATAGGGACACCGGTTTTCTCAGTTGCATTGCAAAATGTCGCGATAAAAATTTAGGATATGTTTTACCGGTATCTAACCATAGACAGTAGTTTACGAACACCTTCTGGAAAAGCCTCGCCCGATTGGAATATATCATCTTTCTCAAGGGTTTTAAGGCAGAAGTCATTATATTTGACTATTTTTGTTTGAGTATAGTACGTCGCAAATGTGTGAGCGCCACGACGTTACACGCAAATATATTGGAAGTGGGTTTGTACAAGGTGACGCAAAAACCACCCAATCGGAAGATGTTATAATTTTTGCAAATGGCGTCGTACACTCAGAAAAAAATTTTGTTATGCCAACAATTGTTACAACCATAAGAGCCATTAGTTGTTGCGCCAAAAATAAGTTGTTTGTAAAAGCCAACAATTTGTGTTCTTACTTTAACAATTAAAAATGCCAGACTTTAAAGAGCAATATATTGTTACCCCAGCAATAAATTGTTTACAATTTAAAAATAGTATTGTTGCATCAACAAGTGGAAATGTCAAAATTTGTAGCTCTTAAATATTTGTGATACGAAGAATTTGTCAACAGCATTTGAAAATTAAATTTTTGAATCAAAAAGTCAAAATGTAAAACCTCGTTATAAAATCGTGATCAAATTCAAAAATATACTCTCAGTTTTAACTTACCTTATGGTTCAGTAAAGGAAATATATTTGCATGTTTTTTAATTTATCAACTTAGTTAACAATATTTTATTTTCCATTTTTCAAAACAAACAATTTAACTTACCTATACATTCCGTTCGAAACATCGTAAAATGTTGTTCGTGTTTAAAGAAACGACTGCAATCAATGTGGATTTATTTTATTTCAATCTATATCAAACTACTGTTAAATACATAAAACTAAAAACGTACAACTCTTTTATTATTATTTATAATATGATAGATAAATTTTACACTTGTTTTAAAGTTTGTAGTACATTTCAAATAATATCAATTCATATCTTTTATTATTATTATATGAACTTAATTCGGTCCGCCATCAGCTCTCTTTGGTGTAATACCTACATCCTCTATTTCGTGGGAGTTTATCATTTTGAGTATTTTCCGATTGGTAATCCGGCACTCTTCCAACGCTAGGATTCCTTCGTACGATATTCCCCAACTAAAATGTATGTTAAGGACTTCGTTCTCAATGTTTGTTATTTGTGCATTTGCTGTTATTATATTCACTTCACTTTCACTTTCCATCTTTTTACAAATTAAATTTTTGTTCCAAGTTAACAATTACTTTAGGCTTCTAGTTCGAGAATAATTTGTTGGGCGAAGAAAAAATTGCTGGTTTTTTTTTGAAGTTGTTTTTTGTTTTCAAGAATAAATTCTTAAGCATACCGTTCCACACGAGAAACAAAAAATTAACAATTTAATACTAATGGGGAGACAACTTCCATTTTTGAAAGGTAGCATTAAAATGTCATACCAACAAAATAAATACTTGAAAATAATTGTTACCGTAAGAATTTATTGTTGAACATCCAAGCTTGATTCGTTAAAGGAAAATTAAAAAAAAAAAATACTTAGCAAAGTTATTCTTGAGCAAACAATTTTGCATTTTTGATTACGCACAAGACGCAGAAAATAGTTATGGGGAGTATAATAATTCTTAAGCTTAAGGCAAGCATTTTCAGCTTACAATTTTTTAAAAACTCAACATTCTTCGCTTAACAATGTTTTATTCTCTGAGTGTACTTCATTTATACGTATTTGACATTTGTGCAGTATAAAATAGGCAAGCACTGGAACGCTATACTCCGCAGGAGAGTGGAAAAATTGTGTAGATTTGTTTGACCAATAATCGGTCGGTGGTTCTAGCCCAGCGTGAATTTCGAATCATCATGAGCGACGAGGAGCATTTCCACTTCAGCGGTTACGTCAATAAACAAAATATTCGTTTCTGCGGCACTGAAAACCGCGTGTCATGCACGAAGAGCCATTTCATCCACTCAAAACCAGTGATTGGGCCGTATTTTTCTTAGGACGCTTTCGCCAATACGGTCACTCTTACTGGCGAACGCTACAGGGCCATGATAAACGACTTCTTACTGCCGGAATTGGATGAGCGGGGCTTGGTGAACATGTGGTTTAAACAAGGACAACACTGCACGAGCCCCAACCGATATTGTGAAGGAAGCGTTTCTTGGTCGCATAATTTCCCGTTTTGGACATTTGCCATGGGCAGCCCCATTTAACCATCGCAGACTTCTTTCTTTGGGGCTACTTGGAATCTCGGGCTTATGCCAACAAGCCTCTGACAATCGCGGCCCTTAAGCAGAATGCGAACAGTTATCACCGGAAATCTTGCGGAAAGTCATGGAAAATGCGATAAAACGGGCACAAATGTGTATCAACACATTGTACACAACACAACGGGTAGCCACTTGACGGATGTCATCTTTTCCACTTAACAGAACAAATTGTAAAGGTCCAGATTAGATTTCCATCACCCAAAATAATTTTCTTTCATTTATTAAGAAAGTAACTCAAAAACAAAATTGGAGGACTAATTTTGCGCCACCCTGCATAATGTTACTTTTTTTAGTTTCGGACTTTAGAAGTGGCAGTCTGAGGAAGCTATGCGAACACGACTCAGCCCGTCAAAAAGTAAATAGGAACACGATGCTTACTACGAACAGAATTAAAAATTTGCTAGCAAATTTAAATGAATGCCTCGTTTGCGCGGCCATCATTTGGTGCCCAAAAGTTTTGCAGCGGCATTTAGGCATGCCAGACGTCCCGCTATAATACTTTTGTCCCGCTATGAAAAGTGTCCCGCCAAATGTCCCGCACTGAAAATTTGGCCCGTAAAATGTCCCGCCTTTCAACTGGTCACCCTATTATTACTTCATTATTAACTAAAACAAATTACAATTAATAATAAATAGAAATTACAGCGCTAGCCCTAGTTAGCTATAATCATAACATACAAAATGTGAAGTGCGCCTTTATCTGATGATGATAGTTCAGTGGTCTAGGTCTCCGAACTCAAAAAGTTAGTTAGAACAATTGTATCAAAATGTGATAGTAATGCAATTGTTAATCAATTTTATGGAGAAGTAGATTCATTCTATTACTTAGAACAATATTTCGACATTAATTCCAAACTTCAGTACTTATCAAGGACGAATTTACGAAAATTACATCAAAATTATCGAGCCTTTTGAAATTCAAATTATAAATAATGATACCTACACTTTTTGAAGAATTTATTGCATTAAAGAGTTTTTTTTTTGAATGCGAAAAAAAAAAGATTTGAAAAATTGGGATAGTTTTTTCAAAAATGTTGAGGCACCAAATTTCGAAATTCTTTTCAATTTTGTATTTTTGTTGCCTATTTCCAACGCTAGCTCGGAAAGGATATTCTGTTTCATGAAGAAGTCATGGAGAGATGAGCAAATTCAGCTTTCTGTGGAATTATTGGAAGCAGAGCTTCTTGTAAAGCAAAGTATAGAGATAGAGTTTGGCTTTCGTAGAATTGCATCTTTTTGTATATAAAAAAACTTTTATGCGTATAACTTAACTTACCTATAAATTGCAATTAAAACGAAGACTGTTAATATAAATTAGAAGCAATATAATATTAAGTGAGATAGGTACTCGTTAATTTGAACTTGTTAGTTTCGTGATATGAATCGTTAGTTTTAAATGTTCCTATTGTAAAATAATTTTTTCTTTATATTCTTACATATAAATAGGTGAGTCAAAAATATTGGTAAAATATTATCCTATTATGTACCTACCTAATCTTCATATAAAATATTTGTTATTATTTATATTAAGTTATGTTCCTTCTGGAATTTTTACTTTTTAAACATCGGGAAAATCCGAAAACTAAATACGGTGTAAGCGTTTGTTTTTTCAATTCAATTCAATTCATTTTTATTTTCAGAGAATATTTTACAATAAATATGCGTTTCCGCGAAGCCTTATAGAGGCTTTTCTGCAGAAGACTGAGTTTCAAAATTTAATATTTAACTTTAGAAAGCTTAGTTTAAATGAATCTCTACATTTCATTAAATGAAAAGAAATTTCAAGTAAGAAAAAAAAAAAAAAAAAATCGATTGAAAAAGCTAGTTAAATGTACAAATATTAAAAGACATTTACTTAAACCATGTATTACTTATTACAACAAATAAAATGTAAACTAAAATAAAAACGTTTTTTTTTCACTTCAAATGCAGAAATGTCCCGCCAGCTAATTTTTGAGATCTGGCATACCTAGCGGCAACTAACTCCAGAACCTACAGTTCATTGTCTCTCTCGGTGGGTTGTACATTCGAACGTGTCGAAAAGCTGCACTGGTTTTGCTGTTGTTAAGTATTAAGTGACAGCTACAAAACTGGAAATGTAAAGATAGTTTCACGTGACCCTGAACTTTTATATATTGGTAGGTGTAATTCAGCCGCGTGTCATATCTATCAGTCTTGAGTATTCTTCGCAAGCGGATCAGCTAGAAAGTAATTAAAAGAAAGAGTGTCGTACACAGTGGAGAGCCTTGAGGCACACCTGCATTTGTATGGTGACTTTCAAATCTGAAAACCTTTTAAACAATTTGATTTTAACGGCCGGGAAGGATGTGTTCATCCACTGAGGTATAAATCGAATAGACACATATTTTCACACATTTTTGACAACTCGTTTCCAAACTCTGTTGAATGGCTCCAATTAAACGGGCGGATCAAACCTAATTTCCACAAGAGTGACACGGAGATTGCTATGGTGAGATACGACAAGCAACCAACAGTGGACCTGTTGCCTGAAAACCGTAGATACTTCCGGTCATTAAGGAGCTTTCTTGAGCAAATTCTCTAGCTGACGATTTATCTGGGCTTAGATGGAAAAGAAAGTCAGTATACTTTTTATTGAGAATGAGACTGGACAAATGTTGTTTTGACTCATAAAAAGTCGACGGATACAACAATAGGACCTGGTGTAGATCCGAACCTTGCTTCTAAGCGCCACCAAATTCGGCAACCCATTTGTCCGTGTCCTTAACCCAGGTTAGCACTTGACCAAAGCTTCGCGCCATTTCCACCACTCTATGCACACACAGTTACCAACTCCGTCAATTCATTATTGATAATTGTTGACATAAGGATCCGTTGCGGCACCCCTTCCAGCGCAGCGCGCTATTTCTCTATATACAAAAAATACAAGCATACGGGTCCGTAAATGAGCTATATAAAGCAAAATCGATGACAAATTGCAGAAACACGTTACACCTAGTTAAGCACAGAGCCATAACACTGAACAGAAGAACAACACACGCGATGACGCGCACACACGCACAGAGCCCACCAATAGTGTCTAACAAGGACCCAACCGGATTGCAACTCGCTGCCTATTGTCATCCCCTATTGTTCTTTCCGCGGCTCAAATATACTACAATACAATTGCTGTTCCGGGACACCCCGCAAGCCCTGCAACAAACATATCAATGGGCAAATTAAAATAACAACCTAATCATCGTTTTAAGTTCCTTAGGCCGAAGGAATACTGTGAAACACGGTCGCAGATATGGAACGAGGACGACGCGACGACGAGGAGATCCACGAACCATGATGCGTGTACACGTTAAATAGGAAAATCCCTCTGTCCCTGGTTCGTTTTGTCATCAGCCACCCCTCAGTCCGCAGTGTAGAATGTTTTTCTTTTACAAAGGGATTTCGCCACCCTTAATTTGCGCCACCCTTTGCCGCTTCCTAGAGCTGTCTTTCGCTCGGCGACAAAGTCAACGCGCGGATCTGCCATTGCCACTCATCAGGCAGTCAAATACCTTCCTTCAACGGTACATCGTCCATATATACCCAAAGTGTTTTCGACGTAGGAAGTGTTCGAACAGTTAACTCAAATGAATTGCCCCGACACCCTTCTCGATTACGAATCTCTTTGAACTTCCTTGTTGGGTGTTTCGGTTTTTTTCTCTATTTTTTTTTTTTGTTTTGTTTGTGGAATTTTTTTGCAACACCATCACCGCCACTAATACAACCAGAAAATGGATAAGTTTCACCCCCGTCCATCAGATGTGTATATGCGAATCATCCGAGCAGCGGACGCGAATTGGTCCCCTGTGGCATACCGATATAACGCACAGCGGGTGGCGCGCAATGACGTCTCATATCGAGGGATTTAAGGATGATGGATCGCTCTAAATAGGTGATTGAGCAGGACTTCCTCCAACTATCGCTGCCGCCGCCCGCATCCTCTGGGATGCTCCCGCCATTGCCATCGCCAAAATGTCCTCTAATTATGTAGACATTTGAGGAGATGACCGAGTTAATTTCCCATTGATTTGCATACATTTCGAGAGGACGCATCAGGACACTCGTTGTAACGTTAAAAACTTTGCGGATTTTAGATATTACTACATAATCCTGTAATATCGTCGGCGGTATTTCGTAGGCAGTTGTTGCGGGAAGTGCCTTTGAATCAAATTATGACAGCTGAGCTACTGCGTCGAGGAAGTCGACTCAATTTTTGCCTGTTACACAGATGGGGAATTGAATTAGCATCATCTGAAGTGGGACATGCGTTTGAATGACGGCTGATGTAGTTTAGTAGTTTGTGACTCGCAATTCGTATGACAGTTGTTTTGCATGTTACTATGCTGGAACTTTATATACTGATGGATTTTACAGCTCTCCAGTCGACGGTGGCTAGAAAAAATTCGACCGAAATTCTCGGTCTAGTAGAGGCGTCGACAAAAGAGGAGTAGAACACAATGAAAAGATGTTGGTAGAGATGGCACTGCAGAGGCAGTGACGATAAAAAAATTTACCAAGAGGCAGAAACAATATTTGAATGCAACACAGCTCGAAACATGTTCTACATTTTTTTTTTAAAACAGTAAATATGGCTGAGTTTTGGTCCAAGTCAGCTATTGCGACGATGGACGAAGTGGAAAAGGGGGTCTCGCAATTCTGTCGTTCTAATCATAAGACGCACTTACAATGAACGAGGACATTTGGATTTATCAAGTTGTGTACTTGGTTTTTAACTTTCTCCATGAGGTAGTAAGAGAAACGTATTTTATTCGTACAAGATTTCGAACTCGAGATGTTAATCAATTCTGACATTATGATGAAAGGAGCAACTCAAAAAATTGGTTCGCAAAATTCTATCCGTATGTCCCGAGGTCTACAGCCTAAATGGCTGTCCGTATTTCGTTCAAACTTCGGATTTGGAGTTTGGGGACTTATATTTACATCCCTTATAAAATGTTCATACCAGTTTGATTTGTTCGTAAACGGCTCTAACAATTTCAACCAAAATTTATATTTAAGCTTAAGTGGGTGAGGTTAACATGACTGCATACTCAGTTTTCAGCTCAAAAAATTCGAATAAAGGTTACTTTTGAAATTTTGACATACTTATTCCGAAAACGGTCAACACGATTTGAACAAAAATTAATTTCTAAGGTAATATGGTCCTTTCTAACTTAATGGAAAACTCAGTTTGTCTCTGTTTTATCGTAAATGGATTTTTAAAAAAAGGAGTTTTCTTAAAAATGTTGAAAACGGCTATAACGATTGTGACCAAAATGCGAACTTAGAGTAAAATTTATGTTTTCAAAATTATTGCGTCCTTAATTTTCAATTCGAATCACAGAGAACGTGTACGAGACCCATATTTTAATTGAAATGTGCAATCGCATTATTTTCTATTTATATTTAAGGTCACCCTCTCTACGCTAATCCATGCACCTATATTGGCTATATTATATATCGGATAATTCAATTTGTATAAATGCATTCTTTGGAAATACATACAGTAGAACTGTAAGATCGTATGATTTGCGACACTGTTTGAAATGTCTAACGTTAATTTGTGTACATACAAGTCTTTTGTTCTCGCAATGTTCTTTCTATGTTCAAGGTATAATAAGTTATCTGATCATTGTTAAGTTTTTTCAGTCAAAATAAAGCGTTCAAAGTGGACTGATCTCTTTTTAATTTGTTACGTGGCAAATTGTGTCGTTTTATACGAAAAATCTTACAAACGCTAATTTTAAAAACTGGTCATATCTCAAAAACCCCATTTTCAATTTCGATGAAACTTTAAAAACCAAGTTATTTATTGGAAAATAACCTGTACGGACTTCAGCCAAATAGTTAGGCAATAGTATTTTTCAAACTAAACATTGCAATATTTGGTACTGTTTTCTCTGCCAAATTTTACAAAAACCGCTCTAACGATTTTGATCAAAACACATATTTATAGTAGCAAAATAGTTCTCATTAAGATCCCGTACGTAGGTTTTTTAAAAAAGTCTAATTAAACCTTTTTTTAACTATTTCTCAAAAATTGCTACCCGAATCTCGATCTGTCCTCATACAATTTTATAAAACTCAATACCGTACTGCCAATAAAAATGCAATTGCAACTACAAAAAAACAAATATTTTCCACTTTGAATTTTTTTTCAGCCATATAAAATATGCATCTTGCAGAATAATTCCACCAACTTGGAGCTTTCACAATAAAAAAAACTCCCACTCCATTTACGCCTCCATACACGTCCATCGCAAATTTAAAAATAAATCCCTGAATTCCTATATAATATATCTGTGTAAACAAATCAGTCAATCGCGAACCCTACTTCCAATTGCAATCATTGACACCTTCAACCAGCTGGTCCTTGTACTCAAAATCTTGTAAAGTTTAAGAGGTTATAAATAGTAGAGTGGGCGCTTATAACTCTCTAACCAGAACTTCCGAAAATTGCCTGATACTGAGAGCCAAACTTAGAAAAACTTACATTGTTATTTGATGTACGTACCTACTGCCATATCAGAGGAATAGCCCAACATTTTAAAATTTTATTTAACGGTTTTCCTTTTCCCATATTATATGCACGTTTTTTTCAGAATTTTACCTACCTACCAACCAACCAAACTTTTGATGAACGAGAAAGTTTCGTTCGACCCAGTCGTGCACTCTGTGATTTTTTTTTTTTTTAAATACAGCAAATGTGGCTCAGTTTTGGCCCAAATCTGTTACTGCGACGATAGAGGAAATGGAGCAAGTGGATCTCGCAATTCTGCTGTTCCGAGCGACCCAGTCGTGCAATTTTCCTCGCCATTTTAAAACATCTGCGCATGTAGCTCTGTCAATGTCCTACTCCTAGAAGAGGACTCAATACGCGACGCAAATCGAAGCCGTTTCCCATTTTGGCAACGAATTTTTCGCTCGACCATGTGGGCCATATAGCATTCGAGTACTGGTCTTTATATGGCTTGGACCTTTCCATAGGCACTTTCTGGCAAGGCAAGGTAGACATTTCTTCAGCATATTCCGGACATCGCAACAGTTTTGAAAACCCATCGACTTACAAAACGCTACCCCCGTCAAGTGCAGCAGTACTCAACTAGCCACTGCGGTCGCGCTTTTGAAATACTCTGCGCTTATTTTCCAGTGCAAAGCACACACACGCGCTTTTCAATCTTAGAAAACAAATATACAACAACATTATAAATGCCTTCCCAGCGCCAAAGGCAGTAGAAAAAATACAAAAAAATAATAAGAAACTGACTGACTGAATGAGGATGAGGGATATGGGTATGTCCTTTCAACTACCACGTCCAATTGGATTTCTTCCACACCAACACTTTTCAAATTTACTACTAGTCGCATTAGATACCCATCGCCGTCGTCGTATCTCTTCAATCTATCGACTGTCGCTTCGGCTCGAGTTCTTAGCATATCGCAACTCTGCGATCTTTGTCTTTTGTATCTGTCAGCTACATCCAACGGCGATGGTGGTGGTGGTAGTTGATTTTTTTTCCATTCATTCATCTTTTTGTGCGAAGAGTCCTCTTCAGTTTGTGGAATTCTTTTTGCCCACTTATTCGACTGGGCCTAACGAAGTTACGCATTAACCACGCTCGGATACGCATTACTTTCGGTGCGTCCCATCTTTCAGTAGTTGTATACTGGCCCTAAACAAAAAGTGACACATCCGCAACGTCAGCAGTAATCTGGCTCAGCCAGTTGAGGGTTTGATGGGCTGACTCTATGCACGGCACAGTGATGTGCTTTTGTCAGTGTCGACCTTAAAAAACACTCGATCGAGTGACAGTGGGTTTTCTTTCTGCCTGCATCGCATGGCCAAGGGTTGCAGTTGTATGATGAGGGTGCGCAGCCATACAGATACATGGCTCAGTTGTCATAAAAGGATTCACTTGATATTCATCACCATCAGAATGTGCGGTTACGTTCCGTGGTTTGGTGTTCCATTTCTGGTCGTCGTCGTTGTCATTTTGTGTGCGATGTTAATCAGATTAGTGTCAGGCGGTGGCAAATTAGGTGCACAGCCCCAGGGCCTGTCAACTAATAAGCCTTCGAAGGTCAGGGGAGGGTTTCGATTTCGATTGCAAAAGCGGACATGAGGTGTTGCATTATATCCACGACTGCGACTATAAAACATAAAAAGGTACCCAGTTTGGATGTCTTTTCTATTGCACACGTTCCGGTCGGTCGTGACGTTCGACACTGTTCTGCGCTGCACTCGCATCAGTGTCGTGGGAAAGGTGCAAAGGGGTCCATGCTCCTGCCTGCGTGATAGTTTGGCTCTTTAGCAGATTAGTGCCATTTATACATTGTATCCCCTTCCGGTTGACAACCTCACTGCACAGTCGCCTATGTAAATGGATGGTGTATCTACACAGACGGGATTTTTTTTATCATGTTCACAGCGCACACACCACCCTATAGCGTTGTGTTTGCGTGGCGGGCGGAGGTTACTTAAAAAAATAAAATTCCCATCATCCCCGCACACAGTGTGATAGGATATGCAAACAAATCGCTAAAATGAAATCAGCTGTAAAAATTTTCAAAAATTTCCACGAGGATTTTCGCATTTCGGGTCGATTTGACTGAATCACGCGCTGAACGCGCGCGAATTGCAAAACGAATCCGAAAATAATGCGAAATGGCTTTGGTGTTGGGTCTACGAGTAAAGCAACCGACGTTGAGCTGTGTATCTAAGCGAGTGGGGATTACGTAGTCGATGTCTAAGATGAATATATTGCCATTTGATTGTGATTTGCTGTAAGAGATACAAGTGTGCGATAGTCTTGTGTGCAGAGTGCGGGAAATGTTGGGATTTCCATGAAATCCACATGAAAGGAGAACGCTTTTGGGCGATTCGCCTGAGTTTCGTGGTGGGATTGACCGGAAAAACCGTCTTGAGTGCGCCCCGTTTGGGAAACTGTCGCACGTTTACCGCTGCGTCGGGCATTTAAATTGTGGCGCAACGGTTTTTAAGGAAGATGTTAAAGGAATAAACCCGCGTAGGAATGCACATTTATTTAAACATTTATTCTGCATTATACGATGTCCATATGATCTGAGGCATTTAAGTCCGTCAGAAGGGCTAGATAAGGTTCGCTTCTGATTCCGCTATCTGACCCCAACATAAACGGTCTTCCATTAAGGTCTTGACAACTTCTTTTTTAAATAAAATGCAAACTACTTGAGATATCTCGAACAAAAGTTTATTGGCTTGAAAATCTATCAAAACATTTATGAATGGAATTCGACTTCGTTCATATGTCCACCACTGGAACGCATACGTTGAACCGAATTTCCGATGACTCGACCTCACATTTCGACCGATACGGCCGCTTTTTCTCGCTCAATATTTTCTCTGAACTTCTGTAACATCGCCGGCTTGTTGGCATAGGCCAATGATTTAATGTAGCCCCATAAAAAAGTCGAGTCGTTAAATCACAAGATTTCGGCGGCCATTAGACCGGGTTCGTTTCTGGAGATAGCACCGAACTCACCGAACTGAGACTTCAATAACTCGATTGTTGCACCCGCTGTTTGGCTTGAGGTACGATCTTGTTGGAACCACATATCACTGATGTCCAATTCATGCAATTGCTCAAAGAAATAACGCTCCAACATGTCTCTGTAGCGAATACCGTTTACCGTAACGTGACGGCCATTTTCATCGACGAAAAAAAACGGCCCAATGACGCCACCCGCATGAAAACCGTACCAAACAGTGATTTTTTGCGGATGAAGTGCTGTTTTATGAAGCACATGAGGGTTCTTACCTGTCTAGTAACTCATATTTTGCTCATTGACGAAGCCATATAATCAAAAATGCGTTTCATCGCTGGATATGATTTTGCGATGAATTTCTTAATTTTCTTCCATCATGTCCAGAGGCCAATTCGAGAACTTACGTCGCTACATACGATCAAGTGGCTTTAGTTTTTGAGTCGGCTGGATCTTGTAAGGGTGTAGGCGAAGATCCTTACGCAAAATTCGCCATAATGTTGTCTGGGAGAGGCCCAATTCTTGAGAACGCCGTGAAATTGACTGATTGACGCCTCTATAGCAGCAATATTCTCCACACTTCGGGTAAAACGAAGTCTCACTGGCACGGCAACAGCAAGCACCGAATATTCTGACTCAAATTCTTTCACTAGACTACGAATTGCTTGTTAACTGGGACGAGAATTACGGCCGAAAATTGGCATTAACACTCTTAAAGTGGCGACCACCGACTCGGAATTTCGGAAGTAAATTTTAATTATTTGTAAGAGTTGTTCCTTCGTGTACTTCACATGAATGAAATTTACTGAATATTTTGACATTGGCAGTTCGGTAATCGGTTTAAGGGTGCGGTCACACTGAAAGTTTAAAGTTGTCAAGTCGCCAATGAAAGACCCTTTATATAGGTTGAAGGTCTCAGTTCATTTCAGTGTTATTTGACTGTCCGGAGTACGCAGGTTCCACAAGTCTCAGTACTATTTATATGTACCATTGGTAATTTTGAAATAAATCAGATAGAAGAGCTCATTGTACTTAGATTCAATAAAATGAGTTTTTTTTTTTTTTTTGTATTACCTACTAAAATATATATTTTTAATGTTTGGGTTTGGTCTTATAAAGGGTGTCCTATAATTCACGCCAAATTTTAATTTTGCGCCATTTAAAAGTACTGTGATGCCAACGGAAAAAAAAACCCATAACAATGTGACAGCTGACAGTTCGGGGCTAGTAAAAATGGAGCGCTGTACGAAAGAACGAGCAATATTTTAAAAATAATTAAGTTTTTTGAGCTACAGTCCGCAATTTTCGTACAAAGTCATCAGCTCATTTTCATCTTGATGGCTTCGTTAATCGCCAAAAATTGTCGCATTTGGGGTTCGGAAAACCCACGAGTAGTTGTTGAGAAACAAAGGTATCCAAAACGCGTGACTGTTTTATGCGGATTTCGAGCTGGAGGCATTATCGGACCATTCTTCTTCGAAAATGCGGCTGGTCAGGCAGTTCGTTATCGTGACATGATAAACCAGTTCTTAGTGCCTAAATTACAAGATATTGATGTGACCAACATGTGGTTTCAACAAGACGGTGCCACATGCCATTCAGCCAGAGAAACTATTCAATTACTGCATGAGTCATATTCTTATCGTGTCATTGGCCGTTTCTGCGATCAGAATTGACCAACTTGCGATTTAACGCCATTAGACTTTTTTCGTTTGGGGTTTTTTGAAGTCAAAGGTCTATGCAAACAGACCCACGACCACCAACGCCTTGAAAGAGGAAATTGGAAGGTTTCATTAAAAGAGTGCCAGGAAAGGCGTGGGGCCATTTAACCGATCTTCTATTCCATATATAACCCCAATCTGAATACTCTATTAATCAATAAAAAATGTAATCTTTCTAATTCAAAATCTGTATTTTCTATCAAAATTACATATTGCATTAGTTATGGGTCACCCTTTACTTTCCAAAAATAAAGTACTATTTCGTACGCCTCAGCACTATATTTTCTAGTTATCAGCACAATTTAGAAAAGCCGATCGGCAGGTCTACTAAAGACCTTTTTAGTTCTTTCTTAGCTCCGTTGGACATCAGCTTCGATTATCCAGTCGCCGACTTTATTTACTCGCATTAACCTCCTTTAACAAGAGATGGTTAGTTATGCAAGCGCATGACGGTGTTGACGATGCAACTCAAAAGGTTAGGGTAAGGCTGTCCTTTAAGTTGGACAGGGGGCAACGTTGCGTTTTGGAAGCATGATCATCTCTCAAATCCAGTTACTCGAAATCAAAGCAAGTTATAAAGGGTTTTCCAATAAGAGATGTTATTTTGGTATTCAAAGAAAGATGCCATTTTTTGAGATAAATGATCGGATGTTTATTTCCTAATAAAGAGGAAGGTATGCCGTAAATAATGAAAAACAACATCAGCCAAATGGCCACCACGAGCACGCATACAGGACCATATCCTTTTCATGAAATTTTCCATAACCAAATCGCAGTGGCTGCCCTATGTCCTCGATAGCCTCACGAATTTTATCTTTGAGGTCTTGAATCGACGCTGGGCTGTTGGCGTAGACCTTATCTTTCACGTGGCCCCAAAGGAAGAAGTCGCAAGGTGTTAAATCACAAGATCTCGGTGGGCAATTGTGATCACCTCTTCGAGAGACAACACGGTCCTGAAACTTTTCCCGTAAAAGATCAATGGTTTCGTTGCTTGTGTGGCACGTAGCGCCATCTTGTTGAAAGTAAACGTTGTCCAGATCAATACCATCCAACTCCGACCATAAAAAATAGTCATTAATAACCTCTCGATAGCGCAATCCATTCAGCGTAACTGTTGATCCAACCTCACTTTCGAAAAAGTAAGATCCAATGACCCCGCCGGACCATAAACCGCACCAAACAGTCACACGTTGAGGATGGAGAGGCTTTTCAACATAACTAGCTTGTCACAGCAGCTCGAATTTTTCCACCAATTTCTGTATTGCGGTCCGACAAGGTGCTTCACGACGACCAAAAAATGCTTTAGTATTGCGAACTGTGACTGCAAGATTTTCACCATTTTTCTAGTGAATTTTAATAATTTCAATGAAAATAATCGTTCCATTTTTAGTAATGGCGTAGTTTCTACTTGTCAAATGTCAAAGAATAAAAGCTTCAAAAGTGGCAGCTACCGAAATAGCGGGTCATTCACAATAACACCTCTCATTGGAAAACCCTTTACAATAAAAATATAAAAATGAGCTCAGTCAGCATTGGTATTCATAAAAGGCAGACGAAAGATAGTAAGAAAGACCGAACGTTGCGGTACACCATGTAAGCTGTGGGTAGGTATGGGGAATATTGGAAACCTGACGCTTTGCCATTATGAACTGTGGCGTTTGATTCGATGAACAAGCGACTCGCTGATCTCATTCCTTCCTTCGTAACATCGACCAAGCAGGTAGCTTGTCATTGGTGTCAGTTTGCAGAGCTTAAACCACAACTGCCGCCTGCACCACAAGCACGTTGTTAACGAATAAGTTAAGGCGCCCCATACACTTGTGAAAATTGTGGGACAAATATCGAGAGAGTGACTGACTACAAACAGGTTTTTCAAAATGTTGTCTGGCTTAAAGTTTATGCTAAAACGATAGAGCAAAGTGATGGCTTCCCTGTTGCATATATGCAAAAGTGGTATACCACTTTTGAGGCTAGCAAAGCTCTAGCAGAGCATTCACAAAGTCCCTAAGCCCTATATTTGGCAGAAAGTTCTATTTGATTTAACACATACCACCTTAGTGGTCGTATTGCCCCATATAACGATCTTTTGTGTTGCCCTCAAGTAAGCTTTTGACCATGTTACGAGCTGGGCTTATGGATGTCTTAGCCTGCCTCTGCCCTTTGGACTTGTACCAGTGGATATATTCATCAACGCTATCGCCTTTCCATTGGACTGATATTGGACTTTGTGTGACTCAAAGGTTTCTCTAAAAGAGTTAAAGGCTGGTAAGCAAACTGGAGGCAGTGGATAATCTGCAATCTTATTTGACTTATAGCCCTGTCATGACCTTGTGTGCCAGCAACGGCGAGTGTAGTAGGCTTAAGAAGATTAAACCAGTCTCAAGACTGTTTGAAAGGATGTATAGATGCGTAAATATCACACACGTAAGACGGGTACTTCCGTAGAAAGTTTTTGGGTGATTTTTGACACTGATGTACGTCTTTGGAACCTAGGCCCAGTACCAGTAGCATTATTTTTCATCTAAGAACTGCCTTCTTGGTGGAGATAAACCTTGGAGAATCTGCGTTTTATCAGACCATATTTTACCTATTTCGTCACTGGATGGCTCTTGGCAGATGTAAGCAACTGCAAAAGACTCTACAAGACCCTAATTCAACTCTCACCAATTTTCTTAAAAGTCCATTTGAAGATTAGATGAGACCCACACCATCCCTAACAAGAGTCCCAGAGACCAAAGGTCCAAAAACTTGGAGCAAGTCTTAATTTTTTTTTTTTGCTCTGAGCTTCGATTTGAGTTCTGAAGAAGTTCGGATGAACCTTGGAAAAAATCGTGACCCATTACGGGCATGTGCCAAAAGCTTTTATATACCTGGTTTTCACACATTTTACGATCACTTGGGCGGATACCCTCCATTGAGCAAGTTTATGACGCAAACTATTTTATTAAATTTCCCAAGACGGCTTCCCAGCTTCCAACATGAGCTATCTGTTGGCGTAAAAACACCTTTGAAGAAGTATTAAAGGACAAGCTTTGTGTCACCGTCGCACTGTCTGCCTGAGGGAGCTTATGTCCAATTTAAAAAAAAATTCAGAGCAAACAAAACAAAAATTTGTTTCTGCTTCTAGCTAACATCAGTTCTGACTTCTGATCTGAGTTCTGGAAAGTTCTTGAGGAGCTCGAACTTCACACGAATCTCCAAGAACTTAGCCCCAACGGTATTTGCATATTTTGTTAGTAATTTTGACAGCAATTTTGATCCCCAAAAAGGATTACAATTTTGGTAGGAACTAAGCCATCTAAGCAGCATTTCCTTTTTCAAAAATTTCACAAGACTCTGAGTAGTTTTTCGACTGTAGCGCCACCTAAGTAAATAGTTGTTGCATGCCAAAAGGCTCCAATATCCGATACACATTTGTTGCACATGGAACGCGTCTATGCCCAGAATATGCGTCGAAAGTGGCAGCCACACTCTCCAGCATCATCATCGACAAAAGGTCCACTTATTGCTTTTAATCCACCTTCAGCAAGGACTCAAAGAATTATTGTTGACAGATTCACCGAAGCGAATGCCAGAACAATTCCACCGAAGAGGGGTTGCCGCATCAAACGATCGAAGGGGTTACACTCGCCAACGCGACGTCGTATTCACCGAGAAGGGGTTAACAACAGCACCGAGGTTTTAGGTGATAATTACCTAAAGACAAGAAAGCGAATAAATTAAATGATTAATACGATTCGGTGTATATTTACTTCATGCTCTCTGTTCCATCATCTACTCCACACAGAGATAGAGTGACTGTGTGCGTACTCGCGTACACCGAAACAAGGGTGCTTTCGTTACGGTTTTATGCTAATTACTGATGATGAATGAAGGTGGAGTAGGTACGCCGGGGTTGATCTGCCCCAATCAAGTCCGCATTCAGTGCGCCCTCAAAACAGTTCCCATTATCCGAGTTTAATTTAAATTAGTTACGACAACAATGGTGACGACAACAAAACGAAAAGGTGGATTTATGTACTGCCGCACATATGGTGTAGCGGCGAAGAAGACAACGCACACGGGGTGCAGAAGGACTCCATCGGAATATCAATATCGCTCCGCGACACATAATATACACTCGTCTCCTTGGAGGCAGCAACAACAACAACAACAACAACAACAACAACAACAACAACAACAGTGATGATGACGCAGTCGACGACAACGCATGAATATGATCCGCAAATGGCATTCTGCACGAGTCTCGCATGAAATATTTGCTTCCTCTCGAAGTCGGTCGCCGAATCATGATGGGGCTTCGAAAGTCAGCTGATCCGGGTGCCCGCATAGAATTCCTGATGCACTCCGCAGTCAAAATCCACAACGACGACGACGGGTATAAGGCTGACACTGTGACAGTGTGTATGGGGCTCGGCTGTGTTATCAGTTGCGTCTGTGTATGCTACATGAAGCGCATACCAAGTACACGCCAAATGATGGGGGGAAATCGAACGGCATTAGTGCGCAAGACGCGCGTGTACCCTTATTCCTTACTGGAAACCATATCCACCCTCACAACTACAGCAGCAGTCTGCGGCGGGGTTGTGTGTACCTGCTGCGGCTGTGTTCGACAAACTGTTATACCCGAGCATAGTATAGCCCAGCCTGGGGTTAAAAAATACTGAAATTTCGTTTAAAGTCTCTCGCCACATGACTGGAATACAAATGAGCTGCGAGTTCCTTGTGGCGGCCGGCGGCGGTGGCGGAGGAGATGATGGCGTGGTGGGACAGGGAGAGTCCATACTTTACACACAGCAATCAAGTACAGCGTTGTTCGTTTTTTTTTTTTTTTTTGTTTTTCTCTTTTTATGTAGAAAAATAAAAGAAAAAGAAAAACAACAGGAAGCGAATAATGTCTACTGCTCGAAAGTGTTTAAGGATCCACATCCACAACGTTGACAGTACTTTAAGGATGCAGATGAAGGATGTCATAGGTATAGGCGCATTTAAGGGACTTTTGTTTGGGCGTTCATTCAGGTCAACGCGACCACTGAATTTAAAAGCGAATCGACCGAATGACTGATGGGCGGCCATTTGAGAGGCTCAACGACATCAGTAAGAGCAGATGTGTTTGTTTGGCAGCCTTGACGAACTTTCGTCTTTAAGATTTTAGGCTTTAAACTTCTGAAGGAATAAAATGCATCGAAGTGAGGCTCTCTACAAGTAATCGTTTTCTCTGTATCTACGCACCTTAAACTGTTCGAACTCCGAATGGAAATATTTTCCACTCGGCTATTGTGAACTGTAATAAATTTAAGGTGACGATTACAAATTTCTGTTGTCGCTCTAGGAAGTGAAGAAAGCGATGGGGGCTCGCAAAAGGTTCCAAATCGTTGGGAAAGCCTCCCTTAGGCGGGCAGCAATGATGCTGATACTTCTAGAAGTCACAAAAGACTAAGAACAAAGATGCGACTGCAAAACACGACTCTTTTTTTCATTCAAACAGTCTTTTCTCGGACATAACAAGGTTACTGTCAAAATCAAAGAAAATCTGAAGGCAAATGCCCCCCAAATGTTGGAATTGGGCGAGTTGCGATTGTGACTTGTTTTTGTCCGCTTAAGGGATGCTTATCAACGAATTTCCTATATTAATACTCAGATCAGCATCCGTTCAACGATTTGTCCGTCCGAGAACTGTCCACTGTGGGAGATCTTACGGACTTTCCATCAATTGTTGACTTATTTAACCAGGCCCTTGTTAGGCTTGTGTTGCAGGGGCTTGATATCCAAATGGCAATGATGACGACTCTTATATTCAGAAAAGAGGATAGAGGACCCAAATTTTTTCACATTTTAAAACGCAGCGAAAAGTATGGAAAAAAAAGAAGAGCGAGCAATAAAATCGAAGACTGTCGCCAGCGAAGTCACACACGCTATAAGAAATCCATGCAGGAACAACTTAAGACCAGAATGCACGTCAAACAGAGAACAAAATCCAGCTGCTTAAGACGGAGGAACTTTTTATGCAGCATTACCAGCTAATTCGACACAATTCAGAGAAAGAGGGGACAAGAAGACAGGCCCCGACCCCAGGTTGAACTTGGTTTGTCTTTGAACAAGCCTAAGAATATAAAGACTGATAGCTCTAATGTCTGAACTGAACTCTTCAAATGTGAAACCAAGCTTGGGTTGAAGAAAGCCTTGGACAGCCAGCTCTACATATGTACGCTCCATGTACAAAAAAATGCGCTCATATTTGTCTTGGAGGAAATATCGAGGCACTCACCTGTTTTATGTATGCATGTAAGACTCTAATAAACTCTCGTCTCACCACCATACTTATGGGACGCAAGGTCGACCATAGACCCAATTTTTACACTGAACAAAGTCCTGGAAAGGGCCAATGCAATTCACGCCGATAAACTGCATCTTAAACTCCGTTATGCAACATTCATTCGGGTATTCGGGAGCCTTGTATGCCATGGGCGAATTTGGGATCTTCGCAAGACTGTTACAGTCGTGACGAGCGATGCTTGAAAATTCGCAGGGCTTGCAAGAAGATCTTGCGAGCTCATCGAATCATTAAATGGATTTCGACAGACAAATACTTTCGATTTCTTTAAGCTTTTCGTGAAGTAATAGAGCTCCGAGCATTTAAGCCAAAAAGATAAAATGCACGACTGGGTCGCAAGAAACTTTCTCGTTTAGTGCGAGTCTGACTGAAATTCAAAGTCATTTAAGCAAATCGTTTTTTCGGGATGTAAGCATTACTTGGTTTTTAACGGTTTATCGAAATCGAAAATGGGGTTTTCGAGATATGAGCAGTTTTTAAAGTGAGCGTTTCCAGTGATTCGAATTGAAAATTAAGGACGCAATAATTTTGAAAACATCAATTTTACTCTAAGTTTGCATTTTGGTTAAAATCATGCCGCTTTGAGCTGAAACTATATTTTTCAAAAATTACTTTTTTCAAAAATCCATTTTACGATAATACAGAGAAAAACCGAGTTTTTCATTAAGTTATAAATGCCCATATTACCTTAGAAATGAACTTTTGTTACAATCGTATGGACCGTTTTCGAGATATGTCCAAGTTTCAAAAGTACCGTTAGTCGATATTTTAGCGGAAAACTGAGTAAGCAGCTATGTTTACCCCGCCTACATAAGCTGAAATGTCAATTTTTGTTGAAATCGTTAGAGCTGTTTTCGAAGAAATCAAACTGGTAGGAAAATGTTGTATGGAAAGTACCATTAATATTGAGGTTACCATGCAGAAAAAAAAACGGGCCCGGACTGTAAGCCCCTTAACTGTAAATCCGAAGTTTGAACGAAATCCGTTCAGTCGCTTAGGCTGTAGGCCTCGGAACACACAGACAGACAGACCGACGGACAGACGGAGAGAATTTTGCGACACACTTTTTTGAGTTGCTCTTTCATCATAATGTCCGAATTGATTAACATCTCGAGTTCGAAATCTTGTACGAATAAAATACTTTTCCCTTACTACATAATGGAGAAAGTTGAAAAGAAGTATATAGATAGAGCTCAGGACAGGTTTGTCTATAATGGAATTTGGGGACGATATGGATATGATCGACCGGTCCTAGCGGGCCACCGCTTGCATAGACTTTCAAGGTGATTGAAAAGGGAGCTAAAAGTAATCTGCAGCCGCATAACCATTTAAGGGAGAAAAGTTTACAGAGCCCGGCTTTCACATAACACCAAGAAGCAACGCTCGAAAGAGCGCTCGTTTACACTCAAAGTGATTTGTGTCTCAAGTCTTCGAAGAAGCGTTTTCCAAAGAGTCTGCTCCTGATGTGCTGAATGCTGGCCAGTGGCAAAGAGAGTGTCCTCATAAGGCTCCTCATCACCCCATCCTCTTCTGCCTACTCGTATATAGGTCCTCAGCGTTCATTCTCAATCAGTGTTTCTTCACATGTCCGTCTGCAGTTAAGCGCTAACTCAACTTAAGGTAATTAAAATTGCCTTAATTTTTAAAACGAAAAAGGGTTTGAGACCGGAACCAAGATCGAACCAGAGCGCTGAAGTCTGAGGCTGAAGTTCGATAAATAGCTGTCTCGCATCACAAGTCTCCTTCTTTTAGAAACTGGTTCCCCAATCTGTCGACCGAGCTTCGCTTCAAGCCCCATTCACGTTTCGAAACTCGGAAGTACTGTAGATGCTGTCACCACTGGCAGCTGACGAGGTTAAATAACATTTGAATAACATTTGAAGGAAAGACAGGCGCTCGAAATGGTAGCCTTGCTAGTACCAGAAAATTGGGCCACCCCTGATCATTTTTTGAGGATGTGTTTGTGTCTATGGGACGGAGTAACGAAGGCTGCTGTCCAATGTCGCGACAGCCATCAGAACACCACAGACCTCAAACTTCCTTAGGGCAGGCGATATTATGGATCAAGTTTAGCATTTCGGGCAACAGGTACTTATAGGACCCTTAACTTCTTACAAGCCATGGTTTGCATGGGCTATTTATTCTAGAGACGAATGCAAAGGACCTACAGGTTGATGCTTAAGCTTCCCTTCCTTAGAACCTTATAGTACTCTCTGTAAAGTTTGTTGGAGGCAGAAGTCAAGCCTCAGGCCTTTTTCTCTATCAAACAGTACTGTAGCAGAGTATAAGCCCTACCCGCACAATCCGCTCTATTAATACCCCGCGCTCAGTTGGGGAAACGTCAACTGTAGTCCCTCTTAACACAATCAAACTTCGCTTAGTGTCAAACTTTTGCGTAAAAATTTGCAGACTCTGACGCCAATGAATTAAACTCGCATAATTTGAACCATTCATGTTGAAAACTTTGTTTCGCACTTTAAACGTGCACACACACACAACGCGAAAGTCGAACAGGAGAACAAAAAACCGAATCCTCTCTCTGACATTATCAGTGTGTCTAAAACACAGGTGAAACACGGATAGGAAAGAACATAAAACTTCCGTTTTGTGTGGCATTCGACCATAAATCTTGTGCCGAAAAACTTCTTGCAGAGGCGCGCACTTCTTCTACCTATATATGCAGAGCAATCCACATCCAGAGAGCACTGCCGAGCAAAGTTAGAGCGTTAGAGGGGGGGCGGCAAAGGACTCCTTGAAAAATTCACAAATCGCAACAAATCTGTCTGCCAATGGCTCTGAATTTGCATAAATCCGTTCGTTCCACATTGTCCTCCTCGTCGCCGCCGCCGTTGTCGTCGTCGTCATCAGCAAGCTCCGAAGGAAGCTCCATAAAACTGCACATTCAACAGTTCGTTGTGGAGTAGCATCGGCATATCACAGCAGGACATTGGGGCAGGCGGTGTGTGTGGATGTGGGTGATGCACAAGTGCAGTATGTGCATGTGTGCTCTTAATTCTCGTACTACACGGCTCCACTGTCGACGAGTCAGTGCAGTGTGTGTGTGCAAATGTATACATCAAATCGATGTAGGTAAACAGAAAATATCGTTGAACTCGTAAAATTGAACGAAGAGCTTACAAAAGTCACTGACTGCACTACAAAATGGCGGTTTAGCGTACACAATCCGAGTGTACAGGGTACAGCACAAGGTTGCATTAATTGTACGCGTCGCGCGAGGGTCCATTTCCATTTAGTGCTCCACACTCTTCCTTCGTACACACAGCCAGTTGAGCGGTGCAAGCACAATACATACTGGCGAATGTTGACATCATCAGTATTCACAAACATGCTTGTCCTTGCCTTATTCGCACACACACACACATGCAAAACAATTTTGCAAAGCCAATAGAAAAAAAAGCAACACCAGGAAGGGGGCTTTCATACCAGTAGTAGGTATCTCCTGACAAGTGTTGGGCTATACGAGGTTCGAATGGGGGGTTGATGAGTTCTGTCGGCGTGCAAACTTTTCGAGGTCATCTGCGTGATTTTATTAGGAACGAATGCAAAGCAAGGATATTTGTCCAATAAATCGTTGAGTATTTTATACATTTCCATTGTGTATGTGCGGTCTTGAAATATTAGTTGGTTTTTGGTTTTAAATGCAAATGAAGGGAAACAACGATTTCACGGTTGATTACCAGATTGGAGATCTAAAGAGTCACCCAACTTTTTATTGGGCAATCACGAGGACGATGAACTCGAGATACTATTTATATGAATTGGCTTAAGGCTTCGCAAGTTAATGAGCCCTTCTGGGTGGTTACATACTAACTGATGGTATTTAGACACCGCCTTGGCCTATAGTGCTTATTGAAAGAGCATTTTACAGCCAGGGCCGGACCAACCATATGTGCAAGATGTGCAAATGCTCAGGGCGCCAACTTCTGGGGGCGCATTGCTAGGAAAGAAAAATTAATTTTATCTTGCGCGAACAAATACTGCCATTTGCACTTCAAACAAAAAGCTTGTTCAAATACGCCCAAAACAAGAACATCCATCACACCTGTGAAGAATTATTTCTTGCACATTAACTCACATCACTTGCAATGTTGCAACTTCAAGGAGAATCTGACTCAAAATATCGCAAAATATAGAATCCCACTAAGCCTATGCAAGTTCACTTCTAACCTACATAATCTCAAAATAGTCCACACTGTTCATGTAGGTATATTTCTTGCACATCCACTTACATTTTACATAAGAATCTAGTTAAAAAAATCTCAAAACAAAAAATACCTCAATAAAAAAAAACGCATTGAAAGTCTCCCTCCTGCGTTATGTGGAAAAGACTTAGGTATGCATATGTGCAAATATGAAAAAAGGGCGCTTTCTCCAAATCGTGCACAAAGCGTTAGTTTGGCTTAATCCGGAACTGCTTACACCAGAACAGTCGCTGTTCGGCCAGTTCAAACTCATGGCCCATAATAGTGAACAAATTTAAAGAGTTAATTTCTTAAGCTGTCATTTTATGATGGCAGGTTCTCGAAAATGTACTACAAATGTTTTGTGCATTTCAGGTCAGGCCAAATATTTACACAAGATAAGTAGCCGTGTTCAACAATATTTGCTCAAATGTCGAAAGGTTAGTAGAAAAAATTTGTTTTCAAAATTATTTGGTTTTCAAACAGCTGTATTTTAAGAACTACAGAAAAATTCCGAAATCGGACCGATGAAACCGGAGATCAGCTTATTATCTTTCAAGCTAAGTAAAGTTGACCAATTTCCCCCAATACTTTTGTGCCTTAAATCGGGAAATATTTATTGGTTTTCGAACCGCGGTATTTTAAGAACTACAGAAAAATTCCGAAATCGGATAGATGAAATCGTAGATCAGCTTATTAGGTATCTTTCAAACAAAATAAAATTGACCAATTTCGATCAAAATTTTCGTACCTTAAATTGGGAAACTTTGTGTTTCTAAGGATTGCACTTTTTTTTTTTATTAAATAATTATTTTTAGGGAAAGCGAATCTGTACCCAAGAGAGTTTTAAAAATGCCTTGCTTGCTGTTATCCAATGATGTGCATTAGTGATCTGTCTAAGCGCCAGCGCTCGTATATTGATGTGTAGCGGCTTTTGCTGTCTAATTCTGTATATATGCTGTTAAGTAGGAAAACTGATTTTCGAGCTCAATGGATGGGAAAGTATGTAGGTCCTGGTCCAACCATAGATATCCTGGTCCAACCATAGAGAAGGAAAAGCTTCGAGGGGAGGGCTAAAGTATCAAACTCGCTGCTTTAAATGGGTAGCCAAGGTTTAAGGGCGCTCATCTTGCAGCCAATGGTCGTGCTATGTATTATTCCAGGGACTGCCCCCCAAACTTCTAGCATAACATTCCATCACAAATAAGTCACCCTCCCCAAACAAAATCCCGCGTACGCTACTGATTCCAGAATTCAAAGCGACTCCTAACAGATGCAAAAAATTGGTGGTCGGTTTTAATCTGGGCGTTTGGGATGTCGATGGATCTAGACCTGTTCTTATACAAGATCACGCCAAGAAGAAATGGGTCTAAATCAATCCGCAAAAGATATTTTGCCAACCCCCTAGAGGATAACTAGCATAGCAAAGCTGGGGTTAAAGCATTTTAAAAGCCTTCCAATTCTTTGAAATGCAGCTCGATGGCTTGTGTTCTTATTTTGGTCACCAGCAAAAGGACGGCCACAAAGTCCCTAACGCCCTATGGCTTATTAAACGTCGACCTTATACAAGATCCCCACATATTAGCTCAGCGTGTCAAGAGCCTTTTACTTTTGGATGTGCCCCATTATTGTTGAAAAGGTCAGCAAGAAGACTGCGCGCTCGGTATCTTCTTCCTCAGCTGAGAGTTTTGGGTAGTAGGGTGGGGTCCTAGTTTTGTGAAAATATTTTACATAGCCGTACTGTCCGTTTAAAACTATTTGCAATTGCCGTTTACTAAAAGAGTCCACCCTTTGAAATACTCGTTAAAACAAACCTCCCCATACTGCTAGAGATGAGATGCCAGACTTGGCCAAGCCATACCATGCAGGGCCTATATAAAGGACGCCTGCCTGCTAAAATAAACTAAAATTAACAGCTTTAACACTTTTCGCATTTAAAAACGACCTACTTCGGTTTATTTTCGTGCTTATTTACGTACACAAAAGTTTTCATTATCGCATTCAATACAAAAATTTAAACGCAATTTTGAAAAAAAAAAATATTCAGTTTAGACGATATTGTGACCAATTTTCCAAAAGTATTGGTCTGTTCAAATCAATTTATTCTTGATTGTTTTTTTTGAACTCATACTTTCGATCTGGTGCAATTTCATTCAACATTTGAAAATTCAAAATTTTAACAGAAAAATTTCGTTTAATTTATCAAAATAGAATGCAATACGAACGAACACAATAAAATTACTCCACAAATGTCAATCGAGCGAGGTGATGGGGGGAACTATCTATTTTATTCGAAAATATATCCATATATTGGAAAAAAAATGTTTATCAACCAAAAACAATCGAATTATCGTTGTGTTTCGAAAAGCAAACAGAACTTTTTCATTGTTATTTTCCTGTCGTTGGTGTACATTTTACGTACAACAATAATTTGTCGCTTCAATTTACGTACATTTCGTGATTTTGAGTTAACACTTCGGTACACGGTACATGACCCCAAATTTACGTACTGTACGTGTCATTTACGTACAGGTGGTCACACTATTTATAACCTTCTGGGTATTGACTACGGCCAGTGCCCGACTAAGACAGCGCGGGGCCTGTATAGCAAATGATATCAATGAACCCTTGGATTGCTTTAGGCTGCCAAGTTTATGGTATTAAATAAAACAAAAATGTTACAAACAAATTTTTCTGGATTTTATTTCTGCAAATTTATAAATAATTTTGTTCATATTGACTTCTCTAAGTTAAGCGGATTCAATATTCATTAAAGTAAGGTGATTAAGACGTTTTGGGCCAAATAGATACTTTTTTTACGGTGGCAAAGTGTTGGTGCACGGGGCCCCCCAAATGCGCGGGCCCGTAGCATCTGCTACTCTTTTGCTATGTGGCTAATCCGCCACTGGCTACACGGCCGCAAGGGAGGTAAATGATTTAAATCGCATAAGCATTTTAGTCTGTTGAATAATTTCAAGCTTGACTTGACTTCATTTTCCAGACCGCAATCTCCATTCACCTTTGAAGAGAGTGAGAGTGTAGTCATTTTTCACCATAATCAAACGATAAATGCAACCATTTTAAATATTCACCAATCTTTCGCTCTCATATGCATGCTTCTTGGCATTCTTTTCAATAATCATCAAACGTTTACGAATTCTTTTTAACAACAGCAACCCATTGCATTCTTTCCGTATATTTGCAACCATTTATCAATAAATCCAGAATCTACATGGAAAATGGTTGGAAAAAAAATAAATGATTGGCGATGATTAGCAAGTATTGCGTATGATTTGAAAGTCTTGACAAGAGGACAGGTGATGATTAGAAAAGATTGCAAATGATTGGAAATAAAGCAAAAATTAAATGTAAATGATTGGGAGCGCTTAGAAAAATAGTGCAAATAATTTGTACAGCTTGCGATTTTTAACAAACGATTGGTGATGATTAGAAAAGGAATGTTAGTCATCGGAAATGAGAGGGAATGCTTGGTGATAATTGGAAATGTATGAAAATGATTGCAAGTGATTGGAAACGCTTGCATTCTTCAGATTTAAATCGTTTGATTCGTGAAAAAGAAAACAATTTAGGTAAGTGGTTCCGAAACGATCGGTGGTTGCAATCTTTGACGTTTTGGAATTGAATAATTGGAAACAAACAAACTAATTTGAATTCGAAATATATGCACCCCTATAATGTTTGCATTCTTCTACTTTGACTTTAAATACCTGTTTCTTGCCGACGCTACACCACATGGGTGTAGGTACCGAAATAGGATACCCATAGGGATTCAAAGTGGCTTTCCAAAATACCTAAAAAATCAACGCTCACCCTAAAGGTCTGCAGAGGAAGCCAACGTAAGTATACCATTGTCACCCTTTCGATGGCAATAATGCTCACATTTCGAAGGCATAATCACTCCATAACAAGGATATTACGAAAAGATTTAAGAAACCAATTCATTTCCATATACACACATTCGCAAGTCACTCGGCATACCTACCGTACACGGTACACCACAACAGCACACATTCACCATTAACCAGACATCCAGGAGGTGGCGCGGCGGTGTAGGTGGCAGCAGCTCGCACAAAACCTCATCCATCATAGCACAATAAAAACATGATTTACGATGCAAAATGGTGGCCGGGCGGCTGGCAATGGCAAAGCTTATCAAAAGCTTGTTTAACCGAAATCACAGCAATCTGCGGGCCAGGACAATGAGTTCTTTTTTACACGAAACATATGCGTAGACAAATAATGAGTACAAACCAGTGTGTATGTTTGCGGGTGTGTGTGTGTGTGTGTGTGTTGAAAAGCGAACGTCTAGCAATTAGAGCACATCCACACAGGATATTGTGCGTTCGGCCATTTTGTTATGACATGGGAGTTCAAACTGATACCAGCACCATGCTCTTGAGATATATGCTCAGGCTCACACTCGCTGATGAAAGACTAGAAAGCAGAAAGGAGCCAATTTCGTAATCGCAATTACCGCAGGGAATGCATCCCCTAGAGATGTCCTTTGTTAAAGTTATTTCCCCCACCCGTCGTTGCCGTCGTCGCCATCGATGCTTATACGTTTGAGGTTTGCTTTTGAGTAAATAAAACAAAGTGTCTCTCTCTCTCCCGGTGTTTGGGGGGACGTCGGTGGGGCTCGAGTGCGCATGGCACAATGTTGCCTGGCAACAATGTTTCATACCCCGGTATAGCTATACGCTGTAGTACACTCTTGGCGCTCGCACCCAATCATAGCCACAGCCATGTTGACATCGGTGTCGGCATCGGCTCGGGTATGGTGTGGCCCTTTTTGTGTTGGCCCGGTGTAAATCAGGGACATGTTACCGAGATTCCACCATTACGCCCGTATACTCGCAGCGAATCCTGCGATGATTGCAACAACCACTGTGATGAACTCGGCGCGGGAGTAGTGGAACACCGATTCTTCAGTACTGAGCACTGAGTCCTGACTCCCGGACTCCTTCGTCTAACATTGACGTGAACGTCGACGTTTCTTTGTTTTTGTTTATCTGTTCATTACAGGATTCTTTCGCAGTGTTTCCTTTTTTCATTTTTCATTTTCCCTTTTCTGTTGTTCCCATCTTCTCTGGCTATATCCTCATGTTGTCGTCGTGTACATCGGGGGGCGATAAACCATCGCGCAGGGAATTTAAATAACGAAGGAAGCTGCAGGCGATGGTGGAGTCGGGCGTGGAGTGGCTTCCAGTTAGACACACGAATCGATATAATGCGGTATGTGGCTCTTGTCGACTTCTATGTCACCTGATAGCTTATCGGGACGTTGTGTAGGCTATTTTGTTTGTGCACATCTACATAGATGGGGAAATACGTGATCCTGTTGGTAGGTACTAATGTAGTTGTGGGCATTGGCGGTGGGTACTCGCCTCGACTAGATTAATTTCCATTTTGTTCGAGCTTTGTGTGGCGGATCATTGAATAAATATTAAATTAATCTGAGTTTTTGTTTCAATTTGTTTTGATTTGTTCCAAATGAGGTGGAGTAGAGTGTGCACCATTCGAACCACCATCCCAAAAGGGGTCAGATTGCAGCAAATGCACCCGAAGTGGGTTGGGTATCAATAGCTCGTCGCTTAAAGTGTTGATTGGCTGATTTAGAAGCCTTTTCAGCCTGTACTGTCTCTGAACGAACGGTCATTCAACCGAGTTCGAGGCGAAGGGATATAAACCCTGACCAACAGGTAGTGCCAGTAGTTCTGGGACACGAAACCAAGCAATTATCAAAGGGCCCATCAGAGTGCAGCAAAACAGATATTGGGCCTTACCAATAAACATTTTTAGTTCCGTCTCTAAAGTTTAGTAGTTCCGACGACTGCGATAGGGGCGCTATAAAGAAACCTCGCTCTGGGCCATCCCATCGAATGGCTTGAGCTGACGCCGCGCATGAGTGTGGTAGAAAGTAGAAACTCAAACGACTGCAGCTGCCGGTATACCAACAAAACTCCGAAAGCGATCTGAAAGCCTAGTTTTTGAGACAAATGGAAAGAAACTTCCAACAATTTCTTGCCATTACCGAACGGCTAAATTGACGAGCTTTTGAAGGAATTTTTTCTTCGATATTTGCCAGGCCTTTCCGAAAGAGCTTCCAGCAGCAAAAAGGAAGCATTTTTATGGGGGCTAAACCGGGTAAATGGAGCCGTGATTGCCTCGGTGGCTTATTCACGCCTGTCCGGAACTCGGACGACGTGCTGTACGGAATTCGTGTCAACTGTCAACAGGTAGGCGCAGTCTTTACGGGCCCCGGATGCGAAGGTTAGATCAAGTCCGCCCCTGACGATTTAGAGTCCGTGGTGCTAAGCCGAAAGTTATGGAGGCTCCACTTGAGCCTTTTTTACCAGCGACCCTATCAGTGGATAAACAGGACCTTTTAAAATTAATTAACACGACCCCAGTGGTCCCAAAGACCTAAACGAATGGCGCCCAAGTAGCCCTAGCAAGTTACGAAGCGTGAACTCAAAGTATGTCCAAATGCAGCTGCATACGAAAGCTCTCTACGCGAGTTGACAGATTTTGCCAAAAAGGCTGAGGGCATTCTAGATGCAGCTTTTAGACAATCGGCCCAAAATCGGATCTCCAAGAAAAGGTGAAGCTTACCGCAGATACCTACCTGGGCTAGATCCCTTCGTTCTTCATTTAATATGACCTTCATATCGCATGTATGGGTACGTCTAATAATAACTCGCTATTCCATGTAACATCCTCTGGGGGAATCGGGTTAACTGTTGAAATGCAGCCTTAGAAGCACGCAGTACACCGATGCTCCTTTCGGGCACACACAGCTCGACGCCAGCCTGCGGCACCATCGCACAAGCGTTTTATATGCAAAAACAGAAATTGATTTCATATTCGATCAGAATTCCAAAGGATATCGCCGGATGACTGCCATCCCAAGGCCCCCTCTGGCTTCAACAATGGGCATTCCTTTTGATGCAAAATCATGCTGGGGGGTATATGTGTATGTGTATAAAGAACAGTAGCACCGTCGATATACACATCCTTGTAGATACACATTTTATTTTATTATCCTTGTTCAGCTCTCAGCGTTAAAAGTAAAAGAGTTAAAGCGTGCACCCTCGTGCTCTGGCTCGTATCAGAATTTATGAGTGCGTGTGTCGGTGGGGTGGTGAAAGGAAGTCCTCCTTATTTCGTTGACGTTCTTATCGATATAGGATACACATACTCGTATACATGCATAACGCGTATAGACTGCCGCGCATTATCTGAAATGCCATTGAATTGCGTGCCGAAAATCGAAAAAATATACTGTGTGCTACATCGGCATGTGCCCTTTTGATTCGCGATATAGCTGTGTAACTGTATACATCAGAGAGCCTTGTTGCCGGCACCGGCACCCCCGCCCACATCCTGCGACGACCAATTCATGTTTTTATTTATTTATACTTCTTTTCCTAACGAACTTCCTAGGCAAATTTGAATATCCTGTTTGGACTGTGGTGGGTGGGGTTGCGCCCCCGAATTTTATTGCTTTGAAGGGACATTCTGATGGTGAAATCCTTTCAGGGGGCGAACGGCGTACGGTTTTCGTGCGGATTTAATGACCCCGCGCGGTCCTCTGGCAGGCAATCAAAGCAAAGCTCGTCAATTCATGCCATGCCACCGAAATGATTTGTTCGACGATTAGCCTAAACTTTTCGCATTCTTGTGATAGGTATCCTTGTGTCGCGCGACTATGTTTCTTAATGAACGTCGGCGTGCGACGGGCCCAGAAGCAGAACATGCGATGATAATTTTTTACGGCCGCCCATAAATCTCCGTCGAGGAACAGACTATTAAAATCTAAAAACGAAAGGAAATCGCTGCCGGTTTGTTGTGTGCGAGAGTTAATTTGATAAGCGATTGATGCGGCGGAATGCGCCGTCGGCTTTTAATACCGCTTTTAATACACGCAGTATCTACCCAAGTATAAGATGCTTTTGCGAAATAAAATCTGCATAATTCAATCGACGACGAAGAACAAAGTTCACATGCTGCTGCGCCACTACTGTCGTGCGTGTGTGCCATCAAAGAAGAAGAACTCTCCACGAACCTATACCTATGTATGTTGAACAATGTCACCCGAAAACTTAAAGACCTTAAAGTCGTCACCTCTGTCAAAGTGTCAGGCAGCGCCTGCAATTGTTGCGTGTGTGTCGAGACGCAAACGACAAACTGAAATTGCGTGCGCCCGCCCAAACTGACATTTCTTGCATGCAAATGCATTGCGCTCTCACACACTCACACAAACACACCATATACAGCGATATCCATCCCGAATTATTGATCGGCTAACCTAATTTCAGACCCCTGCAAGAGAGCCACGCTCCAAGGGCGAGAAATGAACTGGATGGGAACTGAATACGAAATGAATCGGAGGAGACGCTATGTAGAAACTCTGCTTGGAAACTTTTCGATACAGGTGCCGCCATCTGTTGGCTACTTGCGCTGACAGAAGCCATTTTGTTTCGGTTGTCTCGCTCTGTCCACTCTTGCACCTGATTCTGCGCACTGGGCACCGCCCTAAGCTCGCCACAATCGCCAACTCTCATTCCACCATTTCTTTCGAGCGACTGCCAGTTGGGCATGATGTCGTCTCGCTTATTCCAGTCAAGTGCTTTGCCGATGCGGGTGTAGTGGTTGAATGGAAATTTAGCCACGCCTTTGTGGTCACGAACACACCGTCGCTGCGAGAGGGTGGATCTCTGAGAGTGGTAGCTCTGGGAACTGGACTGGATGATGTTGATGTTGCTCTTGCTCCCGCACTGTCAGATGGCTCTCAGACGGCTGCGGTTGACGGCGCGCGCGATGGCAAAGTCAGAAATGACAGCGCGATGGTAATTGTCGCCGTCCAATGGATGTGTGATGCGATGTTGTGCGCCACGCGACGGCTACTGTGCGTTTTGTGATGGAGCCCGAATTATGTAGCGGAGAAGTGGGTAATGTTTCTCTTAATTGCAAAATTGTTACATGAAAATGTTGCGAGATAATAGCGGCGTTGGCTTGCATTCCAAGGATACTGAATGTTTTAATAAATTAATCAATAGGTACAGGCTGGCATGTGATTCTGAGAGTTTATTCGAAAGATTCGTTGGTAGGGAGGTGAAGTTATGCGACTGGTAGATAATGTGGAGGAAGAATTGCAAGCACTTGAGGTCAGCTGGGGTCCGTTTCAAACTGTTTTAATTGTTAATAATTTCCCGTCGTGAAACATTGTTATTGGGAATGCAATCTAATTTGTCCATTCGAATGTTGATTGTCATTGGGTTACTGTAAAATAACTGTCAGTGGAGGTGATGTTTAACTGAAAGAGAGGAATTTACTTCACCTTCAGTTGCTGAATTCCTATCTAACGAAAGCTGAAACAACAATTCAGACTTCAAAGTGATATCTATCCCCAAACTGAGAACTGTCAGTTGTTATCTATAGTTTGACTAATGGGGAAATGTATGTTTTTTAAACTCAGAAATAGACACATACGTCATAAAACAATTTCTGTAAAGCACCTATTCCCTTTTAAGGTTAGGTTTGACAGTTGACGCGAATTAAAACACTTGGTTCTTACTTTTAAAATTAAACAATATTTATTTGGAACTATGTCCTTTATTATTGAAATACTTTTTACTAATTCTAAAAGGAGCTTAAGGCTACTATGTAGTTACAATAAGACTATCGATAAATTCATCATACAGTCGTATTTATATACTTTTCTTATCTATCTACAAGGAGACCCAAGCGTACAATCGTCTTGCTTGATAATGAAGAAGAGATAATATTCCAACATTGTATACAAACGATATTATCTCTTTTACATATGTTATCATTGTAGCGTTGTGTGCAAGACTGTACTAGAGACTAAAGATATCATTGAATACAAATAATGTTATCTTTTTTCTCAATATGTTTTGCTATGGATACTTAACTCCCCCCCTTGTTAAACGAAATCGTCCCGATTTTTCGACGCTATTTTTAACATCTCTCTTTCATAAGTTTTGTTATATGCGTCAATCTTTTTTTGTTTTTGACGATCTGTTATACATTGTATAGTTTTTATCATTACGTACGTAAATGCTAAAATAACAATCAGTGTTACAATTGTGTATATAGTTGATAATATCGGTTTTTCTTCAAAAGGAATAATTAGTTTTTTTAAAGTATCTATGTTATCGAATTTGTATATTGTATCTTCTTTAATTATTTGGTCGATGTAAGACTCTGAATTATGATTTCTTAATATAACTTCTTTAATTTGCTTATGCATGTTTTTGTATATTTTATCATCTAGATTTATAGTATTTTCATAAGTAACTAAGTTTATACCATTAATTGTTTGATTATTTAGCTTATGCTTACCGCTTAATAACATAACACCGGATTCAATTTCTAAGTCGTAATCGTATTCTTGTTTAATGTTGCATTTTGAAGTTATATTCTTTAAAAGTGGAATAAGACAATTTTCTTCTTCAAAGTTAATTTCACAAATGTTTTTACTTAGATGATTTTGACAATTTCTTGTTCTTAAATAAGTTTGGTTACATAAGGCAATTGTTTTATCTGTAATGATTTTTCCATGTTTTGAATTTAAGGGTGTTACTTTATACAATTTACATGATTTAATTAGAACTGGATATTTATATATTGTGATGAAGAATTCATCAGTTCTAGCTAATAATATTTTAGAGTACTCAAGTATATTTATTATGGGTACTTGAATTATTTCATGTTGAATAATATTTTTAATGTCATCTAAGTCTAGGCTTTCTGATAAATATTCATTATTTTTTGCTGCATTAATTGTTCTGGTCAATAATAATAATTGTTCGTACACTTGTTCTATTACTAAATGTTCTTTAAGGCTCTGACCTTCGAATTGTTGCAAAATTTGTTCGAATCTAGAATTTATAGTTTTTTGTTTATTATTGTTTTCTATGAGATTATTTATACTCGTTTCTATGTTAACTAAGTCATAATGGTCAGGATTACCAAACACATATTTGAAAGCTGTTCCTAAAAAGTTAATTGATCTAGTATGCCTAGTATGTTCTTGTAATTGGTCTGCTAAATTCTTAATTTTACTTAACCAAATTTTTTCTTCTTGTGTAGGTTGATAGTTACTAGTTACGATATTTACGTAAGGTTGAAATATCGAAGTCAGGTTGGTGGCATGTAACAAATAAGTTTGTTCTTTGAATAAATACACGTCATCTGTTTTGATTTTAATTTGGTGGAAACCTGACTCCAAATCTAACGTTGTAAAGTACTTGGCTTTACCTAAATTTTGAATTGTCATGTTGACATCCGGAATGGGGTATCTGTCTGTTACAGTGTGAGCGTTAAGTTTTTGGAAATCAACAACCATGCGCCGTTTTGGTTTTCCTTTTTCGTCCAAACCTTTTTTAGGTACTGTCCATATGGGACTGTTATAAGGACTATGGCTTTTTTCTATTATATTGTCATGTAAGAGTTTCTGTATTTCTTTGTTTACGAATTCGTTATCTGCTATGGGATATGGATATTGTTTAACATAAACCGGATTATCATTGGTCGTCCTAATGCTTGCTTCTATAGTATCTGTAAAGGGTAACGGTCCTATGCTGTTATTAATCTTCATCAGTCTATCTATGTCTGCTTTATAAATATTATTTTCCCCAATTATGTAATTAATTTTCTGAATAGATTCGACACTGCTTATGGTAGTTAGAGTCATATTACTGAAATTTATTTCCGCGTTTAGAACTTTAAGTCCTTCATATCCTAATATCATATCAAAAGACTGAATATCCTCTAATTCAAAAAATGTTATATTTTTCTTTAATATCCTAACTACTTTCTTTGTATCTACCATAGAATAACCATGCATTGTTTTTATTTTTATAGGTTTAATTTTAATTTTTTCGCTAGAATCGCATTTTCTATTAATGTAATTATGGGTTGCACCAGTATCAATAAGAATTTTATAAATTTTCTTAGAAATAGTACTAGTTAAATTTAAGCAGGGCAACCCGTCTACTAGTTTAAATGATCTATTCTTATGTTATTATTTACCATACATTCCGTTTCATCTGCTTCTGCATATGTACTGCTGACATCGTCTCTGCGTTGTTGTCGGGAGTTATTTACTCTCTGCTGCTTGAAGTTCTGCTGATAAGATCGTTGCGGTCTGTTGTGTGTGTTGAAACTCCCGCTGTGTTCACGTTTCGCTGGTGGATTATATACATCGGGTTTGTATTGATTCCAATTTTGTCGCTGTGCATGTACAATTTGTCTCGAGTTTATCTCCATCGGCTGTGGTCCGTCATTTCTCTTGGAAGGGTTTAGGCGTGGTCCTTGATTGTGTTGCTGCATATTATCGTATTGCTTCTGGGGTTGATAATTCGTTGTTTGGCTCGAATAGTTTGGTCTTCTTTCGTTTCTGTGTTCATGTGGCATATTTTTGTGGTGCTTATCTTGAGTGAGATGTAAATGCCTGTGCACATTATCATGTTCTATTCTGCGAGCAATTGCGAATGCGTGTTCTAGATCATTTATTGTAGCTGAATATAATGATCCTCTTGTAAAGTTGTCACTCATACCATCAATGAATATACGAACTGCGTCGTCGTTAGCATTTTTAATTAGTCTGTCGATTATATTCGGCGGATCACCTGACATAGTGATTTTTGATATTATTAAATTGAGATTTTTATTTATCTCGTCGTGGTATTCAGACAGTGTGCTTCTTTTTTGCGTGATGGCTTTCATCATGTCTTGTAGCACGTATAGAGGTTCTTGATTAGAGTACGTATAATCTAATCTGTTACGTATCGCCTCAAAATTAAAAATTGTGTTATAATTAGTTAACACATTCGCGGCTGCTCCCTGTATTTTACTTTTCACTATAGTCAATGCTGCTGCGTACTTACTGTGTGTTTTGAGGTTTTTAATGCTGTCCATTAATCTGGATGCTTCTTCGCGCCACGACCGATAATTTGATTGATCGCCGTTGAAAATAGGTAGGCTTTTAAATGCGTCTAACTGTATTTCACTACCATCTGTATATGTGGTTCTTATTTCCTCTAGCACAGGTATGTTTGGTACTATGCCTAATCCAGATTTTACTTCATTTAGTTTTGTTTCTAAATTAGTGTTTATTTGATTTTGGTTAGTTATTATTGCTGCTAACCTTGCATTCTCTGTGCGTGTGTGCTCTAGGGTTTGTGTTACTGTGTTGCACCTGGTTTCTAAAGCTTCTAATCTTGCCATTAATACTGCGAGTTGTTCCATTTTGAACTCGTGTCTGTTGTCGTCGAATTTGTGTGTTTTTTTTTTTTTTTTCCACATATACACTTTCACTGAATTGCTTTGCTGCTTCGTACGAAGGAGCTATATTTGTACCTGCTATGCTAGGTAATTCTTGTAACCGGTAACGCGAGTGTTCTGTTTATACTAGATTTCACTACTTGTTCCCGAGGTCCGCTCGATTGAAGTTAAAAAGTATATTTAACCTCCTGGCAGGATCGCCAATTAAAACACTTGGTTCTTACTTTTAAAATTAAACAATATTTATTTGGAACTATGTCCTTTATTATTGAAATACTTTTTACTAATTCTAAAAGGAGCTTAAGGCTACTATGTAGTTACAATAAGACTATCGATAAATTCATCATACAGTCGTATTTATATACTTTTCTTATCTATCTACAAGGAGACCCAAGCGTACAATCGTCTTGCTTGATAATGAAGAAGAGATAATATTCCAACATTGTATACAAACGATATTATCTCTTTTACATATGTTATCATTGTAGCGTTGTGTGCAAGACTGTACTAGAGACTAAAGATATCATTGAATACAAATAATGTTATCTTTTTTCTCAATATGTTTTGCTATGGATACTTAACTCGCGCCGAATGACATTTGCAAATATAACTTAGGGCCTGGGAACTCGTGAACAATAATTGTCATCAGCTAAGCAAAATAATTCACAATTGAATGCTATTGGAGCTTTTTTTAAATTGTTTTTACTGATCAGTGGTATCCGAAACAAAATAATAACACTAGGTATTTCCTTTTGCTCCCTAATGTTTCGTTGGGTTTTCCCAACATCCCCAGGGGATTGTGTTAGTCTTTATTACTAACATCTACATCAGCTGATCTTAGTGTGAAAAACAAAATAACGATTTGAGCCACTAATAAATAGGATGACCACCAAGACAAACAAAATGCTAATAAATAATTACGTTAAACAATAAAACAACAGACAATTAACTTAGATTCAAGTATAACTGACTCCTTATTGCTGCACTGTAGTTAGACTTTATCTTTACTTGTCTCGTTTGCGGGCGTAAAAAAATGCATTGGAGCTGTCAAACAAAGGGAACAAATCTCATAACTGTTTATTTGGACAGAATGCGAGCTTTGACAGACTTACAGCGATTGATATAAGCGGAAGTGGTGTTCGAAAGTATTTATGTGCTTACAGTGTTGACAAGTGAGTCGAAAAAGTCGCATTATTATTCCCATTACTCAAATTACCAAATAGTACTAGATTTAGGTGAATATTGTAGTAAACCGCATGATTTTTTTTTTGAACAAACGAGGAGATTTTATTATAAAGCTCGTATGAATATCTAATCTCGAAGTATAACTCGAAAGCACATATGCATTTTTAAATTCAGCACTTCATTCAGCACAAACAATCAGAACTTTCCCAACATTCGTTTAGTTTTCTATTCCAAATAATGCCTTTGGTCTTTTCGGGCAGCAGCTAATGTAACAACAATTTGCGAGTAGGTAATCCTTCATCTCTAAGATTAAAGCTTAGATATAGTTAGGTATAGAATTCGAAAAAAGAGATTATATAGTTGGACAGTACGAGTACTTTTGTGAGCAAGTTTGACAGTTCGCCTGCATTGAATAAAATTGGATGTAGTTTTACATTTCAAACGCAATTGGGGTAATTAGACGAATAATAAGTCCAAACAACCACTCCCTCTGTCGACTGTTTTCTTTCTTTTTGTTATTTGTTACAAATATTAATAGTTTAGTGCAAGGGAACACTACAAAAATATCAAACGTTTGGGAAAACACAAGTCGGTAGAACTCGTAGTATTCTGTTCAATTCGTGATGTGCTGAATGAGTAGATTTGCTTCATAAGCGTGCTTACCGTTGTTTTGTTGATGTTCACGATGACGGATGTGAGATTTAGGTAAGAAATAAACGGTTTAACTCAATCTCGTCAGTGGGAAGGGGGCTTAATCGTATATCACGTTTTTTTTTTTTACTATGCGGATGAATGCAAAAAATGCCGACACAAATTTTGTTCACTCGTATTTATGACGGCGACTCCTGATGCTGGCGAAAATGTTTGAGTCTAATTGAGCTTTGTAGTATTCAGAGTGCCTACCTGTATAAGAACAGCGAATAAGTCACATTTGGTTAGGTTTAAGAAGGTGGTATGAGTCTCATAAGAGACTAGGCATCATAAGATCGCCATCTTGGAAGTTACAAATGTCATTGTCCTAAAATGAACGAAAGCACCTTTCTTCTGAAAAGGTGATCTTTTTCTCAAAATTTGTCTATTGTGATCTATTGTCATTGCTGTTGCTAGTATCGCACCCAGAAGTCGTTTTTGTCTTCGTAAATGAAGCCGGTGCTATCTTCACACCAATAATGGGCTGCATAAACAACGTTTGCTTACTTTTTTTTTTTGCTTGTCTTAAGATTTTAGAACGAGGCTTATTTTGCGCACTCCTCCAAGGTTAATCAGACTTGTAAGTATTTAGTTCCAGCAAGACGCACACAGGACGTAAATCACTTGCAGGCCTACATCATTAGCTAAACTCTAACTCAAAATCTTGGTCAGCTTGCAAGTGAAAAACAAGAAGTATACCACTTTCTAAAAATAGCAAGCTCCTACTTTACAGTTTGTTCAATCAAACGAGGTACACAAGTTAAGCTAACCACTCTCCCGCTGATTTGGACTATTTCTATTTCAAACCCACCAAGCGATTCGCATCTCGTTCGCTTCTAGTTCGCGGCGGAAGAAGAATTCGTTCCACAGCGAGTTCTCTTCAGAATCCAAGGCGAGTCGTTACATTTCTTATAAAATGGTTGAATTCGCGGCAAGTACCAAAGAATCTCCACCGATTTGCTAAAAAAAACACATGAGAAGGAACAAAATGCGAGCACTTGGAGGATGTTTATGCCAATGGGGAAACGAAATGCGAATGTTTTTCGAAAAGATCAAGAAATATAATACTTGGAGCGATTAAATTCTTTTGTCAAATATGGTTGGAAGAAAGCACGGTTAACCGAGGTCATGGTCTCTTATAGCTCCATACATCTCATCTACAACAATAGCGAGGGATATCCCTGCTCACAGTCGCATAGAAAATAAACGAACCTTCATCTCAAACGGTTTTGGAATTCCATTTGCGGACAGGTGGAGTCTGAGGCAGCTCGTCTATTGACGAGGTCTATCTATGCCTCGTCTTCAAAATATAACAAGAAGGGCTTAATCGTCAGGAGATCTTTAGACGATGTTTGAATATCTACCGCCCATCACTCATCCCGCTATGTCCTGTGACGTTGAAAAGGCGCGCTGCAATAGACAAAGCACCAAGCTCCACTTAAAGGCTTTTCGAGTAGGCAATTAAAGTTCGTCTATATACAGCTATAACTATAGGTTGGGTTAGGTTGAGTGGGATTGTGAGTAAATGAAATTCGATGCAATTCCAAATCAACAAAAGAAGTTGCTCAAGCTACCTACATTTGACTGTGCAACTCGTTTCCCACAGATCGTAAGTCCAAGTGTAACAATTAGTTAGTCGTCGACTTAACTTCTGTAATGACATTCCGTCAATAAGCAAGGGCTCTCAAAAATCGACAACAGATGGCAGCTCCAGCTCAATCAAAGGCACTTTGCCTCCGAACTCTGAAGATTGATAGGAAAACAAAAGTCTCTTGGGTACAACCGCCGAATTGATCTGAATACAAGCGGTTTGGCTATACGAAGGTCCAGAAGCAGAAGCTCGATTCCCACGTCCATCCGAAGTATCCACTCTATTTTGTCATACAAACAACAGTACCTACAGCTGCCCATCTCATTAAAATGCCACCTGTAGTGTGTGCAACGGACTCGCAGTAAAGACCCTCAGCATTCCCGACCTAGTCCAATCCATCTGCTTTCTTGCACACCGGCGCGCACACACTCGCATATACGGCCGCATTAAATCGATGACCATGACCCAAATGGTGCTACCAATTGAGCGCGGCAATTCAAATGGCGCGCTCTTTTAATAAATGTAAATGAAAACATAATTTCATAACTTGAGACTTAAAAGTTAAAAGCCCATAGAGAGCGAGCGAGCGAAAGACAGTCCCGCCGCCGCAGGACCAACGCGAGTAGAATTGATTAGCCGCATTTAACGGCGACTTGGACTCTTGTATGGACTCGACTGTCTGTCTTGCGCTGGTCACCACCAATCTCACCGCCACCATATGAATCCATGAATGAACTTTGAAACTCGTTTCCAGCGCACCGATGATGGCCCCAAACAATGAGCGCAAAACTCCATGTTTTATTTATTAGAATCTGACATACGAGTGCGGCCCCCGGTGCCGGGTAATAATCACTTTGCATGTAATTAACATTATAATGCGCGCCGTCGAAGTTTTTCGGTGTTTACAACTAGTACGAGTACTCTTACTATCGTTTGGGGAGTTTTGGGTTGCGCGCTCACCATCGCAGTCCGTGTGGAGGTGACTTCATCGGAGTGCGCTGGACATTGGACGACTTGAACAGAGTTGCTGGCAGCACCATCTAGGAGCGATGATCAGCACACCCGCCTAGCATGACAATTATGTGCATGGCAAAATGATAGCTCAAACATGGCACCGATGAATTCCGTGGAACTCCGTGGAGTCGAAGGGACACACCTGTTTGCAGTGCTTAGCGCGCGAGTTGGTGAGGCGAAATTCTAAGGCGTCCTCCTGGTTTTCTAGGATACCCGTGTACACGTTACACAGCCGTGCGCGCTTCTCGGTAATCTTGTAGGTCATTAATTGCACGTGAGTGCCTGTGATGCGCGTGAGTTGCTTCATATGGATGTGTCTGCAGCGACCGAGGAGTGCAACAGCATTTGGCTGTCTGTCTGCGCATTCGGGACGGCGAATTTGCAAGTGTAATTTGTGTCGCGAATCATTTGCCACGGCCCGGCCGCTTTGAAGCCGGCCGCGATCAGCTGATAATGTGCAACGCGTTAATAAATTGACCGTTTAACTTGAGCGTTGCAACTAAATATTCGCATAAGACTGCATACTGACGGCCACTCGGTCTGCACAGATGGACTTGCTAATTTGTCAGACGGTGCTGCCGGTCTTGGGAGGGGCACACGGTCACGAGTGCGCTATTATCTAATATTCAGATGTGTATGTGCGGAGACGTGCGACTTGGTGGTTTGCATATGGCGTATAACGCACCACGGTATAATTGCGGCCTATGCCGCGTGAATTGTTAACATTTTGTTGATACATCGAAACTGGGTAGTGTTTCCGCGAATGAGTTGTGCTCGGAATTCGGGATGAATTGACGGTGCTGATGAGGATTTGGGCTTTCGATGCAGACGAGTGAGCCTCCTCAGGTTTCTGTTCTATCCACACGGACTTTTGACAAGTGGAATTCTTATTTGAGTCATGGTAGACCTCATTCGCTTGTTGATGTGGACCACAGTTTCTGACCGCCCTCATCGGACCTTTATTGCCGCTCGGGATTGTGGCCATCACGTTGAACTCACATCACAAATAAGTAATGGAGCAGTTAAGCTTCTAACTGTTTTAAAGTGCAACCTGTTTCGGAATATCGTGGCCTTGTTTTGTGTCCGAACTAAGAACCCGGAATTTCAAGAATTGAAAGCATTCAGAAGCAATTTCTACGTGATTTAAGATGCACATAAAGGGCTGGAGCTATAAAAAGGCAACCCGCATAGAAAAGAAAAAAACATTTACGACAACACATTGCAAAATCTTAAACCGCTTATTTCTCCAAACTTAGAGAAGTAACGGTATCCATTAAATTGTTAAGAGGGAGACGATATTGAAAGCTTTAAGAGAGCAAAAGATTGCGCTGATGACGTAAGACATTTCTTTTCTATGATTATCTGCGTTGCAGGTTATGATTGACATAGCTTTTCATTTCTATTTTCGATGATTCGCTTGCGGTACAAAACACGTGGTCTAATTTTGTAAGTGATTTTTCTTGTCTTTATTTATAATAAACAGTGATTGATCGCATTTTTTGTTAAATTATGGGCAAAACACGTGAAATAAGTGAACTTATTAGAAATGAAATGGTCACTATACCTTCAAAAATTTTACAACGTTCCAAGACAAACAATTTATTACCAAATAAACAAAAAAAAAAGAGAATGATTCACTAAAACATAAGGCCAGATCCGGAAGACCACGCAAAACCAAGGATCGCATAATATTGAGGAAATTTAAAGAGAAAGAAAATGCGCTTATTACACCAAAAGCAGTGTCGATTGAGCTCAAAGAGCAATATAAAATATCGATAAGTAGAAAAACTGTCGAAAGACGGCTAAGGAGGCCGATTTTTCTACTTATATAGCTCGTCCAATTCCATTAATTTCAACAAAAAATAAGCTTGAAAGGTTAACATTCGCCAAATCCTACATAAACAAGTCGCAATCGTTTTGAGAACAAGTATTATGGACAGATAAAAGCTCTTTTGAATATCATGGATCGAAGAAAAAGATGAAGTTGTGGCGTTAAAAAGTTCTCAATCATACACGATATCGCTCCTCATTCACAGTTACCGTTAGGCCGTTTTCATTTTCAAAGAAGTAAGGTCCAATGATTCCTCGTGACCAAATTGCACACCAGACTGTAACTTTTAATGGATGCAAAGGTGACTGATGAATAATTTTAGGGTTTTCCATTGCCCAGAACCGACTATTCTGTTTATTCACATATCCATTCAAATGAAAATGTGTTCTCCCAAAAATGTCACGTAACTTTGTCATCGTCACTGTAATCGATGATTGATTTTGATAAAATGTTTTAACGATTAAAGCACGTTGGTTTATCGAATATTTTTCCATAATAAATTTGCCACGTGTCTACTTCACGACTGCCAAATATGAACTGTCAAGACTAAGGTTTACCAAAATGGCGGCAAAACAAAGTAGTGTACCTTCCCGGCGGACACCCTGTATAAACTTTTTATCTCGTTTTGTTTAACAACATTGAATTGTCAAAATACTTTTGTCCACCGTTGTATTTATAACAAAAAAAAAAAAGAACAAATGTAGGTGTTCATTATAGAAAACGTTTTTTTTTTAAATTTTTTTAAGAGTCAAATCTTACTTAAACTGAAAAAGCGGACCACTTCGATTATTTTTTAAAAAGTGGGGGCCACTCCGCGCGGCTTAAAAGGAGCCAAACGGCAACGCTGCATAATTCGATTACCTATAAAGTTGCTGAAACTGCAGAAGAGAAATATCAAAAGCTTTATTTTTGTTTCGCGTCGTGACTGCCAACGTCAACTCCACCTATATTCTTAGTTCTAAATATAACCATCAATAGTAGACCAAGGAAAACAAGAAATCATTTATTTTACATAAACGGAAGTCTCGCTGTAACTCTGGAACCAATAGCCCCTGAAGAAGAATTTTAAAAAAAAGTTAAATACCTGCGTGACTTCAAACTAAGAAAATTCAATTTAAGAAAGATATTGAAAGAAATGCAATACTCGTATGTTAAAAAGGCTACGATTTTGAGTTAATTGAACGTGACTTAAATGTTTAGTAGTTAAATAAATAAATACAAATAAATCGATTTCAATGTCATAGAACTGGCGTTGACTTTCATGCGAAACATAAAAAATTGTCTTCCGACTTCCTGCTTATGCACGCGACTTAAGTCCCATGACTTGGTTCAGCCTAAGACCTCGTATACAACGCTTTATACGACTTCAGCTAGATGCGGTCCTTAATAGACCCTTGGACCGACTAGTGCACCTATTGGCACCTCTTGGGGTATCTTAATACACTCATGCAGGTAACTGCATGCTCGCTGAAGTTTCACGTACTCGCATGGCGTCCCTATCCTTAGCTACCGTGACCTAGGGACCAATATATTTAAGGTGAGGGCTAAAAATGAGATTATTAGTAAGACCTCTCCTCCAAACTCCTCCGATATAAGCCCGTTCGAAAGTCACACTCGGGAATTATTCTGCTCATACCTAGCTTTACTGGGAGCGTTTCAATCTGTCTTTAATAGAGTCCTTGCATCTTGATGTCGAGACCTTTAAGAGATCAAAAGATACCCCCTTCCATTTCAGCGCAAACGTTGTTTCCAGTTACAGATCAGGTTGTCGATGCTACTTCAGCTTTGAAAAGCCTAGCAGCCAGATCATTTTTATTTTTTTTTCTGGATTCGAACCCGGGACCCCGCGATTAGTAGTCGAACACACCAGCCATTGAGATAAAACTGCTTGGAAAATGCACATAGATGCAACACCTGTAGCGATTGTAACTACTGAGTTAAAAGGCGCTGGGACATAAGTCCCCGAGACATAAATTCATTAAAATGTTGTTATGGAGTTATGTCCTACCAAAGGTGGTACATCCCTTCTAACGTGCTTTAATTTTAATGAAAAGTGCCATTTCTAAAGTTTCCAAATTTCCAAATTCTTGAATTTTTGAACGATATTTAACAAACATTTTCTCGCTAAATACTATATTAGTCTTTTGATAGAAAACTGCGTTACATTTTAAAGGTTTTTATTTCGAAATGAAACCACTTGGAAATGTTTGAAACGCCTTTTCTAAGGCCAAAATAGCAAAAAGTTTTGCCAGGCTGTTAAAAAAAGTGCCAAATTGCAACTTTAGTCACACAACTGTTACGCTGTTGGTTAAGTTAAATACAATTATATTTAGTAACAAAACTGCCATGCCAGACTCTTAAGTATCCAACGTCGTCCTTTGCAGTTTGGCCGAAGGTTCATTTAAACTTGAACTATAGGTATTTTTTGATTTATGAATTTGGGCTATTTTTCATGTTTAACAATCGAGCAAATTTTCAAAAATAGAAATCATTTTTGAAGTTTATTTTCTCAAATTTCCGGAAGCAAAAACAAAAAGTTTTTTTGAGAAAATAGATTCACTCTTAGCTTCAGAAAATTTGAGAAAATCAAAGAAAAACTCACACCAAGTTTGTCTTTGCAGTTTTTTTTTACTATTGTTTTGATTTTTGTTACGTTTTTTTTTTTCTTTTCGTGAAAGTTACTGAGAAAATGTTGGAAGTATGTCCCATCTTTGAAAAATAAATTAGGGGTCCCCGTCCTACTTTGGTGGGTTTTAATTCCACAATCAGATTTTGAACTTATGTCTCACCGTAAGTGCTGTTGCCTTTTTGAAGTTTCTGAACATACATATTTTTGGCGTTCAGGTGTTCGTATTCCTTATTGAAGAAATTATGAAACTCACTCACCTTTACGACAACCGAGCGATGAGCTTAGTGTCATTAGTCAGGACTGCAAAATCATAAAAATTAAATAAAGAGGATAATGCCGAATTCACAATGTCGCGTTGAACGCGTGCGTGCGTCGGAGCGCTTTGACACGCTTTATCGAAACTTTAAGGTTTTAAATGCCAAGGCGCGCGAGCAACAATTTTGTAAATCGAAATTCTGCTTTGAAGCGAATGCGCGTTGAGAGAGTAGAGCATGACAGAATAAAAGCAGGGTTGCCATTCTGACCGGATTCCGGTCATATCTGATCGAAATGTTTTCACTCTGACCGGAGAAAATTTTGAAATCCGGTCTAACCGATTTTTGACCGAAACGAAAAAATTCTTTAACCGGAAAAAACCTATTTTGACCTGAAAAATAATATTGTTCTAGAACATAGAATGATACTTGGCCATACTTAACGAACACGCTCACAATTTCATGCAGAAACCAATTTATTGTGAATAATCTTAGAATGAAGCGCTCTCACAAACTGTGACTCGGTCGGTGTGAGCATTCAAACAGACCTGAAGTGAATACGATTTAGCATATTTTGCAATTCCGGTGTTGGTTTTACCAATTTCAAACACAGAAGTGGAGTGGAAAGATAATTTTTCAGCAAAACGGTGTGATGCAAAGCTTTTTTACGAATTTTTTGTTTTTTTGTTTTATTAGATTTAAGATTTCGAGAGTTTAGAAAAATAAAATCACGACATACATTTAATATAATATAATTTTTTTTTATTTTTAGTTAAAATATATTACTATATTGCATTTTTGACCGGACTTCTGGTCAAAAATTCTTATTTTATCTCTTGACCGGATTTTCTGACCGAATTTAAGAAAAAATAAAATCGGTCATTCGGTCAGATTTGACCGGATTCATTTATTTTTAGTGGCAACACTGATTAAAAGTTCGGTTTGGTTTAAACTTATGTACACAAATAGAGAGCAGAACTCAAATTTCAAATCTACTCTCTTTTTTCTTGTAGCTGCAATTTTTGTGCAGGAATTAAAAAAGAGTAGAGAGTAGGTCTACTCAGGTCAGGCGTCGCATTGAACTTTACGATATTTACGATCTAAAATCGATCCAACGCCTGAAGTTGTAATTTGTGTGGCAGCATATGAAGGTTTTTTTTTTTACGTAATCTGTCAATGCGACATTGTGAATTGGGCATAACACAGTCGGGATGTAATTTAGTAGCTTCAAAGTTTATTTATTGCTGCTCTGCTCTTGTTAATACAAACGAAAAAAATGCATGTACATATTTCGAGCCAAAGTGATTGTTTACAAAAAGTGGTAGAATGCGTCCCTCAATAGAAGTCAGATAATGCTTTTATTTGACGTTTTCTCACTCTCAGTGTACCGATTGCAGCGCCCAATTCGGTTAGGAATGTACTGATCTCATTATTATTTATTTTGAATCAATTTGCCCGTTGATGGATTTTGTGATCCTGTTCCCTTGAAACTTATACTGCGAACTTTATCTCCACTGCCAGTGCCAGAACGGTCGCTGCCAGGTCAATGTCGATAAGGATTTGGCCAACACCCATCTCGCATGAGTGACCATGAGGATTCCGTGACAAAAGTTCAACCGTCATTTTGAGACACTGCACCCTGATCCCATCTCATCTCCCTCGAAACCATCCCAACAGCAGGTGAATAGTGTGCCCTAGCACCCCTAATATAGATTCCCTAGGACCATTCACACGAAATGAGCTGTGTGTGCGCGGTGTCTCCACCGACTCGGCATTCGTGTATCACCATGCGAGCACTCCACCTAATTGCATCAAAGATCGGCGATAGCATCATGATCGCAACTATCGCGTTTCAGGATCACAATAAATTTAATTTTCCACCAACACTTCGCGTCCTTTTGCCATACCTATACACGCAGCATGTGTACCCCGCCGAATCAAGGATATTCAGCCGGAGAGCCGACAAGCGGACATACATTAACCAGTTCCGCCTGATGATCCTGCCGATCAGTTTACACACCATAATAGACAGAGTGCACGTATATATGCCGCGCATCAGCACCGCCCGCTTGCTTTCCTCGCCATGGTGGGCAACTTGTTCCGCTTGCCAATGATATGGTCACCTGGAGAAAAATGACCGTATAAATTCTGGAAAACCTTTCACAGTTCATGATTTTCGTTCGTTCGTTCGTTCGTGGTTTGGTGGTGGTGGTGGTGGTGGTGGTGGCATGGCTGCGCTGCCATACTTGGTTTGGCAGTTTGGTGGTACCGGTACTCCTCCGCTGATGTATACGCTCGCGCACTCGAATACGGAAATTACGGGCTCCGCGGACAGTGCACTCAGCGACAGCGACCAACCGATGGTGCTGATGTGAAGACGTAGACCATGCCATGTAGGGAATGGACTGTTGAGAGATGCTTATCTCCTCCGCGCCTCGTCCAGGGAATGGTCATTTTCCCTAAATTATGTGTGCAGCATTTTTGTTGTTCTACATGCATGACAGCATTATGTTGATTGATCGCCCAGGCACTGACACTGCTCCGCCGAAGTGGTAGATACGAGTATCATTCTATTATTCCGTCAGCGCACAGATAAGCGTACACTATGCGGTACTTTCAGCCTCAAGTTCTCCGGTGCTAGATGGGATCAGTCTGCCTAGGGGAATAGAACCTGGTGTCGGTGTGTCTGTGCCTATGGAGGGGGGATTTCACCATTTATACCGCACTCGTGCAACAGGCTGGCTGCGCGCATCTTTAGCCAGTCGCGTAGGCTTATCAACTTATCAACGCCAACCGTCCTTGAGGAGTTTGACGCACGTTGTCGCTGTTGATTCTTGCTGCAGTGTCAATTTGAATTTCGCGACATCAGCATACATTTTCAGTTAAACGGTCGAAGGGAACATAAATAATTCATCGACTGAGTTGGCATTTTGATGGTTTTTTTTTTTCCTGCTGCTGCATCTACTCGCAGTAGATGGAATCATGTAACGAAAGCAAGATCGCGAGACGAATAACTGTGCGACGCTGACGCTGACGAGTGGGCGATCACATGTGGATTTCGCTGCGCAATTTGTGTCGCCAACTATATAAATCATTTTTGTGGCATGTTACCTAACGCGCGAGTGTTACTCGCTATTGTTTTGCACATACCTAAGGATGGCGAGAGGTACTCGTAGTTTCAATTGGAGCGTACATTTGCAGATACCTCTACCTATAGGTGCAGACGGAATTTTGTAATTAATTGTCTGCATCGAGAATCGAGCCAAAGGACGGGTCACGTTTGTAGCAATTTGAGGTATCTTCTGACAGCGGGTGCACACCTTTAAATGGCAGCCTGAAATTTAAGAAATCACCTTAATATCCATTGGTTTATATTATTTCGCCAGTTGCGTGATGGTTTCGTGACTTATGTGTTGCATACGCCAGGGCTTGTCACCAAGTGGAGGTAGAAAAAACTTGTCAGACGATATACCGATGAAAACCCACATTCACCCGCATGTTTTTTATATAATGTTTTAAACTTGAAAAAAACTTGGAAAAACGTGTAAGTCACTCCTTAGTGAATTTGGCATCTGGTCCTGCATCTTTTCAAAGCTGAAATAGGGATACCCAAGGCTATGACTTTCATTATGAATGAAAACCAAAGTAATGTTTGGCAAAATATTCAAATGGGTCCGCTGATGCTGTCATTGAGATGAAGAATGATTACATTGTGATTGCACGCTGGCTTAAGTCAGCTTACTCCCATGCAATCCGAAAATGGGTTAATAAGAGTTCTTGTCACAAAAATGCCTATTGAAATCCCATAGAAGATACTCTAAGCAGCAGGACTACAATTGATTTTTAGGCTGTGAAATGCGCATGTTAAATATGAGTCCTTAACCGAGGAATCTTCAAGTAACTGTAGGTAGGGATATTAAATGGCAACATCTGTCATATACAGTGTGGCGCAAAATTAATTATCCAGTTTTGTCTTTAATTACTTTTTTAATAAATAAAAAAAATTATTTTGAGTGATAAAAATCTTTATCAGGACCTTTACAATTTTTTCTGTCAAGTGGGAAAGATTTAGTCAAGTCAATCCGTCATGTGGCTGCTGTCAATGTTGATACACATTTGTGGCCGTTTTATCGGATTTTGCCATGACTTTCCGCAAGATTTTCGGTGATAACTGTCGAATATTCTTCTTAGCGCTGTATTGCTTGCCACTGCAGATGTCTAGTTCACAAATGTCAAATATGATTGACGTAGGACGCCATTTGTAAAAATTATAACATCTTCCGATAGGGTGATTAATTTTTTTTATGAATAATTGTATTAATTTTAGTTTCTTTTTTGCAATTTGGGGGCCCCGGCTAAAAGTTCGATTGCTTGCACAAAACTTGACCACATTCTAGGGTCATGCTATAAACTCGTAGCCATATTGTTACTTGGAGAAGTCAGCTTCTGATTCGAAACGTTCATCATGGAATTGAATGGAATTTCATGGAATCACAACTATTTCAACTAAAACCAGGCGGAACTAAAACCAATGAAATTTAAATGAATCTGCAAAAAAATCAAGTACTCCATTTGAACCGTTGTTTGTTTTTCTGAACGATCTGGAATACGTTTTTTAATTAAGATAACTCGTTTTCTCTCGGTCGAGGCGGCAACTCTGCTTTAGTTAACATTAATTGTTTATAAAAAATCAATACAAGCGGAAGTCCACCTTCGAAAATCCACCTTTCAGTAGCAAATATTACATTCAATTCGCCGCAATCGGTACGAAAACAAAAAAAGTGCAATCTGTCAATAGAATTGTACGAAAACATGAATTCTTCTTACTTTTAAGAAGTTGATTTTCTTCAAAAATTGTTCGCCTACAAGATTCTCCAATCGCCCCACTGGTTTTGGAATTTCTTAAAAAAAACTTAACGACGAGTTTGAAAAATAATAAAATTTCGCAGAGCCCATTTGAACTTCCAAAGAAACTAAAGTTTAAAGTCTACTCGCAACCCAAAGACGCTAGACTGCAATACAAATTTTTAAACGAAGTTCTGAGGGTTCTTTAAGTTCCAATAAGAATTCCGGTAAGTGGTCAAATGGAAGTAATATCTACAAATCCCTGCAATAAAATTCTCCAAAGTGGTCTAGAAACTCATCAAGGAAATAAACCTTCGAAAAATGAGTTGAGAAAAATGTGGATATAAGGAGCCCTTATATAGACTTAAAAAACTGTACAGCTTTATACATTTTAAGCTAATTGCTGAAATTACCTACTGACTGCAGTTCTGGGAAGAGCTTAGAAACAAAGTTCGTCTGCTTGGTTTTTTTGAAATTTTGGCGCAAATTATGATGCGATCAATAAAAAATAGCCCAGGCAAAATTTTTGGATTTTTTAGTTTTTAGAGATTCACAATTATTAAATATAACCATAAGTCTGAATATAATATCACTGGTACATCATCGTGTAGTGAATGTAAATCACTAAGCAGTAATACAGAAGTACTTTTGCTCAGCGTTGCCGCTGAAAAATGTCAAAAAGGGGCCCGGGCCAAAAAAAGGGGCCCCACATAAAATACAAATATAGCAAAAAAAGAAAGGAAAGAGTGCAAAAACATTTACTTATAGCAAAAAAATGTATTTATTCCAAAAAATTTATTTTAATTAGTTTTTCGTTCAATAAAGAATACAACTTTTTTACTGGAAAAGTGGTCATTTTGATCATTTTTAAGAATGGAGGGGGGCCACGGTTCTTGAAGCTGAACAGGCGGCTAAAGTTGCAATTTGACACTTTTTTCGATAGCTTGCCACAATTTTTTGCTATTTTGGCCTTTTTTTAGTTGAAAAAGGCGGTTCAAACATTTTTCAAATGCTGTTATTTCCAGAAAAAACCTTTTAAATGTAACGCAAATGTCTATCTCACAACATTATAGTGTTTAGCGAACCAAGACTTGTTAAATATAGTTGAAAAATTCAAAATAAGCTATTCTGCTTCAGAAATGACACTTTTTTTTTCCTCATTGCCCCTTTTTCTTGCGACTTTCTGGCTTTCAGTAAAAGAAACTGCATTGAACTTTAAAATTTTTAGGTATTTCTGCGTAAAGAAATTTTTCTGTTAATAATAGGTATAAAAAATATATCTATATTTATGTATTTGTTTGTGCTAATAAATTGCAGAATCATTTTTTGAAAACCCTTGTGAGAAACTGTCCTGTCGGTTGTGACAAAATAGGCCTAGTTCGACGCGCCCACTACTTATTTATTTTTATATTTTTTTATCATGATTGATTTTGCATACCAAAACTTTGTGCTGAGCCTCACGAAAAAGAAAAACTTTTTAGAATTTGGGACAATGGACTTTCATTCTATTGCATATTTAGCTATGGGTCTGGTGCATTTGGGAAGTGTGTGACCGCTCTCTGTTATCTACAATAATCTCGATTTGTATGGATAAAGTCCCGAAAATAGGTAAGCTCCCTATAAGTTGGAGGTACCTTTGCCAGATAGATTCGCGGGTTTGGTGCGCCGAATTTTTACAACAAGTTTTTCAGTCCCGATCAGAGGAAATTTATCCATGAGCTATTTACGATGAAACTGAATTGTTCTACTTTGGCGTTCAAGAATCCGACAGAATTTTGCAAACTACCAGATGAAGCCATATAGGTAATCGTGTTTCCAACTCTTAACATACAACCTGCTGTCTTTTGGAGCACATAATTTGCAACGGGTCGGAAGTTGGTTGAGGTCCTCTCTCTTCTCTTCGGGCAAGGGCGTTCGCTCTACAGTTCCCAGCCATCTTAATCGACTGATGCGTACTTTTCTGACCAGGTCTATGCCGCTGTACAGCTCGTCGAGTTCGCTGTTAGGTCTCCTCCTCCAAAATACGTCAACGCAAACGGAACCGAAAATCTCTCAAAGAACTTACGTTTGAAGCGACCAAGGTGATCTTCATCCGTCGTTGATAATGCTAAGGATCTCGGAATAATAAAAACAAAATACTTGGGGACCCGGACCGTCAGGACGAATGGTCGTCTGAGTGCTGGCAATCAAAATATCCCAAGAATCAACATCGATGTACCACAAGACCCTTTTTAAGGCCCTGCTACTGTAAGTTGTTCAAAGCTATATTCTATATTTAATTGGCCATAAATGCGGTGTGAAATATTTTACAAAAGCTTTTACAGAGCCTTTGACAATACACCAGTAGGATAAAATGGGAGAGTAGTACCACATTTGAATTTAATATAAAGCTATACGAGTGGGGACCAGCTCGTAGTGCTTTTAAAGCCATTTTCGCATCGCAGCATTATGTAGCAACCATCAATAGCTCTCAAAAATTTGAAAGACGAAGACCAACCGACACAGTCGAGCGGTTTCGACAAAGCTATTCATCCAATTGGCCCAAAGTGTTTTAAATCGGCCAAGCGCTAAGCACTTTCTGGCAATATTACTACAAATCTTTTAATTTTGCAGTCAGTAGACATGTACTTGCGAATCAGTTAACAAAAATCGAGATTGGTGCCCCTATACTTTGTTTCGATAGAAGTAGTTTGAATTAGTCTGTTCTGACGCAGATCGCAAACATCGGTTTACCCATTTAACACATCCATCAATTCCAAACTTACATTATTAGCCTCTCTCTCCACCCGATAAAATCTATTATAGAAAGCAACATCACAAGTTCCAACCTTCTGGGCCAGGGCAGACCATTTCTGTCTACCAGTATTTTTGTTTTGTGTAAAAGGAAATACCGCTAGGAAGCCCATATGCCTAAGAGAGCTGCGTAAACTTGACTATTGGAGCAAACTTCCATTTCGCTTTAGCTTCATGAAAGCCCCTTCCCCAACCTAATTTTCCATCAAACCAATGAAATATCGCTGCAGTTTTGATCAGCCAAAGGCACATAGAGCCGAAAAAAATGAACATCCCGAAGGGTTAGTCCTGGAAAATTATCAAATGATCGCTAAGCGTCTATGAGCTTCCTCCACATGTGGAAGCTCAGACATTTAAGCGCCACATCCTCGAACTTGTATGCAAAATTCACCATTCTACCGCACAAACTACGAGCGCATTCGGCTGTAAAGATCGTCCCCATCTCGTTTGCCAATCGAGGCCAAATTCCACTTTTAAACGGTCTCTATGGCTTCCAGTACCTGGAAGTTGAAACCAACTTGACGTGCTCTGCAATTGATGTGTTGTTTGCCAAAACATCCAATAACCGCGCTCGACGCATCCTCTTCGAGTGCTACTTTCTAATCCGCGGAGGCAATTAAACAATAAAACATTATGCGCCTCGCGCATTCCAAATCTATGTTCTCTCCTAATCCAACCGAAGAGGAAACAAAAAAAAAATACGTCAACCAGTGCACGACAGCAGAAATCCACGTCCAAATCACTCTCACGTTGCGATACGTATAAATCAGAAACTCACAAAGGGGGTGCATGTACCTACGCCATGTATCTTGACGAAAAATCAGCGACATGTGAAATCCATCATGGCTCCTGTCTACCTCTCCCACTATATATCATATCGTGATTTGACAGAAACGCGATCTTTCCACCATTAAAGCGGACAAGAGAAAAAAAGAAACAGAAACAACGGACAGATCTGTGCCCTGGGAAACTTTCAACAGAGTTGATACCCATCCACATCCACCCCAGACCCCACGTGTGTGTCTCAGTCACAGTGTGTGCAAGTACATCCCCAATAACTCCCCACGGAGAGCAGAGCTTTTCCCGCAGAGTTCGACGCTTCGTCCTTGCCAATAGGTGTCTCTGTGCTCAGTATGGGGATTCTCGATACAGCAAACAGCATTGGCAACGAATCATGCGTACTCCCCATTTGCATAGCCGACGAGTGTTATTGGCTCGTGGCTTGACACTTCGTGTGGGTTCGGGTCATTCCACCTCAGCCTGTGCCAGGCTGATGTCGGCTCCAAATTTCGATGCCATATTACCAAACCGAACCCCGTTTAAAGGTCGCCAAATGAAGGCTTTGGTGGTCCGGTCGGCCGCGGTCTCCCAACTGCAACACTTGTTGTATCCATCGCTGTCTTACTCCCACGGGTGTAATAAAACCGAGAGAAAAATGAAAATAAATAAATAAAGTAATAACGATGGCCCCCTAATCACACAGTCCGCCTGGTGGGGGACGGGTATATGCAGACTTGGACTACTCGTATCCGTCCGTACACTTACAACTAGAAATTAAAAAAGCTACAGGCAGACATTTTTTTCAGATGAGCGCTCATGCGGAAACTCCAAATGGCTGCGGATGGCACGCAATGGGAAGCACGGCCAGGTGACGGAAGAAGGCTCCGAAAAGGCAAAAAACAAAAACAATACGTATGCCCAACTGTAGATAGTAATTGTTGTTTGGCACTTTATCTAGCGTGATTCACGTGTTTCATTTTTTTTTTTTTCCTTTGTAGTTTTTGTGCTTTGTTTTGGTTTGAACACAACCTTATAGGACGCGCCACTGTAACGACTAACGAGTAAATTTGCGAAGCGAGTTCACTTCATGACTTTGCATTTCATTAGCGCAAAAGTCATTACGATGTAATTTTTGAGGTTTTATTGTTTGGCATTGTCATTGGGGGTCTATGGGAGCGGGAGTCTGGGGAGCAGCCACTTGTGGGGGGCGCCATCAAATTTATCTTGTTTTTGGTGTCATTAATCGACTGAAATATGTGCTATCTCCGTTTTAAGAGTTTGAATGGAGACCTTCCTGTAGCTGTCGTCGCACTGGCACGTAGAATGTGACCAAATACGATCAGTTTATGGCCAGGGCCGGACCAACCATATTTCCAAGATGTGCAAATTCACAGGGCGCCAAGTTCTGGGGGCGCATTGCTAGGAAAGAAAAAATAATTTTATCTTGCGCGAACAAATACTGCCATTTGCACTTCAAACAAAAAGCTTGTTCAAATAAGCCCAAAACAAGAACATCCATCACACCTGTGCTGAATTATTTCTTGCACATTAGCTCACATCACTTGCAATGTTGCAACTTCAAGGAGAATCTGACTCAAAATATCGCAAAATATAGAATCCCACTAGACCTATGCAAGTTCAAAACAAATAATTCCTCAATAAAAAAACAAACCATTTACAGTCTACCTCGTGGGTGATGTGGAAAAGACTTACGCATGTGTGCAAATATGAAAAAAGGGCGTTTTCTCCAAATCTTGCATAAGGCGCTAGTTCGGCTGGAGCCGGCCTGGATATGACTAGAGGAATCTGTTTCAATGGACGTGTTTGACATGGTTTACTTTGCACTCTTTTTGTTGAGTCAAGTTGATGACCAGAGTGGGAAGGAGTTTTCAATTTTGAATGGTATTCTTTTAGATATTTTCACACGTGACTGCGACGACTGGTTCGGTTTTCCATACCATCCGAAAAGCATGTAAATAATAAATAAAAACACTGAAATATTTACCGCAGCAGGTGCGTATTGCATTTTTCTGGTTATCGCAGCAGGGACTCTTTTCCAGTGTGACCAATTTAGCAGGATTATTTTATTTTAAGCATTTTTTCTTTTCAAATCATGGCAGCATTTTTTAGCATGATTTCATGCTGTAGCAGGAAAAATTAGCAAGATTTTGGTTTAGCCAAATTAAGAATTAAAATAATAAAATATAATAAAAGCAGACGAACCTTTGTGTGAACAAGCCATTACAATTCTCATTGAACAGTGAATACTGAACACAGCCATTCAACTTCAATTCAGCTTATAATATGATATGATATTTATTTTTATTCAACGAACAGAGACTGAGCTTATGTGAAAAGTAGGGTAAGGTCCGGAGGCTTTGAGACGTTACCGAACATTTTGAAATATCTGCCAAAGTCTTAAGTTTTTCAGAAAAGTGCAAATGTCAATTCCTCCTGCCAGTCAAATGATCCCGACCTTACCCTAAGCGTCACGAATTGATTTTTATTTTTGTGAAATATATATTATTTTTCCTGGAAAACAGCTTTTTTGTTAATTTTTTGGGGTTTTTAGCAGGTTTTGATTTCAAAAAATATTTAGCATGACTTTTAGCACCTTTTTATATAAAAAAAACATGCTATACTGCTGAAATTATCATGATTTAAAATATTTAATTGCTACTCTTTTCCTAGTAGCCCAGCACAATATTCTCTGAGACACTGAGCTCAATAGCATTCAAAACAGGTCAGTCAAATTTTAGCTTTGGAAAATGTCTCCGAGGGATGATTTTAGGTGGATACCTTTGTCATTTGTTTTTTTGTTTTTGTATAACTTCAGTAATTTTATGACTACACATAATAAATTGTAAAATGACAAAGATTGGCTCATTGAGAGTTTGCTTTATGGCACTCAATCTTAGAGGAACATTTCACCCAAGTGAACTCATTTATATGTAAGCTTACGTGAATACAATCCGCAATACTCATAATCATTTTCAGTTTCCAGGCTAAATTTTTCGAACTTACAATGGCGAAATTTTCCATACAAAATTGCATATTGTGACCTACAAAATATTTAGTGTGGAGGTTAAAATTGAAATAAAAATTTCCTTAGCACAATAAATATTTCATTGAAATTCAGTCGTTCGTTGAGTAAAGATTCCTTGTAGCATTGACAAAATCTATTCGCTAGTTCTACTTGCCAAATTAAGCTTGATACAATAGATGTTTCAGGTCGCGGCGTCAGCCGACGGGGCATGGGATTTCAATTTAAAAAAAGAGCTAAATCAACCAACACAAAGCTCATTCGTTAAATCCACTAATTTGGTTCGTTGTATCAAAATTTTCAATATTAAAAATGACTGTCCTTGAACTATATTTTAGCTCCCATACAAAAAAAATTTTAAGCGAAATTTAAGCTTATCCCCTAAGCGGAGTGGTATACGCAGCTCAACTCAAACGTTTGTTCCAGAATGTACTTCATGTATCTGTCAAAAATGTACGTCTCTATTCAATGGGTCGGCACATTTTCTTAAGCTAAATTTTGACAGATTGTTTTATTCTGTTGCTTTTGTTGCGGAAAAGTAATCAAAGATGAGCTTTTTTAATGAGTACCTCGGCGAAATCGGAAATGGTGCAAATTTGAGAGAATTGCTGCTGAACAGCTGCTTTCTGTCACACTTTCCCACAGGGCAATCTATGGCAAAATTTTGCTATAATGTTTGGAGAGTTGGATTTACATTTACATTTTATCCAAAATGAGAATCGGTTCGAGATATGAATATTTTTTTAAGTACCTACCGTTATTGGAAACTTGGGTGGAAAATTAAGTCACATATTTCGAAATCATCAATTCTGCTTCAACAGCCCGATTCTGGCAAACCTCACTGATACCTCACTAGTCACAAAATCCTCACAAGGTGAGGTGAAATTGATTTTGTGAGGTTTTCGTATTCTGGCAGCACACTCGCAACTTGTGAGTGAAAACAATCGAAACTGCGATCTCATATCGAGTAAGTCACAAAATAGAAAACCAGTCATAAACGCTCACAAATGGCAATAACAAAAACATTTAAAGACCTAAATCGGACATTTTACGCTATATTTATTAACTTTTCGGGAAAAATTTATATATGTATAAAAAAAACTGAGGAATGTGGAAATTTTTATTTGTGACAAATGTCGTTAATATTTAATTTTCTTCGTTTCTAAAACTTTTCAGTGTCAATATTTCGCATGTTATTTTCTTAATAAATTTGTTTTTCTCCAATTAATCCAATTAATGGTGTAGATATAATATTTCTTTCTTCTCAGATCCTACAAAATTTAAGTGATAATAGTCTAACCATTATGAGTTGAATTTGTTGTGAGGTTTGTTGTGAGCATTATCGGAGAATACGAAAAATGTTATCGAATCATAGAAAACCTTACAAGGAATCCACCTCACAAGAGCTTCTGACTTGTGAGGCCTCACAATGGCAGAATCGGGCTGCAAGTATGCATTTAAGTCAAAACCGTAATACAACTTTTCACAGAAAACTAAATTTTATAAAAAATCCAAATATGTGTCTAATTTAAAATTTACTATATGATATTTTAGCCAAAAACAGAGTTTAGGAATTACCACAGTCACCTTCAGCATTCATTTTTGTTGAAATCGTGAGTACCGTTTTCGAGATAAGCCCAATATTGAAAATTTAGTTTTTTTTAGCGAAAAATGAGCTATGCATTCATGTTAGTCCATGCCAACCTTAACTTCAATTATAATTTTGGTTGAAATCGTTACAGTCGTTTTTGATAAAATCAAACTTGTTCTCAACCATTACACGGGCGTGGGCAATACCGTTAATATTGGGGCCAATGTGCAAGAAATAAATTGCACAACTGGGTCAAAGTCCAACGAAACTTTCTCTTTCATCAAAGGTTTGGGCGGTTGGTTTCTTATTTATTAGGTAGGTAGGTTAAAATCTAAGAAGTAATGCTAGATAAAATAATCGATTCATAAAATACCTATACGAATAGTGCTAAATAAAATCCACTTTTGGGTAATTCATCTGATATGACAGGTTATATCAAATAGGAATGTGAGTTTTTAGAAGTTGAAGCTCTCAGTAACAGGCAATTGTCGCAAGTTCTGGTTAGAGAGTTTTGAGCGCCCACTGTACTGTTTTATAAGCTCTTTTACACTTAACAACATTTTTGAGTACAAGGCTAACTGTAGCAGGAGTTTCTGTTTTACACTTAAGTACGCATTTTGGTCAAAATCGCTAGTGCCGATTTTAGGTAAAGTATAAAGAAAACCAAATTTTACAAAATGTCTTATATAGGGAAAAACTGAGGTTGCTATGATGTTTGAAATGACCATATGACCTTAGAAATTAATTTTTGTTAAAATCGTATGTACCGTTTTCGAGATGTGTCCAAATTTTAAAGGGTATATTCCTTTAGCGAAAAACTGAGTATGCAGTCATGTTAGCCTCACCTACTAAAGCTCAAATATCAATTTTGGCTGAAATCCTTTGAGCCGTTTTCGAACAAATCAAACTGGTATGAACATTTTTGAGGTTACCGCGCAAAACAAAAAACCGTCTCGAACTGTAGACCCACAAACTCCAAATCCGGGCAGCCGTTTAGGCTCTAGGCCTGAGAAGAATACGGCAGATAGACGGAAAAACTGACGTTATTCCGTGACCCACTTTGTAGAGTTCCTCTCTATCCTTTTAATGTCCGAATTTTTTAACATCTCGAATTCGAAAATTTGTACGAGTACAATATCTTTCTCTTAAAGTTAAAAAGCATATATAAATAATGGAAAAAATATTTACAAAAATGAAGTAGTTTCTTTAATTTCGTCTTGGAGAACGTTGGTGGGGTGCAATTTTCGGAATTTTTTCGAGTCAGCATATAAACTCCCATAAGCAACTTAAGAAATTGTCACAGGACATCATTCGGTGGCGGTGAAAATTGTGATTTTGGTATAGCCGAACAGATGGCGAAATTGTATTCAGACTTGTACGATATAGAGGGAATTTCAACTGCACTTCCACAACTGGCTTCCAAACCGTGAAGGATCTCTGCGATGTTGACGCAGCAGCCAACATTCCGGGCTACCCTCAGTCAAAGTGGAAACTACTATTTGTTGTTGCTACTTGTTGGGGGGATATAACAAGTTTTTTTGTAAAGACAGTTGTAAAAAATGTTCTACAAGACACTAGTGGGACAGAGCGTTGACTTCGGGCGAGTTCACTGTAAAATGCCGCCCAGAAACGAAAGAGAAACACAAAATCTCCTCCACGATAGATCACTTTAATTGAGTTGCTACTGGGGTCTTCTCAGAAGGCCTGAATATTGGTCCTTCCGTTTGCCTCCCAAAGCATAGTAGCTCTGCCAAGCTCTGACAGCTATTGCTCAAAACAAAGCCTGGTTGCCGATTAAATCACAGAATTACAGAAGGCCAGACAAGCTAGCAACATACTGCCGCATCATTAAAAGCTAACTAAAACGGTGGCAGATTGTTCAACCCCATACTCTTTGGCGTGGGGTGTTGGTCACTGTAACATCCCTGAGTGTTTTGTCAGCAACCTTCGACAATGTAAACATCTGCACTTCATCAGTGTTCCCAGTTAAACAAACAACTCATGCTTACGCAGTACAGGCATAGCTAATAGGCGCAAACAGTCAGTGAGACTTGACTAGCAATGGCTACAAAAAGATCCAAGGTACTGCTAAACGATTCAAAAGGCACTACCGCCAGCTTCTGAGGTAGAGACTGGGTGTACCCATCAATAACATCTAAAGAAGCTGTCGAAACGAGGAAGCTTTTCTCATCGAAAGACTCTCAATCCCATCTGTAAACTATAACAGGTCAGTACAACTTGACTTATGACCATTCAATTCAATTCGTTGGTCTTCTCGCAAAATCGTTTGTATGTAGTAGACGGCGGAATCTTCGGTCAACCGAAGTGGGTGCGTAAGTCCTCCAACTTGCCCGAGGAAATTCCAACTTAAATGCAAAAAATGGTTCACATTGGGTGGCATGTCCATCTTCACTCAACAGGCAACAAAGGACCACCAAACCAAACACCCAGAGCAAAACCATCATCCAGTGTAGTCCATGGGTCATCTATGCAGCAGTCGTTTATTTTCATTTCAGTCCCATATTTCCTCATACGATTTTTCCTGCGGTATAAATACACGGTCCAGAGAATCAGAACATGCTTTCATTCGGTTGGATGGTTTGAAATACCGTCAGCCACACGAAAACACAATTGTCCCCCACTTGCCCAATGGTCCAATCAAGACTCTAGTTGTTACCCGCACCGCCACCAGCGCTGTCCATCCATTGTCACTAGACAGCACAGCCAGACTCGGAACGTGTAATTCGCACTGTGAACATTTTACGTTTCCATTGTTCGCCCATTACAGGTGTACAAAGTTCCACCCCATGGACGTGTAAATTGCCAGCTGCCGCATGGAAAACCATAATTTCCAGAACGGATTCTGATGAACAAGGTACAACCACCGACAGCGGCAGTATGGATCTACTTCCACAGCTGCTGACCGCAGTTCAGTTTAAAACAGAAAAGTCGTAAATTTGTCTGAATCAAATGTATCTCCGAATCAAATGGGTGTGGGCCTCGAGTTCCTAATTTTTTGTCACATCACACTCAGCACAGTCGATCGCATTGCGATCTTACGTGATTTTGTTTGCAAATTTGTTGTCGGGTGTGGTTGTCGTCCGTCCGTCAATGCGGGTAAGTGATTTTCTCTAGAGCCATAGGTATCGTTGAGCTTTATTTTCATGCGCACAGCTAGAAAAGTTAACACCATCAGTTAACATGTTGGTTGATCATCTGTGTAATTGACATTCATTTGGTGACTGTGCGTATTTTTTTTTTGGTACTACAGGTGTAGAATTGGTGAGCTAGAACATTGGAATTTTGTTTTGGAATAAGTTTCCTTATGCATGGGATGTTGGATTGGTGCGCGCATTATTCCTTGCCCCACTTTGTTTGGATACATTACTCAGAACGTAGAGTGTATCCAGGACTCGATAACTCGATTTTTTACCACACAGTAAACGTCAGTTCAGTGATGGCATTTTGTGGGACTTATCCATTTTTGAGGGATTTTCTGTGAATTTTTTGGTTTACAACAAAAGTTGGATCTCGTACTATTGTTGTAAACCGTGGAAATCAATGATCTATATAGATCATGTGAGCAGAATAAAAAAGGCCTAACGTTTCCGTAAGTTATCGATGAAGAATATATGACCAATATTTATTTTAAGGAGCCTTTCGATAATTGGCTGCTTTTCAGAATTATTCAGCCGAGGACAACGCGTTAAAAAAAAAACAGTGGTAGGCGCAACAGGTCCGTAGGGACCCAGGCCTAGCTTCTCGAAACCATTCGTCTTGTGTGAGCTTTACATTTTTGGGGAATCCACCATTTTACGCCGAGTCCAAACGGTTAAGTGAGAAGCTCTTTTATGACAGTTATACTCTCGGGTTTCTGAGGTGGTGTAGTGGAAAAAGACTTCTAGTTGGAATTTTTAGTTTTTTTTTTCGACAACCGAACCTGGGACCTCTTACTTTTGTTGGAATTTTGATTTTTTTCGGGAATCGCACCTGGGACCTCTCGCTTAAGTTGGAATTTTGAGTTTTTTTCTTGAATCGAACCTGGGACCTCTCGCTTAAGTTGGAACTTTGAATTTTTTTCGGGAATCGAACCTGCGACCTCTCGCTAAGTTGGAGTTCTAAGTTTTTTTCGGGAACCAAACCTGGGACCTCTCACTTTAGCTGAAATTTTGTGTTTTTTCTTTTTCGAGAATCGAACCTGGGACCTCTCACTTTAGTTGGAATTTTGATTTTTTTTTCGGGAATCACACCTGGGACCTCTCGCTTCGGTTGGAATTTTGAGTTTTTTTCTTCAATCGAACCTGGGACCTCTCACTTTAGTTGGAATTTTTAGTTTTTTTCGGGAATCGCACCTGGGACCTCTCGCTTAAGTTGGAACTTTGAGTTTTTTTCGGGAATCGAACCTGGGACCTCTCGCTAAGTTGGAGTTCTAAGTTTTTTTTCGGGAACCAAACCTGGTTGCTGGTTACGAAAATATATACAATTTCTAAAAGTGCGGCGCTCCCACTACACCCTAATTTTTACCACAAAAACACAAAATAGATATCCTCGTCTATATTTAAATAAAATACTCCACCGAAACTGTCCATAATTCAAAACATTCAAAACTGTCCTCACAACTACACCGACACAGTCGGAAACTTTGCCAACACAATACGAGCGGACTGTGAAAAAGTCTGTTACCTTCAAAGTTATTTGCATAATTTTGGCCCGCACACGCAGAGTAAGGGGGAAAAAGTTTCGATGATAACTTTCAAAAAATAATTACATCAACGACTAATGCCTTAGTCGCTTTTGGAAGTGGGGGCGCGCTGTACAAGCCCAACCCGTTATAGCACCGAGCCTCTTTGAGCAATCTAAGCCGCACCATAGAGAAAGGTATTATGATGGTCGCACCGTTTCCGTTTGTGTGTATCATTTTGAAACTTAATTCACATTAAAGTGTACAGGACTCTGTCGTCGCACCAAAGGGAATTTCCTCAATTTTTATACTTGAGCACGAAAACACGGTTTCTCGGTTTCTTATGGTTTCTTATGGTTTTAAGGATTTCTTCGCTCCTCTCTAAGTCCCACACACACCGGGAACGAGCCGTTTCCAATGGTAATCCTTCGAGAGCATAGGAAATTAACTTAAGCAACATTAACTATTCAGCCTGGGATAAGGAAAACGCTATAAATTGCTGCTACCAGAGTTGGAATTCCTTATCTCGGGGATACATGTAGCCCTTTGGTCTGCCGAAGACTGCCTCTGATACGGGCGCGCAGCGGTTGGGTGTTAGTTTCGTCGACTGTTGGTGCGGGATTATTCAGTGCGGGTGTAATTAGCGCTGTAATCAAATAATCCTGCTAATTGCAGTGCTGCGCAGTGTAAAGGATTATTGGCCTGCACACACATACGTAAGAGCGAATGAAGTTCTCTTTGCGAAATCAATTTTGCGCCATCTAATCCCGAGCGCTGAGCCCTACCTACTCAGTTGCCTCCGCCTGGTTGCCACCACCCTCTGGGGTAATCTGCCCGCGAATGATATAATTTTAAATCGTGAGTGCGGCTAATTAGAGAAAAGAATCGTCTGTGCCTATGCGTGATCATAGGTTATAATGCGGAATGTATATGCTTATAATTGAGTCAGTCTAGCGTCACCACGCGATAAAGTTGGCATAGGCAGCGCAGCTGCTGAGGATCTGCTGTCTATCAGTTACTGCGGCAGTCTGCTTTCGCTCAACAGTCGTGTTGGCTGTTATTTTTGTACTTTTCGAGTTTGCAATTAATTGTAAAACTGCGTTGCGATCGAGTGTTGAGGCAGAGGTGTACACTGTACACCTTGACTGCACGTATTGTTAGCGTTTTTTTTTTTTCACATTCTTAATGCATGTCAAACAATTGAAAGCGCGCAGTTTTTCGAAACGCAATCGAGGAGCCACAACTTTAGGTGTGAGTTTAACAATAACGGGGCGGAAAGGATTTGCATTTTAATTAAGTATATCGCAGCTAATGAAAAAATAATGACAATTGAAATTTATTGCCACATGTAGGTATAGAAATGAAAGAGCTGGCCTGGAAGCTGGGCGAGTTTAAGTGCCAGAAAATATATGCTGAAGGGAGAGGTTTAACTTTCAAATTGATTGGCTTTTTATTACCTGCGTGTTTAGAGTGTTATTGATGAGCACTTGTGTTAGGTAGGTTCCCAATTCTTAGAGGGTATAAGTTTCCCCAGAGTAAAGTCTTTCCATTGAGCTTAAGGCAGACTTTTACTAAGCCTATAACAAAGAGGCTGCTTCGATACTCCCGTCAAATATCGTCTACAATTATCTGCGATAAATTGACAGCCAGGTCATAGCTTTGGATATAGAGATTTAGCAGGCTATCAGTATCGGGTAACAAATATTTAGGTGAAAGATCAGCCAACCTTTTGACAACCCTCTGGGTTCTCTGAACTTATTCTGTCAGGTGTAAGTTCAAGGGTGCAACATTTTGAGCGCAAACTGTTTAAAGTTTTTTCAATGGAGTATTTTAAAGCCAGGACTGCAAGGATGTAATTAAACAGTAGTTTGGCCTTATTGTGGCGTTTTTTCTCAAAGGTTGGGGTAAGTTCCTTCGTATCTGGGCTTACCCCGTGAAAACACTTGAAATAAGAAACAAAATTATTCAGCTGGGCTTGCTGATAACGACTTATAGCTGCCTCGACAATGATCGAGTACCCTTGTGCTTGCGTACCTAAATCCTATAGAGCAAAGTGCTGGTAAATCTCCAGACCTAGTACAGGTGAGTGCTGGCGGAGCATTAGGGATTTCATGGAACTCCTTAATAGATACAACAAATACGACCACTACAACTACTACCAGCTTCATCAATCTGTCCATCTGTTTCACGAACATTGTGTTTTATATCACATACTACTATTTGATATAAAACACAATGATGTTTTATTTTTATGGCGTTAAATTTAATATTTTTGGGGCAACGCCGAGAAAATATTGAAATTTAATATTTTGCATGTATTCGAATTAAACAACTCAAAAAAGATTTATTAATTTTAAATAATGTCTGCTATTACGAAATATGTCTGAAATATTAAATTTTAATATTGAGGAAGATGGGTTTCAATGCAAAAGTATTTAAATCAAACCCTTATCTATATTTAAATTAAAGAATCTTAATACATTTTTATTCGAATTAAATAGCTGCAGATTAAAATATAATACTTTCACCTCAAATTCAATACTTTCTTATAAACATATGGAATATTAAAATATAATACAATCTTATTATATTATTTTAATACTTCTTCAGATTTAATTTAAGTATCTATGTGATATATTTCAACACCGAAAATATTTTATTTTAATACAAATTTTTATTGGTTTTAAATATAACAATACATATAGAAAATTGTCAAGCTTAGGCGAATTACCGTGGTCTCTTATCACCTTTGAAAATAATCCTATAGGGTGCCGCTGTGCTTCCTTTAGGCGGTATATTTTTCTAGAAATTTATATGACGGAGAACTCATGTATGCCCGAATTATTTTATAAATTATTCCCTTCTAATTAATTACTTACTTTTTGGAATGCAATAGCTATATTTCTGATGCAATGAACTCGAATCTTTAGACCGCCCTTATCTTCAAAAGCAAATCCACTAGGAACATCTCTGCGCCTCACAACTTAAAAAAAAGCAGATATATAACCTCTTACAAGAAGGCTTTGAAATTAAAGTTACTTACTTGTAAGAAGAATACTATCATTCGATATCAATTTAACTACGTTTTCAGCAAGACTCAGCATAAAGTTCAGTTTGTATTTTTAAAACATTTTTCTTTTAAAAACACTTTATCCAAATGAAGTGAATAGGACGCTCAAATTAACACTAAATTCTTAACCAAGCGAGAAAATAATATATTTGGGTTCAAAAGTAATACTGATATATTTAAATCTAATTACTTTGGTTCATATTCTGTATTAAAATCAAATGCAAATGTATTGAAATTAATGGCTTTAAAAAGTTCGTATTAAAATGTAATCAAAGTAGAGTTATATTTCTGGTCAATTGAAACTTAATTGTAATAAGTGCTTGATTGAAATATTATTTTAATATATACCGGGTTAGATTGTACAACAAAAATACTGGATTTTAATCTTAAGATATTAAAGTTCAGAATATTCGTATGAAAATGAGAGAATATCAAATTTGAATATAAACGTATTACAGAAAAAGTGTATGTAATAATTTTGAAATATTGGAAACCAATTTTTCTTATGTTACACACCCCTGTAATACTGGGGATGTGTTAAAAAACACCCCCATATTTTTAACCGTGTACAGGTTTTTGAGAAGACCTGCTGTCTAGATCGGTCTTTTTAAAGACCTAAACTGTACATAGCAGTTGGGAAAATCTTGCGACCTTAAAGTCCTTTTGAGGAAAAGAGTCAGATTACGAGACCAGGGTCGGCATTCTGTAGGGCGAAACGTTCAACCGTTTTCGTGTGCACGAAGAAATTTGCTTGTGGAACATAGGGCAAATCATTGGATTTGGAGGAACCAACGTTTCTCGCTGAAAGAACAATTTGTTATGTACCTAAGAGAAATCGAAACTAACTGGTGACCCATAAGGAAACGATTTGATAAACTACTTTTTTTTTCTACTACGACAAGAATTTGAGTCTATTTGTAGGATCTTTTGAAAGAGTGAAGGTCGAGTTTTGGAGTCAAAGTTCAAAGTACTGAGTGGCTAGAGAGACCTCTCATCCTACGTATTCTATACGACGATGTTTGCACATTTTTGAATCGCATAAAGTTCAGCTGGAAGTAGATTAGGGCATTCTTTAATTGACTAAGAAGCTTTGAGGAACAGGGCTTTATCCCACTCCGATTTTCAGTTTACATTCAATTTTATATCACTTGTGAACTTTTTGTGGAGTATTCTTAAGAGCCCATACTCCTCGGCCGGAAATCATTATAATGAAACTTTTACAGAGGTAAAGCTTTCTTGGAAAACGCTCTTTTAGCTAGCAAGTCACGTCGACTTCAGGAATGTCAGCCTTGATAAACTGTTCAAGCTCTGCTGACGAATGGTGCACCTTTGACTTAAGCAGGGTGACGCATTTTCACGCGAATTCTTCTGCATAAAACTTGAGACCGAAGCTAAAAGGGCTTTAAAATGTTTTAAGTCATTAAAAGTCCGATGCCAAGTAAATGCGCGAGGGTCAAAAATGTGCGGGCTTTGAAAGCTGTGCTCTTTTAATTCTGAGTGCTTCTTTTGCTGTCAAACTCTTCGTAAAAAAATCAACTGGCTTCAGGTTCCACGGTGTCTCCCAAACTATCTGTGGTGTGGATTATAGTGAACAGTTTTACTGACCATTGGCCTTACAACCGAACGTCCCATGTCCGGACTACTACCCGAAAGTCTTCTGAAGTCCTAGAGTGGAATGCAATACCCAGGTCGTGGGTCCCGCCTTTCAGTCTTTTTGGGTCCAATTCGGTGTCTTATACATTTTCTAGTGAAATTGGGAAGTGTGGTATTCCTTTGGGCCGTTGATATCCTTTCACTTTGACAGCACAGTTTCCATAACCACGCTACAAATCCGTACAGTTATTTTGCAGCCAACTATGTCACCCACATAGACGTATGCGACTTTTGCTGACAGGGGATTTATGAACTTTATGAAGTGAAATTAAATAGAAATGGCCTGCATTTTTCGCACTCATTATCAAATACGTCAATGGACTTCCTTGGGACACTCACTGTCCCGTTTAATCCGCAGAGCGCCTGTCGGCTCTATGCCCACCAGATAAAGCCGAAGAGCCAACATTTATCTAGTTCATACTTGCATCATCGCTCTTCGCATAAAAACGGGACACATTGTAATTATCCTGTCACAAAATGTCCTCTTTGCAAATTTAATCCACTTCAAAATATTTACAAGAGCCATTGCTGCAGCACACCACTTCATCTGAGCCAGCCTCATTTTTATCCATCGAGCGCCTCACCTCAAGGATACGAGTACGAGTATGTGTGCACGAAGCTTCATATGAAGGCGAGCCACATGCACAAGAGCCAAGAGGGTGTCAGGAGATGTCATTATTCTTTGTCTAGCATACCACTAAGATGAAATGCAATAACAACAAAACAGTTTACCGTATTGTTGGTTGATTAAATTTTTTCATCATCATCATCATCATCTCGGAGCATCCCTCCCATAGTATGAGAAGAAGCCATCCTTTGAGTACACACAGCACACCCTAAACACATACATTTAGTTTAATATGTGGAGAATTTATGTAAATTAATGTTTGTTTAAGGATTTCTTCCTTCTTCTTTTTTTTGCGTAACAGGGAGCTTTCCATTTTTTGCAATTTTTTGTTTAAAATGACTCTCCGGCTCCACTATCCTGGTAGCCCATCCACTTCCGACCCAAAACACACACACACACCGAGTGAGTAAATCATCTGAATAAAGTGACGTTACAAGTTCATATTGGACGTAGGCATCGTGATGGGGGTGGCATATGATGGGTGTAAAAAAGAAATAATCATCCTGAAGCTGGAGCTGGATCTATGGCTTCGCCCACTTCAGCGAAACGGCTCTTGAAACAAAGGAAATGAAGGAAACCACTTCTCTGGAGGTTTGCAGTATTTTTTTATTTTTTTTGCGTTGCCACCTCCACTCGGTGGTACTTGTATCCTTTTGAGGAACATCGACATTATTGTTTGCGTATGGAAGGGCACCCCTCTCGCAGCGCCAGCATGAAGACGCAGTAATAATATCCTTAGATAAATATTTTGTTTCGTCCCCGGTACGGCGCGCGGCGCTCCTGATTGCGAAAAAATATTGCTAATGCATGCAAATTAAATGTGGCTGCTATTGTGTATAGTCGTCGCGGTCGTAGAGAGCCCGCTTAGTCACCTTGTTGCGTTTCAATTTGACGAAGGCACCAAACACACAGACACGTACAACGTACTCAGTTGCGATGCAAAGCAGTCGTCCATATGGCACCAATTTAGACGGAGCATTTCTTCAAATTGAACGGCAACAAGTTCGCACTCGATTTGTTGGTCGCGCCGTAAATATCCCCGCGGCATATTCCATCACAGGGAAGCCGTTAGCGTATGGGGGAAAAGACCGATGGCCACCATCAGCCACCATCAGCAGCGGTGCAAATTTATTTCGTCAAATTGAATGGTTTATGTCGCTGGCCTCGGGATGTCGTGTACTATTGCCGTTTTCTTCGAATTTCTCCGCGCCTTGTGACGACGATCGGCGTTCGACTTTATGCTTCTGCCATTAAAAGGACGACTTTGAGCAGTGCTCGCAGCAGGAGCGCCAGTGTTTATGGTCAAGCGGAAAAGAAACGTTTGAAGGAAACCGCATTAACGGAGAATGTCCTTTTCAGTCATTACACCGCGATGCCGAATGCCATCCATCCATCCATTCATCCAAAGAAACGGGGACCGGCCGAACGGAAGAGTTAGGGCACATTATCCTGAGGTCACTGCATTCGAAATGAGCTTGCAGCGAGGTCTGTGTGTGTATTTGGATTTGGGTTCTCGAAGACCGTTTCTAACGTCGGATTTGGAATCGGATTCCCCTTCAAGGAGCAAATATATGTATTTCCTTGTGCCCCGTTCGAGGGAGTGTGTGCTTTGGTTTCTAGTCCTCAGATGAGATATATGACTGTGGGTTTCTTTTTTATTGCCTCTTCAATGGGAAAAGAAAGAAAGTGGGAGGGCTCCGTTTGGGCAGAGGTTTTCGTTTGGTGGTGCGGTGTTGAAGATGAATGTTTATTTTGGCTCTTATGCTGTCGCATGGGTTCCACTACGGAAGAGAAACATTGCTGTTGTGTGGCGGTATATACTTTCGCTGGTGATTTCAGTTCGAAACTCTGCGGGGAACAACTGTAAGGCAAAGCGATGGTAAATGGGATATATGCACGTGGACGTTGTCAAGTTGAGTAGCCAAGCGGAGGAGAAACGTGGGGATAAGCGAAGGCGGTTTGAAAAGAACCTAACCCATCAAAGACACACTTTTTTACACTCTAAAGTAATCCTTGCGCAAGAATAATCTGTCATTTCGATGTCGAGTACCTGGCCCCTCTTGTGGATTGCAGAATCGACGCAAAAGTTTACAAAATTTGTATCACAATTTTTAGAACATTTGCACAGCTATTCAGAACTTGAAGAAGGAAACACGATTATTTTTCATTTTGTTTAGGAAATTTGTTCTCTTTCAGCGGATTTGAAGGCATTTCTAAAACACTCTGAATTTTTGAATCAGAGGTCATTGTTATGGACCTAAGCTCGACTCTTTCCCAACCAATTTGGGCTCAATTTTTCTTTAAAAAGTTCGAATATTGAACACTTAAAAAAAAATCATTTTTTGAAACGGTTTAAAATTTCAGCGGTAAAGTTTAAATGTGGCGTTTAAATATAGTATTAGTTAAAGAGCGGCTGCCTTTAAATTGCAAAAAGAAGCAAGTGTAAAAAGCTATTTGCAATTTAAATTCTAACAACTTAATAGTTTTTTTTTTATTCTGTAGTTTTCAAAAATAGTTACTAGAAAATTACTATTTCTAAGGAGATACGAAAATTATCAAACATTGAATATTCAACCTTTAAACAGCCGATTATTTATTTTTATAGCTACTCAATGAGTCGGTCAAATATTGTAAATCTTATCTCACGACCTGTGATCCCAGATTGTTTAGAAAAGCGGTTTTATAATGACAAAGCGTTAAATGGTGGATAATCTTCAAAAAGGAGGAACAAATTTAAAATCTCTGTGATTTAACCTTCACAGGAAATATTTTGTGGGTCACAATATGCAGTTTTGTATGGAAAATGTCCCCATTGTGAGTTCGAAAAATGTATCCTGGACATCAAAAATGATTAATTAGTATCGCGGGTACGTCAATAAGCAAAACCTTTTTATGGGGGCACTGCAAATCTGCGTGTAATGCACAAAGAGCCATTACACACACACAAAGCCACTGTGTGGTGGGGCGTTCACGAGGGAGGAGTGATTGGGCCGTATTTTTTTTAGGACGCCATCGGCAATACGGTCACTGTTACTGGCGAGCGCTGCAGGGCCATGATAAACGACTTCTTCCTGCCGGAATTGTATGAGCGGGGCTTGGTAAGCATGTGGTTTCAACAGACGGCGCAACGGGGCACACACTGCACGAGCCTCAACGGATATTGTGAAGGAAGCGTTTTCTTATCGCAAATAATCTCCCGTTTTGGCGATTTGGCATGGCCAGCAAAATCGCCCGATTTAACCATCGCAGACTTCTTTCTTTGGGGCTACTATAAGTCACGGGTTTATGCACACAAGCCTTAGATAATCGCAGTCCTTAAGGAGATGGAGAATACTCGACAGGAATGCGAACAGTTATCACCGGAAAGTCATGGAAAATGCGATAAAACGGACATAAATGTGTATCAGCACTGGTGGCATCCACTTGACGGATATCATCTTTTTTACTTAACGGAAAAAAATTTTAAAAGCCCAAAAATGTTCATAGCTCAAAATATATTTCTTTTTTTTTCAATTAGTAAAAAGTAATTCAAAAACAAAATGGGATGATTAATTTTTGCGCCACCCTGTATTCACTCGTTTTGATATTATTTGTAATCATTGTATAAAATGTATACTTGTATATTCATTTTAAGCTTATTAATAAAAACGGCTAACCTACATTTTTTAATTTTTTTTCCAACTTTTTTCGGAATCGAAACTAATGCTTTTGCTCATAAAATAAAGAGGAAAGCAGTCTTCAAAGTCTGGGAACACTGCTTACGACTGCATCTACCATTTTATTAAAATGAACTCTTCCCACCTATCTTCTTTATTAATTAACACCAAAGGAGTAAAATTCAGAACAATCGTCCGACGTGTTATTTAGTTTTTGATTTGAAGAAAAAAAAACAGTTAGCAACTCAACTCTTTGTCTCTCTTTAAAGGCCCATCAGCCATCACCCATTCATAAGAGATTGCCTTTTTACCCGACTGGACACAGGGAGAGTTATGCGTTTCGCGCGTATCCTATATGTAGTACGTTCCTACGGGACTCCCTGTAGCCTAAACGGTTTGACCGATTTCGAAGAGTGAGGTGTCATAATATTCGTATTCTTCCCCGGAGTATCATACGCTAAAAAATAAAAAATAAAAAAAAATTAATTAAAAAAATAAAAAAACCCGACTGACTGTAAAAAAGAAGAATTAAAAAGATGTGAACAAGACGCATTTAAGTACCTATAACTAGCTATTTGGCAGTCGGAGGGTACTCAATACCCATACATATATTTGTTAGACTGTGTACGTATATAGTCTCCGATTGTCAATTAGTTAGGTACAGGTACTTAAATGCGTCTTGTTCACATCTTTTTAATTCTTCTTTTTTACAGTCGACTCTCGTTAATTCAAACCTGCGATAATTTGAACTTCTCAAAGTTATCACGAGTTCCCTACAAAATCTCTTTTATATTTCGAACTAAATCAATACATTTTTATGCACTCGGTAATTCGAACGAAAAAATCATTGCTACGTAACAAAATGATGCGTTAATCCGAATCGAACTCATCAGCGTCAAGCACTCGACAATTCAAAGTTGCAGACAGAAATAGACAGAAAGATTGTAAGTACATTTTGAGACAAGTCAAACTTGCATCATCGTACAGGATCCTTTGTTTTTGTTATGATTAGTTTTACACACACACCACCACTTCCGCACGAATTGGTTTGTTTAGTTATTTTTCAGTTACTGTTACTCTTTCGTTGGTATACCTACAGATTAAAAGTTTTTGTTAGTTATGAGTCCTAAAAAGTATAAATGCTTGACGATTGCTGAAAAGAAGAAGTTAATCGAAAAAGTTGATATTTTTTGATTTGATATTTCAAACACTCGATAATTCGTAACATTTTAAGAGTCCCTCGAGTTTCAAATTAACGAGAGTCGGCTGTATATGTATACAAAAAAAAATCGTCGAGATTATTTTATTTACAAAGCAAACACACAAATCGGAATTTTTTAAATAAAATTTATTTTTTGTTACTTGTAGTATTAGAGATGCTGGGTATTTAATAAATCATGATTGTTGTACAATTAATGCTGCAACAGACCAAGTGGTATAAACGGACTATAGAGCCTCCAAATTTCGTTCCTCTTCCTTCATAGGCTGAGACGCTGTGTCTTTTCAGTTGTGAAAAACAAATGTGATTTTGTTTCATACCTACTTCACCAAATCTCTGCTCACAAAAGAATCAAAAAGTCAAAGGCTCAATGCCAATGCCATTTACAACGATTCCTTCCGTAAAACCTATTAAATTGACAAATGCACACACTCTTCCGTCCCCGGCAGACAATTTATGTAATAAAACCGAAGCCCTTTGATCGAAAGACATTGGAATGTAAACGTAATTGTCTCGATGAATTCATTAGAGAGCCGTTTACAAGGTCACCAAAGAGGTCAATGTAAAGCGACTCAGCAGAAGAACCCTTTTTTTTGTTTAATTTTTTTTGGCACCCCAATCAAGTTCAAGGAGCTGACTTCTACGTACACAACAGACAACGGAAAACGGAAACAGCCACAATAATAAATTCGTTTTTTTTTTTTCTTTTTCTATCCGAGCGTACTCCAATAAGGCGAATGAAAGACACAAAAAAAAAACAGCTAGCCCCGCCGGAACCCGCTGATAGTTGGTTCTGTTGGACTGCATTGGGTACTGTACTCGAACTAAAGGTAGATCGTCTCCGGCGATACATATAATTTGAATTTATTTAGCATTCATTAACCCAGTACCTGGAGAGGTTATGATTAAGACCGTCGTCGGCGATATAGTAAATAGTATAGCGGCAGCAGCGGTCAGTTAGCTCCATTTACGACAGACTGTGGGAACCGCTGGAATTTTAATTCCAATTTTTTCTTCAGCCTTTTCTTTTATTTTTGTGTATTTTGCTGTTAATGCGTTTCCGTATATTTATGCTTAAAACTGAGCGTACACCTGGATAATGGTAGGTAGATACAAATTAAAGTGGAAATGCCGTCGTTGCGTCTCGATGTGTATACTTGGGGAAGCACTGAAGTCCATGCCATTGGTATGGTGCTTATCAATTTATTGCTGGTTGGGGTCAGATGACAGAGGGATTAATATAATATTTTTTTTTTCCTTTCTGAAGGTGCATAGGGTGACATTGCGTGATCGGTGTACCTCCATAATGAAACGTGAACTTTTTATTTAATGGTAGGTGTGGGTTATCCATTTCATATTTGCATTTATTCGTCATAAAAAAGTATATTTTGCATAATTGATATGTCTTCATCAAACAAGCGTGCACTTACCTATAGCAAGTTAGGGAATTAAAACACGATTTACCCTAATCGACCTCCAGAAGCTGTAACGAGTCCTTGTCGGGCTAATTTTTTGTTAATAGCCTGCGATTGTACGTCATTTTGGCTTTCGCATTGCAGGGAGGTTATGTGTTTGAATTTTTTTTGTGCAGGTACCTGCCAGGGTCGCCTGAGGCAATGAGAAATATTTGTCTTAAGAAGGCGTAAATTTTCTTTTGCACTTATAAGCGAATGCATTGTAAATATGATGTCTACCGCAGGATTGCGGGTTAACCTCGGATATATTTATATGTACGATCAAAAGAGGTTGAACTTTGTTCTGAAGCACCTACTCAGCCAGCAAAACCATATTGTAGTTTCAAATGTTCAAGAGACATCACCAAATATTTTTAACAAAAAAAGTTTAATAGATACTTCGGAAATGGAAAAAAACATGAAGTTCCCTAAAACTTCCACTTGATTCGGGAAGTTATTTCTATTCTTGAGTGAATGATAAGAACCAGGGGGTCATTTCTGGTTGTGTGTAAGAGTGAATCGAATAAATCGTTTTCACAATTTCACATTAATTTTCATACGCAGCTTTAATTTTTTCGATTCACCCGGTACTAAAAAGAGACTCTCGTTCAATAAGTGAAACTACCGTGGTGAATTTAATATCGCACACTGTGTTGTACGATATCAGGGTCTCAATTTTCAATCTTCCACTAAAAACATTCACTTGAAAATGAGGACGTGAAAAAAAATGATTCTTATGAATTTTTTTTAAGATTGGTTACACGTTTTCGTAGAACGAGAATCGAAATTGCTGTGAAAGGGTAAACAAATTTTCATTTCCCTATTTCACGAAACCAGAATTGACCCGCAGGTATATGAATGCAGTATCCTTCTCGATGAGGAAGTATTGGTCACAGGAATTTAGGCAACTATAAAATGTAGGAGAAGAAGACCCAGACCGAAAGTTGCAACAAGCAGTTTGAATATTCGGCACTCACTCAGTAAGATGCGTGAAAGTAGACATTCGCAATAAAATAAGAAGGAATGGCTAAGTTCGCAGTTAATGTTGGAAACCAATTCAGGACAGCTTATCGGACCTACATGCTACATCATCTGCAAAAGCACTGCGAAAGTAGTTTGAACAGCTATAAAGTTGAGTGTTACAAGCCAGTTTATGTAGAAAAGCAAGAAAATCGAATGTAGAACAGAACATTTGGGTTCGATCGCTCCCTATACCATCTCAACCTTCGCTCTTTGTGACCTATATTTAAGAGGAGATCGATTTTAAAAGGATGCCGCTAATACCTTCTTGTTTTTTTATTTTGTTTTTCCAGTAGAACTGGTTATCAACCGAGACAAATAATCAGCACTTTTTACCAGCAGGGTTGGATATTATTTCCTCATTTCCCCTCAACAAGCCTATCAAAGATTTGACTTTTCAAAAAGAAGGAGAGAGATATCCGTGTTTGATTAAAAAAAATTTAGCAGAAGAATTTCCGAAAAAGTTCTCCAGTTACGTCTGTGTTATCTTTATTAGTTTTCGCAAGCGCATTTTGCAAATTTTTAAATTCAAACTTCAACTTGAAGAAGAGTCAAAGTGCCTTTTGAAGGCGAAGTCTATTCATGTCGGAACCGGTGAGGTGGGACCTTATTCATCTAGAAGTCGAAAATGTTCCCCGGACATAAAGTTAATGCCCGGGTTAAGATCTTATAGTTTCCAGCACCAACTGATATTCTTATGCTTCTGATAAACGAACGTTGAGCACCCAAAACTGAGCACGAACCTGGGATGAAACTGCATGCTATATCGAATATTTCGACATCTGAAAGTAAAAAAAAAACTGCATTAGAAACCCAGAAGTCTGTAAGAACTTTTGAACTTTTATGCGGACTCCGTTGCATCGCCTGAGATCTGTTGATGTATATCAGCTCCATGTGCGAGATAACAGCTTAATTTTAGCCCTTGCACTTGGACTGGGTCAATCCTACACTTAGGTGGCAGGTCTATAGCCTTTCTAACAGAACTCCCGCTCGCATTCTACCATTCACCAATTTTGTTTCCACAACAGGGCATATTTTGTCAACAAAAACTTTCGTCCGTGTTATAATGGTGCAAAGGCCAAGCAAACGACCAATTTATTGAAAGTTTGTGCTTTGTTTGACATTCAAATATCGAAAAAGATTACAAGCTTAGCGTTTTAAAGAAAATATGGCAGCCCATTTGCACGCTGGTTTGGGATCATCGGGCACTGGTTGCAAAGAGGTCCGTTTATCACTGATCAACGCCGATTTCCTTCCAAATTTTTATGAGCTGGGGGACATGCAACTGGAGTAACCCTGGATATGTCAGCTATCAAGACCAAGCGCTAGTTTACCTATTTAGGAAATATGTTCAGTCACTGGTCTTCCGATTATATATAGGTACCTCCAGACTTCTTTAACAATAACTTGAAAGAGTGGTAGAAAGTTGAGGTTCCTATGACGCTCTTAAAAAGCACCCTTTACAAAAATCCAAATAGATTTCACATAAGAAAGAGAGTAAAGGCTTCTCCATAAGGCTTAGGCATAATCGCCCCACAGGACTTGTTTCACTAAGGTCTCAACTCGAATCCACTTCCAACTGCTACCTCGTGCCAACTCAACCCATCAACCTCCCTTGGCCGAAAGAAATCCCTCATCCATTAGCTAAAGGAAGAAATCACGTCAAGATTGTCATCGACACAATCGTCATATACATAGCCCCAGCGATTACCTTTCTTGCCCCTGGTCACACAAAACTTATGGCAGCCTATTTCCCTGCAAATGGGAGGGCAACAAAAAATAAATGAACGAGAAATATTCCTCCGCTCTTGTGGCCAACACAAAAAAAAAAAATACTTGAACCGGTAAAAATGCATCTACGTCATGATGGGTTGTGTTGGTCATTCTTTGTTCGACGACAGGTTGAGCATAACATTCTGCTCCCGGAACCTTGCGCCGGGGAAAAAAAGCAAAAACTCCTCTGAAGGTTTCCCATATTTTTTCACAGTGCACTCCCGTTCAGATTTATGGATGTCCGGACAAATTTAGGTGGTGATTAGCATAGTGACAGAAAAAAATGCCACCACATCAACGGAAGTCAACCGACCAGCATGGCATGCAATCAGGACGACTGTATAGTGAATTGTGTTTCTTCCCGGCAAAATTAAAATGTTCTTGCCACTTTATGGAATGGAAAACGAATGAAACAACTCGCCCCGCTCCACCCCCATGAGATACCGCAAAGTAAAACAAACAAAGATGATAATTTGACCACTGCACAGTATTATAAATGAACTTGATACATAACGATGAGATACACTACATACGGGTATACACAAACCACAAATCTAGCTTCTTCAAGGAAGAGGGCCAAGAGTGGAGGCAACCAACAGGCAAAAAAAAAAAAAAAAAACTTGAAGATAAATAAACAGCCCCATAAAGAATAATCATTCTGAATTTTATTGAATTATGCATGAGAACCCGGGCAGAGTGAGAGAAGCGCCATATCCTACGTAGATGCGTTGCGTATGATATGGATCTATGTATGAGGTGGACCTTTATCTGTTTTTCCCTTCACGAAATAGGTAATGTCTTCGATAATGGCAAACCCTCACTTAATTTGGTGGCTGGCGGGATGGATGTTCGCATGGATGTGGCACAGGGCTTTTCACAAAATGAAAATCATCTATGACCAGACCATCAACAACCGCACCAATGAGGTCGACAACAAAAAAAAAAAAAAACGGAATAGATGTGAGAAGCCGTATCTATACATAATATCCTCTCGATGACCACTGTGTGTGTGGATTCGGTTTTATTTGTTTCATTTCGTTTTTTTTTTTTCTCGTCGGTTGCTCAATTTTATTTCTATCGATAGTAATAACCATTGAAATGTGCCGGCGATGACGAGGACGACGACCAGAAATGGATCTGTGAAGTGGACTTGGATATATAAGGATAGATACAGATAAAAGAGGAAGTACGTAACTCATGAGATCCGGATTCGCTTAATACACCATTCGACAGAAAATGAAATCACATTCGGGGCAGGGGCGCAGTGGATGGTTTTGCGGTCAAATCCAGGAGTGGACTAGTTGTGGACTATCTTTGCAGTAAGTGGCATAGAGTACGGGGCGATAATGGCACGTCTCCTATATGTTTATTGATAGATATAATTGCACTTGTATATTTGAAATAAATAAATTGAAATTGAAAAAACAAAAATTGAATTGAAAATTGAATTGAATTTTGGCAGTTTCTGGTGAGGAAACTAAGATACAATGCAATCTCATGGAGACATAACCTTCAAAGAAAACGAGTGAAACGTGACCAGCGTGGCCGTTGTGCGACAAAAGTTGCAATTTAGCATTTTTTCGAGGGCCTGCCCAGGGATGCCAGATTGAGGAATTTTCCTCGTTTTTCGGGATTATTTGACCATAAAGGGAAAACTAACCCAAAACGAGAAAATAAGTCACCCCAAAAACTTTCACGTTTCAATAGCAAAACTTATTTTTACAACCTTTAGAAACCAGACAAATCATGATAAATTCAATAAAAAAACACTTGATGAACATAGCTAGCCCTCAGTCTTGACATGCGCTACCAACTTAATTTTTACACTAGGTGGAAACCTCTCCCCCTGGTTATCATTTTTTTCCAGTTTCCAGTCTAATTGCCTTTGAGTTTAACAGATTCGTCATTTGTGGGTGGAAAAAAGTCGAAAGTAAAATCTTGTCTCTTGTTTGTGGTTCTAAATATTTTTGATATTTCTCAAAATTAATTTATTAAATAAATTATTGTCATGCGAAATGGGTAAGTCTAAGTATACATGGATTTTAATGTTGTATGAATGTATAAAAATTGTTTTAAAAAAGGGAATAAAAACGGGAAAAACAGGGTCGGCATTCTGTAAGTCGAAACGTTTAAACGTTTTCGTGTGCACGAAGGAAATTGCTTGTGTAACATAGGTCAAATCATTCGTGCGCACGAAAACGTTTGATCGTTTCGCCTTACAGAATCTGACCCCACGTATCAAAAAAGGGAAAAAGAATAATTTTGGATGAAAAAAAAGGGAATCCACATGCCAAAAGTCTGGCAACGCTGATTCTGCCACAGTTTTTTGCTATTTTGTGCCTTTTATTACTTGCAAAACACGCCCTTTGCTAATTTATCAAACAAAAAACCTTTCAAATTGTAGCCCAATTGCATTTCACGAGACTGCAAAAGTTCTAAGTTTGCAGAATATTTTCAGAAATGACACTTTATTTCCCATTGGCCCTCTTTCCTTAAATTTTTCAGAATTTAATTTATTTATTAATTTTTTTAATTTTCCCATTGAAAAATAAGTGCCCAACTCTATTTACGTATTAAACAGAAACAGCCATCACATGAAATCCAAAAACAAATCTATGGACAACGGACCAACGGAAGTGCGTGCTCTAAAGTCTGTATAAGAAATAAGTCGACGGGGCAGATTCTGTATATCAACGATCGTCTAAACGATATCGTTTTTGAAACTTTAATCACCAAAATAAGTCATATTCTGCTCGAAGTTTTTTGACAAACTTCAGCTTTCATTATATTTGTGGAAAATGAACTGGATTAAGCTCTCAAACTTGTAATTTTAGCACTTAGTTGCTAGTTTTGGAGGTCGATCGTTTCGACGATAATCGTCTGAAAAGTTACGGAATGAGTTGATTTTTTGTCCCCAATACGGTTGCAAGGTGTAGCAAAAAATGAGGTGTTTTATGAGTCATTAACAAATTTAATCTCGACTTGAAATTTACGGAGGCTCACAATTGCAAAATTCTTATGAAAAATATAGCTATTTTGAATTACCTACTAAAACTTAAAGTCGAAACTAAAAATGTTTATTGGTAAAGGCTCATTATATTTATACAGGGTGTCCGCCGGGAAGGTATACTACTTTGTTTGTTTATAATTTTCGATTAAATGAAAGAGAATGGATCTTATATTGATAAATGTTTTTTTTAATGTTCCATACATAATATGGAATACAATATCAGGTAAATGTCCGCCTCTGTTAGTCTCACAAATGCGACCCCTTTTGAGCACATTTTTCATTACATTCTCACACATTTCACGCGGTATTTCATTAATTTCATCACGAATATTTTGTTTGAGTTGCTCAAGCGTTTCTGGTTTGTTTGCATAAACCTTGCTTTTCAGATATCCCCACAAAAAGAAGTCCGGAGCAGTCAAATCAGGCGACCGTGGAGGCCAATCAACATCACCATTTCTTGAAATAACTTGTTGTGGAAAGAGGTCTCGCAGTAATTGCATTGTAATCCTGGCTGTATGGGATGTGGCACCGTCTTATTGATACCACATGTATCGCTCCCCATTCACAGTTTCATTTTCAAAGAAGTAAGGTCCAATGATTCCTCCTGACCAAATTGCACACCAGACTGTAACTTTTAATGGATGCAAAGGTGACTGATGAATAATTTGAGGCTTTTCCATTCTTCGAAATCATTCACTACACGATAAATAGTGCGTTTTGTTGGCACGTTGTTTCTCCCAAAAATTTCACGTAACTTTGTCATCGTCACAGTAATCGATGGTTGATTTTGATAAAATGTTTTAACGATTAAAACACGTTGGTTTATCGAATACTTTTCCATAATAAATTTGCCACGTGTCTACTTCACGACTGCCAAATATGAAATGTCAAGACTAAGGTTTACCAAAATGGCGGCAAAACAAAGTAGTAGGTATACCTTCCCGGCGGACACCCTGTATAAACTTCTCTCTTGATGCCAACATTTTCCAGAAAAGATCTAACCTTTCCTTGTTGCGCTATGGCAACTAACTTTGCTCCCAATAACTTGGAAAAACTCCTCGTACAAACGGCACCCCATAGGACTCTGGGACCTACATTTTCCGCATGCACTGCAAATCCACCCCTGGGTCAATCAATATACGATATCTTTCACTTGAATGGATTGCTCCCAAAGTTGGTTCGTATTGGGAATATTTTCGCTTTCCCTTCAAATCGTTCGAATAAATTGGTCTCTCGGGAGGCCATCCCAACCTCAAATAATTCCTTTCCAAACAATTCCCATACCAAGTGCAACGAAAACACATCATTCTCTCTATAGTTTGCATTCGCCTACATAGTTACAGCTCTCTAAAGCCAACAAACTAAATATGCCTTATTTACTTATGCGCGTTAGTCTTCGGCCCAAAAAGTCTTTGTCACAACAAAAAAAATCGACTTCTTCATTCTACAGTTGGCTCAGCAGCCGCGATAACAATACCAACAACAAAATGACAAAGTGAAACATAGAAAAATAAAAAATCGCTGCCCAACGGTACCCGAAATGACAAACAACACAAAATGTATCTCTGAGAAAAAAAAAAAACACGAATATACCAAAAATAGCACAAAGCTTTAAAAATCACATAAATGAACAGTTTAAAGTGCCATCAATAGATAAACGATGCGACGTTATCTAGAAAATGTAAAAGGGATAAAAAAAAAAACTTGTCGATACATTCCCGCTACACATGTGGAACTGTAACGACCTGGTGCTGGTGGCTGATGGGCCCCACACCATTTACCGCGCAGCGCAGGTGTATGTGCGAGCCACTTTGCGCGACAAGGTTAGTTCCAAAAACGACAACAACAACAACAACAACAACGACGACGAGTGGTCATGTGGCTTTGATTTGTCAATGGGGATATGGGAATGGGAATGGGAATGGGAATGAGAATGAGAATGGGAAACCGAACATAACCCGAAGATACATAGATACTCTGAGACTTTGTCTTCGCTGTGACATCTTTTGAAACTCGTAAATCGCCTATTCTACGTTTGGCAGCACAGAATTCCTAATGAGGCTCTGATGGCCTGACCATTGTCATATACCGTGCACCGCGGCCCTGTCCACCAAACAGTCAATCGTCGAAATGTCTTCATGTTTCTTGTGCGCGATTTTTATTTGTTTTCGTTCGAGATTGGGTCTTGTATTGCTTTGCTGTTCGTTTTTATGGTTACTATGGCCTGCTTAGGCCGTCCAAACTGTGCGATCATAGTACCTACCTTTACTATGAGAGCAGGGGGCCTCTGCTGGCGGTTCCTGCATGCGCTCCCGGATAGGCAGACATGTCCGAAGGTGGTTACTGCGTGCTTGCTAGTTGATGGCATTCCTCAGGCAAAGACGAAGAACTATCGCGCTCCTACAACTGAAAGGTGTACGCGCACTGACTGCTCAATTGGAAGCGGCTGCTGCTGCTGCTGTTGCTGCCAACATCATGCCAGAGGTGTGGATGTGCCATCCAATTGTTTGCTTTAGAGCGCGAATTAAAACACTTGGTTCTTACTTTTAAAATTAAACAATATTTATTTGGAACTATGTCCTTTATTATTGAAATACTTTTTACTAATTCTAAAAGGAGCTTAAGGCTACTATGTAGTTACAATAAGACTATCGATAAATTCATCATACAGTCGTATTTATATACTTTTCTTATCTATCTACAAGGAGACCCAAGCGTACAATCGTCTTGCTTGATAATGAAGAAGAGATAATATTCCAACATTGTATACAAACGATATTATCTCTTTTACATATGTTATCATTGTAGCGTTGTGTGCAAGACTGTACTAGAGACTAAAGATATCATTGAATACAAATAATGTTATCTTTTTTCTCAATATGTTTTGCTATGGATACTTAACTCCCCCCCTTGTTAAACGAAATCGTCCCGATTTTTCGACGCTATTTTTAACATCTCTCTTTCATAAGTTTTGTTATATGCGTCAATCTTTTTTTGTTTTTGACGATCTGTTATACATTGTATAGTTTTTATCATTACGTACGTAAATGCTAAAATAACAATCAGTGTTACAATTGTGTATATAGTTGATAATATCGGTTTTTCTTCAAAAGGAATAATTAGTTTTTTTAAAGTATCTATGTTATCGAATTTGTATATTGTATCTTCTTTAATTATTTGGTCGATGTAAGACTCTGAATTATGATTTCTTAATATAACTTCTTTAATTTGCTTATGCATGTTTTTGTATATTTTATCATCTAGATTTATAGTATTTTCATAAGTAACTAAGTTTATACCATTAATTGTTTGATTATTTAGCTTATGCTTACCGCTTAATAACATAACACCGGATTCAATTTCTAAGTCGTAATCGTATTCTTGTTTAATGTTGCATTTTGAAGTTATATTCTTTAAAAGTGGAATAAGACAATTTTCTTCTTCAAAGTTAATTTCACAAATGTTTTTACTTAGATGATTTTGACAATTTCTTGTTCTTAAATAAGTTTGGTTACATAAGGCAATTGTTTTATCTGTAATGATTTTTCCATGTTTTGAATTTAAGGGTGTTACTTTATACAATTTACATGATTTAATTAGAACTGGATATTTATATATTGTGATGAAGAATTCATCAGTTCTAGCTAATAATATTTTAGAGTACTCAAGTATATTTATTATGGGTACTTGAATTATTTCATGTTGAATAATATTTTTAATGTCATCTAAGTCTAGGCTTTCTGATAAATATTCATTATTTTTTGCTGCATTAATTGTTCTGGTCAATAATAATAATTGTTCGTACACTTGTTCTATTACTAAATGTTCTTTAAGGCTCTGACCTTCGAATTGTTGCAAAATTTGTTCGAATCTAGAATTTATAGTTTTTTGTTTATTATTGTTTTCTATGAGATTATTTATACTCGTTTCTATGTTAACTAAGTCATAATGGTCAGGATTACCAAACACATATTTGAAAGCTGTTCCTAAAAAGTTAATTGATCTAGTATGCCTAGTATGTTCTTGTAATTGGTCTGCTAAATTCTTAATTTTACTTAACCAAATTTTTTCTTCTTGTGTAGGTTGATAGTTACTAGTTACGATATTTACGTAAGGTTGAAATATCGAAGTCAGGTTGGTGGCATGTAACAAATAAGTTTGTTCTTTGAATAAATACACGTCATCTGTTTGCGTAAGTATAAACTTCTTGTTTAGTAACTCAGTTATTTGAACGTTTCCTTGCCCTTCTTGACTCTGTACAATTCCTAGTAATGTTAGGAATATTAATATTTTCGTCATCTAAAAAATGATAATTCTTTATGTTATCCTTGTGAATTTTTATTCCCTCTTTAGAGATTACAGTGTCTCCTTTATCTTCTTCTACTATTCTTGTTATGTATCTGGCGTTAGATTTCTTTCTAAGACCTGTGATTCTTACCATTATCTTATCTCCTTTTTTATATTCTCTGTGTCGAGTTCCTTTATTTAGACGTTCGATCACTTTTTTGGATGCTGAGTTTAGTTTATTTATTATAATTTCACTATTGCTATATTTATTTTGATTAAAGAAAATGTCTCTAGGTTTCAAACCGGTAACTGAGTGTATGGAATTATTTAATTCACGCACTGTTCTAAATATTTCTTCGATAAGTCTTGTTTTATTCTGAATTGTGAATATTCTAGACAGTTCAGTTATTGTACCGTTTACACGTTCTACCTGACCGTTCGCTGTCGATCTGTATACTGGAGTTTCTACTTTAGTTATGTTGTATTTCAAACACATTTGGTTCACCATTTCTGTTTTGAATCCCTTCTCGTTATCTGTCATGAGTCGTTCACATTTTGGGAAATAATTAGATAAGACCTCTTCCATAACGTCGTACAGTCTGTTTCGAGTTTCGATTTCCCGAAGGATTGTATATTTAGAATACTTATCTACTGTTACAAGGAAAGTATACTTGTCGTTGAAGTATATGTCCATATGAATGTGTGTTCCCACATGTGTTGGTATTTCTGAATTATTCAGGGGTTCTCTGATAGGTTTTCTTTCATATTTTCCAAATAGACATGCTATGCATTTTTTGTTGAAACTCTTTGCTTGTTTATTTAGATCGGGCCAGTAATATTTCTCTGAGATTTCTTGTATATTGTTACGTAACCCTCGGTGTGCTCTTTCGTGAGTTACCCTTACAAGTTTTAGTTGTTCCTCCAAATTTGTCACGTCTTGAAGTTTTCTTGGTGTGAATATAAATCTTACTAGTGGGAATTCTTTTTTTATGTTTTCACCATATTTGTATATGTTTTCAAATTTCGTATGCAAAGCTACAATCTTTTGGGGTTGTATAACTTCTTTCATCTGCCTTAGTAAAGAGTCTTTGTCCTTAAACTTTATTATGAGTCTTATTTTGTTACCAAAATAGATTTGTGTTTCGATATTATTTGTTATATCTTCAATAAGTTCGAACTGTGCAGTGTATGCATTAAAAGGCTGATTCACAGTTTTTATTATATCATTAGAAGAACTTTCAGCTGAATGTGCTGTTTCTATGGTAGAAGTATTTATGCGTTGACGTGATAATGCGTCAGCTACAAGATTTAGGTTTCCTGGTTTATAAACTAATTTTGCTCCAAAGTCTTCAATGATTCCCTTCCAACGTTTCAGCTTTGTGTTGGGATTTTTTTCTGATACCGAATATATAAGGCTCTGGTGATCGGTATATATGGTTAAGTCTGCTATACCATATATGTAGTTTCTGAGTTTTTGTAAGGACCATATGATCGCTAATAGCTCTTTCTCGTTTGTGCTATAGTTCTCTTCTGTCTTACTCAGTGTTCTTGACAAGAAGTGTATAGGTTGCTTATTCTGACTTAGTACGGCTCCAATAGCTATGTTGGATGCATCTGTAGTAAGCTCGAATGGTTTACTATAATCCGGTTGAAAAAGTTCGACTTGTTCTTTCAAATAATTTTTTAAAATTCTAATCGCTTCTAATGCTGAATCATTCAGATTTAACTTAATATTTTTACTTTGTTTTTTGTTTACTTTACCGTTATCTCCTCGTAAATATAATGTCAGGGGCTTGGCTATGCTTGCGTATCCTTTTATAAACTTACGATAGTAACCTGTAAGACCTAAAAATCCTCTCAAATCCTTTACCGTTTGTGGGACTGGAAAATTTTCTATAGCTGCTATTTTCTCAGGGTTCGTAGTGATTCTACCATGTCTGATTATGTGACCTAAGTATTCTACTTCTTCTTGAAAAAACTTACTTTTCTCATCAGATATTTTTAATGTGGCTTTATTGAGTACGTCGAATACTTGACTTATGTGCTGTATATGTTCTTCCTCAGATGAAGAATATATCAATACGTCATCAATGTAAACGTGTACGAATTTACCTACAAAGTCTCTCAAAATGTCGTCCACGCATCTCTGAAATATGCTTGGTGCATTTTTGAGCCCGAAAGGCATTCGTTTAAAATGATATTTTGCGCCATTTATAGCAAAAGCTGTTTTTTCTTTATCATCTGTTTTGATTTTAATTTGGTGGAAACCTGACTCCAAATCTAACGTTGTAAAGTACTTGGCTTTACCTAAATTTTGAATTGTCATGTTGACATCCGGAATGGGGTATCTGTCTGTTACAGTGTGAGCGTTAAGTTTTTGGAAATCAACAACCATGCGCCGTTTTGGTTTTCCTTTTTCGTCCAAACCTTTTTTAGGTACTGTCCATATGGGACTGTTATAAGGACTATGGCTTTTTTCTATTATATTGTCATGTAAGAGTTTCTGTATTTCTTTGTTTACGAATTCGTTATCTGCTATGGGATATGGATATTGTTTAACATAAACCGGATTATCATTGGTCGTCCTAATGCTTGCTTCTATAGTATCTGTAAAGGGTAACGGTCCTATGCTGTTATTAATCTTCATCAGTCTATCTATGTCTGCTTTATAAATATTATTTTCCCCAATTATGTAATTAATTTTCTGAATAGATTCGACACTGCTTATGGTAGTTAGAGTCATATTACTGAAATTTATTTCCGCGTTTAGAACTTTAAGTCCTTCATATCCTAATATCATATCAAAAGACTGAATATCCTCTAATTCAAAAAATGTTATATTTTTCTTTAATATCCTAACTACTTTCTTTGTATCTACCATAGAATAACCATGCATTGTTTTTATTTTTATAGGTTTAATTTTAATTTTTTCGCTAGAATCGCATTTTCTATTAATGTAATTATGGGTTGCACCAGTATCAATAAGAATTTTATAAATTTTCTTAGAAATAGTACTAGTTAAATTTAAGCAGGGCAACCCGTCTACTAGTTTAAATGATCTATTCTTATGTTATTATTTACCATACATTCCGTTTCATCTGCTTCTGCATATGTACTGCTGACATCGTCTCTGCGTTGTTGTCGGGAGTTATTTACTCTCTGCTGCTTGAAGTTCTGCTGATAAGATCGTTGCGGTCTGTTGTGTGTGTTGAAACTCCCGCTGTGTTCACGTTTCGCTGGTGGATTATATACATCGGGTTTGTATTGATTCCAATTTTGTCGCTGTGCATGTACAATTTGTCTCGAGTTTATCTCCATCGGCTGTGGTCCGTCATTTCTCTTGGAAGGGTTTAGGCGTGGTCCTTGATTGTGTTGCTGCATATTATCGTATTGCTTCTGGGGTTGATAATTCGTTGTTTGGCTCGAATAGTTTGGTCTTCTTTCGTTTCTGTGTTCATGTGGCACATTTTTGTGGTGCTTATCTTGAGTGAGATGTAAATGCCTGTGCACATTATCATGTTCTATTCTGCGAGCAATTGCGAATGCGTGTTCTAGATCATTTATTGTAGCTGAATATAATGATCCTCTTGTAAAGTTGTCACTCATACCATCAATGAATATACGAACTGCGTCGTCGTTAGCATTTTTAATTAGTCTGTCGATTATATTCGGCGGATCACCTGACATAGTGATTTTTGATATTATTAAATTGAGATTTTTATTTATCTCGTCGTGGTATTCAGACAGTGTGCTTCTTTTTTGCGTGATGGCTTTCATCATGTCTTGTAGCACGTATAGAGGTTCTTGATTAGAGTACGTATAATCTAATCTGTTACGTATCGCCTCAAAATTAAAAATTGTGTTATAATTAGTTAACACATTCGCGGCTGCTCCCTGTATTTTACTTTTCACTATAGTCAATGCTGCTGCGTACTTACTGTGTGTTTTGAGGTTTTTAATGCTGTCCATTAATCTGGATGCTTCTTCGCGCCACGACCGATAATTTGATTGATCGCCGTTGAAAATAGGTAGGCTTTTAAATGCGTCTAACTGTATTTCACTACCATCTGTATATGTGGTTCTTATTTCCTCTAGCACAGGTATGTTTGGTACTATGCCTAATCCAGATTTTACTTCATTTAGTTTTGTTTCTAAATTAGTGTTTATTTGATTTTGGTTAGTTATTATTGCTGCTAACCTTGCATTCTCTGTGCGTGTGTGCTCTAGGGTTTGTGTTACTGTGTTGCACCTGGTTTCTAAAGCTTCTAATCTTGCCATTAATACTGCGAGTTGTTCCATTTTGAACTCGTGTCTGTTGTCGTCGAATTTGTGTGTTTTTTTTTTTTTTTTCCACATATACACTTTCACTGAATTGCTTTGCTGCTTCGTACGAAGGAGCTATATTTGTACCTGCTATGCTAGGTAATTCTTGTAACCGGTAACGCGAGTGTTCTGTTTATACTAGATTTCACTACTTGTTCCCGAGGTCCGCTCGATTGAAGTTAAAAAGTATATTTAACCTCCTGGCAGGATCGCCAATTAAAACACTTGGTTCTTACTTTTAAAATTAAACAATATTTATTTGGAACTATGTCCTTTATTATTGAAATACTTTTTACTAATTCTAAAAGGAGCTTAAGGCTACTATGTAGTTACAATAAGACTATCGATAAATTCATCATACAGTCGTATTTATATACTTTTCTTATCTATCTACAAGGAGACCCAAGCGTACAATCGTCTTGCTTGATAATGAAGAAGAGATAATATTCCAACATTGTATACAAACGATATTATCTCTTTTACATATGTTATCATTGTAGCGTTGTGTGCAAGACTGTACTAGAGACTAAAGATATCATTGAATACAAATAATGTTATCTTTTTTCTCAATATGTTTTGCTATGGATACTTAACTCGCGCAAATGCTGTTCCGTGATTAATTTTCGCCGTGAGAGATTTACTGGAAATTAGTACGCGTTTGACCTGCAATACGGTGGAGAGTGCAGACATTCAAGTCTGACAATGTAAAAATAGAATATAATAGGGCACGACATCTTTATCTGTACTTTGAGTAGCTGCGCGATAAGTATCCTCGTTGTTGATGGCATACCAAGTCGTACATGCGTATGGATACGAGTGCGAGGGGAAAAGTGCGCGTGAAAAATTGTCATCGTCTCAAATACGATGTCGGTAATGGTTTTTGGGACTACTGACAGTCCACAGTCGCACCTAGCTTGATATTTGTCCCAGGGGAGACATGATTCTTCAGAAACAAAAACCTATTGGAGACAATACAAAGAAACTTGGTAGATGTGCAGCTGAAGATGCGTGAAATCATGAAATCGCTGCAGTGGGCGACATGGATTCTAGTGCCCAAAACTAAATAGAACTTTTTCAGTGAGACTTTGGAAGGCCCTCGAAGAGGAACAAAAAATATTTTTTTACGCCACCATCTGTTATAATAGCGAATCTTGCATCTCACTGATGCAAATCAAATTCTTGCTGATATATATGTAGATGTACAATGTACATCCCTATTTCTAAGCCTACCGTAGAGTCTGCTTAACTTTACGCACCCTCTAAAATGCCCTGACGCAAGAAAATGTGATTTATAAAGATTTTACGAACTTAAGCAACGTTGCTTTAGGCCTGCGTAACTTAAACGCCAAAATTTGCGTTTATAGACTGCGTAAGGCTTACGTAGTCTTTGCTGACAAATGTCATTTTTGTGTTTTAATTCATTTCATTGTCTATTTCCGACATGATTATTTGATGCAAGTGGCAGTGGCTCAGTCATTTCTTCGATTGAGTACTCCACTGCGACTGCAGTACTCTCATCAATAACATTCTGATATATATGTAAAAAACATTTTTATTGATTAGTTCACATTTCCTCATTCAATTATGTATGTCGTATGTATAAACCATTGCGTCAGGGTTCATCACAATCGAACTCATTGTTGTCTTCAAAGCCTCCCTTTTTGATTTGGAAGTATTTGTATCCACACATGTACATATTTTCGATTATCGATGTTTTCTCCTCTATCAATTGTCTTCACTCAGAAAAAATAATTGTAATGCCAACAATTTTCGTTGGTTAAAATGAAGCCAAATATGAAAATCTTTGATTTAAGAATGAAATTATGGGCAATGATGTAATAGAATACTTATGGAGAGTATTCAGCATACCTGATTCTTAAAACCTTAAACACGAGTTCTTGTTAACAAAAATAATATCTGAGCCAAGAACTTATAACTTACAATTTTTTAAAAATCTCAAAATACTTTGCTTAGCAATCATTTTTCTTCTGAGTTTACCAAGATCTTTAAGTAGGGTACACACAATTATTGACTTTCTGTAGCGAACCTATGTATTTTATTTAACAAACAAGAATCATCATTTTCAGATCGTTTTCTTATATTTTTGCTTTCAATTATGTATCCGTTTTAACTACCTATATTTTTATTTAGAAAATAAATCGTTCAACAACACCTGATGTCGGTTTCGGCTGCAAAAAGTAATAGATTTCAGTGTTTTCTGTAATAGTTTATCGAAATTCTTACCAATTTAGACACAAACCTCGTTTAGTAAAGTTACCGCGGAAAAGTGTTTATAAATCACAATTTCAGGAAAGCCACGTAGAGGCTGCGTAAATTCTTACGCGATGCCCAGCTAAACAGCACATCGTAGAGGCGTCGTCGTAAGGAAATCTAATAAATACGGCTGGTAGTCTTTATTTCTGCGGCAGAAAAAGATTTGCTCACTCGAGAACTATATAAGGTCGCCATATCATAATGGCTCGTCATGGCACACGAACCAAAGATCTTTAGTGGCTCGGTATATCCAACCCCTAATTTTTGCTATTGCCGACAACTGTTTGAGGATTTTTCATCATGACACATATTACTCAAATTATTCAGCCTCTGGTTGAACAAATGTGTGACCCCCACGAAAACAAGCGTATGAGATGGCGCACTTAGACCGAAATACAAAACTATGGGTTCACTGGCATACCACATACAACGATTGGCTGGAATACTAGACCGGACATATTCTTGGGAACTCTATGCATTTTAAGTGAATAGTACTAAAAGTGTGACTAAAAACAATTAATATAGCTATTTGAACTCATTACAACGAGCTGTAAAACAAATGTTTTCTGTTTACGGTCATTTGGCTGCTTCAATGGCATCGGAATGGAAGAAACTTTTTCTAGCTCCATTACAAATGGACAGTCCTGGCGGCTCTTCTCAATTGAGAAACTCTTTTCGAGTGCATCTGAACAAAGAGAAGAGGCAATTGACTCGGTAAACAGGTTCCTAGAGATGGGTATTCCAGACTTTTCGGACTGAATTGCCCACAATACACGACAAACACAACAAAATACACTATTTTTTCTTATTCCAAGAGAAACTCTTGCCCTTTTTCGCCCTTTTAGCACGGAAAGAATTGAAAATCTCCAATTGCAAAATTTTGAGTTGCAATTTACGAATTATATATTTCTCGCACATCAGAACAGAAGTTTTTATGGATTGATACGAAAATTCATAATTTGACATTGCAAACGGAGGAGAATACAAAATTCTGTTTGTTGAAATTTATAATTTTAAGTATAAATTCGAGCTTCTTTTATTTGTAGTGATAGAGAAATCGTAAATTACAAAATATTTTTTGTAATTTCCGTGGAATCAACTGATGTGTGGAATCTTGTTATGCACAGTTCATAGTCAATGTAGGTACCTATCGAAATCCTTTTAAATCCTTTTTCTTTATGGATGAATGTACGTATGTGGTATTGCTAGACAGCTGCAATCATGAAGCCAAATCTCCATTGTGCACATTGCGTGTCGGTGTAGAGACAGGCAGTCGGTATTCAATCTTTGCTCAAAGCAGTCAGGTTTATGTGGTTTTAGAACTAACTAATTCGTAGTGATAGTCTTTATACTAACCAACGGAAAATAATCATTCTGGAATCTATTTTGTAAGTACCTATTGAATAATCGAAAAAAAACTGAAGTAGGTACCATATAAATCTGTATTTTTTTTCTTCAGGATGTCGCTATAATTAGAAAAGAAGAATAAATTGAAATGGACTCTAAAATATCAAATGGGTTCTAAAATATGTAATCGAAAAGGTTTGTTAAGGTTTTAATTATTGGCAAGTTCTTCTAAATAATTTGTGTGTATGTATTTTAAATTGCAAACTACCCCAGACAAATCCCGTTGGCTTCGGACGATATGGCGTCGTATGATTCTCACGGATAGCAGGAGGAAAACAAATTATAAAATAATACAGCTATGAATTCTAATTTGTAAATTACAAGATATAAGTTTTAAATTAAGAATAAAGTTTTATAATTTCACGATAAAACATTATCAATTTAATACGGTGGTGCCTTAAGCCACTACTCAAGAAACGTAAATTAAATTAATAAAATATGAATTGCAAATTGATAAAAAGAAGTTCCAATTGACAACTAAAAATTTGTAAATTGCAACTACTCAAGTAGTAAATCTGCTCCTGTTAGTTCGCAAATCAACACTATTGCGTTGCAATTCAAGACTAAATGGTTGTAATTTGCTAAGGGAGGAAATCGTAATTTAAAACAGAAAAGTGGTAATTTACGAATTGTTTTTGCAATTTACAATCCATGTAATATCAACTTGATAACTATTTGTGTCAAATTGCGATCGGTTATGGCAATATGTATTCGTCATTTGATCGCATTATTGATAAAGAAAAGTGTTGATTCCCGACTTTTGAGGATCAATATCTTCAATTCGTACAATTTCTAGAATTGCGAATAAAAAGTCGTGAATTGAACTTTTCATGATTCTGCGCTTATTTTTCTTGATTTGATCTTAAAATTCTTTCCGTGAGCTCATTTTTAAAGGCAAAATGCCCACGAAATGTGTAATTACCCACGATCTGGCATCACTGCATGGGATCAGAAGAACAGGGAGGCAATGACGACCTTGGTGAAATAATATCTCACTGAGCTCCATATGGAAAAAAATGTATAAATATTCTTCAAACATACATATATTAAAAGAGACGTTTACATTCAAGTTTATAGAAAAGATCATCCTACAAATCGATCACTACCATCATAACCGTCAGCGAACTCAAAAAGGTGGGTCACCTGATTCTCTCTGTCTCTCCGTCGGTCTGTCTGTACGTATACTAAGGCCTACAGCCTAAACGGCTGCCCGTATTTGGTTCAAATTTCGGAATTGGAGTTTGTGTGCATACTGTTTATTATGTCATTAACCTCAATATTAATGACATCCCGCATACAAATATTCGCACCAGTTTGACTTGTTCGAAAACGGCTCAAACGATTTCAGCCAAAATTGATATTTGAGCTTAAGTAGGTGAGGTTAACATGACTGCATACTCAGTTTTTCGCTAAAGAAATAACATCGAATATTGGTTCCTTTGAAATTTGTACATATCTCGAAAACTCGAAAACGATTTCGATTCGAACAAAAATTTATTTCTAAGGTAATTATGGTCAATTCTTACTTATTTTTAATATAGTATAATTTTAAGCCGAAGGCCCTGGTAGCTAGCGATTATTTTCCTTGCATTAGAATGTAATTTATTTCACATTAAAAAATGTATTAAAAAAAAATACATTTCAATGTTTAAATAAAGTTTTATTGTTTTTAATTATAATTTGAGCAACATAATATTGACATTTCTTTTACCTTAGATTTATGACGGAGAGGATAGACAGAACTTATGCTGTTTGTTTTGCTTATAAAAATAAAGGGAAAACATGCGAAACAAATGTCAAATATCAGGGTGCCCAAAAAATGCACTCAAGTAGTAAGTGTTGGTTATCAAAAAAAAATGACAGCTTACGGTTAGTAAAAATGCAACACGACGCGAAAGAACGACGCATTACTGTTGAACAATATTTCAAAAATTTCGTAGCCATAGTTCGACTCGGCATCGTGGACAAGAATTGCAAATTTTAAGACGCTCTTCACTGGTTAGAAAGGGTATTTCATTAGCGACTTGACAACTTCAAACTTTCAGTGTAAGCGCCTTCCTTCAACCGATTACCGAACTGTCAATGTCAAAATATTCAGTAAAATCACCATTTTCATCATGTGAAGTTCAACACGAAGGAACAACTCTTACAAATAATTAAATTTAAAATTAATTTTCGGCCGTAATTCTCGTCATAGTTATCAAGCAATTCGTAGTCTAGTGAAAGAATTTGAGTCAGTCATATTCGGTGCCAGTGAGACTTCGTTTTGCCCGAAATGTAGAGAATATTGCTGCTATATAGAGGCGTCCGTTGCAAACGCGCCAAATCAGTAAATTTCACGGCGTTCTCAAGAATTGGGCCTCTCCCAGACCACATTATAGCGAATTTTGCGTAAGGATCTTGGCCTACGCCCTTATAAGATCAAGCTGACTCAAAAACTAAAGCCACTTGATCGTATGAAGCGACGTACGTTCTCGAATTGGCCTCTGGACATGATGAAAGAAAATTAAGAAATCCATCAGCAAAATTTCACTGTTTGGTACGGTTTTTATGCGGGTGGCGTCATTGGGCCGTTTCTTTTCGTCAATGAAAATGACCGTCACGTTACGGTAAATGGTATCGCTACAGAGACATGTTGGAGCGTTATTTCTTTGAGCAATTGCATGAATTGGACATCAGTGATATGTGGTTCCAACAAGACGCTGCCACAAACCACACAGTGGGTGCAACAATCGAGTTATAGAAATCTCACTTGGGTGAACGTGTTATCTCGAGAAACGGACCTGTCTATTGTGGGATTTAACGCCTCTAAAATCATTTTTATGGGACTACATTAAATCATTGGCCTATGCCAACAAGCCGGCGACGTTAGAGGAGCTCAGAGCCAATATCGAACGAGAAATAGCGCACGTATCGGTCGAAATGTGAGGCCGAGACATCTAAAATCGGGTTCAACGTATCGACCGCTGCATGCGTTCCAGTGGTGGACATGTGAACGAAGTCGAACTCCATTCATAAATGGTTTGATAGTAATTCAAGCCATTTAACTTTTGTTCGAGATATCTCAAGTTGTTTTCATTTTCTTTAAAAAAGAAGTTGTCAAGTTCTAAATGAAAGACCCTGTATATCTGATTTCGGTAAATCAGATATACAGGGTCTTCCAACCTATAGTCAGCATCACCAATCTATTCAAGCCAAAAAAAAGCATGCACTAGCCGATCAGAAAATTCTCCTTCGCTTGCTCCTTGTACTCAAAAATCTCGTTAGGCGCTTAAAACTTTCTAGCCGCATTTTTCGAAAATTGCCTCTTACTGAGAGCGTCAACTTTAAGAAAATCTCATATTTCCTAACTATCTAATAAAATGTAAAAATATCCAACCAAACTTTTGATGAACGAAAAAGCTCCGTGTCTTCAGTCCAGTCGTGCACTTCACTTCCATGGATGCTTTAATGTATTTCAAACGTTTTTGGAAGCAGGTGCTTGTGCTGTAAGCTGTTTATTCAATCATTCAATTCATAAACGCAGTAGAAATAGCTCCAGTTGGTTTTTAAAACATCTGCAGAAATGTCATTTCCATAGAAAAGTTCGATGTAAGGCAACTGCGATTTTTGAACCTTTAAATATTCTCGACGTTCTTAAAATAAAATTGTTATCCAAGATTGCCTATACGTGCTTAGACCGCTAGGTTGCATCATAGACACTAATAGCTGGCAGAACAAATGTAAAAATATCTCGCATGGGCTAGGCCTAACGCAACTGTCAGTGCTGCCACTTCTGTGCGCTCTGCACCCTCTAGTCGCGCCTCTTCAAAGTGATCCTCATCTCAAGTCTTGACTCAACCCCCCGATGGCATATATTTTTATTGAAAAAGCAATATTGATTTATTCGAAGAAAGGTCCCGCCGAATATCGATTACTCGGATTACGTATTCAAATAACTCCATTACCACTGACAGCGCAATCACTCATTCATTACAAATTGTGTTCGAAATATAAATCATCGGCTTGTAGAGTAGAGTCGGCAGCCAATTGGAAATTGTCCGCACCGCATGCGGGAGTTACGCATACATAATGCACCCTGGATGCACTGCTCAGAGCGCGCTCTGTCACATGACGCACCGCGCAGCCAAACGAAATAAATGTCGCGATTCGATCTGTCATCGAACAACAGCGGCACCATATCTTCTATCAATTAATTATGAATCAAAAGCAAGTAATTACATGATAAGTACGCGATACATTCAATCCGCATTCAGCAGTCGTCGTCGTCGTCGTCGTCGTCGTAGTCGTCGTCGCTGGTGCAGTTACCGTAGGCCATTCAACAGCTGGAGGCGGAAATCATCTCGGACTGCCCCCAGAGCGCACTCGGTTGTACGGATCACGCATCTAAAATATTAATCGTTATTGGATAGCGCGCGCAATCGGCAATAGATTCGACGCACAGATGGAGCACAGTGCGCGCACCAGCAGACACTGAGAGCTAGACGGCGCTAAGGCTGGGGCACACAACCAAATAGATGGCGCATTCAATTGCTGGAATTACATTTCATGGAATCGGCTGAACGCCTCCCTCTCCGCCATCAGTCAGTTGGCCATTCCGTCTTCGGGAAATGCCATTAATGTCCTTTTAAGACGCGCACGGTGTATGATGTCGGACCGCATTTTTGTACAAGATCTGAGCATTCTTGTAAAAAGAATAGGCCACCGGATTCCGATTACGAAGAGAGCTACTCCGCTGGTGGCGTTTGCGGTGCATCCTCTGGGCGGCCTCGCAGCCTCATGCTGCTCACATTTCAGCTGTACGATGATGAGGGCCTGATTAACGTTCGATTCACACAATCCGTATCATTGTACACTGGGCAAGACACACACGGAATTAGCATTTGTTCGGAGTGATCACAATCTGAGCATACTAATTGGTTCGCCAGACTGGGACGACGACGACGTCGGGATTCACCATTCATTCATCGGATCGCATCATCGGATCTCGCTCGTCGCAGGGGACGACGGGTAACAAGGTATCATTACACGAGTTGCGCGCCTCTATACTGCAGGTGATTCTCGTATTGATTCGCGGTTTAATTGTGTTCCGTTGTGGTCGTCATGAGTCGGGACCGGGAGCCGTAGGCTGTGAGGAGGATGCGTCTCTCCACAATGGGGAGATATGTTGTTCTGCGTATGTTCGCAGTAGGTATGTCATTAGCGACAGCAGCATTGTTGTCATTGTGAACATAGATGCGCGGATTGTTTTAGAGGTTTTTGTGTTTGCTTCCCATTCGATATCAAGATCGGTGGCCGCGCTATTTTTATTGCATTAATGTGTGAGAAATCGGCGATAAGTAAGCGATATGGCAACGTTATTTCCATTATTAGAGGGTGTCCCCCATATTTGTGTGCAGCTACGTGCACAATTGAGTCTTTTAGTTCTTAGGTGGCCAGAATGGCAGGAACTGGGTGTTGATGGAGCTCTAACCGTCTATAACTACAATTATAAGTCTACAGTTAACGGCTCTCTATTGAAGCTGAACTCGCAAGGGAAATAAGATCGCTTCCTTCGTTTTCAGTGGATCATATTTTCATTGAACTAAAGCAGCAGTTGTTCAGTGGTTAGTGACCGTGTGCTTACTGAGCGAGGCTCTTAGGTTCGATCTCAGGAAAATCTCAAGCCCCGTCTTTTAAGGTTTTAACATTTTTTTTTGTTTTCACTGCGCCACCTCTCGCTAATGTCTGAAAAACATCCAAGAGTTGAACTGTCACGAAGAGCTTCACAATTTACCAGTTCGACATGAATTGCATGCAATTTTCATTCGTCTCAAAAATAAAAACTCACACAAGACCAATGGCTGTGGGGAGGTAGGCGTAGGCTACCTAAACGGACCCGTTGCGCCAACTACACATTTATTTATTTTTTTGAACCAGTAGCTAACTTGTGTACCTCTTTTCCACTTTACAAGAAAGCACTATGTCCATCTTCATCTCTCTCTCGCTCTCTCTCTCTCTCTCTCTCTCTCTCTGTCTATTTATAAAACACTTTTTTGATTAAATTTTAATTAAAAGTTCAGAGCTAACGCAAATAAATTTAAACAGATTTTTTTTCCATCGTCAAAATGTAAATCAAAAAACCAAAGTGTCTATTGAAAATTAAAGAAAAGTTCCGCAATTAGTAGAACATAAAATAAATAAACAGTTGGCGCAACAACCTTATAAACAAATGAAAGAGAATAAAACAAGTTTCAAACTAAACATGGATATAGACTGTAGATATCCAAAAACAGAATAACTCTATTATAACTATGCTGAAAGTACGCAAGTGACGGTTTTTCTGAGCAGAAAATAATGATTTTTGAAAGGCTTCAAGATGTAGATTTTGAAATATTTTTGTTTATTTAAAAACATATATATTTTGCCTTGTTTTTAGAATTAATAAACTTCCAATGCAATTTCTTTCATAAGATTATTTTTAAAATATTAGACCTTAAAAAAAGAACCAATTCCCGCGATATAGGAACACTGCTCAACACATGGCATGGTTACCTAACTGGAACTAAACAGACTTGTGGAGATCTCATTAAGCTTACTTCTTTGAGAGGACTTATTGCTCAAATTTATTTATTTCCGAAAGGTTTACATTATTCCCGTCCCTCACTTAAGTTAACTGCTACGGTTTGAATTTATTCCGAAGTGTCCTACTTTTATTTTTTATTTTTGGGGTTAGAATGATGTAGTTAATTTATCCTGGTGCAGCTTAGACATTTAAGCTTGGTTTTTCAAAACAAGAACAAATGCACAGCCTTTAAATTGCTGATAAACATGGAAAGAGATGCTTCAAATGTGTTTATCAGAATCAAAAACAAAGTATTCCTCTTTTACTAGTTTTGAGCAGTGTTGCCGTTCTAACGATTTTGTAGCTAGATCTAGTGGATTTTAAAGATTCCCGACGATTTTTAATAAAATGTTGTCGCTAAAATAAAATCTAGTGAATTATAGCGATTTTTTACTACCAAACCCTGGTACTAAAAACTTTGTATAATAACAATAAGAAATCAATTAAAAGTGTGTTCATCACATATAGAGCTGCTATAATTAGAGACCTACCAGTCGACGTCATAAGTAAAATCGGAAAGCCAACAAAGTCGCAATCTGTTTCAAGAATTATAACCGAGGCTTCTACTTCAAACTTACGAATAGATGAATCCATCTTTGAGTTGGAAATTAATTTGTAATTTTTAACTTTCTTTCAAAAGGTTTTTTTTCTTTTACTTGAATATGTTGATTGTTTATTTTTTTTATTTATTTTATTCAATAATAATTTATTTTTAAATATTATGTATGTATTTTTTGAACTTATACTTTCAGCTTGATATTTTAGCGAATTCTAGCGGATTTTTTTCGATGCAAAAACTAACATTTCTAGCGGCTTTTGGGTTGTGGTCTAGCGGATTTTTTGTTCTCTTGCGGCAACACTGGTTTTGAGATATTCAAGGAAAACGTTTCTTAAGCCGTGGAATACTCATAATTTGATTTTTACAGTAGTAAATATTTGAATTTAGCACTGGAATAGAGTTATTTTGATTTTAACAAGGAGGTGAAATAAGGAATACATATATGTTTTGATTCTAACCCAAGTATTCAATTTAAAATATCTCTGGAATTAGAAAGACCTCAAGAAAGAGAATTAAAATGCATCGTCAACCCGACTTTTTCAGAAAGTGTAATATAGCGCTTTTGAATCCATAAACACAAATAGAGCTTGTAGTTTACGGCTTTTAACAAAAACATACTTTCCGTAAAGTGCTGTTTTTTCAAAGACTGATGACAGAGGTGCTTGACATAAAATAAACCCTTAAATTGTGGGATTAACAGAACCACATTACTTACACATTACAGCTAGTAGCAATTACAAAAAAGTTTGTAAAACCTATCTAATCTGCGGTTTAAAGCGCCATGAACATCAACAAAACATAAAAAAAATGCATGATTTTTGCACACTTTCCACCACTTTCGGTCGAATAATTAAGTTTAAAATAAAATTAATATATAAAAATAATGTCTCTTATATTTTAATTTGCACAAATTTCCCCATAAGTAAATATTTAAACTTTTAAATTTCAAAAGTCATTAGGCCAGCTCACTTACATGAATATACATTGAAATACAATTATTAATTCAGAGGAAAATATTTCGTCTCAATGAATGCCAATTGGGTTGCGCGCCAACCACGACTGCACCGCCTTTTTTTGTCATACTCATAGAAAATATTTAAAAAATAAAATAATCATTCTAAGTGCACACATTGTATGAATATAAAAATGTGTACCTTTGTATCTAGAGTGAAATTAAATTCCTTATTAATAAAAAAAATAAAAACCGTATGCATTGCATATGACATAATGTCACCAAAGTGAAACGAAAAACTCAACCAACGTGTAGGTATAATAAATAAAAACATGAAAAAGGATGCCAACCAAAAGGACCAAATGGAAATCAGCTCCTGCTATACCTATGTGGTCCACATTTTTCCTCTCAGTTTTTTTTCGCACAGATACAGTTCACAGCGACACAACCTGTTCCATATACACAAGTTATGTGCAGAGGAGGTTAAAAACAAAGTTCCTATTCATCACGAAGCTCTGGCTCCGCCCTTTTCATATTAAGAGAAGTAAAAAAGAAAAAAAAACACGCCTTTCCCCTAGAAAAACCCCACACCAGCAAGGACCCAAAAAGACGAAGAAAAATCAACGAAAAATGACTGAGAAAACCATCCACAGGATATACAACTATGAAATTTCGATTTTAATCGAAATAGGGGCTGAAATATAGGGTGCTCGGTGGAAAAGCCAATCGAAAAAAGCTTTTATGTGTTTGGCGCGAGCAAAATCGAATTGCCTCCCGGCCCCAATACCGAAATACCGAAGGAGTGGTATCCTTGTTGTATGACGCAAAGACGAAAAAACAACAGCAACCAAATCATAAACTAAAACAAAAAACGAGAACCCTCTGGATCCTGCGATGGCAAAGCTTGTTCAGTGCCGCTGCCATAAGGGTGGAAGGATGGAAAGGGCATACAGAAAAACAACAAACAAAAAAAATACACTCAAAAAGAGGAATCCGAGTGCCAGTAGCTAAATGGGGCGTTGATTCGCACTAAACGTACGGATGACACAAACAAACTGTTATGTATGGAGCCTATACCCACGCTACCTACCTATATACAGCCAGGATGCTGTGTGTAGCGTAGGTGGTTGGTATGGTATAGCACTTCCCTTGTGCTGGCCGAGGCTATGAGATATGCGCACATGAAATCCCGTCTCCAGAAAACAACCAACCGATAGCTTCCGATTGTTCTTGCGACTAACTTTCGTCCTTGATGTGTATGGGTATATATGCGCGACATGCGAGCAACATTAAGGCAATCCTAGGGAGGGGCCGCCCTCCCACCGCTATGCACACTATAGAAATAGTCGAAACTTTTTTCTGATTGGAAAATCATCGCCAGCAAAATGGAAGGAACAACACTGTAATAGGCGGATCTAAGTTTCATTTTTATTTCGTATCTAGGATAGGACAAGCTTTCAACGATCCTGGCATCACGTCATCTTTTTCGAATGCTGCGCCGTAGGGTCTTTAGGGATGGCATTGCAGACGAGTGTGCTTCGGTGTGCTCCTCCTATTTTCCGTTCCACGTCGAAATGTTTACACTTTGAAAAGGGATTTGCAGCATCGTTCGGTGGCAGGTGATGCATGCAGCTATTTTTTTTTTTTTTTGCTTGTGGTTTCTAACTTACCCTGTCGGCAGTACCTTGGTGTTTTCTGCACTTGTACTTGTCGCTCTTTTAACGATGCACGACAGACAGAGACGAGCGAATTTCTTCCACCTAAAGGATGCAGATTTTTCCCCTCGCTTTGGGTTGTATTCTACTTTTTTGCTAATGGAATTGAATGTTTTTTTTTTTTTTTTTTTTTTTTTTCGTTTTCTACCCTGAGAAAGGACGAGTGGTTTTTTTATTCTCTCTGTAGGTACTTTTTCCTATTTTTAATTCTTTGTCCCCTTTCAAGGAGATTGGAAACTCCATTTCATGACAATTTGGTGTTCTTCAGGAGTTTTTCTTTTTTTATTTAATTTTTTTTTGTCCTATTTTCTATTTTTTACACCTTTTTGAATATAAATTGGATTTTATGTCCCACGCATTAGATTTTGGTACACTGACTGTGGGCATGGTTGCCTTGGTAAATGTGGCGACGACGACAACGGGCGAGATGGTGGCTGGCTCTTTGGGAAGACATGATGTGCGGTAAAAGAAAACCTTGTTCCAATGTTATGACTATGAGCCTTTGATATGACTTTCGTATGGTAATTTGAAGCAATTTGTTGCGAAATGTACATCTAATGCATTTCTGAGTAATTAATGGGTGAGTTCGGACAGAGTCCTAGACGGGTGTCGACTTATAGAGTGCGGATGGCAGATGGATATAAAAGAAATTCATTCTACAGGGTTCCATTAGTGCACAGTTTTCACTTCAGTTTGCTACTCAACTCTTTTGTTTTTAAAGCGCGTCTTTCAGAGGCCTTTGCTTAAGTGGTTAGTGGATTTTGGTTCAAGCTTGTTTTCGTCAACATTTTTCCAGATTCTCTAGATTTTAACAACCATTTTCAAATTGATGATGGGTTCGTAAGCGCTGCCTAATTCTACAACCAAAGTACTGGATAAAATTTGTTGGAATTTGAAAAATGTACGCGACTTGTTGGAAAAATTTAACAACTTGTTGGCTTTGTCAATAAAATAAAGAAACAAGACGATGTAATACTTTTCTAGCAATTTTAGATTGTGGTTTTTGGAGAAACGTTGGAATAACCTTTTATCTTTTGAATTTCGGTGGCCGTGCACTTCTTGTTTCTTCTTGTGAAGAGCAAGTACTATCACCAATTCAAAAATTATAAATAGTTTAACCAAAACAAAACTAGGCAATTAGGACACACCCGATCGAGCTTAAAGTGAGCTGTCAAATTTCAGCACTAATTGACCAACAAAACTTTAGCTATGTAACAACAACTGTTGACATACGATCTCAACTTGTTGCCATAGTTAACAAGTCTCCCTTCCACTTGCCGCTCTGTATTTTATAAACGATATCCCGGTTTAAATAATAGGTTTTAAATTGTTGTGTCCAGTTAAACTGCAGGAATGCTATACTATAACAGAAAGTTACAAAAGGTAGGCGGGCCATTCGAAATGAATGAATAGAAAAGTGTCAACCTGCGAAAAATTATTGTGACTTGCAAGGTGCTTTTTTGAAAAGAATAACAATTTTCGTAATTTTACTAATTGATCTTGGCTCAGTGGTGAGTGCGTTATAAAGCTAGAGCTTTAAGGTTATCGTACCCACTCTCCTTCTAAAAATAGCGCCATAGGTCGGAGGAGGTTCCTCTTTACTGTTGGCTGAGGTATTACTTTACTGCTTCAAATCAAAAACTGTAAGCTGCAGCTACAGCGTTGATGACTTTCGGCATATCTAACTTCCAAAGTGCAGTCTTTGACCATGTCGAAGTAACTGTGAAGCTTATATAGCTCATCTTTGAGTAGTCTTCTTCAAGACTTGTCTATGCTAACTGAACCGAATATCTATATGAACAATTTTCCCATTTCTAATCGACCAAGGAGATCTTGTATGTACCTGCTTACAATAAAGTCCATGAACCATAGAGCTGGACTTTGAGAAACAATTTTTTATAAAGACTTTCTTTCAATAAAATACATTTACCACTAATAATAGGCTTAAAAGGAGTCGCTGGCTTGTAGGTCTGGGTGGAGCTCTCTTCTCTTGATCGGACCCACTTTTTGGCTGTTACTTGAAAAACTTAATAGATCGTTTTGATAGTTGCCGCCATTATACTGTCTGCAGAAGAGACTCTGGTAATTCTACTCAGATAAGTTTAGTTCAGTATTTGTTGGCATAATACGTGTCCAAAAAATTCGCCACTTAAATCGACCACTGCAGCTGACGGTCATTAGCATAGAGTAACCAAACTAGAGAGCCAACTTCCCGTGCACCTACCCGATTTTCCCCGAAAATTTTGAATGACAGCCCTCTCTCGCGCGCTCTTTTTTTCCTGTCTGTGAATACGTGTATTATTAGTCGCCGGGTGGCACTATTCCTCAATTACAAACAATTTGTAAATGGATTTATAACAATAAATGTACAAAAAGTAAATGTTGATTATGGTTTTTTAGATAACATAACTTGTTCTCTATTCATATTCGGCACCAAAAACTATTCATCCATTCACATTTCCGTTGTTTTTAAGTTTTATTTGTATGATTTCTATTTTTGACAGCAAAATTCATGCAGCTGCATAAATGAAATCCGTAGGGGGTTGTTCCAAAAAAGAGTTAGCAACATGCAAGTTAAACCCAGCTTCCACTAGGGCATAAGTGAATTTTATATAATTTTCATGAACATTAAATAAATTTCTATTAGGCTTGCTGAATGTTTCCAAATTCGTTTGATGTCGTTTAATAACACTGACCAGTATTCAATAATGTTACTTAGGAACAGTAAAAATGCAAATGCTATTCATATTTTAAAAAAAAAAGGATTAGTATCGGAAAGAAAAAAAAAGGGATTAAACTCCTAACAACAACAAAAAATATAAATTATTAATTGACAAAAACAAGTGCACTCATTGTGCTTTTGGGATACAAATTGTGATCAAAACCTTTTTTTTCCGAGTATTTCACATAAATATAATGCGATCTACGAACATTTTTGTATTATGGCCTTTAGCAGAAAAAGCAAATACAAATTTGACCGCAATAGTATAAGCAATAAAAATATCGATTTCATTTTTAGAATTAAACAAACGCATATTTGATATGTTATTGTTCATTTTACGTACTAATTACAGATTATAATTTATGCTAAAATTAAAAAATATTTTTCGCCACGACATAAAAATAAAATGTTTTCCCTAAACGGCGTTAAAACATTTTGTTTCAGTATGATTTCAAAACTTAAAGCATTAAAATCAACTAGAAAAAGTGTATTTTCTTTAAAATATACAAAAAAAGCTTCAAGTTACAAAAGCTCTTTTAACAAAAGTAAAAAAAACCGTGTTAGTTCATTTTATAAAGTTCACAAACTTTATAAACTCTTATGTCGTTTTCGATTTGGCAAAAAGATCAATTTTTTTTTTTTGATCGAGATTGCTTTTAATGTTAGATTTGCCAAAAATCTGACACTCTGAGAGATCTAGATTTTTTTCTCAGATTTCACACATACTTTCACTAATACCAATGTATATGACACACAGCTGTCGGTTACGAATTGTTTATCGTTGAAAGGATTGCTTTTTTAACTGAATTATTCATTTTTCGAGTATGGAAACGATTTTTTATATTAAATTATTTCGAATGTAAATGTGTAAAAACCAATTGGAATGGATTTACAGTGCAAGTGAAAAAAAATATTTTCACGGCCAACTCAATACACACAAGAACCAATAAAATTCGAATTTAATGTACGATTTCTCAGCAAAAATCTGATATCCCAGATCAAAATCTTAAAAATCAAATCGAAAACGACATTATTCAACTGTGATGTGAACGCCGTGTAACTAATGGGCACAAAATATGCCGAACACAGTCGCCCCCACTTGAAATCCCACCAGAAAATGGCCGCCCGATGGCATGAAGTGCCATACATTATATCGTAAAAGTATTCGTGCGGCAGCAATGGCGCTCCTTTGATTTGTACAGGCACGAATACTTATGCAATATAATGTATGGCAGACAGCTTGTAGGCAAATATACCGTTTCTGCTCTCAGTTGGCCCTCTAGTTTGGTTACTCTATGGTCATTATTTTGTGGTCAAAAGGCTCCATTCTGCTGCATGGTCCATTTATTTTACCATGAAACTCTTGAGTGAAACATTGCATGCAACATCTTTGCAGCCGAAATTAGAGTCACATTATTTCTGCGAAAGTCTCCGCCTTTATCACAGATAAGTCGACACATTTCTATTTTACCTTTACGCCTTGGAGCTTCATGTATTTGCCTATTTTGCTTATTAACATGCCGCCCGTAAATAAAGTTCTGTCAAAGTTACTGAAGAATTTGTTGTCTCAGAAAATATCTTAAGTTGAATTATTTAGTTTGGCTTCAAGTCTGCACCAATCGATTGTAGGATGGACAAAGTTTTAGTTCACACTTCAAATTACGTCTGAAGCTGGTAAGCATAGAAACAAATCTTGGACGATATCCTGATTTTTTTTTTTTTGCAGTGAGCGTCCTGTCGACTAAAGAATTTCATTGGAACCTGCTAGTTTGAACTTATTAATTTAACTACCACCCAGTCAAATACCACCCACTGACGAATGATGAGCAATCCATATTTTCCATATGACCCAAATGCGGTAGCGGTAGAGTAATTGTTTACTTGAAGTTTGTTCGTTAAATTTGAACACAAGCAGAAATCGTGTTTCCATTTTAAAGGTATCAGCAGCCCAATCGGCAATGCAGCTGTACGAAAGCACGAGGCAGGAGTTTCGAAAACGTCTTGTAAGTTGTTGGTTAAGGTGAAAGTTCAGTCTGTTTTTCCAAGGGCTCATATTGCCTCAAAGCTTTATAAATGTTTCTAAGTTGTCTTTGCCAATTTCGGGTTCGGGTTCGATTTCCGAAAACAAAAACAAATTCAATCTTAGGGTTTTTTTCCACTGCGCCACTTCACGCGATCGTCTGACAAACATCCGAGATTATAACTGTCATGAAAGAGCTTCTTAATTAGCCGTCTGGACCCGGCATAAAATTGTACATCCCTTCCATTCGTCCCAAAAATTAAAAACGGTTGTGAGAAGCTAGACTTAGAGTCCCTTCCCTACGGACCTGTTGCGTCAACTATTTATTTATTTATTTCAGCTTAAGTGTAATCACATTCAGCAGTTGTTAAATGTTAGCTCAGTATTCAGGTACAACATGCAGTTTGGCGTATTTTGAGAAGCAGTCTAAATATTTATTTTTGAAAGTATGTTTCTATCTATGAGTTACAAGTTTTCCAACCTTTGGGAGAATATTTGATTTGCCTATTGATACTTTGTGCCAATTTGAAATTTCCAAATTTCAGTTTTGTTTTCATACCTATCTTGTCCAGCAGTGCGTTATATTAAGTCCTAAATTCCGACGTATGGATCTGCATAGTTTTTTTTAGGAAAAAGACGGTAAAGAAAAAACTTACGATGAACAATAACTCCTGTGGACACAATGGATCGATGAATAGTTCTTTGATAGAGTTGAATTTCAATAAGCACTGTAACAACAACAGCGCCTCCTATCGGATTTCATTCTTTAAGCACTGTCTGATTTATTACAAAGCGATCGCAATTTTTAAAATATTTCATCATTAAACTAAAACAGTTCCACAAATGTATCACAAATCTTAGACAGTAGCGGCGGTACATTATTACATTGACAGTTCAGTTTCTTCAGTTTCACCATATGAATTCATGGATTCGTCCTCGGAGCAAAAATACATTTAATTCAGCCATTTAACGACGAATTCATATATATTTTCAGGCGAATTCAATTGCATTCCTTGTAAATTTTTCTCATTTCACTTTCAATTCATATTGAAATTCATTGAGTACAGTGATTAAATCCACATAGGTATAGCTTAAAATATTCTGTCAAATTATTTTTTCCATAAATGTCCATACAAATAAATTGGGAGAAGTATTTTAAAAACATACATTTTTTTTTGCAAAGTAAAGTTCATGTCCAAGAACTTAAGAGTAGTCCAAAGTTTGCGAACTATCTGCCATTAAAATTTAAAATTCGTCGATTTTTCAAAACTGTCGTCCTAAGGAACATTGGACCTATATTGACAGAAACAGGGCAATCTATAGTGCAGGAGGCATAGCTTCCTTCGTAATACTATAAATTACTTCTTAGACGCCCAAGTAACAATTTTACTTCGGTAAGGTTCAAATTTGTAATTTCTGTAGGCAACAGCTTCGATAGAGCTTCTATAGTCTTTGCTAAACGAAGTTGATCTATTTCGAAGCAATTGTTTCGAAATTAACTTCAGTAAGTCCTTTACGAAGCATATACACAGGCTTTATAGAGGGATATGAAATTAAGTTTCGATAAGATCTCTATTAGACATCTCAAAATGTGTCTGGAGATGTGTGGAATGTGAATTGCTTCGATAAAGCTTGTGGTTCCAAGCGCTTCCTAGAAGCTTCTTTAGAGCTTCTGACCGAAGGCATTATATGTAGAAGCAATGAACTGTCATGCAGTCAACCGCTTGCGATTGGAAGCTGTACAGAAGCACTTACTCGTTATGAAATGAATCAAAGCTGTCTAAAGAAACCATAATTAATGAATCGGGGAAAAATGACAAAAAATAAAACACTTTTAGCACAGTGGAAAATATGTCAATAATGTGATTCTAAATAACACTTTTCACTCATAAATAAATTAGGTAATACTAAATGTCTTGCTTACAGCTTCGGTCGAGTAAGCTGCAAGTTTATTGCAAATTTTAACGAAACTCTAAAATGTATCAAGTAGTTCAGATTTTTCACTGCTACAGCATTATGACGAATTAGCCTAGGGGGTAGTGTATTGGACTACTACGCAGCAGGACCCTGTTCGATTCTCAGTGCGACGCATGTAAGTAAAATATAAATTATAAGGAGTACGTAAATGGTAAACTCCATGAAAATTGCAAAAAGTTTCATTTAATAATAGGAAGAAAAATATAAAAGAATAAGAAAATGAAAAATTTATTTTTCTTGTTCATTTTTGAGCCTCTATAAAGCTTCCATAAAGTTTCGGTAAGGTCTATCCAAGCTGTTCAGGATGTCTTAAACAAGTAAATACTTGCATTAAAGTGCGCCAAATGTGTTTCCTTCAGGCCTTATGCAGTTGATATTGCGGGAGGTGAAATAGCTTCGATAGCACCTTACCGAAGTCAAATTGTTACTTGGGCGTTATCAGAATGTTAGACATCTTGCATAGTTCTTTATATTTCAGTAGGTTTCAGTAGGAACACCATAGCACTCTAATCTTTCAATTAGTACTACTACTTCCATTTTATACCTTTAGTATCTAATTTCTCAGCCAGTACTTCCATTTTATATCTAATATAATATATAATATATCATAGTAAAAAAGTAGCTCGTCTTTTTGTGTGTGTGTGTGTGATCACACATTACTTTGAAATTATTCACCCTATGCGTATGGATTTTTTTTAAAAATCACAGGGCTTTACATGGAGCAGCATTTAGTTTTTATTTCATCAACATCGGACGACTCCTTTCTTTTCTATGAGTTGTTTCTGTTGCAAATGGATGAAAATCGTGGGTCGCATCGTTTTTATCTAAATAGATTTCTTTTCAGCAATGCTAAAGTGGCTAAGACGGGCAGCTTTTGAAGCGAACTTGTTCCTAATGAATGAGAAGCCGTTAAATTACATTTTTCAAATGTAATAGACTGTTACTGTTACTTTAAACAAACAAGGTTGTTATAGTTCATAATGTCTGAGGCTGAGTGTATCGACTCAGACTCAGACATTTCTTTCTTAATCTCAAGGCTGATCGCAAGATTCGTGGTTCACTTCCTGGTAAGGCAAAAAGGGAAATGTCTTTCGAACACGAAGAATTGGTTGTCAGAATTTGTTGTCGTTCACAATATTTACCGGTACCGGCTACCAAGAGCCTGGCGCTATTATTATAATATATATTATATTATTATATTATGAAATTAGCATGTCATCAGTAGAACTCCACCGACTTAAATTAGGGCTCAAATGCAATGTAGCTGCTTCTTATGTTGCCTATCACCGATTTTATGGAAATCAGTTCATTACAACGAAAGTTGTTCAAGTAGCCACTGCTGAGTGAATACTCGAGCCCATGCGGTCCTTGAAGTTCTTCTAAATTTCACCATTAAATATAGGCGAGTGAATGAAATAAATATGATACACAAACACATAACACTCTACGTTTGATGTCGAGGACGAGGAGTGAGGACTCAAAGTCGAACCCAAAGTTGTTAAAGAGGTTTGATTCGGCTCTTTAAGGTGCGCACTCCCAACTCTGAACAACAGTCACTCGTTCGTAGTTGCGATCCGCAATCATCTTTCCGTTGTATTTCTCGTACATATATTTTTGTATTTCTTTATATTTTCTTGTGTTCTTTATAGGTTTTTTTTTTTCTGTCTTTGCCATCGTGGTCCTCGTCGCGTCCTCGTCATAGCAGAGTCGTCGTTTTTGATTGACAGCAAAGTCATAAATAATTCATGTCATTAAATCATGTTACAAAAGTTTTTTTTCTCTCTCTCTCTCTCTCTCTTTCTTTCTTCTGTGGTCTTCGGCGTTTTCGTTGCGTCGCGTTGTTGTCATCGTCGTAGTCGTCGTCGTTGTCGTTGTCGACATCACCGTCGACGCTGGCCACCGGATTATTTTTGCTCCGATTCTCAAAAAAAAAGAAACGCAAGATCCAAGTAGTACAGAAAAAAAAAAAACTTTCTTATTGTTGTTAAAATACACAGTTTTATTTTTCTCTATACCTACATACATTCGGTGTAGCTACAACTTCTCAAGTATATACAGCAATTGGTTTGGGACACAGTTTTTTCTTCTCGTTTTGTGTATCCTTTCACCGCGCCCCAACCCCCGTCCAAGTGGACAATCATGAAACCATCCCTGTGCGACCGCAGCAGCAGGCCTATCATCAAGTCAGCAAACTGACAAAAAAAATTAAAATGAAACAAACAACCGACGAGAAAAACTGAAAACATTTTGTTTTCATGTTTCGTCATTGAGAAAATTCTTGTTAATACTTGGCGCGGTGCGGACAGAAAACAGAAAATTCCCATTGAAAATCACGCGGATTGATGTCGCAATGCGAGGCTCCTGTGTCCATTGACATAGTCATTTGTGTCGCACAGAAATGTTAAGTTAAGTCATTTCGCGTCCCAAGCGCATTCTTAGGCGATCACACATCGTTGTAGTTCATTCATGCAGTGTTATAGGTGCGTGACTTTAATTGAATGACATTTGGCTGCGTTATGGCGATGGACTACATATTTGGTATCTCAATGTGAGAATGCAAAGTGCACATTTTTTTCCGCCGTCAACTTGTCAAACGCCCCGCATCGTCGTCATCATCAGCAGCAGCGATAGAGATAAAGGGTTCTGCGACCTAAGTCGACAGCAATTATTTTGGCGCACAATGGCAATCATCGCACGCTCGAATAAATAAACACAATCCTTTGTCAACACGAAGGCAGAACAGATTTTCCGCGAAGCTAAGTTTGAATAATCCGACGTTTAATTGGAATCCGACACTCACAGGAGAACGAGTGTAATTGCCTCGTTTTGTGGGGCAGAGTGCCGAGTTTTCCAAGTCCAAGCAATCAAGGGAATTATTAAAAACCAAGAAAATGCGGTTACAACTTGTGCACTTGTGTACTTGTGATGGGTTTGTCACTTCCAGGGGTCAATCTGCATTTGAATTTCAACTGACAGTGAATTTATTTTGTGTGCAACATGGAACGGGATATTGGAATACCTATTGTTGCGGTTTTCTATAGAACTTTGATCAAAGATCAATAACCATTCATTGAGGAGGGAGGGGCGTCATAGACACGCACTCGGTCAAAGGCGCCTTAAAAGTGTTGCCTTATTTGTTCGCTGCAGTTCCCTTAGATGAAGCCATCATAAGTACTTGAGCATAAGTAAGTATATATTGAGCGCTTCAAGCCCAAATGGAACACCAGGCCTCTAGCTATACTCGCAACGACTCGTTGATGGCAGACGGACAGATAAAACGCGTTACCTCACTCTAACGCACTCTAACTCGTTTGTTTTACATACGAAAATGATGCCCCTGACGTCCGTCGGCGGTATTTATTATTCGTCCTCTAGTTGGTTTACTGGAAAGCTGGAAACGCTAAAACTTCGAAAAAAAATAGCACCAGTCTTGTTTCAAGTTTTAAAGTCACGAAAAGTTTTACATTTTTAGTGCAGTTCAGCGAGACTCTCCTTTGTAAAGTTTCTCAAATGTTTGATGTACCTACGATCTTTTGGCACCTCAGTTGCTGTTCCTAGTTTCATGAAAGAGTCATGCTGTAGAAGAATAAGGCAGCAAAACTAGGCCCTGTGCTGTGATATTCTTCATTTATAAGTTATCTTCGCAGCGACAGATTATTGTCACAGAAAAGCTGATGCATTTCCGCGGCAGAAAATGGAACACTGTGAGCTTGAGCTACTTTCTAGCTATCGATCTTGCAACGTGTGAAGACCGTCTGGCTGAGGCACAACAACGTTCCATCCTTTACAAGTTAGAGCACATATTGTTAACTGTTGGCCAGATTCGCGATGGATTGGTCTTTAAAAGGTATGTTTTGTATTATTGGTATTCGAAGGTCATAGGTAGGTATTGGCTTGGACATTATTGTTCATTCGCTTGATTTCACTACTGGCAAAACATTAGAGCCCACGGCCTTTTAAAAGGGTGGAACTGGTTAGTTTTTGGTGATGGCTATGCCTCTGACAATGCATTTTAAGCTGACGCAAGGAATGCTACATAAATACCTACAAACCCTACTCCCTCTGCTTTGGTGACTATTCTGTTTGTTCCTCCCGATTTTGGCACTGTTGTCATAAATATCGAAACTTTGACCATTTGTAATACTTGATTCCATCCTTTGTATCTAATGTAACGCGTGAGGGCGGACTAAAGGTTTTAAGTACCACCTGGAGTCTCACAACCATGAGTACGTTCTAAGTCTAGTTGCGGTTTGAGGGAGTTCATTTCTGTCATACCTTCTTAATTCGTAACAGTGTCAGCTAGTTACCCCAACGTCACAACCGACTCGAATAGGCCGGGACCTTTTCTGACCCTACAGCAGCAAACAAGATCTAACTAGCTATGTTTGTCTTAATTTTATTCGTTGTTCTAAATTGTTGGGGACTTTCAGGTCAAGCATGTTAAGTTTGTAGAAAGTAAACGATTTTGTACATACTGTAGCTACCCACTTCTTGAAAGGCTACTTTCATCTTCACCATGTTGGCATCTGACGAAGCTACTTAAAATGTACGCCTTTCAGTTTTGGATGTGGTTTTTCGTTCTTAGTTCGGGGAACTTTAGGCCTTCGGAGCTTGAAAATATCAGTCGAAATTTCTTAACAAAAGGCTCTCAGATAAACAAAGAATTAATTAATGAAATGTTTTTTTTTTATAATTTTCTCCCGCATCTATCTCATTTAGTTCAAGTTTTTAGCTGACTGTAACTGGTGGGTAAAGGTGGCTATACTCATGACAGAAGGTTTATATCAGAGACAATACTGAGACCACCAACTCCGGCCGATTTCCCGTTACTTAGCCTACAAGCTATATTTTTATGGAGTGTTCACGTTTTTTTTAGGACATTTGCTTAAAATATTCATGAAAAATTAACAATGTAGATTAGTTGAGTAAATATAAAAAGATTTTGAGCAAATTTTCTTCATTATTTAAGAAAAATTTACACACGAAATCGAAGTTAATGATATCCAAAAGCGGAAAATACGCAACCATGTTTGTCCTAATATGTTTCTAGTATATAGAACATTAACTTTAGATTGTTTTACTAACCAAACAAATCAAATGATTTGCCTTTTAACAATTTATAATAACTAACCAATGGCGTGCAGTAATAAAAAAATGTGGTATTCCCGAACTCTTTCACATTTCCCCACGGTTGCCGAGGTTGGCAGCATTTATTTTTGCATTTTTTGTATGTTTTAACATGTCACACGGATTCTTTTTTGACATAACACCGATGGAAAAACAAAATGGTGAACTGAGGGGGCCAGCGGCAAGAGGATTGTGAGTTGGGGGTCTCAGTATGATCTGTCTATGGCCAAAACTATGGAGCACACTCCAAATATCGTTGGTAACGCTTCGCTCAATTGTTTAATTTGCACACGACCTACGATCACTAAACAATTCGAAGGAATAAAACGACCCGCACACAATCATATTTCCCTTATTTAAATTCGTATACGACAGAACTCCATTCCTTCCAACCCACTCCAATGAATAAAGTGCACTTTTGGGATTGACATATCATTTCACGGGCTGTCGCCTTTCAATAAAAATATTTCACTACAACATCTCAATAGTACACAACGACGACGACAGTGCCCATGGTGATGATGATGACAATGATGATAGAGCGACCATGGAATCACTGAGGACGAAAAATAATGTAAAATTCCTTCAAAAAGCCGAACAAAACATATAACCCTCCCACTTGGCTCATACCGAATCTGCATATCAAACTCACTGATCCTTTTTGATCCCTGTGACCTCACCGCCACTCCACACAGGATGACAACCGCACACCGGCTCATCGCTTAGCCGCATTCACAATAAACCGCAAAATTATCATCGCATCGTTTATCACCGAGGATACACAGATACACTGCCAGATAGCGGCGAGGGTTACAGCACACTAACGGCGGGCGAACAGCTTCAATTTTCTGGAATAGAACCCTTTTTTGCTGTTTGCCGTTGTCGAAAACACCCCCAGTGGCAAGCGGTAGTCGCTATACGCAAACCCTACCTGCGGCACTCTAATGCCGTTCCGGTTCGGAAACTTTTAGAAAAATGGGGTCCATACGCCAATAGAATGAACTACCGCGCTCTACCGAAGGCGAAGGGTTGGATCTTTTAATTAAATCTTTTACGAATAACTCGGCCGAATCTGTGCCGTTGTATCTGCATTGGCAGCATATTAGCAGTAGATGGTGTGAGCCATGATAAGGATGTTCGCTTTGATTTGTCAATCAAAATTTGTCACACAGAACGGGCGAAAGGTGGGCGGAGGATGGCTCTTGATTTTTTCCTACGAAAAACTTGATTCAACTTGACGAGAAGTTTTTCTCCGTTTTTCGGAAAATACTACACCGACATTTCCATACTATTTGCATAATCTGGGGAACGTAATTTTTAGTTCATTTGGAGGGCTTTCGCCTTACATATAGCTCTTCCGTCTTGCCCCCGTCCTTGGCAAGAGGAATCACCAGCTTCGAATGGTCGTTATTATTATTTTTTATTTGTGAGGACATTTTCCGGGTGATATTTGAAATATGCAAAACCCGCGCGACGTTCGTAAGACGATGACAAGTTTTTTTATTTTTTGTTTTTTTGTTTCGGGAATCATTCCTTTTTGAGCATATTGCGTGTGACGTTTGGGCGGGAACGGTCCAGTCTCTCACGGTGGCGAAACTGGAAAACAAATAAAACAAATATTATTTTTAAGAGGATTGTCTAAATGAGTTTCTTCTCTCATTCCCCTTGGTCGTGTTGGGTGAGAGCTCGTTTCTTTGTGATTTCTTTTGATTTTAATGAAATTTATTTGGGAAGGAGTCGGAGCCCAGCAGCATATCTTGGACGAAAGGATTTCTTCCTTTTCTTTTGCACAGCGTATTTGCATAATTTTCCCAGCGTCCTCTTTGAATTACACTTATTTTGTGAAGGACTACTGTTTGTATGGGTGTTCGTCTGTGTGTAATTAACGCCTGAGCTAAAAGTTTTCCTTTCTTTTTTTTATTATTATGTTGTCGTTGTCGTTGTGATTTTAAGGGCGGGATTCCTTTTGATTTTTAATTTAGCAACCTTGCGTTGTTTATTACTTTATTGCAGAGTTTTTACTTTTTTTGAGAGACAGACTGCAATCTGCCACTATATTTCGCTTTAAGAACCGACAAGGTTGTAGAAAACTTTCGATATCAATTAAAAAAGTTCGTCAAGCCTGTAGTATAACAGCTCATTATAGCGGTGAAGTGATGACCCCTTGTGGTTGAGGGAGAGAAACAGGGCAATATTTAATTAAAGCGATTATTTTCATTATAATGGCGATGAGAGGTGTTTCCCTCTCAAGTCATTTTGGTACGTGCGGCGTTCATAGCATCAGAGAACTATGCCACTTTGTAGGTGGAAATTATATTCGGGCTGTGTAGTTCGTCTTTGAATAGGTATACTCCACCTTTTGTGTTCATTATAAAAAGATGAAGTTTTCCTCTTCAAGGACCGAGAAGGAGGGAAAAAAATTAAACTTATTCCTTTGATCAAAGGAAAGCATCTCCTACGTGAGCTTGATAGCGACGATGGTGGAATGGGAATTTTTGATATCGAAATGAGCTCCGCCCTATGTTGGGCTTAGGGTGGACTTTTTGACGTTGCGGTCTTAATTTATATTTGAGAGGTAAATTATGAAAATGTTCCCACTATCATTGGTGTGATCTAAATTTTGGCGTTTCACTTGTATCGAAATAAATTTGTACGAGTTTCAGACATTCTTATGTATAAATTGCATTATCGTCGTGGAAGATTTGAAATCGTTATGCAAAGCAACAAATTGGGAGAGCAATATTCGCAGCATCTTAGTTAGTTTGCACATAGAAAAACTCATCAAAACTCGCGTGCGTAAGAGCGCATTGAAATCGTTTCCAAAAATGTTTTAGAAAATGTATCGAAAAACCCGTCAAAATCGCATTAGAAAACGCGTCAAAAAACACCGAAAAACACATAAAAAACGCATCGAAAAATGCCTCGAAATGTGTGAAAAAACATGGAAGTAGGCATAAAAAGTCCTGTCAATAATGGCGCCAGAAAACCTTTTAAAAAAATGCTTACAGAAACATCAAAAAACGCGTCAAAAAAGAAATAATGAATTCAAAAAAAAAATTCCAAAACCTCCACAAAAAAGCATCGAAATACTCTGTAAGAAAAACTCACGAAAATTTGTCTTTAAAGTGTCGAAAACGTGTGAAAAAAGCATCGAAAAATGCATCAAAGTACACATACAAAATGTATCAAAAAATACTCGAATTAGTCTTCAACATCAGGTTTTGAGAAACGAGTCGAAAAACCCGTAAAAAATGTATCGAAAAAAGGATAAAAAAATAAATCAAAAAACGTATTGAAAATTTGTCAAGAAGGCATAAGAAATCGCGTCAATAAAAGCCTCAGAAAAAGTGAAAAAATGCATCAAAAAGCATCGAAAGCCGCCTCAAAAAAGCACTGATAAAAGCCTAAAAAAATCTTCGAAAAACTCGCCAAAAAAACATCGAAAGCACCTTAAGATAAGCAAATACACTTCAAAAAAAACATGAAGAACTTGTCAAATTAAGCTTAAAAAAATACGTTAAGAAACCATCGGAAAATAAGTCACAAACAAGCATCGATAAACGAGTCCAAAAGAGCATAGAAGACAACTCCGCAAAAATATATCTAGAAAAGAATCAATAATCATCAAAAAATGTGTTTACTTAGATTCAAAAATCTAACTAAACGCGTCTGGAAAATCATCTATAAAGGCCTGAGAAAACCTGTCAAAAAACTTTGAAAAATGAGCCAAGAAATGCTTCGAAAAACGTGTGAAAGATGCGGCAGCAAATTAGGTCTAAAAAACTCGTCGAAAAACGAATACATTGAAAAACACGTCAAAATATAGGCATGAAAAAAGGGTTAACATACCATTATAAAAAGCGTCAAATAAGGTTTGGAAAAACTAGCCAAAAAAGAACTAATAGAAGCCTTAAAGAACTTGACAACAAAGCATCGACAACCGAGACAAAAAACATTAGGAAAGCATTTAAAAACTTCTCAAATTTAGTAACAAAAAAAACGAGTCAAAAAAGCTTTGAAGAATTCATCGAGCTAGGCTTCGAAAAAACAAGTCAAAAAATCAAAAAAGCCCCAAAGGATATGAAAAAATTGCGTCAGAAAAGCATCGAAACACGCGTTTAATAAGGTTTCCGAAAAAGTGCGAAAAATCGTCTATTAAGGCCTGTTAAGAATGTGGCTCTACAAATGTTCTTTAAAGCATCAAAGTAGGTTTAAGAAAACAAGTCAAAAAGCTTAGAAAAACGCGTCAAAACAGACATCAAAAGACGAATCAAAAAAGAACCAAAAAAGAACCAAAATAATGGAGAAACGCTGGCTAGTAGTGGGTCTGGTAGTCATATATGCTGTAGATTATGTTGATATATGTAAATAAACGTTTTAAAATACTCAAATACAATGCTGGCCACCCTATGTAGATTTTTATCACAATACCACTAAAGATCCAAGACCACCAATTTGACTTTGCGGCTACTACCCGGAATATATCGGACTTATTCCACATGATCTACCCAACTGAATGCAACCACAGTAAATTGATTAAATTACTCTAAAATTAGCACTCTCACCCCATCTCAAACTCAGTATACAAAGCCAATAACTTCAATCTGCGCGAAATGAAAATAATTGCAAATCTCCGACCACATGTGCAATTAAAAATCTCCGCCGACTATCCAATTAAATTATAGCAATTTCAATTTAATTTCTTGTTCCAATCTGGGCACAAGCCAGAGTCCATACCACAAATTGACTCCTAAACTGACCACTTGTTAAGTTTATGGGGGTGTTTATCGATGACACGCAAGACATTGCCGACACGCCAAGTAATTGATTGGAACCGATGGCCGATTACTACACTGCGGACAGCGGACAACCGAATCAATTATCAAAAATTGAAAACAATGCACGACAAGGGGGAAAAGTTATCCTGCATTGTTGTATACCAAGCACGACAGTGCGGTAGCGCTGCCACCCTTCTGATTGTGAAATGTGCGTCTGTAGCTATCTGCTAACAATGGTCATTCTGTTCACCTTTTTCTTCGTTTCGAAATGGACTCGATACAATATCCATCCACCTTCGGGAAATGTGTATCGACTAAGGGTGCAAAGTAATTTGATCGTTATGCGCCCTCATGTTGGACATGGTTTACCGAAACAGTTGGTTGGTGTTAGGGTCTATCGTAAATGCACTTGAAAGTTTGCAGTGATTAGGGAAATTAATTGGGAAATGGTATCCTTGTTTGGGGAAATTTGAGAAATCTGTTTGGAAGAATTTTATCCTGCCGATAGCGTGCAAGGGTGAATTGGTTATTAGAGCTAATGCATTTGGTGGTTATTGTAGGTTGTGACCTCAAGGGCACAAAATATCAATCGTCTTCTTGTTTTTAAGGTAAACAAGGTATAATAATGTGTTAAACAGAAGGAATATAAGACGTTTCAATAAACTAGATAGTGAAAATGTGGTATCATTCATGCTTGAATATAATATAAGAAGCAATATATCTTAATAAGATTGCCTAGAGGCGGGGGTCCTAAGGGGTTTCCTAAACTACTGAGTGAAGGGTAACAGGTCTTACCTCCGGAAAAGCAGCAATACTCCGATTCATGCAAGATTTGTGGTTAAGCTTCTCAACTGTGCAGCACGTATTCAAAATAAAATTGTAGGTTTTTCCATTCATCTAAAAAAATAAAACTGAAGCGAATGATTGTGAGAAGCTAGGGCGATATGGACCTGTTGCTCAGAGGACTCTGAGCTTAGTTTTGTAGGCTTTCCCTGGCTTTCACGCAAACTGAATATTTTTGAACCACTGATTGGCAGAAAAGGCGCATGGAGTCCGTCAGTAAGGGATTCACGCAGAAGGAAAGCAAACAGTTTCCAAGACTTCAATAAACACCTTGGACTGTTAAATAGGCTACAGTGGTGAGCTCTCAGAGCCGGACGGCTAGGCGAGGCTACCTCTTAGGAGCTATATCACTGAGACACATTAACGATGCTCACAGTCGAACAGCTCAAGACCCTGAAATCGTAATTAAATGGGCCAATGATGGTTTATTTGAAACGGCTTCAATGTCCACTCCTTAAAATAATATAGACCTCTTTGATAATGAGGACTTCTATGGCAACAAACGTCTCAAATGTTTTGGAAATGGAGATCATAACCTTGTTGTTGAATGAAATTAGAGGGTCAAAAGCTTGCTAAAGTATTCATTAGCCAAGCTCACAACAAAGGTTATGCTTGAGCTAAAAAATGAGGCTTAAGGATCGTTAACTGCACTGGCTACTAAGATACCCATCTTAAAAGGAGAAGTTGATGAACGAAGCATGTATATATAAGTTAACATCACCACGAGCAACGGAAATTGTCTCCATAAGGTTTGTGAAAAGTCGCAGCAAATTCAGACTACATAGGACTAGAACAACTTGCATCTATTTTTTTTTAAAAAGATTGTAACCAAGGCTTCCATGGTCGGACAATTTTTTGTAACCGCAGCTTTTATATTTTTCTAATTTCATATATTTCAATCCTTTGACCAGACGCGGGCAAATGAGTCCGTTGTGTTGGATTCCCTAAGACGGACAATAAAACATCCCATTGTTTAACAGCTTAGCTTGTCTTTTAAAAACATTTTAATAAAGTGTCAAGTGATTTTAAAATTTATTAGGTAAACATTTGTTTCTATTTCTATTTTATTTTATTTTATCGTTCAAAATCACGTTGCAGCAAGTAGGGGAGAGCGGGGCTAGTAGTAACTTTTTCGACTGAATTTCACGCTGCTCTTACCATTTGGGAAATGAGTGAGCCAAACCTAGTTTTAAACACACACCAATATTTGATCTACAAATAAACTCATACTAACCTTCACCTGATTTTTTATTTAGTCTTGGCGGCATATACATAATATACAAAATTTACCAAAACAAACGCATGCCTACAAAAATAAACCAGCAGTGTATTTCTTGAGTGTGAAAAGCAATACCAAAAATACAAACAAAAAAAAAAAGTTGCAAACCATCGAATTTTCCGGAACCCACACAGTACGGCTCAGTGTTCGTATGTCATTGAGATGGTTTTTCCCACGGGAAGCTAGTTTTTTTTCCCATTTTTCCCTTTTGGACCTAGTCAAAATTCCCAAAAATTTCTTACTTGGTTCATTTAAAAAAAACAGTTTATTTTCAATATTTTTATCAACAAGAAAAAAGAGGGCAAACAAATATTATATATTAAGGAATTTAATTGGATGAATAAAATGAATCACATTGGTAAAATTCATGAAAAAAAAAACAACTAAAATTCATTATAATATCATATTGTTTGTGTATAGCGCAAATAATCTCTATAATAAGAAACTTTTCAATAATGAATAAAAACATAAATTCAAAATGTGTATGAAAGAGAAACCAAAAATGTGATACTCTTAGCGTCCTACGTGTTTTGTAATTTGTAGTAGATCTATTTCATAACAAGTCATTTAGATAGGCTTGCTTGTGAACACAGAATAAGGTAGTAGAAATATGATATTAGGTTGAAGTTTGATGAACGTTTTTTTTTTTTACAAGTTGACCAAATTTCCCACAAAATCTTACCGAAATCTTATTTTTTCCCTTTTTCCCACGAGACGGTTTCTTACCGTCGAAATTCCCACAAAAAGGTAAATTTCCCACGAGTTACTAACACTGGTACGACTCCAAATGACGATGAATACAAAATTTAAGTAGGTACATCGTTTGCTTTGGAGAAGACCAACATTTTTCTCTTTCACGCGACTCTTAATTTTAAGGGGAACCCTATTTAAAAAGTTACAATTAAAACTAACCCAACTAAATTTAATTTTATTTTTATGATTAAAAAGAGCTCCCTTAGGCGGACAAACATTGTGTCACCTGTTTTTGCTGCATACTCTTAGGTGTTATTTAAAAACAAACTCTCTTCGAAAGCATCTGCCTGCACAACGCGTGTCCTTTCGTTTCAGGAGTAGCAGAAATTATTAAAAAAAAAAGAATCATATCCCATATCCGCCTCAGCTTGGCGACACATTCAACCAAAAACTGAAATGAATTCGTCCCTTTCAACTGGTGGCAGATTTTTATCAATTTTCCGACAATTTGCGGTTGAATTGTCTGCTCCCTTAAGCCACTAACACATTTCCGCTACATGGCAAAATCCCGACAAAGGAAAGGATACACGATATGTGCATGTAAGTATCGCATTTTTTTTTTCTTTTTTTAGGTTGAAATGTCTCGCGCACACGGCACACACATCCCTCGCTCCCGAAAAGTTTCCAAATAAAAGGGTGCTCGCTACACGACGAATTTGAATATGTCCTCCCGCCAACAAAACGGAACCATTTACAGACATTTTCATTTTTCCATGTCCTTTCCTTGTATAGAACAACGACAAAAGGACATAGAATAACGCCACTTTGACGTGATCTGCTTCCCGACCGTTTCATATTGAAAGTTGTTCATCCATATGCGGTTATGGTCAAAAATAAATAAACCGGGGACGAAACATTCTTGCAACAGGTGCGCTACAATTGGTGGCTTAAATTCGCTAAAAACTCACCAGAGCTGAGCTAATAAATCACAGCGCTCTTTACGATGTCATTAGAGGCGAGCCAAGACAACGTTGCTCTGTCATTTGCCACACAATTTCCACAATTTCGAGGATGAAACTAAATGACAAAATGTATCAAATCACTTGACTGCCTTCAGGATAGAGGCGATAAATTGAGAAGAACAACAGCTAACGACAGCAGCACAGTGGCAAGTACATCAAATTTGCCATCCTAGAAGAGGACATAGCACCATTCCAGTTCATTGATTTCTTTTGTAACAGTTGTTTTTGACATTAAGATTGTGGCGCGTAAAAAAGAAATCACCACCACAAAATGTATCTAGATAAATTGACAACCATGTAATTCTTGTTTCGGAAGTGAGCGCTGAGCGCGTTCATGAACCGACTACAGTGTAGTTTACTTTCAATTAAAAAAAATATATACAATAAGAAAGGGAAACTCCAAGCTAGGTACTGTTTGAGGACCAGATTCCCATATAAGCCGCCTAGGCTATGTAAATATTTGTATTGACAAAGCTGCGCAACACAAATCAGGGTTAGGGGTGCGCTTTTATAAATGCGGTTGGATGGATGAGTTTGTGTTTTTTTTTTTGTATCTTTCGTTTTGTTATGCATGAAGAATAGATATAACAATGCTGCGGCCCATCGCCCATGCTATACATTGGATTTATGGCGGAACAATAATATCCTGGAAACCGCAAGTCAGTGGTCGCCCTCGCCCTCTCTTGCGGTGATGATCACTGACAGGGGCTCGAATTTCGAATCATTTATCGGCTGGATAAATGTGTACGATGGTAGTTGTACGCTGATGCTGCTCTGATGCTACTGTGTAACTGTGCTTGAGGCTGCTGGCTGCCTTGTCGACCGCACTAACTGCCGATGTCAGTTAATTATGTAATTGAATCAATTTCGGCTGAATGACTTGCGACTGATTTGTATTTATTTTTATTCCGTTTCAGCGGCTGTCGTTTCATTTCATCTCACTAATTAATGAATAGTCTTATTGTGGGAGGGAAATTGAGGTCGAGGGGAGGCGGTCGAGTTGCAAAATTTTTTTTTCCAGCTAAGGTTGGTTTAACTTAAACCGTTTTTAGTTTGCCCGTATATGTAAGAGTTTCGACAACAGTTTCGAAATCGAGACAAGTAAGGTAAATAAGATTCGGAAGGAAATTTTCCTCCGCTGCGTTCTCCCTAAGTTGGACTTAAAGGCTGGTTGGCCAGGTCGTTGTCGCTTACCTCAGAGTTCGTGTCCAAAAATCACTCAAAGTATTTTGATTTTTCAAGAGGCGCATTTCAAAAAAAAACAAAAAAATTGGAATTCCTTTGCCTTCGGTGACGTTTAAAAAGCAGTATTTGTTGTTGCATATACCTACAATTTGCTTCCGAACTGAACAGAAATCCTGCCTGGGACACTGGAGCCTCGCATTCTCTTTTAGTTATACAGACCAAGAGCTCTGGCCAAGTGCGATAGCCTGAGGTCAGAATGCCGACCCTGGTTTTTAAAAAAAGAGGTTCAGTCTTTCTTGAAAAATCCTGGTCGCATGGTATTTCCAACAAACTGGCCAAAGTCATAAAATGCAAGTTATATCCGTGCTTTCACTCCTTTTAACGATACTTCAATCAATTTGTAGGCAATGCTTCTTTTTTAAGCCTAAGCGGGCCCTAGCTCCGCTTCGTAATGCTTATTATTCAGCGGTTGACTCTGTAAAAAGAACAACTCGGATTGCAGAGTCATATGCGGTAGGTTTTGAGTTGAGATTCGTTGCATATTGTTTCCATCGTCTTGAGCTGAGAGCAGTGTTGTTAGCACTCTGTCCTTATTTATCCCACGAAGCGTGCTCATTTTTCCCTTTTCACCATACTCAAATTCCCTTTTAAAATCCCACGATACTTTTTTGCGTCAAAATCCATTTTTTTTAAGTAAAACTTGTATTACACGGAAATAAATTCACGTTAAATTAACCTTTAGTATAAAAACAGCAGTTTGTAACACTGCTATGATTATTTTTTGGTACTAGAAAATTTTGATAAAAGACGATTTAGATGAGCTGTTTTTTATGGACATTCAGTTTGTTGATAATCATGGTGAAATACAGGTGTTTTGATAGAATTTTACCAAAAATTCATAGATTGAATGTTTTCTGTCAGATTTTTGAAATTCCCACGATTTCGTGCTTTATCCCTTTATCCCACGGAAGGCTTTTCGGACATCGAAACTCCCACAAAAAGGGATAAATCCCACGATATAACAACACTGGCTGAGAGACTGAGTAAACAGCATCTTCTGCTCCTACCTTTGATCAGTCACTGTTACTTAGAATTCATGCAATAGGAATTCTCCATATACCCAAATTGCTTTTAAAAAGACGTGTTTCTGGAAAACGGTTCAAGTCACATTGGTAGCTGAGTGGTTATAAACTGGTAAAAAATATTGTGTGTCTCGATTTTAGCTGCAGTTTACTAGTAGTTTCCAAACACATCTACAGAAAGGTTCCAACGTCAACTACTGCTGTTGCCAAGTCACTTCCACTTAGAATAAATATACCTATAGTGCGTAGCTTGGAAATGCCAAATAGGATCTAGTTAATGCCTATTAAGGTGTTCTCCCTGCCAGGAAGCGAACCTGCACTTCCCCAAATCAGTACAGAACAATTTCTCCGAGTGTACATTTTCCCCGGTTAGAAAAAAGAATAAGAACTCGTTGCTAAAAAAAGTTATCAAGCCAAAATGGTTAAAATCAATCGGCTAAAAAATATCACACCAAGGAGTTGCGTACAAAATTATGTTCCACAGAATTCCTGGATTTCGATAAATCGGTTTTTAATAATATAGAGATATGGCAACGTAATGCATTTCGTTGTTGCTTTACTCCCTCGAGTCTACTTCTTAACACCCAAATCAGATTTTCTTCATATCTTCATCAATTTTCTGAAAGGCCAGTAGTGCACTTTATTTTACTTTAAATAACTATAACTTTTTCTTGTTAATTAATAAAATGATGCACAGAAATGCATAACATTACAATTTTCACATGTACTTTAATAAAAAGAAATGTTCGGCATTTGGAGAATAAATTTAAATATTTAGAAAAAAAATCTTAATTTTTTAATATTGGTGGGTTCATTTAAAAATGTGGCAACATGATACATGTGTGATTTGTAGGAACCAAAAATGTAGCTCAAAGTAAAAATCATAACTCTCAAATAATCCAAGTTTGACTTGTATTTTCTACCTCATTTATCTGCAAATGGTACTCTTTCTACAAAAACCTTTTCTAATTTAGGTAATCCAAGTGTCATAGCAGTTTTATATTTTTTAATAAATAAAAAAAATTAATTTAAAAAAAAAAACATAAAACCCGACTGACTGTAAAAAAAAAAGAATTAAAAATATATGAACAAGACGCATTTAAGTACCTATACCTAACTAATTGACAATCGGAGACTATATACCTACACAGTCTAACAAATATATGTTATAGGTATTGAGTACCCTCCGACTGCCAAATAGGTAGTTATAGGTACTTAAATGCGTCTTGTTCATATATTTTTAATTCTTTTTTTTCTACAGTCAGTCGGTTTTTTTAAATTAACTTTTTCTATTTTTATCATTTTAGCCTATGACACCCCGGGGAAGAATACGAACATTATGATACCTCACTCTTAAAAATCGGTAAAGCCGTTTAGGCTACAGGGCTTAAAAGATATTGTTCATGGATTTTCGTGAATTTGTTGCCCTGTTCACGACACCACTGACCTTCGATGCTGTGATTGCAATAGGCATAGCGTATAAGCTTTAAAACGGTTAAAATCAGCGTTAAGCGAAACAATCTCGCAATATTGGCCGAACACACTCTTCAATACAAACAGGCACAAAAATACAGCGTATTCTCTCGTTGATCGTAGGTACTTTCAAATTTCAAAGTTATACATCTCGTACCTACTTGGGTGTCTTTTTGTTTTTGTTTTATTTACTTGGTTGATCTGTTCGAAGATTTAACGCAACGCAATCTCGCGCATTTGTAGGGTAATTTTTCATTGACATTTATTTACGTTGATGACCTATCGCCACCTTTGCTCCGGTGTCGCTGCAGCCCAGGATTTTCCAATCAACTTTTGTAGGTCTCTCTATATAAATACTAGTACTGGTCTAGAAGAGATAGGCTATTGCACAGTGTCCATGTGTATGCAATATATGCTATACCTTATCACGAGACAGTTGGTGGTAAATTCAAAGTCGTTACAAAATGCTATGTATGCGTGTTCGGCCTGTGTAATAGTCGAACGAGCATGTGAAATTAGTTGGCAGGGAAGACGTTGGTCTCTAACCATGCGGAGTTAAATTTGTTTTATTCATTTAATAAGTAACTATTGTCAATAATAAAAAAATAGCAACAAATTGTGTCCTATATATTAAAATGTCTGATGAAAAAATTGTTTCTTTCAAACAAACGCTCTCAAAATAAACTGCATTGGCAGCAATAATAAATTCTCCACAGATGGCACTACGTGAAAGTATAAAGAACTTTGCAGTTAGTTGCGAACTATCTTCATCGCCATTTTTGTCAAAATTATTTTTCTCTTCTTTAACAAACCCTCCTCAAACTTGGTTCCTTTATTTTATATCAACCACAAAAATTTGACCGATCGCTCATTCTCAAAATTAGATAGATAGTGGTGAAGGAAGTCGTTGAAATGAAAAATTTAATTATTTGAGTTTACATTGCGTAGCATACGCAAAATGCGTTTCTTGGGGCAATAGAACGTGCGTGCGCTAAATTAATATAATAAAAGAGACGAGGGCTAGCTTAAAAGGCTGTTGTATATAATCGCAATCGATAGAGCCTATAGGGCCCTCAAGGCTATTCGGCTTAATGTATTTGATGCGATCTGGAGACAGGCTTAAGAAACCATTCCTGGAAAGACCGCGAATTGAAGAAAATGTCTCTGCTACGAATCTGTATTCATGAACTATCTGAAAAGGTAACTTAGTTTCCCTGGCGTATACTTAAGGAGGGCGCGAACAGCGCACATAAGTTATGTAGAGAGATTTGGTCACGTAGGGGCTGCTGAATTCCTTGGACCACCGCACCGTTTAATGAAGCCAAGGGATTAGTTGACTTTGTATAATTTCGTCAATATGCCAATGCCACAAAGAGATTGAACAATATGGAAATTCCAATCCAACCTTAAAATAAAGTGCTTCAACTTTTGAATCTTTGTTAATTTGAACCTTTGAACTTTTGAACCTTTGAACCTTTGAACTTTTGAACCTTTGAACTTTTGAACCTTTGAACTTTTGAACCTCAAAAAACGCATCGAAAAAAGACAAAATAAACGCCTGAAAAAACGCCTAAAAAAACGCCTCACAAAACGCCTCGAAAAACGAGCTGTCGCCGGAAACATCGATCAGACGCCGTGCCTCGCAATTAGCCATCAGCCGGTCGTCCCTAAGGCGAATTTTGGGCAAAGACTTCCCGAGTTTTTTCTGCCGCAATTGGACGAATTAGGACTTGAGGACATGTGGTTCCAACAGGACGGAGCTACGGCACACACTGCGCGAGCCACAACCAATATTCTGAAGGCGGCGTTCCCGGGTCGCCTCATCTCTCGTTTGCACTGGCCCGCAAGATCGCCCGATTTAACCGTTCCAGACTTTTTTTTGTGGGGTTTTTTGAAGTCCCGTGTTTATCGATCGTTCGATTTAACCATACCAGACTTCTTTCTTTGGGGCTATTTGAAGTCACAGGCTTATGCCAACAAGCCGACAAATATCCGACAGGTATGATAACAGTTATCACCGGAAATCTTGTGCAAAGACATGGAAAATGCAATAAAACGGGCTCAAATGTGTATCAACACTGGCGGCAGCCAATGGATCTTTTTTTTTATTTAGTACTTCAAAAACAAATTTGGACGATTCATTTTGCGCCAACCTGTATATATATATTCGCATTAACCGTCACCGGATATATCAATTCCTATCTAAAGGCCAAATAGAGTTCCCGCGGTTGACGGTCGGAAAAATAGCCGCACATTCAATAAACTAAATGTGGCTCAGTGGTTAGTGTACTGGACTACTGAGCGCGGTGGTCAGTCGCAAATGACATTTTAATGCTTTTTTTTTTCTCCACTGTGCGTCTGAAAAACTGTCCTGAAAAAAAGCTTCTCAATTCAGCAGTTCAGACTCGGCATAATTTTATACCCCATCCAGTAGTGCCAAAAATTAAAACAAAAATTTTGCAGAAGGTTGGTACTGAGACCTAAGCAATAGGTACGTTAATTTAGACTTTTTTGTTTGCAAGAAATTGTTTAAATTAAAATTGAATTTTAAATGTTGCTAGGGGTACCTTTCGAAGGCTTAAAGTTTTCCTCTAAACAAAGGAGTACTTAACATTTTTTCCAGGTTGAGCCTACAAGCGGCACGATTTCCTAAACGTTTTTGACTTTATAGTACCATATTTGTAGGGCATATTTCATAAATCATAGAAGTTTGGGTTGTATCCAAGAACCGCTTCTAAACTCGTACAAAAATAATTCAAAAACCGACCTTTGGACCGAATTTTGGACATTTTAGGATGCGTTATCGCATCAGTTTTTAACGAATTTTTCGTTTTCGAACGCCTTTGGGAAGTGCGTTTTTCCGACAACAGTTTGGATACAGTTTTCCACATGTGGCAAGACGCTTTTTTAATAGTTTCAACATGTTTTTCGACTGCTTTTACGACGCTTTTGGACGCGTTTTTATATACTCGTTTTAGGATACATCTATTGACGTTTTTGAACATAGCTTCTGACTCGCTTTTCAAAACCTTTTTTGACTTTTTTTCGTTTTCGACGGGTTTTTTTGGTGCATCTTTGGAAAGCATTTTTTGGGCTCTTTTACATACGTTTTATGACATATTTTCTGAGTCCTTTTTTTAATCAAACCACGCTAATGATATTAGCCTTATCATTTTTTCGTTGAAGTTCCAAATGTGTTTGTTTAAAAACCGCTTTTAAACTCATACAAAAATGCACCGAAAAACGACCGTGCTGACGTATTTTTTTTATTTTCGTATGCTTTTTTAAAGCATTTTTAAACCCGTTTCTGAACGCCTTTTGGGAAGCGATTTTCGGTGTGTTGTCTGATAACAATTTGAATATGCTTTTTGACACGTTGGATGACGATTTTTTAGCGCCTTTTTAATATTTTGAACTCGGTTTTTGGACAGATTTTGCGACTCTTTTTTGGGTGGCTTTTGTCGACGCGTTTCTTAACCGTTTTTGGACTTAATTTCTAACTAGTTTTTGGACGGGATTGTTGGTGCATTTTTGGGACAAATATCTGGTCGCGTTTTTGAATACATTTTTCGACGGTTTTTTTTTACGTGGTTTCTAAGTCGTTTATTTTTTTTACTTTGTGCTCAAATCGCGCTAACAGATGTTGGTCTTATCATTTCATCGTTCAGTTTCCATATGGGTTTGTTCAAAAAAAGACGCTTCCAAAACCATACAAAGATGCGTAAAAAAATCTGCTGCCCTGCTGACGGAATTTTAGACGCTTCTGCAGACTTTTAACGGGTTTTTGGAACCATTTTTTACGCGTTTTTTCGACTCGTGTTTAAATGCATTTTTCGACATGTTTGACAACATTTTTTGGGCGCGTTTTTAATACTTTTACAGTTTCTGCGACACTTTTTTTGACAGGTTTTTGGACAATGTTTTGGCGTTTTTGGTCCTTTCCTTTCTTCTAAATTTGTTTTTCGACGCGTTGTTGGACGAGTTTTTGCGGTTTCGTGAGCGCGTTTTTGGATACGTTTTTCGATTCGTTTTTTGACGTGTTTTCTTAGCCTCACAAATTCATCGTTCAGGTTCCAAATGTGCTCTGAGTTTGCTCCATACCTTTAAGACAAATCCAGCCCGCTTAAGCCTCCCTCCAGTAACAACATTCAAATGAACTGCTAACATCTACTATAACACCACCCGCCGCTAGCAAATGGCAGAAATTATTTATTTTGTCCCCGTTAAGTCACTTGGAGAGTGAAAACGTTAAAAAGTCCCAAACGTAATTTTCCAAATAAATCTTCTTACATACCACCGCCTTTGGAGGGTGGGCGACTCTCTGCTTCCCAACCAACCAGTCGAGAAAGACAAATTCCCAACAGGGGATGGCAGTATATTCAATGGTACACTGACAGTTCGGTCCGCTTTGAATCAACTTTTTCATCCTACTAATGTGAGTTAATGTTATAAGGATTTTTCATCCTCGAACATACATACATAGGTAATGCCAGCCAGTCCTTGGCTATAGAAAATAAATAAAAATTCAATGGAACAATGTTTGTGTCGAAAGGTAATGCCCTCTAAGGCGAAGGAGAAGTCGACGACGAAGACGCGGGCCATCGACAACGAATAAAAGCGCTTTCTTTTCGTCTTAAGTGGGAACAAAACAGATTGGGGAGAAATTTGCATACTCCTTGCCTGCTTTTAGGGAGATTTCTCTCATTCCGCTCTCCAAGCGTCCTAAATCATTTCAAGGTGGATAAAGTTTTTCTTTCGATTTTTCCCAGTCCCAGTCGTCTCTGCCCGGGCATATAATACATTCAATCTTGCTTAAGAATCATTCGTCTTTCATATGAATGCAGGCAATAAAGGCAGGGAACATGTTTCTACGGCTTGTCGCAGGGATTAATGACGCAGAAGAGGAGGAGACCGTATATTTATGCCAGACGGTGATTTACCCACGCGTAAGCTGATCAGCCGAGTTAAATATTTACTACTCTCCTGGATAGAAACGGGTATTTAGCGCAACAGTGCAAATTTTAAAGACAGCCATGCTAAGGAGAACAAATACAAGTCCAAACGGGCAAAAAGTGCAGGTGGCAGGTATAGCCTCGTTAAATCCATGTGGAGTACCAACAATAAAACCTCTTCAGATTGTTTGTTTGCCACCAGGACGACAATGGTGGTGGCGGCATTGTTATCGCCATCGTCACCGTTTATTAAACGATATTCTCCGATTAAATGAGTGTGCGATGCGAGCATATACAACAGCGGAGCTACAAAGGCAAACAAAGCCTCGAAAAACACTTAAATCGACGAGGAGAGGAATCGACACAGCAAAAAGAAGAAACCAAAATCGAAAACAAACTAAAACGAGGACCAAATAACGACGCAACGAGCGTCGTCGACAAAAGGACACTTGACTTTGGTGTCAAGAGTCCATCACCATCAACGGCAGATACCTAATTGCTTTTGTTCGATGAAATTCAATACAACATGGACGCGGAGGGGCGAAGACGATGTGCCGATGCGAATGGGATAGGCCTCCAGAAGTGATTTAAAATCATTAATGAGAGGTGTGGACTTTGTTACACAATGGAATTGACGGTATTTATAGTGGGCTGAAGCTGTCATTCCGCGCGCGCCATCAAATTGGGTGACCGCCGATGGTGGTCTTTGTCAGAAATTCAAAGAAAATTGAAATATTCGAAACTCATTTGCTTTTACGATGGAGGATGGGCTATTTACTGCGAAACTGCTCATTATCCTTTTATGAAATAAATACACTCAGTCGTCTGTAAGACAATAGCCCTACACTTCACAGGACGTAGCCAAAGTGGTTCTTGGTTCACCTCTGGTTGGCGCAGGAGTAGTGCGTACTTGAAATTAAGAGAACTTGCAGAACTTGAACTGAGCAATGGTTTTGCTCCCGAAATATGATGAGGATGCCAAGAAAATCATTGAGAAATTTTGGAAATAAAAAGAAGAAAGTTTTCCGAAAGTATATCAATTTAGCCAGCACCAGTCATTCATAGGAATAAACGGTCTCTTATCTACTGATTTTTCTTACTTTGTCTGGTTTATTCCCAGCAATTCTGCTTTTTTGGCATTTAAAACAAAATTAAATTAAAAATTATATTTCCATCCTAGAAATAATTTTTGTTCGCTCCTTTTTTATTGTACTTTTAAACTTTTGTAGATGGGTAGGTACCTGCCTTCCTTTTTTAGACCTGTGCTTGGAGTATTTTTCAGACGTGTTTCTTGTTCGAAAAACTACATTTTTATCGCGTCTCAATTGTTTTTGAGTTCAGTATTAGAAGATCTTCTCGTAATTTTTTTAAGGGTTATTAGAGCGTCTTACAGAACTCTAATCAGAGCTCAGATTCCATATCCACTCAAAAAGTTATAATTATTATGGTTTTAATTATGATAACACAAGCCAGCCACAAAGTTTTTGTAAAAAAAAAGAATAGTCCTCATTTCCCCTTTCCAGTGAACCATCGTCGTAAGCCTTCGCCCAAAAATTTAAAACCCAAGGCTTATTGCCTACATCCGACGAAAATCTTCAACCAAATAGCCTTGCTCTAAGTGAAAATATTTAAAATGTAGAACAGACTAACAGAAAAGAAGTCGAGACGCTCAATGGAAGTGCATGAACTCACACATTAGATAACACAACACAGCACGGCGGAACTTCTGATGTTCTCCTTCTTGATAGAATACGAACTTATGGTAACACGCTTCTGTAAGGACCATCCAAACTCCTCGTCATAGACTCCCATAGAGACCCCCAAATCATTACTAATTTCCCAGCCGTCAAATGAAGCTATTGACATCCATCGGGCACGCGTTCACAACAATTAATACGACTCACTCCTTTTGCCATCGCGCTCTGGTGCTGTAGTGTTGACATCCATGTGCGTTCAACTGTAAACAATCCTCATGTTTACACAGGAAATCAAACGTCGAATCAACGACCGACGACGCACGATACCATAACATAAACTTTTCCAAACATCCTTCAGCACCTTCACATCGAACAGAGTCCCATTCATGTGTAATAATAGTCGGGCCGTAATTGCAATCTGATTATTCCGCGCGTGTGATTTTATTGTCCTCGCACAATATTCGGGTGTCGCTTGTCGGACCTGCTATTAATCCAACATTTTCCCGCCCGTCCATGAATGCAATATCGCAAGCGGAATGAGTCGAGGTTCACGTGTCGGCCTATAATACGCCTACTGTACAATGAGGTAGTTCCTTTCATCCATTCGTTAGCATTTTAATTCGAATTGGAGCCGGCTCAGGATGAGCCACCAAGATGTATTACGCAAATAATGCTTGCACGACAGAGATCAATCTATGATGCGCCACAGCAGATGAAACGAGTTACATTAGTCGGATGGCGGTAGATGAATGATAAGTCGCCTTCTCTCTCCGATATGAGTGTGTGCACAGAGAAATCCCTTACACATTGCCATTCAGGCCGCAGCATCAATCATAATCGATCAACGAAAATTCACACGAGCCCACCGGTATCGAATAACAATGACGACGACAACACGATTTGGATGAAATGTCCTTGTCGCGATGTAATTTTATTCGAATCACATAGATGCGGGAATTATTTTCGAATTTCTTTTCGTGTCGATTGTGTATTCGGACCAGGACATCACAATGCGATCGCACACTGGGCGTGAGCGTGAGGTCCTTTGACGAATGGGATTTTAAATGTTTTTTAATGGGAACACAGTTTTCGGCGGTAAATCCTTCGAAAATGAGATATCGGTTAGTTTTCGATTCATTTTGATTGATGTCACTCTATTACTGTATACCGACGATGACATAATGGCAAGGATTTTGTCCTTATTATGTGGTTTTATGTGGATTTTTTTTGTTGTTGTTGTTATTGTTGGTGTGTACTTCTCAGAGGGTGGGCATCTCTTATTCTCGTCGGGTGGAACCTTTCCTGCGTCAAATATGTTAAAACATAAAAATTTTTATTTCGGAAGGGGGACAAACTTTCAGGGTAGACAAATGAAAGGTCCATTGCCAGGATATGGAAATGGAAATTCATTAAAATCTACATTTGAAACGTTTCCTTAGTTACGAGTATGTGAAGTGTCAGACATTTTGAGGTGTTTTTCTCAAACAATTTCTGACATACGGAGGATAGCTTAATGTATTTTTTGAGTAGAAACTTGGACAAGGTAGTCATTTGTTTTGCATCCACACGTGATGAGTGGGGTTTTGTATCCTTAATTCTTGTACATGTGTGTGTTTTTTATGAGCATCCTCTAATTAATATTCCATTAAAAAGTTAATGCAGAGTTTCCTTTTGGCTAGATGTGGTAGGAGTGATTTTTGTATGAAGTGTCAGCAGGTGCGGCTAACGAACTGAATTGTGAATGGTAAATGGAGGATACTTCCTAGCAAGTCACATAATTTGATGCTGCACAGGCACACAGTGTGAAGGAAGTTATTTGGGAAACATTTTATTTCCCATTCGAGTCCATTTGTACATTAGAAACAGTGCGCCGTACTGAAAATAAATTTCAGTCTCGACTTTAAAATTACGGAAGCTCACAATTGCGAAATTTGTATGGCAAATATAGCCATTGGGAACTATTTAAATTTAAAGTCGAAATTAAATATACTTATTGGTAAGGCTCGGTGTAAGAGATTCACAAGAAGTGGAAAAAAAACAGATGGTTTGGAAGAGCTGAAAATAAAGATTAAAAACGAAACATCAAAGTCAATAAATCAAACTAAATGAATCGCAGGCAACTAATCAAAGTTAGTATGTATTTAAATTCCATTAATAAATACAAATCAACAGATTCGAATTTATACATTAAAATGGGATAAACTACGTCGCAGTAAATCAATAAAGACGTTGTTAAAAAAAAGACAGGGACTGCTAAAAAAATTCAGCAAATCGAGCGAACAAAAAGTCAACAAACCAAAAACCCACAGTCAATAAATCGAAATCAGTGAATTAAGGTCACGAAATTAATGGTTAAAAATCCAAATCAATCAGTTGAAACTAGGTAACTAATCGAGGTCAATAAATCACTACTCAGAACTCTAAGGCATTCAATCGGACCTACTGCTAAATATTTTTCATTTCCACTTTAAGGTTCACATTGACCACATTTTCCATCCAAGTTTTGCAATTATGGGCTTTGGGTAATCTGAAGTTGGCTCTTAAATTTATTAAATTACATTAAATCGAAGTCAAAACAGTCAACTGATCAAAGTCAATAAATTGAAATCGATGGGTCACAGTCAAGACTTCAAAGTCAATTAAAGTCAACAATACCAATAAACTAAAATCGAAATCAGGAAAATTAAAGTTCCCAATACACTTTTCATTTAGTATAGCGATTATCGAGAAAGTTTTAATAGTTATTAGAATACACATTACCTGCATGAAATAGGATTTTTAAAATAATGTCGGCTAACACCTGCGTCAACTTGTCAGAGCACATTATGTCAAAAATCAATTCTGAATAGTCCTGAATTATATGTGCTAATTTGGTGCTACTTTTTCAGAGAAAACCGACCTTGAAAACTGCTCTGCCAAGTTAATGTCAAGCCAGCAGAGCACATAGTTCAATCGGGTTGGGGTCAATATTCTTTTTACAAAATTTTGGATTCAAAATTCTACATTTCTATATTATGCTTTTCTATATCTTTTTTGGAAAATGTTCAAAATGGCGCTCTTCTTAGCATTTTTTATTGTTTGCAGAATTATGTAAAACGGAGATTGAGAGAAAATTTTCTTTTTTAGTTTGAATTTTTTTTTAATTTGTCCTCTTTTCTTATTTTTTTTTTTCAAAAGTTCAAATGTTCAAAAGTTTTTATATACAGGGTGACCCCAAACAAAGTTCAAATTCGACATTTGCGTTCAAAAGTTCGAAGGTTCAAAGGTTCAAAAGTTCAAAAGGTCAAAAGTTCAAAAGTTCAAAGGTTCAAAAGTTCAAAAGTTCAAAGGTTCAAAAGCTCAAAAGTTCAAAAGTTCAAAAGTTCAAAGGTTCGAACTTTTGAACGCAAATGTCGAATTTGAACTTTGTTTGGGGTCACCCTGTATATAAAAATAAGCCAGTGCGCGATTACGCAGTAGTTGTATGTCTTCCGTGGCGCATTTCCAATATCTAACGTAGTTTTAGAAGATTTTCCGTCATATGTAACTCAAGCTGAAGACCATTAAGTTTACTGCGAAGGTGATGGAAAAGTACCTTACACTGAACATGTCCATACTCTCGGATGATAAACTTAACGTTTTAAATTTTATGAATAGCTTCTCAACTGACCCTGTCAATGAAGCCGCCTTCGCTTACCTCTTAAAATAAAAGATGATTTCTTCAACAGTATACACCAATTTTCGTACGTTTTTCATCCCTCTGATGTGATGATACACAGCCTTCCACCTCATCTTGTTCCATTAATTTAAATTTTTGTGTTTTTATCTCCTAAAGTCTAAATATTTTGACATATGCTTGAGTTTCTTGTCGAATTTATTGCAGCCAGCGGGATCACATTACCAACGCCTCACTTAGCTAGCGTGAATAAATCGCTTGACTTAGCACTGCCTTCCAGCCATTTTTCGACAGCAAACCAAGGAAAAAAAAAACTTTTGTTTACATTAAAAGAATAGAACAAACGATCAGAATTCAAGAGTGTACCCGAACAAATGAGAAAAAAATACAAGAAGATATTACAATGAGCGAATTAAGGCAACAACAAGTGGTTTCACACACAGAGGGGTTGATTACGCAACCCCATTGTATGCTTAGTGTTCCGCATATACAAATGTATACCACTGTATCACATAACACTTAAGAAAACAATTTTCTTTCTGTGGCTGCACATAGAACAACAATGCCAGCGCTGCTGGCATTTTTCTTCCATCGAATTTGATTTACTCCGAATTGCTTGCAAAAACCAAGCCCGCCCGAAACCGTATTAATAAGGCACTGGGGCTATGTGCTCCATGACAGAGACGACCGACGCCTGCCACCCACGCCAGTGCTGCTGAATTGATTATAATGCAAATGAAAATAAGTAAACGAGTGTCTGCTTCGAGGAGCAGATTCCTTGATTCGTTTGGCAATTTCTGTGAAACTCTACCACCTACCGCGTATCACCTACGAGTTGATTCTGCACAACAGACTCTGCCTAGAGAATGTACTACTTTTTTAACACATCTTCCGACGACTATTATTTATTTATTTTCCAAATCTAAACGCTTCGCTAAACACATTGTGCCGGCGGTAGCCGACCCCAGTTCGAGTTGTTGGTACCCTCTCCGTTTTGGCAAAAACCAGGAGGGTGGAAATTTTTTTAGTAAACCAACCAACTACCCAAATAGTAAAAGTTCCCAGCCGCAGTCAGTGTGGCTTGCTGAGCGCATGTTGTTTCATTTTGAGAGATTCTCTGTGAATATTTCGTAGGGCTTTTGTTATTCCAAGTTTCATTACAAGACGTGAATGTAAATATTTTATGAGAAAATTACCGTTTTATTCTTAAGAGCTGTATGCATAAATCAACGATAATTATATATAATTCTCAAAAAGACAACGGAAACGAGGTGAAAATCGTCCAAGGACTTCAAATGTCAGCTTTTGGGCGGTATGGGAGAACATGTTTTACTTTTCCAGTAGTTGCGTAGTTTCATCATTGTCGTTGTAAATCCTAGATCCGAGTCAAAATCAATATCTAGATCTCTCTGTAACTTGTCGCTTCGGGTGAACCAATTAGATTCACACTATACCTATCTCAGCACTGCAAGGTAAAGTAAAACTTGCAGCACGCAATTACAACATTGCCACTTCCGAGATTTGCATTAGGTATTTATCCGAAGTAGACAAGACCTGCGTTTAATTTTAGAACCTTACTGGTGATGTGTTTATCGAATTACTAGTAAACTTCAGCACCATTCACTTTTATCGGGAGGGAACTAAGCGAACGTTGAATCAAACTAAAAGTCGAGACACACAACAAAATATCCCAGTATAAACCAATTTAAAACAAACTGTGACTGTTTTATTGCGCAATCGTCTGATTCACTTTGATAGGTCTTCAAAAAAAAACAGGCCTTATACTGTGCTCACACCGAGCGAAAACCGAGCGAAAACAGAAGTTTTCCCATACATATTTCTGTTCTCAAAACGAGTCTTCAAAAGCCGTTTTCCACGAAAGCACCTCGAAAACGACTTTCAATCGTTGGGTTGTTGAAATAAACCCACCTTTTGCAATATTCGGCAAATTCAGCAGAACAGCTGACCGAACAGAAGTCACAACTCACAACTTTAAAACATTTTCCACTCTTAATTGTGCTAATATTATTTTTAGATGCTCTGAATTCATTTTATTTGTTAATTAATACGATCGAAATTTGCAACGAAAATAGTTTACACAGAAGTTTCACGAATCACGACTTTCAGACCTGCTAATATTGACTCGAACCAACACCTTTAGGTATAACAAAGAACATCAAACGAACTTTAACAATGATAAACTGTGAAAATGAATGACGTCGGCGCTGACCACGTTAAAGTGGTTAAAGCGTGATATATTGTGACCTTATTAATGAGGTACCCTGTGGGTGGAGGACAGCAGCTGTCAGCCACCGCCCTTAAAAAAATAGTAAAACCAGAGTTACGGTCCAGTTTGTACCGATGAAAAGACTAAGATAAAAACGTCCCCTGATGAAGGTCAATAAGTCCTTAGTGGCAGAGTGCACAATATCTACTGGTGTTCGAGTCTCTCTATTAAAGAAACCAATGAAAAGCCGGGCAGTCACAGAAAATGTGTTCAGAGGATTCGACATCCTCCAGACAGAATCTTCATTCTGTTTCCGGACAGAGGTTCATTTTGTTGAGGTGATATCTAAGGCCACAATGATTTGAGCCTAAGGATTTCCTTGTAGGAGTAAGGATTAGTTAATCGTTTGGATTGTCTTAGACAAGGGACATTTTCCCAGTGTTCAAGACGAAGTTGTTTTTTTGCAGTTGGGTTACGGTTATTACCAATAACGTCGTCCATTTAAATGTTGATAGTCCGATTTGCGAGCACTAAAGCACCATTTGGTTCCAGGAAACATCTCGAGAAATTCCCGAGAATCAGAAAGGTTTCGAGACGCAAGTTGTCCGTAAATCGTTCCGGTATTTTCAAGTTGTGAAGTGGATCAACGAAGTAGCAGAAGACCTCACTTAAAATGGCGTGCAGCAGTATAAAATTGCTTTAAAAGCTTGGAGTGCACAACTTGAGGCAAGATTGGCTAAGGACTGGGTAGAAGCTTCTTAATAGGGACGCTCCGTTTCACTCCGAACAGTAAAAGACTAAATGACCTTAATAAAATCTGAATCAAAAAGCTTTTCCTTTTTTTGAGGGAAGAGGATGGTAAAACTCTCCCAAGAAGCCAAATGTAAGTTACCCCCAAATTGATATAATTTCAATGACCAAACACCCAAGTTCCGCTCGGACAAAGTTGTGGGAAATAATTGCAACGACACCAAATTCGGGGAAGCGATTGCAACAGTCCAAGCTGCAGACATTAGACCAAGATTATGTCTGCAGCTTGGACTGTTGCAATCGCTTCGCCGAATCTCAAAATTAAACATTCGAAACAGTCAAACTCAAAATAAATGGTCTGCACAGAACGGCCGCAATTCGGTAAGCAGAGTTCGAAAATCAAATCTAACTGTGTACACATAAATATGGCTCTAAAGTTTAGCTCGGACACCGGTGCGTGATTTCTTTTCTATTTTTGGACTATTCTACCTGCAATCAACGATTGAGAAAAATCAGAAAAAAAAACAACTTGGAGACATAGTTTGAGTCCAATATGTCGGCTAAAAAATACACAAGAGAAGCTTTCTCAGGACAGTAATACTCTCGGATCGCAGAGAAAATACCTTGAGTTTTCTAACTTGTGGTTTTCTGTGGGTTGATCATGAGATCCTTAAACTATATTGTCCATTCAATGAATCACTGTTTGATTTGAAATCTTTTATATTTCGATCGACTTGATATCCTCCGCCGGAGCTAGAACTCATGCCGTTCGGGCCACAAGCAACGCTCTAAATACTTCACAGGGGCAGCGCCATTATGGTTTCGTCGACAAAAATTTTATGTAAAGGCTTTTACATATTTTGAGATTTTTTTCGATTCGATTACAAATTCTGTACCAAAGCCTTTAGAGCAGTTCGCCAGTCCCCGTTTATAATTCCTAAAAGACTCCGACCTAATTCATATAAATTAAGGAAAGCTCCAAGTCCGCTTCCTTAATTATTCCGAAAACGATTTCTCGCTTTAATAAACTAAATCTGTCAATTGCGATTGCGAAATCTTGATTCATACATACATTTACTGGGTACAGTGTCTCTGGTTGCGACAATCTAGGACGACAACTTGCTTTATCCCCCTTTTCAGCATCGTTGTTCCATAGAATAGAGATCTGCATCAATTTACATACATTTTAGGGTTCATTTGTATGAATCCTTCAACAAAGCCCGTCTGTCTAAAGTGCGGCATCTACTTGCTCTTGTGTGTTGCGCGTAGTGCGAGCTGGTGTTTTCAAATGAATGCTCCAACCAACCATACAATGGCTGACAATCAGGTGACAATCCTTACATTCTCAAAATAAAAAAAAAACTCAAAGACCAACGAACAACTTTACACCGTTCCTGATAGTGGTTGACTTAATGCACGGCTATAGTGCGCCTTGTTGTATATTTTTGAAGCATCATTTTTCATGCTTTGTGTTTACGAAGTAGGATTACTCTCACACCCGCCAGTCGAATGGGTACGAAGGAATTTTCTAGAATTAATGAAGCACCGGCGGGTTGGGGTTTCGTCGTTTTATCACCGAACGAAAGTATATCCTGTTTACTTTTTTAGCATGTGACGAACGGCAACGGAACGGATATTAGCAAATGCCCAGGAGGGAAATTCAATACCCAAGGAAAAAGTAGCATTGATGCTGGAAAAACAAATTCAATTTGCAAGCAATATATTCAGTTTAACTGGGCATTTGATTGTAATGTCCGTTTTGTGGGTGGCTAGGGTGAAAGGGTTCCGAGCTTGCAGAGTTATTACTTTTATTGCTTCATCGAGATAAATGGTTCAAGTGGTTATTTCGTTTTCCCTCGGCTGTGTGGGTTGGTAAGGTATTGTAACAAATTACTTAAGAAGGGTCAATATTATTATTTTATTTTTTTTTAAGTTTTCTTCAACCCTTTGATTTCTGGGACTTTGGATTGGTATGAATATGCTGATGTGTTGGACCATTAAGAAATGTGCAAAACAAATTACGCCGTAGGGCGTTGGTCGGTAGAAGGTAGACTTTCAACTGGTTTGAACACGACCATGATTTTTCGATGTTTATTAAAAGTTGTTCTTCCAAAATAGACTTTCTGGAAATAGATTTTCTTTCCATAATAGTGTCGTTTGCCTAATAGGCACCAATAGTAGCAAAGTAGGCTATCGCTGTGGATAGATATCTCTTTGGATAGGACGTCTTTATATAAAAAAAATTTTAATAAAAAGACGCACATCTGGCAGGAGATACAAAAAAGTGGCAGCACTGTCATCAAGTTGTTCAATCCAAATTGCTCGCCGATATACCTAATGATGCTGCAAAAATAAATATATGGGCCACAAAGAACATAGTTGCATGGAAGACGAAAAAGGGAAGTTAGCAATTCGGTTCAGGATATTTAAGAATAATTTTTCATAGACAAGTAGTGTCAAGATAAAGCTCCTTAAAGCAACATTTCGGATACGGAATATACAAATTACATTTTTTTTGTCAAACTTTGTATATGTGGTGAAGCATTCATACTAAAAAACTGGACCAGCATATAAATAACCAAATTATTGTATTAATAACCAGTTCTGTCCTCTGTATGCAATCCGCTGACAGATAAATAAATAGCTTAAGCTTCTTTTACACTATGGAAGCTGGAATTTGAGATGTATAGGTACACTTAACGAAAAAATACACTCTACCCATTTTGTATACAATTCCACTTAACCAATCTTCAGAAATCGGAATCTATTCCAACGTGAACTCTTGGACAACTCATTTCTATTCGTTGAACTCCGAAAAGTATGCGTAAACCCAATTACAACTATACCAAATGAATGCTACCAGAATAGTGTGAACAGGTTATGTGGAGTTTCAAAACATTTACAATAGGCATAGACCTCTAGAGCTAGAATGTCATTATCAATTACTTAGTTACTTATAGGTTGCGTGACAGTTCGGGACGAACCTGGGACTCAATCAATATGCTTCTAAAACTAGTCTGGTCCTTAGCTAGCTGCCTCCAGTTGCACGCTCCAAGTTGATTGAGGTCGTATTCTACTTGTGCGAGCCACCTTAGGCGAGGTCTTCCTTGACTGCGTCGTTCCTCTGGGGTGTAGTCGAAGACTCTGCGGGCCGGAGCGTTTATATCCATTCGCTCTACATGTCCTAACCATCTTAGGCGCCCAATGCGCAGATTTTTAAGTAGAACGATGTCGCTGTACAGCTCGAAAGGTTCGTGGTTGAATCTCCTTCTCCAAAGCTTACATTTTGCGAAGGTTTTCATGCTCGAGACTACCAAGATTTTCCCCATGCTCTAGTAATAAAGTTCATGCCTCAGTGCCGTACAGCAGAACTGGGATGATTAGGGTCTTGTATAAACTAGGTTACCTTGGTTTTTCGGGAGAGGGCCTTACTACTCAACTGCCTTCTAAACCCAAAGAAACAGCGGTTGGCAAAAGTTATCCTTGGTTTAATTTCTGACGAGATGTTGTTTACAGATCGTATAGCGGAGCCGAGGTGGACAAATTCACAGACCACCTCAAAGTTATAGCTGTCTTTGTGACATTTTGTCCAATACGTCGCCCATAGCAATTGCATAGACTTGAAATAAATTGTGCCACTGCAGTTCACTTGTGACTTGCTTACAATTTTTTCAAGTATTATATTCAAGAAGTCGCATGATATCGAATCACCTTGTTGGAATCCTTTTTGACATGGAAACTTCTGTGAGGATGGTACCAACCTTGACGGAGCATCGAGAGTTCTCCATCGTCATCCTGCACAGACGGACGAGTTTTGTTGGGATGCCAAAACCAGACATGGCTTCGTGTAGCTCGTCTCTATAAATGCTATAAATGAAAAGTCAGCAAAAATCTATAAACGGTAATTGCCAGCTTTCGGTTTTCCCCATTCAGCTTTGCATAAAGGTTATCATATAACAAGTAAGACAAGGGACGGATTAAAATCCACTTCTGTCAATTGTACTAAAAACTGAAACATAAAAAATGTAGGTACTTAATTTTAAATGCATGACACCAAATGCAAACATTAAAAATAAATATTTTTTTAAGCAAAAAGAAATTACGTACATTTCACGAACGAATCCCAACAGACCCACAAAAACCGTCGCAAGTCCGTTTTGCGTTGCGCAGAATATTTTTTTTGTAAATTATTTTCACAGTCAGAACGGAGACGTTCAATAATCTAGTTTAGTAGGTAAGCCTGACAGCTGGCTGTCACTTCGGTCACATGAGCTGTTTTTTTTTTCTGTTCACGTTTATGGAGATGAAGTAAGGTTGCTGTCTAATCAAGTTTTTGAGTTCAGAGTACATCTATGGGTATGTAATCAAATTGCATTGTTTTCTAGTTTTCGAGTACATTTTTGCTAACTGATTACGGTACTAAAGGGTGATTTTTTAGCTGGTTTGGTTTTGGCAACACTGGTTTTGACAGCTGACGTGTGTTTAGTACCTTGTGTCACTGTCAAACAGCTTCAGTTTGGTTTGCAATTTAACCATGGATCGTCTTACAAATGAACAACGCTTGCAAATTATTGAATTTTACTATCAAAATTCGTGCTCGGTTCGAAATGTTCTTTTTCGCTTTTTTATCGAAAAATTGTGTTCAGCGATGAGGCTCATTTTTGGTTGAATGGGTACGTAAATAAGCAAAATTGCCGCATTTGGAGTGAAGATCAGCCAGAAGCATTGCAACAGCTACCAATGCATCCCGAAAAAGCCACTGTTTGGTGCGGTTTATGGGCCGGCGGCATTATTGGGCCATATTTCTTCAAAGATGATGCGAATCGCAGCGTTACTGTCAATGGTGAACGCTACCGAGCGATGATAACAAACTTTTTTTTGCCCGAAATGGAAGTTCTTGACTTGCATGATATGTGGTTTCAACAAGACGGTGCCACATGCCACACAGCACGCGAAACAATGGCGCAATTGCGAGGCGAGTTTGGTGAACAGTTAATTTCACGTTTCGGGCCGGTCAATTGGCCGCCTAGATCGTGCGATTTGACACCATTAGATTATTTTTTGTGGGGGTATGCCAAGGCTAATGTGTATAGGGACAAGCCCGCTTCGATTGACGCACTGGAAGCCAACATCCATGCATTCATTCGTGAGATACCGGCCGATATGTGTGAAAGAGTATGCCAAAATTGGACTCAGCGGATGGGCTACCTGAGACGCAGCCGCGGTCAACATTTGCATGAAATTATCTTTAAACATTAAATTGCAAGGTTCAAACTATCGATTCAAATAAATATTTCATTCATTTTTTCGAATTTTTTGTGTTTTTTTTTTTTTAAAAAGTTCTAAACCTCTTAAAAAATCACCCTTTACTTTGGATCCACCGCGTACTACTTTTTTCAAATTCATATTAATAACTCATTTCTTATTTTTCCAAAATTGTTTGTAACAACACTCAGAAAAAAAAATATTGTTAAGCGAAGAATTTTGAGATTCTTAAAAAAATTTAAGTTAAAATGTTCAAATATTATTTTTGTTAACAAGAACTCGCTTTTATGTTTTCAAGAATCAGGTTTTCAGCGTAAGAATAATATACTCACCATAAGTATTTGTTTACATCATTGCCAACAATTTAATTCTTAAATCAAAAATTTTCATATTTGGGTTAATTTTAACCAACGAAAATTGTTGGCATTACAATTTTTTTCTGAGTGAACAGACTTAAACTACAAGATACAAGTTCCAATTCGAATTCTCGCTCTTTTTCACTATTATATCCTATCTGATTTTTTACTAGAAGAAAACAATACATTGTCCTCTTTTTCTAAAATGTCGCCTTTTTCCCAAAAGACCATATTCCTACCATAAGAAATATGCGAGATTGCGGGAAGATTCCTTCTCAAGTCTTACAAAGCTGGAGTTAGATGCGGCATTGATTTTGAAAGACCTAGTCAATTGCTTTTATCAAATTTACAAATTTTGATAGTTAAAATGTGCTTTCACCATTTTTGACTGCATATTTATTTTTACTTAAAAAAATGTCCTCTTTTATGAGATTGAAAAAATGGTCACCGTAAGCAATCTCAAAACAAACAAAAATATGCCCACTGCTTTGTGGTTCAACTGTCATCGGCGTGACACTTAATTGTTCGAGTCAGAAGTTTAAAAAAAAAAAACTCTATGTTGTGCTGCGCAGTCTATACTAAATGTGCACTGGGCTTCGGGTAGATAATGTTTTTTTAGCTCTTGGCGCGCGTGGTCTTGGAAAGAACAATGCTTTGTGTGTACTTAATTTGGCACCAAACGACACAGCGAAAACTGCATTTTGGAAAGCGTAAGTATCTTATACACTATACGTTGCTGATAGGTCACTTATCTGTCAGTTGCAAATGTCAAATACTCTTATGCAACGGATTGTATGGCTTAGGCACTTCGCTTAATTATTACAAGTCTTTATTTACTCGTAGCCTCACCTGCACCGGTATCTGTTTGAATCAAACCGACAGAATTCTGAATCACAACCGATTTTGCTGAAAATTTGCATACAGCTTTAGTTTTGGTGACAGTGCAATATCCAATATTTAGTATTGCTATATGTATTTTCAAAATGGCGGGTTAAATTTTCTTTTCAACCCCCTTGACCTCCTCAGAGTTTAATAGCACAGGCACGAAATTTTGTATAACCATTCAATTTTATTCATCTTGACAATGACTGTGGTCCTAGATGATACTCGTATCCAAGGTCAGATGATGTAGCCAGAAGGTGGAATCCTGAGAGGTGGCTATGACGGGAATTCAGTTATAAAACGACGCAAACCCATCGAGTTTGGGCTAGTTTGACTCGTATTCAATCAAATCTGGTTCTAGGGTCTGATGATAAAGTTAAAACTAGAAAGCAAAAAATAAACGAAAACATTTCTTTTAAAAAATTAGGTTTTATTAGTTGCTAATGAGAAAGAAAAGGTGTAAATAATTTCATTCAAATTCGAAATAAGCTTATAATAAAACTTTAGAAAACCACGGCAGAACTTTTAAAAGAAAGACCGAAACATTTAAGAAATATGACGCTTTAATTCGGAATGTTAGTTTCTACTACCAAAAGACAAAGGGGTTTTGTTCATTATATAGATTTACTTAACATGAATAATGCAATAAAAGCTTTAAGTTCAAAAAATGTAAATGTGTGAGTTGAATAAAGTAAATAGGTGAAATACATAAGAAAAAGGAGTTGCCAATATAATTTTTAACAAAGCTTTTTCTACTTCTTAACCATTATCCGATAATAAAGTGCCTTCGGCTATATCAAACAAACAAAATGAATATAACTTTAAGCACGTAGAGTTGCTTTAACTTTTAAGTTTTAACCCTTGAAAGGCTCATGTCAATGTTTTCCTTTATTTGAATATAAGCGACAGCGTATTTTCAATTCTTATTTTAGACTCACCCGAATGCCCACCTCAAGATGATTCGAATATTTTGTCGAAGATCTGTGTTTGACGTCGATTCCTTGAGAAAAATGTTCCCGAAGCTACACGAACATAAAAAAAATTCCAAGGATTTGAACGCAGTCGGAAAAGCACATTTTGATGTGATTAGTGAAGCCAGTTTTTGACATTATCAGATTTATTTTCGACTGGTTTTTAAAGAAAATAAATTCTTATAATACATACCCACCTTATCCATCCATTGTGCCATTTCCGACATCCAAACTAATACACACCGCCACATCTTTCCAAGAGCAAAAGTCTGATGTTGAATTAATGAATGCAGAGCAATTTGCCGGGGAATGTCCTCCTTATCTAAGTGTGTATCTCTGTAACTAATTGAGCTAAATTAGCGTTTGCTTCGCAGTTATTTTATAGCTCTCGCATGGATATAATATTTTCTTTTGCGATATTTAACCACCCACTGTGTGGCGCAAGCTGATAAGCGCGCCAGCGCCAGCGCCAAAGAACTGTCCTTGCTCCTTGCCGTCGAGTGTGACTTTTTGCAAGGAAGATGTTTTTCTTTTAATTTCCCTCTCAGCTAAGTACTCTCTTATCAAGTATTGCAAATCTATGCAATTTATAGCTTTAACTGGTTTAATAGACAAAAACACACACACACATACGCGGACGTCATAAACAATCCAAGAGATTCTCAACCAATAAAAGTGTTTAGCTAAACAGTCGCCATTTTTATTACCTCCAAGACGAAGTCGTCCGCTTTGTTCATCCTTTTGTCGCTTCTTGGGAGAGTGCTTTTAACGATATTGCCACTTAAGAGGAATGGGGTAGAGTCAACCGTACAAAGGACACAAGGCCATATAGAATAAAGAAGCGCCACAACAAGAAACACATATGTGTGCTGTGACACATCCTGCCGGCAGGGGGCCGCAAAGTGTATATTTGATTATCTCCAGTGGTCCTTTTTTGCGAATGCCTTCTTTTCTTGGCTCTATTATTTCAGGCGACCAAGCAGTGGTGGCAAGTTGAAACAAACCGAGCGTAAAAACATAATAAATTTTCCCATTTCGGAGAGTGGCCGCATTCCTAAGAGCCCTGCTTCTGGGCTGTGTCGAACAGCAAGACACAAGCTAAGATAAACAGAGCGCCAAAGAAAGTTCCCAGCACTGCGAGGGACAGCAAAAAATCATAGAAAACTTCAAAGGATGAGCGAACATCATACACACATCCGCCGCTTAGTGGTGCCGACTACTCCTTGGATAACTGTAACCGTCAGCGTTGTATCTATCGCACTTAATATATGTTACAGTAGGTATGTGATTATGCAGGACCGTTGTGCGAAGGAATTCGCAACGCTATCACTGCCACATTCAGGACCCTTGTCGCAGTTGTTACACTCATAGTTCTGCCATGTCCTTTGGTGGGTGGGCCAGGCAGGAAAGAAAAAACATTTTTCTGCCCTCCAAACACACGAGTGTCTGCTGTCGACATTAGAAATAGATAGCTGGGAATGGAAGAATATATACTCTTACAGCTTCCACGGCTCGTCTTGAGATTTGTCCTCCACGAATTGCAGCTTGTGGATTGGAGTTCCATAGAACATCAACAACATAAGAAGCAGATATCATCCTTCACCAGCCCCCTTGGCAAGGATGCTACTGCTGGATGCTGTGGGAGTGGTTTAGGTTGGTTATTGTTTTGGGTTTTCTTTTGGTTTTTATTGTACACCCCATTTTCCGTTTATACCATTGCCGCGCGGCATAGAGTGAGAACTTTGATCCTTGTAATGATATCTTTCGCCATAAGGATGTCTCTCCTTATGTCTCCTGTGTCCCGAGGCAGGGGCAGAATTATTTTATGTTCTCTCCGCTGGATGGATACTTAAAGTTTATTTGTCCATTGTGAGCAGATATGGAATGTGTGGTCATTTTCAGAGTTTTTGTTGACCAATCGAATTGTTAATAGAATTTAATCGTATACTCGCTGGAGGGTGGATTTTCCTTTTTCTTCTCTTTTTTGGCAACAATAACAGGAAAATAACGATTTTTTTTCCGAAATGAAAATGGACGAAGGAACAAATAAACACAAACGGGTCGTTTGAAAATATTATCTTTGGTCAATTTATTTTTGAAGACGTTAAAACTGTCTTGGATGTGTAAATATCGCCTGCGGAGCAACAAGAAAAAATCGACTGAATGAGTTTGTTTAGCAGTGTTAAATGACCGGACGAAAGAGGACTGCTTAAGCAATTTACTGGAAAAGGGGTTGAGCTGAGCCGGTTTAGCATTGTTTTTTCTTCATTTAATGTTGCTGTGAATTGTTTTTGTTTTTTGGTTTTAGATGTTTAAAATAGATGGTTTAAGGAAACGATTCATTTATTCATTGCAAACCAACAATTCGTGTCTCAAAAAATAAATTTTTGTAAAATACTAAAATCACATGCCTTCCCTAAGGGCTTCAGCTTTGTAACCACTTACGATTGCGATGTGTAATTTTTAAATAGTGCTGGAGAATGTAGAAAGTAGTGAAGCACGTGTTTGACGAGATTCATTAGTCGGATGAACTCGAACTTAATGCGCGATATTAATAATAATAATCATATATTTCGAGCCCAGGCTTGATTTAACGAATTCACAACGGCGAAATTATCCCTTGTGACCTTCTAAATATTTAGTGTGTAACTATTCTAAAAACGAATATTTCTAAGACCCAACAACTCTAATTTGACATTTTAGTGGTTTTCAAAATTTATTTATTTGCAGTATTTTAAGGCCTAAGTTTTGTAGACTAAGTAATTCACATATGAATTCATTTCAAATGTGTTGGTCTTATAGTCTAATTAGTTTGACTTTATCCCGTCTACCATCTGCAGCATTAAACATCGGGAATGAAAATTAGAAGTACATATTTGAGAGGTTTTCAAAAATGACCTCTGCCCTAACCAATATTGTGTCGGTTTTATACATCGCGTTTTTTATTTGTTGCATGGTTCTTACGTGTAAAAATCTCAAAAAAATGTTCAGGCAAAAACCGAGCACAATAGTCATCTTTCATATGAGGGAAGAACAAAAGGAGGGTACTACGTTTGAAAAGATCGGGTCTAGTGTAACCTCAAAAATAGTTTCCAATTGATTATTAAAAAATCACCTTTTACATTTATTGTTGGTGTCCACTCAACATAAACATGCGACGAAATTGCTATCTTTCAAAATAAATGCATATTTTTTTTGTGTACCTATATCTAAATTTATATTTCATACACGTTATTTGCCAATTTTTACGTAAAAAATGTTTCTCACCAAACAATTTTGCAAATCACTAACCCTGACCCCTTTTTCAGGGCTAGTCCCAACTATCTGCAGACATATGATGACAACATCAGGCGGTTAACAAAAAGTTTTATTTATACATGCGTCAAAAAAAAACCGTCGCAAATCCGTCCAACTATACGGAAATTCGTTATAATACCAAAACATTTCAAACAATTTCATAATTGGCCGAGCTTGGATGTGTAGAAGTTTGTTGAAGGGAAGTTACCCTGTAAACGCTGAGCATTGCCTGCAATTGACTCGACTTTATTATTGCTGTTCCACAACGCAGGCGTATAATTAAAGTGCAAAATAGGCGGAGAGCGTTTCTCGACAAAACGATAAAGGTTTAACCCTATTTCCTTAAAAAAAATGAGAAAACTGGTTTGGGTTTTCCAAGATTTTTAAATTTATCTATTGTACAGAATTCATTACTTTTTGACTTTCCGGAGTACCGAGTACGAAAGCACCACCTCTCAATTTTGTGTACTATATTCGCACTATTTTAAAATTTTAAAATGGTTTCTTTATAACTTCGACATCAAACATTTAGATGAGCTTATTTTCCTTTCAGATTCAAAATAATTTTTTTTTTTTGCTCATTTGACATTTTGAAGTGTCAAAATTTAAAAATAAAGCTCGAGAACGCAAAACAAATTCCAGTTTGTATTTTTTCTTTTTTGAATAAAAACGGAGAAACACAATGGGCCTTACCAACAACCAAACCGTAAATTCGAGTTTAACTAATTTCGAAACTAACTATAGTTTCGACTTTTGATTTGAAGGTACCAACAATCAAAGTAATCGTAACTTAAACTAGGTACCTACATCTGACTTTATAGCAAAATTATAACAGTATATAACTCAAAAGCGTTATAATTTTTTTCTGAGCTTTCAAATTTGCTGAAATTGGCAATTGGTCGTATTTTGAGTGAAATACAAAAGATGGTTGCTTGGTTTTTTGACTGTATCATTGCAGCATTGTTAATTTTGTTATCAATGATATCAGCCAATGGTTTGACACAGTCAACTAGGAAATAGTTCTCGCATTGCCTGCGTCCAATTTAAGCTGCGGCTTCTCTTAATTTTTGGTGACATTCCCAAGTAACAATTTGACTTCGGTAAGGCGCTATCGAAGCTATTTCACCTCCCGCAATATTAACTGCATAAGGTCTAAAGGAAACGCATTTGGCGCACTTTAATGCAAGTATTTACTTATTTAAGACTTCCTGAACAGCTTGGATAGACCTTACCGAAACTTTATGGAAGCTTTATAGAGGCTCCAAAACGAACAAGAAAAAAATTATTTTTTTTTATTACACTTTTCAATTTTCCATTTTCTTATTTTTTTATTTTTTTTTATCTTCTTGATAAACATTTTTAAAGACTTTTTGCAATTTTCATGGAGTTTACATTTACGTACTCGTTATAATTTACATTTTACTTACATGCGCCGCACTGAGAATCGAACTTGGGTCCTGTGCGTAGTAGTCCAATACACTACCCCCTAGGCTAATTCGTCATAATGCTGTAGTAGTGCTGAACTACTTGGTACATTTTAGAGTTTGGTTATGATTTGCAATAAACTTGCAGCTTACTCGACCGAAGTAAAGCAAGACATTTAGTGTTACCCTTATTTATTCATGGGCGAAAAGTGTTTATTTAAAATCACATTACTGACATATTTTTCAATGTGCTAGAAGTATTTTATGTCTTGTAATTTTTCCCCGATTCATTAATTATGGTTTCTTTAGACAGCTTTGATTCATTTCATATGAAATTAATTTTTACCTTTATAAAGCCTCCATATGTAAGTTAGGAGGAAGTACGAGTAAGTGCTTCTGTACAGCTTCCAATCGCAAGCGGTTGACTGCATGACAGTTCATTGCTTCTATAATGCCTTCGGTCAGAAGCTCTAAAGAAATTCACTTTCCACACATCTCCAGACACATTTTCAGATGTCTAATAGAGATCTTATCGAAGCTTAATTCCATAACCCTCTATAAAGCCTATGTATATGCTTCGTAAAGGACTTACTGAAGTTGTTATCAAAACAATTGCCTCGAAATGGATGAACTTCGGTTAACAAAGACTATAGACGCTCTATCGAAGCTGTTACCTACAGAAATTACAAATTTGAACCTTACCGAAGTAAAATTGTTACTTGGGATTGACCCATTTCTGTGCAGAGTTATTTTTTTGAGAAATTTATGAGAACAAAATATCAAGTTTTAATATTTAATATTTAAATTAAGAATATTTTTATACGTTATAGTACTATTTTGTTTCAGTTTTCAAATCAGTTGAGCAAAGTCGATTTGCGTCAAATGATGGAATGACAATTCTTGTATTGAGTTTTCGTCAATTGACATTCGGCCTTACTAACAACCAATTTAGACTCGACTTTAGGGCAATAGTCGAAATTAAAATAAATTATGTACCAATAATAAAGTTAGCTTTGACTTCAAGATAATCGAGACTGTAACTTTCGATCCGAAGAAAGTCGAGTCTAACCCATTATTAAAGTTTAAACGTCAGTCTTTGTAATAAATAAATAAGAAATAAATATGAATTATGAAATGGACAGCAAATAAAGAGAAGTCGCAGCTTAAATTGGACGCAGGCAATGCGAAAACTATTAGTTGACTGGCTGATATCATTGATAGCAAAATTAACAATGCTGCACTGCAATAATACAGTCAAAAAATCAAGCTTGGGAAACAGTTGCTTTTATATTTAACTCAAAATACAACCAACTGCCAATTTCAGCAAATTATTTGAAAGCTCAGAAAAGAATGATAAAGCTTTTGAGTTATACTGTTATAATTTTGCTATAAAGTCAGATGTCGTTAAAGTTCCGATTACTTTGATTGTTGGTACCTAGAAATTAAAAGTCGAAACTATAATTAGTTTTAAAATTAGTTAAACTTGATTTTACGGTTTGGTTGTTGGTAAGGCCCATTGACCTAGGGGTACTCGATAAATCTCGCCGATGAACTCCAGCCTGAGTACTCAGTTAAAGCGGCACTGGAAAATCGTTCAGCAGACCGAAATGTTTTGTGAAAACATAAAAAAGAAAAAAAAAACAATTGTCAGTGAAATTTCGTAAATTTCTTTTATGGTTTAATTTTTGATTTTTATGAAATTAGTTGCCAAATAGGTTTTCGTTTAAGAGATGTGCCAAATCTTGTTAGACTTACCAAATTATAAATTATAACTTGCTCATTATCTGTTCACCTTGTCATGGGCTGATTTTATAGCTATGACCACGTTAATCCTCAATTTATCAGTCAGATGCGACTTGAAACATACACTATAAAATTGTATTGTTTAGGTATCGCTCTTTAGCCTTTACATTTATTTAAATGAAAAAGGTTTCGGCTAAGGGTTGTCAAAGCGATTATACAGCATAGGTATGTAGCTGTCCAAAAATGCTAGACATTCGGCCTTACTAACAACCAAATTTAGACTCGACTTTAGGGCAATAGTCGAAATTAAAATAAATTGTGTACCAATAATCAAGTTATCTCTGACTTTAAGATAATCGAGACTGTAACTTTCGATCCGAAGAAAGTCGCGTCTAACCCATTATTAAAGTTTAAACGTCAGTCTTTGTAATAAATAAATATGAAATAAATATGAAATATAAAATGGACAGCAAATAAGGAGAAGCCGCAGCTTATATTGGACGCAGGCAATGAGAGAACTTTTTGAGTTACCTATAGTTGACTGATATCATTGATAGCAAAACTAACAATAGCCCTGTTTTTTTGAACTTCGAACTCAGCAAAGCAAAGCAAAGTAGGATTTTCAGCACGCAATTACAACAACTACGCTTCACTTGACACTTCGAAAACTCACACTAGGCATTCATTCCCAGCAAGAGCCACTTGGGAGTAAATGATCACTTCTGAACACCAGAGGGAGAACATTTTTTGTTGCCACCCTTGTATTAGATGGATCTGTTCGCAGGGTGTCTCTATTTACAGTACATACAAGGCGTTGGTTGTGATTGGCGGAAATGCATAAGTAAACAAAATTTCAAAATAACAACTGAATGTTAGGGATAGTAATAAAAAATACATAAATTATTTTTTATTTATGCTGCAAATGTTGTTTAAGACAAATTGACCTATTAGTACATACTTGAAATCATAAAATATTAGTGTGTTTATCTTTGAGATCCATTTCTTGCACCAGAGTGTCCTCAGAATTTATATTCTCCATTGTTTTTAAGCCCAAGAATATGAGGAAGGATGAATATCGCTTAGACTTTTTTATGAAAAAAGTGTATATCTTCGGCTAAAAAAGATACTTCTTTGATGTGCGCAATCAATTGCTGCCTACCTACCCATGATACAATAGTTTTTGTTGTATCATGCAACTCACCGAACAAGCCCACACTGCCAGTCAGCCGCAAATGCCAATATTTCATCGATAAAACCTACTGTTCAGAAAGCTGCTGGGAATCGTTTATGTGCACATTTTCTTACTTTGCTTTGCTTTGCTGAGATCAAAGCTCAAAAAAACAGGCCTAATGTTGCAATGATACAGTCAAAAAACCAAGCAACCATATTTTATATTTCACTCAAAATACGACCAACTGCCAATTTCAGCAAATTATTTGAAAGCTCAGAAAAAAATTATAACGCTTTTGAGTTATACTGTTATAATTTTGCTATAAAGTCAGATGTAGTTAAAGTTCCGATTATTTTGATTGTTGGTACCTAGAAATTAAAAGTCGGAACTATAGTTAGTTTCGAAATTAGTTAAACTCGAGTTTACGGTTTGGTTGTTGGTAAGGCCCATTATCTATTCTCTATTTGGTCAGGATTTAGTGGTTGGTATGGTTAGTGTTAACAGCTTGTGATATGTTTCCCTTTTAAATTTATAAAAAAAATTACTTGCTGACAAAAAATCTATTCCACATTATGCGCTAAGTATTAAAGAAAATTGTCTCAATTGATTTAAATAAAAATATATCTACCAACAACTAGGCAATGAGTATCTAACATTTTTATTCACATTTGGAAAAGGAAATATTTTTACCTAAGTACCTACTAAGTACAAAGTACTTCAACTTATTATAGCCTTAGTATCGTATGTTTGTATATAATGTATATTGGAATATAAGCGCCTCGGAAAATTGAGGTATTTTTAAAGATTGGGCGTAGGAAAACAAGGAAAATTTATTTCTCAGTTACAGGATTTTCCTATTAGGACGGGTCGAAGTTTGCAGTTGGAAGCCTGTGGCGGCCATGAGGTTTTGGTGGCGTCTGTCTAATTTGGTGTTTATTATTCAGTAACCGATGTCAAACGAATATGGCAAGTTACAGGATTGAGCGGCCATAGTCAGCCAACACTAGTACGCCAAAGGAACGCCAGATGTGTACAGGAGAGCCCGAGAAAGTCAATTTCTCGCCATGCACTAGATGTCGGCCTTTCGCATAGTTCAAGGATAACGCCCATCCACACGAGGTTCGTCAGATGGTAATGCATCCGCAAAAAGTTGCTGATGGGCGTGAATTTTGGGGCGGCGAACTCTAGTCTCTACAAAGACACGAGGTAAATTGGCCACCAAGATCGTACGATTTGAACCGCTAGATGTGGAAACATAATGTCCCTCGCCTGCCCTTGTAATGAAAGTCATGCTTTTTCACATGGTGTTTGGACCTGACTGTTATACTTCAAATTAAATAATTTGACATACAGAGTATTCAGGACAAAAAACGAAAAATGCAATCGTCGATGTAAAAGTCGAGTGCACCAGCTCAACGAATGTACAGTCATTTTCGGTATTATGTGTCAACATAAATAAGGAGGCAATCGATTCCGCCTTCTGTTCTGTAAAAAACGCTTTATTACATAATTTTCTTGATGACTTATCCATTCCCACCCATATCTAAGTAGCAGAAGAGCGCATCAGTCGCGATATGTCATACGGACGTGTGCATACGCTCGATGCAATAAAATATGACACATTCCTGGGCCTCTCTACATTGACAGTGCCAAACAGAACGCAGCACTCATGGGAAGGCTCATTAATTTATGGATCTAAAAAAGCGGACCCTTCGAAAAAAAACAGTGCACAAAGACCCTGCGTATATACAACCCGCAACAAAACACTATTTTGATTCGAAACGTTTCTCACTTCATTATATTTCTGAGAAATGGGATGCGACCCACCCCCTGGTCTATATTTAGGGATGCGATGTCATCGGCACAATGATAACTAGTTCAAAAGAGATGAACCCGAGATTTATGCGTGCTCCGGCTCCGGCTCTTGGCAAAAAATAAACTGAATGATAAAGCATGACTTTCGGTTTTCTTTGCGAGTTATTATTTCATCATTTCCTGTGCACGGTCAAGGATATGCAAGCATTATTTTCGCCAGTATTAAGAAGGGCTCGTGGCACATTGTTGTCACTAAGCCCGTGGGGGGTGCTACGCTCTCATTCTCGTTATGGATCATTTAGCTTTGACATAATGACGGTCTACTAGACGGAGCATTAACGAATAAAAAGCCCGGGTCACAACAAACGATGAAATATATTGTTTTTTAGGAACTTTATTCAGGGGAGGATGATGTTGTTGTCCTTTTAAGTGTGCTTTAAGAACTGTTGAATCTGTTCTTTGGGTGAAACGATTCCGCTGTGAATTACAACATTTTTCAAAACAATTTCCACCGACGGAATGTGAATTTAATATTTATTCGATACCTTTGATCCGTTTTTAATTTGAATATCTCCTCCGAATGAGGGGGAAAAGAGATTAAAAGTAAATTGGAGCGCACAAGAAAAAGAAACGATACCGAGGGAAATTGGCTACGCCATAGTATGCCGAATGTCGATTCAAATTTATTCATTTCCGATCAGCACAGCGTGTATTCTAAATGAATGGTTCGGTTGGCTGGAGTATCTTATCTATTTTTCATCTACCGGCGGGTGGATAAGACTTAAGGCTAAGTGTGGGGTTAATGCATAGAAATTGAAAATATTGAACACAAAATTGCATGGCGATTGTATTCGATGGTCGTACACAAAGCGGATATAGGTATAGAGGTGCTTATACTCATGTAAATTACAATTGGTAACATGTAAAAACATAGGTACCTACTTATGTTAAAATTGATGGATAAGTGCACCCTTATGCTAAATAAAATGTGCATTTTTAGAATAATGAATAATGAAGAGAAATTCAGTCAAATAAGAAATAAAAAAAACTTCCTCACTCAGAAAGAATAAGATTCTTGAACGAAGAATTTTGAGATTTTTAAAAAACTGTTAGCTAAAATTTCTTGATTTAACTAATAGGTATTTTTGAAAACAAGAACTCGATTTTAAGTTCTCAAGAATCAGCCGAAAATCACTTTTTTCAGATTCAGAGCAATTTTGCGAGTCCCGATTTCTGAGCGTGATTTACACCAACTTACACTTACACCAAAACATTTGTCAAACTTGTTATTGTGTTATTTTACGTTTTTAGAGACGAAAAGTGTGTGAAAAACAGACAAAAATTTGCATCCGACCGCTGCAATGGATATTAACATAAATTGAATAGATTTTAATAAACACAAATTACGAACAGCTGACCACAAATGCAAAGACAGAAAAATCTCGTTTTATGTGCATGAAAAATCTGAAATCTGAGAGCAAAATCTGAAAATCCCAATGGAAAACGACATAAAAGTTTGCTAACTCTTATCTACTTTCCTTGATGCCGCAAAATGATATCCAGTGGACAAGATGCAGATACCTACATTTCTGTTTTCGTCAACTAAAGTTGCATATTTCATAATTCACAACGCTTTAATAAATGCAAATATCCTGACAACTTCTAACTGATGAGAAAAACATTCGATTGTATATTTCACACGTTCACATTTAACAGGTTCATAATTATGTGTGAGAAAAAAGGGATACTGCTCTTATCTGCAGACAGACGCCAAAAGGACATACGATCTATTTCATTTCAAATTGGTCGTAACTTTTGACAGCTCGTGTTCGGCTCCAGCTCCGTCTCATTTTTGTTCCGGCAGTTAGGTACTCAGTTGATGTTTCGAGCTGTCAAAGCTTCAGCTAAGAATGAAGTATGAAACTACACAATTGACAAAAAAATATCAACAATAGAATATTAGGAGTAGATATGAACATCAGTCACTGTTATACATATAGATAGTGGGCGAGTTCGAAATTTTCGAATTGCTCTCTATCGCCCTTTTGATCTATTAGTGTACTTTCCCGAGCCAAGCGCTAAAAATCTGTCAAACTCAAAAAATGTATACTCCAAAGTACGTGACGTGCATAAACTTCGAGATACCTACTTTGAGAGAGGAAATGCTCGTTACTCTATTCTCATTTTCTCTTTTTCTGTCATTTTTTATGAAAACGTGTGCGATCGATTTATATCGATAACATTCGATTTAAAATGCTTACGCGAATGAATATATTATATATGTAAGCAAACGCAATCGAAAATCAAACGCGAACGAGAATGTAAAGATAGACTATGAAAATCGCACAAAATCAAATCAAAGTCGAAAGAGACAGAACTTGAAGAACTCATCGATGTCAGCTAGTGCCTTATCGATTCTATAATCGACTGTAGTTTTCTTTTGTCAAAGTCAGCTTGTAAAAATGAATTAGCATCAACATAATTTAAACAAGGAAAGCGAATAAAATTGAAACTCAATCCAACCCCCAAGAAATGTGTTAATTCAGGCTCAAATGATAGGCAATAATTTTTTTTTTCAGATTTCCTTCTTTACCAACGAAAAGGCTTTCAGTTGTGTTTAACTAACATAAATAAATTTACTAGTAAAACAACTTGTGGTGTGAATCATTATTAAAACGAATGGGCCTTAATCGCTTTTTGACCGAAAACACCTTCAATGCACTTCGGATAGTGCTCTAGAAAATTCGGTTATTGTGCGTGATTTCATTAGAATAATTTTTCAGTTTTATTAGTTTTCGAAAAGCGTTCGAAGCCTAACTTTCAGTTATGAATAACGCTTCCATTTACCAGCCAAAGAAGATTCAGGATTCCCTACTCGACGAGAGAATATGTCCATTTAATTACAGAAACTTTTGTCTCTCTTGACACTTTTTCCATTTCACAAAACTGCACAGGCACATGGAACAATTTTGTATTTTTTGTCAAATCTGCTACCAGTGATGTTTGATGTCTGGAGTGACAAATGTAATGAATGCGGAAATGCGGCATATTAAATTATTAAGTAATTTTCATCCTGGCAAACAGCCCGTCGGGAAAGTTGTGGTTTTTTTTACCGTATAGATATAGATATAGATACCTATGTACGGCAAGTTTTAAATACCTTTGTAAGTATGCAAATCGTTGTGTTCCGCCATCGTCTCGGTTTTTGCTGCGGTATCCCATATATAATGGGGAGGGTGGATATTCATCCTTTTGCAAATGCAAACAAAGAGCAAAGTTGACTCCAAGCATAACGACATCAGGAATAATTGTTAACAAACCGCTTTAAACGCTTAAAGACACATTCGTGTCCTATGTGATCACAAGCATTGGGTAGGTAGATTAAGAACGAAATGAAATCCCGGCGCAGCAAACATTCCAACCGACTAAATTGAAAGGACTTGTCGCGTTAACGTTGGGAACTCGAAATGGGGTTAAAGCACCGGGGTGAGCTCCCAATTAACATAACCCCTTTCCGGGTATAATTATTTGCAGATTTATCCAATTCCCTTGCCGGTGTGCGGTAATTATATCCCTGTTCTCTCTGTGTTAATGGAAACTGTTAAGCGATATGGGCTGTTAATGTTCGTCACACCCCGCAAATTCTGTGACTTTTCTTCACCTAGATGGCATACACAGACAATAAGGGTTATTTAAGGTATGTCGGTATTTTAGAAACCGCATCTGGGTATGCGTGTCTGCGTGTCTTCTTGGCCTCAGTTCGGACCACATTTCTTTCAATTCAATCTTAAATATTTCCCTTTTATTCTCCTGAAAAAAGGGTACTTGAATTGGAATCCACCTTTTCCACGATATTAAAATTCCGCAATTTGTTTGGCCGCTTTATTCGTTTTTATTTCATTTTCGTGCCATCATGCAGCTTTCATGGAAATTATCAAAATTGTTATCTAAATCATAGCAATCACTGTGCTAATTGCCCACAATAGGTGGTTGCCTTTCATGCCAAGCAAGTTAACTCTGAAGGTCCTTTTTCGTTGCTGTTATGTGGAATTTGTCGTTTTTCCAGCTTGTTGTGGGCGACACTTTTTGTGTCCACTTTCTGCATAACGTCTGAATTATGCGCGAATGTTGACGTCGAGTCGCAGTCAACCCATATCCGTATTCGTAAATAAGCCATAATTTCATTTACATATAACGTGCCATGAAATATTTGATTTCGTGATCGCCTTCGCAGATAAATAACGTTAATTGAATTAGGCAATTAATAAACACAGGAAGAAAATATTGTAATATACTCGTACGTAATGGAATATCAAGGTAACGCTATATAAAAGGAACCAAGGTCAACTGTGAGGAGTACCTACCTAATATTTTATATTTTTCCTGACACTGACTTGGGTATGTTTGGTCGTAGTCTGTATTTAAACAACAAAACAGCTTTTCTCCAAGCATCATTTTTCACGACGTAATCTTTTTTTTTGTGTTTTGATTTACTGCAATTTACCTCTTTCCACACTTATTTTCTTTTACGCACATTTCTACTCACTTTTTTTGTTTAGTTTCGTATTATATGCACCACTCAGTTGCCCATTTGATCGTCAATTGGAATCTCCAATCCACAATAACTGAAAGCTGCATCGGTAGGTACAAATTTAAATTATAAAACATCCTGTACATTACTGTCCAAGAGATGTCACTACGTACACAAAGCAGGTAGTAATAGCAAGTACAACACCACATTTCACCATTCAGCTTTCCGTAAAATTCGTTCAGGGCGCAAAATCGGTTACTTGATAGTATTTTTTAAAACCATTCGCACTCACTCATCGCAAGCTAAAACCAAGTCATTTATCTCTTAGCTTATTGAATATTCCTACAGAGTGGGCTGCGGTTGTTAAAAAGTTTTAGTCAGCTGTCAAACTGTTTCCTTTTGTGGTTGCAACTTGCAAAAAATAGATAGAAGGCTGCCTTGGCCGCCTTCATTTCTGTTGTTAAAAGAAGAAGAAGCGGTAAACACGAGTATTAATATAATTAGAAAGTTCCTCAAAATGTCTTCTGAGAGTGAAAATGTATCCCTGTCTTGGAAAAAGCCAGACGATGTAAGTTTCCAAATAGAGAATTACTTACACACACCAGCTTTTGACACTGCTCGCAGTTCATTAAACTTCACAGGTTGAAGCTGAAGAAAAGACAACTGGCAGCTCGCCTGAACAATAACAAAACCAATGTTCAAATTACTGAAACTGATAAGCAGGACCTACTGGAGGTAGCCATTTCCCAGAAAAGAAAAAATCCGTTTGCAAAGTGGGTAAGAAACGTGGTAAGCTTTGAACTGAGACTCAAATCATTTACTTTGTCAGATCCACGGACGCTCAAAAAAAACAGAAATTAGAACCAGAACCCGCCGACACTATTAGCGATGATTCCGTCCTCTCGCTCCTCGCCACACCGACCGCTTATAGAGAAATACTAGTCAAAGAGACGCCCACGCGGTCGCCCCCAGCTAAATTAGTTTTCAAGCCATTTGATCCGTCGAGTTTCGCAAAACTATTTGAAAAAAATGCGTTGGATGATGAAGCCGAGCAACTAGAGCAGCAAAAATTCAGCAAGCACTTGCCTGTTGATTGGAGCTTAAAGACCAGGGCGCGATTTTTCTGCGAAACTGACATGCCAGCTACAAAGCTCAAGACTAGCCAAGAAGCCAGTGGGCTGACTGGATTCGTGAGGTGTATAGACACGAGAAACTCCTCCGGTGGCTTAGACATATCACCAGCGTCGAGACTGAATCAAGGAACTTACTATTGGCAACATCCTCATCTTCCGTGGCTTACATTATTCCCCAGAAACTCCAAGGACAATATTGGTATTCAGGTGGGTGAGCGAGAGCGCAAGGCCCTGGCCAGTGATTGGAGTGACAGTTTCCGAGGGCTATTTCAACTACTCCGTGCAAGACAGTGCCCATTCTTCTATCTATGCGCAAACACGTTTACAGTTTTGTTTAGGGCGGCCGGGATTGGCGGACGCGTCGAAACACATGCTCTTATGACGCCAACGTCGAAGGGAATGCGGTCGTCATTGCGACAGGAGGGCATTGAATTCACGCTACCGATGAAAAAAGAAACGAGTCTTAATAAATCTGGTGATAGCAGCTTCAACGAGGGAAATCAAGAAAATTGTAACATGTTTACAGACGTCCAACCAAAGCCAGATGATGCTGACGAGGAAGAGGAAGAGGAGGGCGAGGATTGGCTCGAGAGTCTTGGGGTGGACGAGAAGGAAATTCGAAAAATTAACACCGCTCACAACAGACAACAACAGCAAAAGGAAATGGCTGACGACTTCAGTGATAACTCAGTGGCACTCTTCGAAGGCATAGAATGTCAAGCGTTTTTTAACTTCCTCCTTAATGCCAAAAGTACAATCACCAACGTAGGTCGATTGGCAGGTGTGCCACCAACTCTGTTTTCCCCGGTCGCCTTCCCCAAGGCGACAATACAAAACCTCGTCTCCCGATCGACCAAGGTGCGAATGGATGGCATAGACTATTTCAGTGTGGAACTCAAAGGAACAGTTTTGCCGACAACTTTGCCATACACCTGCTCACTGCTGCGCGAAAACAAGCAAACTTTCAGTGCAACATTGGCGAGTAACACCTGCACCTTGGCCTTAACTAAAGCCTCGGCCAAACTTATTGAAAACGGTCAAGCAGATGACAAGTCGGGAGAACAGGTGTTCGGCAAGGAGAACTTATCGGATTGCGGCCTTCAGACCGAAATTCTCGATTCGCTCTGCAGAACTGGCGAAAACTCTGTTGCGCTTATAGAGCGGGTGTGCTTTAACAAGGAATTTGGCTACGCATGGAGCTGAAAAAGCAATAGTCGTATTTTTGTTTTTTTTATACATATTTATTAAAACACATTAATTCTAAAGTGGATTGCGTACTTATTCTAATGGTCTACAATAATCAGCTCATCAATGCTCCAATCCTCATACGAGTGATCGGGTAGAAATCGCCTTATTATGATCGGAATCTTCTTCTGTTTCAGTTCTTTCATGGCTATTTGTAGAGGATCTGTTTCACCGTCCAGTTCGACCATGATGGGAGCACACATCGCAATTTGTAAGGCACGAGTTCCAAGGACACGCGCTCTTTCGTACTTTGTCATGTATTTCGTTGTAATACGTTTGGATTTTGGTACACCACCACCACCTTGTCCTTGGGCAATTATTTCGATATTATCCACTTCCTCATCTTGGTTGATATCGTCAATATTGTCGTCCTCATCAACATCATCGAAATCTTCGCCACCGACACTTAAATCAAAACAGCATTTTGTTAGGTTATGACCCTGTGGTTGTCCCTAGCAAAAAAACTTACTCGTCGTTATCAAAATCTCCTTCATCCATGATATGCTCTTAGTTTAGAAAATTTGTTCGAATATTAAATTTTTATAGAAATCTTCTATTTTATTCTAAAGTAAATGAAAACTGCACAAAGCGTACGCGATTGAAATCAACACGTTCGACGCCGTTTTTTGTTTGTCATTTGACAGAATTTGCATCTGCTTGACTTGACAGTTCATAATCTAGGGCTTTGTTCGCATAGTATGTAAAAGTACCGTGCTGTCTTGCTAGCAAACAATACATTAGGTAGTGGGTACCTTCCTGCCTTTGTGCTATTTTTTTATTTACATCAACATTTATGTTCGATAGTCAAAAAGAAAGACATGAAGACATGACGAGATCCGAATATAGATTTCTATTCAGAGATAATTTTACAACAAAAATGCGTTTGGCAAGAATTAGCGGAATTATTTGTAAAAACAGTTCTCGGGCAGTGCCTACTAGAAAGTGATGTCAACCTCTAATTGGGATGATATATTTATCAAGTTTGAATTTCGGAAGTGTCAAGGGAAGCGTCTTTGTTCCGGGCATAAAATTATAGGTCCCTTCATTCGACCCAAAAATCAAACACCCAAAATCGAATATTTTGTAAAGCTATGCCGTGGGTACCGGATGATAGGTAGGTACACAGGTACATAAAAGGTATATTCGCGCACTTTCCAGAACCAATAGCCAAGCACTAAAAATCTGTCAAACTCAAAACATTGGGCGAAACTCTCTCAGAGAGCTGAAAATATACATCAAAGTACGTGAATAGACTTTAAGTTACTTTGAAAAACTTTTATCCATATCAGAAATAAATAAAGATTTTAAGATTAAATGATTTTTATTAGTTTAATCTAAGAAGTGAATGTATATCTTACCTTTTTGCAACATATTAAACGTTTTGGAAGAACATTCGACCACCACTAAGTTTCTACTCAATTTTTGGATTTGCATTTGACATAGGTATTTTGGTTATTGCTGGTTGAAACTCTCTGAACTGTTTCGAGAAAAGAGGGGAACAGCTCGTTTCTCGTTATTTTGCTATTTTTCTCCTTTTCTGTCGTTTTTGATGAGAAAACATGTATAAACTTTGAAAGACAGCCATCGATTTATATAGATTGCGTTCGATTTAGACCGCGTACGAAAATGAACTCTATCTTTTTTTTATAACACTCACTTGTTTAGAAGAATAGAGTATGGTAACCCTAGACCCGTTTACAAAGTTGAAGCTAACATGCCTAATTTGGACGTCCGTCAGCCGTGCGAAATGTCAAAACAAATTTCTGATTTTTCCACGTGCAGTTCAGTTCATTCTCATTTTAAATTTAAATAATTACTATAAATTTTTTGTTAAAATGAAAGACGACGACGCAGGAGTGGACAAGAAGAAGTCCCATCGTGCACGTCAAGCCGGTGTAAAGGCAGACAAGAAAAAACTAAAGAAAAAGCCAAAAGAAGAAAACCTTACTGCTCGTCAGAGGAATCCTAAAGCGTTTGCCATCAATTCCGCCATAAGAGCCGAGCGAAACTTTCGCCGAAAAGAAGATCTTACCGCAAAGAAACAGCATATCCCTGTGGTAGATCAAACTCCAGATGAACCGCCGCCAGTACTTATCGCGGTTGTTGGTCCGCCGAAGGTGGGAAAGACAACTCTAATCAACAATCTAATAAAGAACTTTACGAAAACAAACGTGACCGCTATCAAAGGCCCAATCACCATAGTCACATCTAAGAAACGTCGAATCACTTTAATCGAATGCAACAACGATATTAACTCTATGATCGACATTGCTAAGTGCGCAGATTTAGTGCTTCTTCTTTGCGACGCGAGTTATGGATTTGAAATGGAAATATTCGAGTTCCTAAACATTTGTCAGGTGCACGGTATGCCGAAAATTATGGGTGTCCTTACCCATTTGGACATGATAAAAAATCCAAAGCAACTGAGGAAGCGAAAAAAGGAGTTGAAGCATCGTTTCTGGACGGAAGTGTACGACGGAGCTAAACTTTTTTATCTATCAGGTTTAATTCATGGAGAGTATTTGCGTAATGAAGTGAAGAATCTTGGAAGGTTCATTTCTGTTATGAAGTTCCGGCCACTTTCATGGCGGGGAGCCCATAGCTACCTCTTGGTGGATCGCGTCGAAGATGTAACGAATACAGAGCTGATTCGGCAAAATGCCAAGTGCGATCGTGACATCATACTTTACGGGTATGTAAGAGGAGTTCCCATGAAACAGGAGTTCATGGTGCATATTGCTGGCTTGGGTGATGCACGTCTTAATGAGCTGAGCAACATAACGGATCCATGCCCTCTGCCAGGGACAGAGAAGAAAAGAAGTTTGCTAGAAAAAGAGCGCCTGCTGTATGCGCCCATGTCCGGCGTTGGAGGAATTGTCTACGACAAAGATGCTGTGTATATTGAGCTTCAGGGGTCACATAGTCATAAGGAGAAAGGAGCTGATGCTGCGGAGCAAGACGATTTGGTAGGCAAACTTGTCGAAAAGAAGCAAACTATGGATGTTCAAATTGACGAGCAGGAATTTCGACTGTTCTCCGATGGTGGTGCTATCAAGTCTAAAGATTACAAAGATGATGTGGCTTCAGAAGATGAGAGTAGCAATGAAAGTGGCGATTCCGGCCTGGAAGATGAGGATGACTCTAATGGAAGTGACGAGGAGGAGGAGGGAACTTTGGGCTGGAAAGCAGAAAGCGATGAAGATCAGGAAGGAGATGAAGGCGATTCCTCCGAGGAAGAGTACCAAGAGGAAAAAGAATTCGACGCTCCAGATGGCGAGGACAGTACTAGCGAAGCCGAGGAGGAGGATGAAACGATAGCAAGCAGCCTGAGTTGGAAGGATAATTTGGCACAAAAAGCCCGAGCAGCATATCTGGACCGGCAATCAGAGGGCAAGAGTCTTATGAAGCTGGTCTACGGGGTCTATAACCGTTCGGTAATACTAGATGGCTAATTCCAAGAATGACTACTTTAAAGAATATATTTGTAGGAACGGAAAAAGAGCAAGTTGGATGTTAATGAATCTGGAGACGAATCAGAGGAAGATGAAATTGGTGGACTTTTTAAAGTGGCAGCCAAAAAGCAGTCGGAACTGCAGAGGGAGAAGGATGTCAAGGACAAGGATGAATCTTGTTTCTTCGAGCAATATTCTGGTAAGATTGAAAAACGCCGTTGCAAGAAGCACCTAGAACGATCTTTTTTTTTTTTTTTTTTTTTTTCATAAAATTTTATACAAATTCAATGTTTAACATTACACATTTATATAATAAAAGGGAGTATAAAATAGATACTACAATCAGTTGTTCATTGAACAAGTGTCGAATGTAGGACGGACATTTTTAAAATTGTTTACTAATATTTATTGATTGATGGGGAATCACAAGTTGGAAAGCAAAAAATTAATATTTCAAAAGTGATTAGGTTGGAATTATAAAATATACTATGACTTTTAATGAGCAAAATTCAGTTCGTAAAGAAACTATTTATGGCTGAATAATCAAAGGACATAATCCAATTTTTTATAAACTTCAAAAATACACTTTTCACTCTCACGCGTCTGACAGAATCTGGAAGGGAATTGAAGAGACGAGGTGCGGTAGCATAGTAAAATCGTGCAAAATGGGCTTTTTTATTTGTAAGAGCAGTTACAAAATGTCTGGCATTTACTCGCATTGTCTAGTTAACATTGTTTCCTAAAATCGTGCAGGACTATTTGCAATTTGTCAAAGCCGATTACAAAGTTAATACAACTTAACCGGAAATGGTCTGTACGTTTCTAAATTTCTTTCCATAAGTTCCGCACGCGGAAGCCCAAGCTTGAATTAAATTGATTATGTTCAGTGGTAGCTCCAATTGTCGAGATATTTTTTTTTTTTTTTATCTTGATTTATCAGTGAATTTATGTTTAATTCTTCTAATTCACATTTTGGTCTTTCTAGGTACTACGCTAAATTGGGTGGAAGAGGCGAACAAGGAGCTCATCAAGAACTGCTTTGTCACCGGCCAGTGGAAAGCTTCGGAAGATGCTGAAAATCTGCTCAAACTTGACGACATGAGTGATGACGACGAGGTATACGGCGACTACGAAGATTTGCAGACTGGAGTGAAGCACTCGGGCAAAAAAAATGAACCCCCCCAGTCCGACCCGAAACCGGCTGAAGGTGAAGAATCTGAAAACTTGCGCAAGCGAAAGATGACCCGCGTGGAAGAAGAAAACCTGACCAAAGCCGAGTTCATGGCGAAGAAGATGAAATTGAAAGCCAAGTTCGACTCTGAGTACGACAACAAAGGCGAGGAAGAGACTCGCATCACCGGTGACCACTCGTACTACGAAGAACTCAAATCGAAAGCCCAAAAGCAGTCTGACCTAAACAAGAGCGAGTTCGCCAGCCTTGAATCGGATCTAAGAGTTCAAATCGAAGGATACCGTCCAGGTATGTATGTTCGCCTTGGTTTCAAGAATATCCCGGCCGAGTTTGTGGAGAACTTCGACCCTTGTTATCCGGTTCTTGTGGGCGGCTTAAATCTGGCTGAAGAAAATATCGGTTATGTCAACTGTAAGGTGAAAAAACACAGGTGGTATAAAAAGATTCTAAAAACGGGTGATCCCCTCATACTCTCCATGGGATGGCGACGATTCCAGACAGTACCGCTGTATGCAAAGATTGAGGACAACTTTCGACACCGGTATCTAAAGTACACACCGAATCATGTGACCTGCGGTATGACGTTTTGGGGTCCTATAACTCCGCAGAACACCGGCTTCCTAGCTCTGCAGAGTGTAAGTCACGATCGTGATGAGATGAAGAGAATCGGCTTCAGAATCGCAGCGACTGGCTGCGTTACAGAGCTTGACAAATCCGCACAAATCATGAAGAAACTTAAGCTCGTTGGTCATCCTTTTAAAATCTACAAGAAGACCGCCTTTGTCAAGGGTATGTTCAACACGACACTCGAGGTGGCAAAATTCGAAGGGGCCAAGATCAAGACAGTCTCTGGCATTCGTGGTCAAATCAAAAAGTCACACCACTCCCCGGAGGGCTCGTTTCGTGCCACGTTCGAGGACAGAATTCTTCTCAGCGATATTGTCTTCTGCCGCACATGGTTCCGTGTTGATGTGCCCAAGTTCTATGCGCCAGTCACATCGCTACTACTCTCCCTCGATAAAAAATCCAACTGGCAGGGAATGAAGACCTTAGGACAGCTGAAGCGAGAGAACAACATTCGAAACGAAGCCGCCCTGGATAGTCTTTACACGGAGGTGACACGAGAGCGAAAAATTTTCAAGCCATTAACCATTCCCAAGGCGCTGCAGCGGGCACTCCCATACAAAGACAAGCCAAAACATGCTTCCAGCAACCCCAAAAATTCAATAGACAAAGAACGTGTGGCAGTAATTCGATCACCGCACGAGCAAAAGGTTGCCAAGATGATGAAAATGATTGAGACAAACTACAACGACAAGAAGAAGCGCGACAAGATAGAGACAAAGCAACGCTTGAAGAACTTCCGTATACAGAAGAAAACGGAGGAGACGAGAAAGCTAAAACGGCAGAAGGAGCTGCGAAAGAAGGTATCCCGGGCGCTAAGTAAAATGAAAGGCAAACAAAAGTCCTAGGCGTGTAGAATAAGCTGTTTAAAATGTTATATAGAAAAATATATATGCACGGATGGTTTTTCAAGTCACATGTACATCTATTTATATCCTGCGTTACGCGAGGCAGTAAGTATTCAAAAATATACGATTATATGTAGTATAATATGTGTTCGATACGACACTCCCAGTCTCAGTCCTGTGATGTACTGCCATCGATGGCCTTAAGTGCAGCAAGCAGTTTACTTTTACGATTCACGTTCATCCTGGCTGAATCGGTTGTTGTTTGTCGACAAAAGGTGTTTAGGAAGGATTCGCGTTGCTTGAAGTCTTCAGTGATTTCTTTGCGAATGTAGCCGATGTCGTCTGTTTTTGGTGGTTTGACTGGTGCCGTCTCTTTCGTTGTTATCTGAAAATGAAAGACAAGAACATTTATGTTGCAGGTTATTTGCAAAAATTAAATCTCAACCAAGTTGTGGCTAAGGTCCTGTACGGTCCAGCTCCCCCAACTACTTACTTACGTCCTTACATCTCACAACCAGTTTTTCACAATTGAAGAAACTATATTTATGTCAAATATAGAACAACACAAATATAAGAACAGAAGGATGTGTTTCCCTCTTTAAAAATTGATCCCTATGAAACAGCTTACCTCGAGTAGATTTTCAATATCAACAGCATCGGCATCCCCATCGACATCTTCATAATCGTCATCGTAGAAATTGTTATCTTCTGATTTAGCTTCCATGTCCAATGATTCAATGTCAACCTGGGATTCTGTAACACTTTCTATTTCAACAGACTTCCTAAAAATACGTTGTTCCTCCTCCAAAGGGCCATCTCCATTGCCTCGATGTGTCGATGTCTTGCGAATTTGGTTAGCCGACAGTTTGCGAGCAGTCCTGCCACTGCTTTGGAAGATGTCTGATCTATCAGTGCTTACAGATCTATTGCTTTGATCACCGACATGTTCAACGGTCTTTTTGTCCAAAGGCGTCAACAGGGCGTGCGACATGCTACTTCTATCCTCATTATTTTGATTACCGTTTGTTATATTTGACATTGAACCGATGCACAGTTTGGAGAGTTTTTCGTTTAACTGAAATTATTTAATTGGAGAAGTTAGCTGTGTCGTTTTTAGATTACCACCAATTCACATTGAGCTCATCGATCTTCATATATCCGGATAGTTCCAATTTCACTTTTTCCAGTTGAACCAGTGCTTCCTTACGCTTTTTCTGTTCCGATTGCAACTCTTTTTTAAAATTTTTAGTTTCGAGTTGTAGTCTCCGGGCCAGTAGCTTCATGTCGGTCTCCTTTTCTTGTAAGCGCGTCTCGAGTTGTTGAACTTTATCGGATAATCGTTGCCGCTCCTCGAGATTCCTGAAAAGATGCAAAATCTTGAGTCTTATTTGTGGTCTTTTGTACGAGCTACCTTACTTGTCCTTATTCAACTGCGTTAGATGCTTGTTCTGGTCACTGAGTGAGAGTATAATGCTTTCCTTTTGTTTAAGTTTGTAAACGAGGTCCTTATTCTGCGACTGAAGGTTTCGGAATTTCATTTGCCAAACTCGTATTTCCTCGGCATGCGAGTGAAGAAGTTGTGGTAGCTCCGCGTTAGTGTTCTCGTATTTGGATAGCGCAGAATCTTGACGCTTGTGCAGGGTACGAAGCATTCTGTTCTCATGCGCCAGCTCCTGCAACATAGTCGAATGTTTGGATATCATTCAAGGAACCCAAATACTTACGGCAATATGGTGTTGTGCATCAGCTAATTGATTTTGAAACGTCTTTACACGTAAACGCCGGGCGGACAGGACACGTTGTCGCACTTCAGAAGAAGCTGGAATAAACGCTGCTAGTCGACCATTCGAAGCCGCTGGGGCATTTCTTCTGTACAGAATTGTAGCAGAACCCTTGGAACTGGACGTGTTGGAATACAAACTCTCTGTGCTTTTCGAGGAAGACCTAAAAAGAAATTGACTGTTTTGCAATACGTACACGAGCAAAAAAAGCACTCAACTAACGGCATATTTCTAGATCTTTCTTCGGGAATCAAGGACAATGCGGAGCTCGATTTTCTGGGGGCCACCATTTGCTAAAAAACCGGTAAATTGACGGAAGTGTTGTGTGTAATATATTTCATAAATAAAAAATATATATTTCTATTTGTTTTGGTTGGTGTTTTCGACAAGGACTCCTGGATTTGTGTGAAATTTCGGATCGACATGAAAGTAAATATGGAATGGGTATTTTTGTCTAGAAATATATCCTGGCAATGGTTACCTTGGCAATGGTTAGTTTACGATAGTGGAGGACATACGGTGGTATGTTATGGTGGTCTGGCGCACTAGCCGCTGTTGAGTGCATTTCGGTGGTGAAATGATTCAATTTGTTGTTTAATCAATGTGCATTTGATAAAGAGTAGGGATTTACTTTTTAAAAGCAAGTAGATGGTGGTCTTATTGCTGAAACTATTAAATATTGAATTATTATAAAGTGAATGCCTGTTACACCGCAGGTGCGCCACACATAAAAGTTCTTTATCGATTGTAGGTATAGCTGTATGTGTATGTAATTGTTTTATAAGCCGATGGTCAGCAAATTTCCTGCTACTTCATATCTAAATTTCGTTATAGTAGTCCGTAGTCCGTTAACACGATATCATATCGCTATATGGAGTCTGTCAATAGCTCCTAAACTCGCGGTAAAAGTTTCCCCAGAAAAAATAAATGATTTTTGAATTCGAAATAAGAAACGAAGTAGGTAGGTAGATACGTTTCTAAAATTCAATGTGGAGTGGGAGTGGGCGTATTCTCAACAGAACTAAGACATTTCTAAATCTTTTCGCCTTCCCAATGCAGCCACAGCGTTCTTAAGGCAGAAGTACTGACAAACAGGGAAGCGTGTGGACTGTTTATGAACTTTTCGATCCTGTGCATGCTTATTCTATGCGAAGAAAGTTCATCCTCCGCTGTTATGCTACAACATAACTTTTCCTCAATGCCTACAGGTTCCAAAGCAGCGCTCAAGTGCTAATAGTGCTTTCTTTTGACTCCAAATCGGGAAAACAGCTACATGCCAACCAACCAACCAGGTACGGGAACATATTTTCAGATCTCAAGCCTATAATCTTTTTGAGAAAACTTCTCAATTCAGCTGTTTAAATTTGGTACAAAATGTAAGGTCTCTTGGCTCTAGCTAATGTCGCTTTCCATTTGGACAAAAAATCAATCTTTTTTTATCTAGATCCCTTTTCATGTTCCATTGGGCAAAAAAATCAATCTTTTTTTTGATTCGGATAACTTTTTGCAGATCTCGATATTTTTTCAGATTTACACATACTACCACAAATACAAATACTTTGCACCAGAGACAATACTGAGACCGCCAACTCCGGCCTTAGTTTCCCGTTACTTAGCCTACAAGCTATATTTATATGGAGTGTTCACGATTGGTTCGCTAGTATTCTTACATAGAAAATCGTATTGACAAATGTCACGAAACTTCAAAAATTCTGCTCACCAACACGCTGTGGGCAAAGTTGCTGGCATATAATTTTATCCGTGTAATTTGAAATTGTTCGTTACGTGTGGATAACATTTTTTTTAGCAATAAGTGCACATTTGCTTAAAATGTTCATGAAAAATTAAGAATGTAGATTGGTTGAGGGAAAATGAAAACATTTTGAGCAAATTTTCTTCATTATTTAAGAAAAATGTACACACTAAATCGAAGTTAATGATATCCAAAAGCGGAAAATACACAACCATGTTTGTCCTAATATGTTTCTAGTATAATATAGAACATCAATTTTTAATAATATAATAATAAATATTTTTGTTTAGGAATAAGTGTACATTTGCTTAAAATATTTATGAAAAATTGTCATTGCAGAATGGTCGCATGAAAATAAAAACATTTTGAGCAAAATTTCTTCAGTTATTTATGAAAAATTCGCACAATAAATCGATCTTAATGATATCGAAAAGAGGTAAATACATAACCATGTTTGTCCCAATATGTTACTTATATGTAAAATATCTCCTGAAGATATTTTTACTAACCAAACAAATCAATGTATAATAACTAACCAATGGCATTTAATAATAAAAAAAAAATGTGGTATTCAAGAACTCTTTCACATTTCCCCACGGTTGCCGCGGTTGGCAGCATTTATTTTTGTATTTTTTGTATGTTTTTGCATGTCACACGGATTCTTTTTTCACATAACACCGATAGGAATACAAAATGGCGAATTTGAATAAAAATTGAGAGGGTCAGCGGCAAGAGGATTGTGAGTTGGGGGTCTCAGTATGGTTTGTCTATGGCTTAAACCCCCAACTCACAATCCTCTTGCGCTGGGCCCCTCAATTTTTTATATTAGCCGTGTTTTTTTGAGCTTCGATCTCAGCAAAGGAAATTTAAGTAGGATTTTCATTATGCAATTGCAACAACTACTTTACTTTACTTTGCTTAGATCGAAGCTCACACGCCTATTGTATATATTTTATGTTTGTATTGTCTCTGGCTTAAAGTTTTCGCAAACAATTTGGATTGGTATTTTACCGAACTCACCCAATTCAAGCTATCAATTTCAAAGACAACCCCCTGCAACTAACGAACTTTTTCCTCTTTGACTGCGGTTCTATATTCGTAACAAAACACATTTTCCAATGTTTCCTTTGTTGACATTTGTCTTTCAAAAATTCAACTCCACTCTCAAAATGGCACTCGCACACAAAAAAGCTCCAAGAAAGCGCCAGTAAAAACACTACCTAAGCTTTCACTCGAGCTGTTCGACTGTCATTTTGCGCGTGTTTCTCGGTTATGGTGGACGTCATCACTTTGGTCGGGCACAGAAAAATAAAACAAATCGTAGTACATTTTGAAAGTATTTGCTTTTTTCCCCTCAAACAAATAAACTTCATAATTCATTAGCTAAATAATTAAATAGCCGCGAGTGTGCATTAACGTGTTTAAGAAGTGATTCAATAAGTGCGATGTGGAGTGGCCCCCAAATGCAGGAAAAAATCGATTTGAAAACGGATTCTGCATTCAAGGTGTACCTTTTCGTCTCGTACTAGTGGATCTACCCCACTCTCCCCCGTTAGTGGTGAACAAAACAAAAATTAGTCACGTATCTGGCTGCGAAAATTATTTACGTTTACTTTTTGTGTCTTGGATTGATCTCTATCTCAGCGCATTGCAGCACACTGTTCTATCGAGATAAAGCAAACAGAACACAAAGATATAAAAATTTACTGCTGCTTGCACAACACCAGACAACAGAAGAACAGGAAATCCTCAATTCACCATGACTCGGTTAACTGAAGAAATGGTCATAGCCAGATCCAAACAATCTGACCTAAGCACCATAAAGAAGCTGAATTGTTGGTAAGTGAGCCTGCTGCAGGACAAGTTATGTTTTCTATTCAATTAAACGGATATCAGGCCTTTGTCTGGTTCATGGTTGTTGCTTGGGCCGTGGTCATAAGAGCAGTTCACAGTTGGTGTGTTCTGGCCGTGACTCAATTTCCACATCCCACCACCCCCAGGCTGTTACAAACTTTACGCTCTACCGGTCTATGAATGAAAGTGCTCTGATTGTATTTGTGCATTAGATACGTATAAGGTATAACAAAAAGCGCTCCTTCTGGGAGCAGCTTTTGTAGTCGTCGCCTCAGACTCGGAGTCAGTGACTGTTGGGCTTCGTTTTTTGTTACGTTCCCCAACTCGATGCACGATAAACAGGTTCCGAGAATTCCTTCTCCTCCGGAATGCGGTGATTCAAACGTATATTAACCAATCCAATTGTTTACTTTTACAGCCATTGCACGGCCAGTTTTCTGCATCAAATTTAGTCAGGGCTAATGAGAAGGAATTGACAAATCGCAGTCACAAGCCAATGCTTCGCAAATACATAATGTTGGTAAACAAAAAGAACTGGTTGAGTTTTGGGGTAGTATGTTCGGCGTTTAATTGCTGTAGCATGCTGCCTTCTATAAACTGGTTAGGTAGTTGGCAAATCAATAACGAGTTTCTATTATTAACTACAAATTTGGGTTTCATTTTACTGCTTTCAATAAAAATATGAACTTTATGCGCATGATAGCAGTCCGTTATGGGAAATCGGAACTAGGAATCTTCAATTTGAATTGTATGTTCTTTTTAAGTACCTACCACAAGGACACTGAACTCGAAGCTATAGGCTGAGTTTAGCGTAACTAACCATTCCAGTAAATGAGGTTAAGTCAATTTTCTGCTGACAACGATTGAAATGAACGGGTGAAATGCACATGAACAGACACATTTGCATTCTTGTGCAATTTATTTCAGTCCAAAGGGGTCCTATGATAACAAGCACTTACTTAGAATCTGAAATGCATTCTAACGGTGGCAAACATGGCGTCACGACACCAGAATAAACAAGGAGGGTTTTTGGTTCAAAACTATTAAGACATTCCCAACATACCACGGGTTCATGGAAATTTGAATAACAGTGTTATCGACCTTTTCTTATTGTGGATAAATATTTCACGGTTAAAGTCAAAGACTTTTGAATAAATTATTAGCTACCTACTTTGTTATCCACTTGATTTGAAATACCTGACTATCTAATCTTGATAAATCGCATATTTGTACGTCTTCTTCACGTCTTTTTGCTTGTGACGCGTGAGAACATTTAAGTATATCTTATGCATTTATCAGAGCAGCCAAGGAAGACTAACTAGGCACTTAGTTCGTTGCGAATCAATTTTTCGCCACTATAATAAGTTGTTTTTAATTTGAGTTGTAGATCCGATGTAATAATTCCATTAAGCTGGTCATTTTGGACTCATGTTGCAGCTGCTACGATTCAATGGAGATTTGTTATTTCAAATTGTTCTCATAGACAATAATTGTTTTTTTCTGATATATGTAGTTGGACTAGACGCTAGAGTATCAGCATTTATTTATTTTATTGTCAATCAAATGAGTACATCTACTGTTCTCGCTAGATTATTTAATACAAAAATATTCTTAAAAACGATCACCAAAGCTTAAAACAGAATTAATTTATTCCTAAATGAAGGTACTACTATATTTATTGGATTCCCCAAGGCATCTAGAAATTGGTTCATTGTATCCGTAATTAACTCTATGATAAGGAACAAAAAAAAAAAATTCGATTTCTAAGAGCTCTCGAAGAAGCATAAAATCCAATTAATGATAATAGGAAAGGGCAATCGATATGATCATTTTTTAAATCTCGAATAAACATAATAGAAAAATATTGCCTCCGTTTAAAGAGAGGTAAGATAACAAGTAATTTGCACCTCGTATCGTAAGATGGCATTTCAATATTCCATCGCAGTCTACGAACAGCTCCTCTAGTAAGACGCTTTTGGATCCTCTCTATTCTAATAGAATGAACTTTATAAAACGGATTCCATATTATACTGCAGTACTCAAGATGAGATCGGACAAATGCAAAAAATAAACATTTATCCGCTTTACATGACTTATGAGCTGAACTCGCAGATTTTAACAAGTTTAAACTGGAAACTATCCTCTCTTTACAATTGACATTGTTATTGCCTCACTTTGTCATTTATCCCTTCCCACATCAAGGAAGGGGATTTAATGGAGTTCCCACTAGCAACTCTAGGCGTTTTTTATTATGCTCAAATGATCTATATAGATCATTGATTTCCACGGTTTACAACAACAGTACGTGATCCAACTGTTGTTGTAAACCATGGAAATCCATGATCTATATAGATCATTTGAGCATAATAAAAAAGGCCTTCTGTTAAAGTAATACTATGTATGTCCAACACTGCAACACTTGAAGTAGCACATATTTTAGTTAGTCGTGAACGTGTCGCATCCGCACTGCTGCTGGCTGGTTGTTTAATGTGTTAATCAAGCAGCCTAAGGTTCGTTCTATGTTTTGTTTTCAGCAAAAAGCGTAACAGACCGTTTAAATTGCCTTCCAGAATTTAATATAGGAAACACTTTTAATTCCCTTCCAGATAGTATTGGTTTTTAATAGGAGAATTTTCTCAAGTTTTTGGATTGATTCATATCGTCAGTATACCAAGCTTATCATGCGAATAAATATATTGGAACTCAACATCGTAAACCACATCCTATGCGGTTTCATCCCACGAATTTGTCTCTTTCTTCAGTCTAAATTTCGTACAATTTGATCATGTCTCATATTGAATAGCATAAGTCAGACCACTTCAATTCGCCCTCATATATTATATACTCAATCTAATTTGTTTATTTTTCTTTCATTTATTATAGGGGAAGTGAACTCAGCGACGTTTCCATAATCAAACGTATGCGTGGTGTGGAAGTTTTGGCGTTGAGGTAAGTCATTGCGATCAATTTGACCGATTTAACTGAAAATTGAATTCCGGGTAAAAAAAAAACCACATACATATATCTAAAATCTAAGACGCAAATTCAAATAAAGCGTATGATATCACCATCCAACGAATTACTGTCGTGTATTAGTAGCGAGTCATCGTGGGAGACTATCCAAAATCGGACAGATTTCAAAGCATTTACATAATAAACCCACTTTAACTCCCGTACCCAGCACACACAAGACACAACCTAATTGGTCGTCGTTGTCGGTCGTTCGTACTCGCTACTGGCAGCTCGGTTCAATTAAAATTGCTAACGCGTACTTAGTGATGTGATAAGTTGAATGATTAATTACACTCTCAGTTTTATTTAATAATATAGTTTCAGTGTGAATCCAATGCTTCAACGAAGTATGAGTCGAACACATGTTTGCCCAGGGGGTGTAGTTGCACGATGATGATGATGATGTTGACAAGAATCAGTGGGTAGTCGATTCAATGCTTGTGTTTTATCTTCGACAACACTTGCGATTACGTAGAGTACGATGGTACTCAGCACAGAAATATGCGAGAAATATACTTGTATCTTATTTTTATTTTGTCTTTGGTGAATGTCCAAGTATGAGATGCCAGCCAAGGTTAACTGGCGACTTTTCGCAACGGAATGTAGGTTGATATTGTATTTATGCCATTTGCGCTTCTTTTCTGGTGGTATTAAACGAAATGTCTGAACTGCAGCTATAACTTTTAATTTCTGTATAAAGGTTCTTTTAGTTGGCACCATGTCGTTATGGAAATTAAATTTTAGTTTTTCATAGCGGTCAAGGTTATTGGAACCAAATTTACGCACGACACTGTGTATTCTACTGATTTTAGCCTTGATTTATTCAGTATTTTGTTTGTCTGGAAGGTTGAGTTCACCTGCTAATTGAACTGCCTTTGGGTGCCTACTGTTTCATTATGCTCTAGTACAGCGAAATTCTTTAGTTTGTGCTACCTATTAGTTGATTAGTGCGACTGCGCTAGCAATAGACATAAAATAATTGTAATATAATTTAGTTTAGGACGCTTAAAATAAACTACCAAATTTTTGTAGGGAATTGTTCTTCGAAAACTTAATTTAGGCTAAATATTTCAGGTAGACCCCTTTCTTCTTAAGCCGTCATTTCAAAAACATAAATTTTAAACTTCAAAATTTGTTCACGTCAAGCGTTTTTATTTAAAATAGATACCACACACGCTTCGGCGGCTTTTGGTATCCTGACAGTTGTCGGTACTAAAACAATAGAGACCACAATGTATGAGCGAATGGGTTTCTATGTCACCTTTGATAAGGGGAAAGGCGTACGTACCCGAATTGGGGCAAGTGCTAGTGCACCACAAGGCAAACGCCAGTAATGGTGATTTGCCGTATGATCGTATTTCTATTAATCCGCTGGTGTCAACAACTTCTTATCAATCAATAAATAAACGACAGACAGGCGCCAGATCTGCAAATCATTTTATTTTTTTGTCACATTGACTATACCTAAGAGTAATTAAGTGGTAGTTGGAGTGGCGCGCGATTAGAGTTCAGTAACGCCATTAATTTTATTTCTAAGCGCATAGAATAAGTGGTCCCATGTGATACATCCTCATTCTCATTAAGGTGTGTTTTGATCTTCTATTTATAATGTGGGGCAACTCGTTTTATTTTATTGTGAGTATTTGGAATATATACATTTTTTTATTTATTCTGCTCCGGAACATATCTCGAAGAGTAGTCATCGAATCGTATCTGTTTGTATGTATACCCATACACGGGCATGTGTGATAGGTCATTCGTGGACTATCGAGTCACTAGTTTAAGCTATAGCCGAAGAAATGTGTACCGATATAATATGCTACCAATTTAGATTTACTTTCTTCGGTACGAGCATAATCAGGTGATCATGTCTATTCAGCTTCATTTGGGAGGGCAATCGATTTGACTTAACCTCGATTTATGTTCGAACAACAAGCACACTTTTTCAACGAGTAACAAATACACAGATTTTCAGACTTTACTACGTTTGTTCCTTTACTTTTGTAGTAAGAACTTAGAAGGAGAAAGACTCTCAAAATGGCAGTAGGGGGGAAAATCTTCGCTCATGCCGTTTTCCGTTAGGACCACCAAAAATCCTTTTCAGATCTCAGATTTAACGCGGCCCATGGAACATGCAACGAAATTGATCTGCTTTTGTAAATGGATTAGATCGTTATTTGACAGCAATATCAGCTGTTCAAATAGCATTCGTTTTTGAAAAAAAACAAACAATGAATATCGACTTGAAAAATGTTTCCCCTGTTTTAGATACAAATGGAGTAGTTTCGGTGATTCGTAGTTTCCAGATGATGAGGAAGGCAATGAAGATAATAATTTCTCCAAAGTTATATCCATTGCTATTTATGTATAACTTTTAGCTTTTCACGAAACTTTGCGCATTTGTTTTGAAAACAAACTTCTTAAAATGACGTAAAACAGCTCTGCAAAGTATTTGTATTTGTGGTAGTATGTGTAAATCTGAAAAAATATCGAGATCTGCAAAAAGTGCTCCGAATCAAAAAAAAGATAGATTTTTTTGCCCAATGGAACATGAAAAGTGATTTAGATCAACAAAAAGATTGATTTTTTTGCCCAATGGAAAACCACATCAGAAAGAAACACTTATGAAAAAGTAAGGAAACGCTTTTATAGTAATACAGTAGAATCCGGATATAGCGACGGTCAAGGGCCCGGCGACATTAAGTCCTTCTAACCGGACGACGCACAAAACGAACTGGAGATTTTATCTGTTTTGTTTCATTATTACGATTCTGTATCTGTCTTTTGCAAATGCATATGTAGGTATATATATGTATAAACATATCTGTAGGTAAAGAAGTAATGTCAATGAGAAACTTTTCTTTTTAACTGAAAACATTTTCACTCACAAAAAACTTACACCGCCGAGTAGCTCTGTCGCGTGAAAACTGCCGCCGGTCGCGCCAATAAGAGAAGAACCAAAAAGAGTGGCATACAACGATTGTTTTTTTTTTAACAACAACCAATAGTCGCTGTAATCGAACGATTTTTCGGTAAATTACGTCGTTCAAAGCGGTTAGTCGCTCAAACCGGAGTCGCTCTAATCTAAACGGATGTTCGTAGCAATTAGTATGCAAACCTAACAAGTTGCTGTGTCTACGTCGCTAAAAACGGTTGGTTGTTATAAACGAAGTCGTATTAAACGGATTCCCCTGTATATGAAATAAGACACATAATTCAAAAAAGTGGAACGAGAAGTCTTTAAAATATCTAATAAACTCGAAGAATTTGCTTATTTACTAAGCAAATTAGTTGATTCATCTACCTAGCGATGAAAGTGATTCGCAATTAATCAAACTTCTTCATGATGACTCCGTATGATGAAGAATCTGTACTATTGAACTACAAGCATTCGAGAAGAGAAAATAGCGACACTATATTAAAAATTACGTGGAGCAGATACACCCTCCTTATAGCGAGGAAGAATTTCGTGCCCAATTTTGAAAAGAATCTTGAGGAGAACATTCAATTTTATTTTGCCGCCTAATGATACCATTTCAATATGCAGAAAAGGAAAACATTATGCACTCGTATGCCAAAGAGGACAACAAATTTCAAATCATCTGTTTGTCAGGTGATTGACAGTTTTTCCAATTCTTACACCAAGAAATTTGCGGAGTAAAAATTCTTAAGATTCTTAGTGGACATTTTCTAGTACCAAAAAATACTCATAGCAGTGTTACAAACTGCGGTTTTTATACTAAAGGTTCATTTAACGTGATTTTCTTTCCGTGTAATGCAAATTTTACTTTTAAAAATTGGATTTTGACGCGAAAAAATATCGTGGGATTTTAAAGGGAATTTGAGTATGGTGAAAAGGGAAAAAAGGGAAAAATTACCACCCTCGCTTCGTGGGATAAATTAAGAAAGTGCTAACAACACTGGTATGGGCCATGGGGTAATATCTTGCTCTCTCGATGACGCTCTCTTTACGAAGGAAAGGAACGTATTGAGTAAGAGTAAAGAGTAAAATTTCGAAAAATTGAAAAGTAAAGGAACAGACCGACTTACTTCATTATTCGTACATTAGTCATTTTTTTTAATAGTTCAGAGCAGAGTCTAAATGTCAAAATTAGTTCGTGTACTTGTTTGACCACACTCATCAGAGCTGTTTGTTTTGTTTTTCTTTTTTGCAGTCTAAAAAAATAAATAAATTCAAAAGTCTAGTCATCTTAAGTCGACTAGATTGGTCGGGACTATAATGTTCCCTGAACAGGAAAACTACATTGGTCGTTAACATTACTTTTCCTATTTCAACCGCATACGGCCGCTACCGCTACATCTCCAATAAACGTCAACCGAAAAAACAGTTCATTTGACCGATCTAGGATCAAAACTGAAACCCATGAAGTCAGCCAGCTGTCGGTCTTACTAAACTAGATTCTTGAAAGTCTCCAATGACATTAATTTTAATGTCGAACTGATTTCTATTCTATTTCAAGACTGATTTTAATGAAATATGTTTCAAATGAAAGTTGGATATCCGTAGGTGACTTCCCGCATAGTTTTGCCACAGACGACTAAATAAACACGAAGTTGTTGACTTACGCATGCTCGCAATAGAATGAAACAAAAGAAAGTAATCCAAAAATTGGATGAAATATTTTTTTGAGCGGTTTGTAATTGAATAAATTGATTGAATTTAAATTTAACAGGCGGACATTTATGCCTCGACATAGGACTATTACCTACAGGTAGAAAAGAGAGAAGGCTTGATTTTAACTAAAAACTAATTTGAGATAATTTGAAATCTTTAATTGCGCATACAACAAACGACCATGGGAATAGGGCAAATGTAAAGCCAATTAATCCATTTCCGCTTAATATTAATTGTTATATTTGTGGTTTCTTGAATAAGTTACCTATTCCGAAAAAACCCTGTGCACACTGATCTGACAAAAAGAAATCCATCAACGAAAAATGACAACTATGCGAACATTCTCATTACCAATTATCGCCAATTGTACTTTAAACTTTGTACATTGTCTACATCTACATGATAATTGATATCAATTCAAAACTTTTTGTTCCTCTGCATTCGTGCGTATTCTTTCATTCATAATGGGTCTCACTTGAAGGTTCACTCTGATCTTAACCTTGAGTACAAGAAAAAAAAAAGACACTCAGCATAAGCAATGACCCAAATGCGTGGTTCTAGTTAAAAGCGAAGACTTTTTATCTCATATTTCCATGTATGACCTGGAAAATGGATGACAGCGAGATCATATTACAGAAAATATTAACTGACTATGAAGCAGCTTCCCAAACTCTGGGCTATTTTTGACGTTTTTAGTCAAAAAGATTCGCATCACTCTCTGAATAATATCTTCATTACCGAAAATGTTTCCAAATAGAAACTAATTTGTCAACCAATTTACTATTATTCGTTTAATCCGGCTTATGATAAAAACAAAAAAATAACTCACAGTTATTTTAAGATTCCCACTAACTGGTTATTATGAATTGCTGTCAGCCGTTGCAATTAGTCTTTCCCCTTTTTGTTTTGCAAATGACGTGTACAGTTAAATATTTTCGCCAAAACAAACAACCTCGCTAACCATGTTCGAAGTAAAAGACAAAACTAAAGGTGTGTGTATCACATTTCATGACATAATATTCTTCATTTGAAAAATTGGTCATTTGTCTATCGGACTGCGCCTGCCGAGGTGGAGTCAATTGTCGAATGTGACATTATTCAAATTACTTGCCGAACAATGGTGCCGGGGGGAGGCTTAATGTGAAATAGTTGCTGCGTCTCTACAATCGGACACAATTTGTTACTCTTTCTGCAGAATGCATTCCAGCTATTTTCATTGCAATCCTCTTAATCCAAACTCAATCGATCGAAAACTATTTATATTTAAAACAGCGTTGACAATCGATTGCTAATGAAATTTTGAAGTGCAGTCCCAAGTGTCGTCGGTCTGTCGGTCGCAACAATGCAATTCCAATTGCATTTTGGCTCGTGGAAGAATGCTGCGTCCCTACACACAGCACTACGTCCATGTATTTTGTATATCTCTGTGCTCCCATCTTTGTTTTCTGATGGATGTATCGCGTGTATGGCGTAAATTTACTGTAAACGATGTTGATGTTCTTTTTCAAGCTTTTGTGGGTAAAACCAGATTAGAAAGGCGTGTATGCTGACAATACAGCGACAGAATGAGTAAACTGTGCAAGACCTTGACCCATAATCCACTAATTTGAACAACCGTGATAATTACCCAGATGAGCGTACGTCATCTCTTCAAGTGGCCATATCTAAACAAATCATTACCCGCTTATATGCGGAACTGGGTGAGTCGGCAAATAATCTGTTTGTGTGGTTACGCGCGGGCCACTCTATGGCGCACTGCCACTGCCACCGCCACCGGCACCATATCGTATGTCCATTCTTGATTTGTAAAATAAACTTCCATTGATCGAAATGTGATATCACGTCTGAAAGACGCGAATATTATTTCAATTAACGCGCATCAGATAATAATTTAAGTCAAGTGTATCCAACAAAGGAGTTCGCGAAATATTATGCCCATTCATGTGATTGCATAATTATTCATTAGACTTCCTCTTATCTAGCAACCGTCGTTGTCTTATCTGAGTAGAGTACCCGACACGCTTTAATTATTTTTTAATCGTCTGCTCGAGAGTTGACACTCTTTCGTCAGCCGGGGGACTTGGTATACCTTTTATAAAAATACATTAAAGCGTAATGGAACTGTGCTAGGTACCGGCGCTCTACTAAGTATTGTTTTGCTTTGCTTTGCCCACATCATTCGGAGCTTTGTTATTACCTACCGTAATTCTTACTGTTTGCGTCTTGATATTGTGAAAGCAATGCTAATATGGTTTTAATTGGCGTTATGGATTGTTGTGCTTTTGTAAAAGAAAAAAAAACAACTCTTACTCAAGTCCAAATACATAGAAAACAAATTAAAATGTGTAGCTGCATATTCTTTGTCTAGAATCGATAAAACAAATACCGTTCAGTCACACTTTTCAAATCGCATTTACTGCTTAGTCTTCAAATGTCTGCAGACATTATGTTGCTTGAACGACAAATTGTTTCAGTCTTTTTTTAAACAAATTGTTTAGGTGATAAGTGCGACGAGCGGCTAGATGCCGCCACTAAGCAGTTGCTCAGTTGGTACTTTCTTTGATATTAAATTCCCTTTACCAAATTTTCCTCAATCATTTTTAAACCCTAGAATGTAAGATCAATTTGTTAAATTAAGACTTTTTTACTTTTTTGTAGCCCATCAAGGAGGTAAGAATTCGCCCAATAAACGTGTAAACCCAAACCGGACTTTAATTAATTTCTATCGACCTCTTTCTCTGTCCCTCAATATACCATCCGATCATCCGAGTATTTACAAATAATATTGTTTATAAAGGGTGATTTTTTAAGAGGTTTAGAACTTTTTTTAACGAAAAAACACAACAAATTCGAAAAAATGAATGAAATATTTATTTGAATCGATAGTTTGAACCTTGCAATTTAATGTTTAAAGATAATTTCATGCAAATGTTGACCGCGGCTGCGTCTCAGGTAGCCCATCCGCTGAGTCCAATTTTGGCATACTCTTTCACACATATCGGCCGGTATCTCACGAATGAATGCATGGATGTTGGCTTCCAGTGCGTCAATCGAAGCGGGCTTGTCCCTATACACATTAGCCTTGGCATACCCCCACAAAAAATAATCTAATGGTGTCAAATCGCACGATCTAGGCGGCCAATTGACCGGCCCGAAACGTGAAATTAACTGTTCACCAAACTCGCCTCGCAATTGCGCCATTGTTTCGCGTGCTGTGTGGCATGTGGCACCGTCTTGTTGAAACCACATATCATGCAAGTCAAGAACTTCCATTTCGGGCAAAAAAAAAGTTTGTTATCATCGCTCGGTAGCGTTCACCATTGACAGTAACTCTGCGATTCGCATCATCTTTGAAGAAATATGGCCCAATAATGCCGCCGGCCCATAAACCGCACCAAACAGTGGCTTTTTCGGGATGCATTGGTAGCTGTTGCAATGCTTCTGGCTGATCTTCACTCCAAATGCGGCGATTTTGCTTATTTACGTACCCATTCAACCAAAAATGAGCCTCATCGCTGAACACAATTTTTCGATAAAAAAGCGAAAAAGAACATTTCGAACCGAGCACGAATTTTGATAGTAAAATTCAATAATTTGCAAGAGTTGTTCATTTGTAAGACGATCCATGGTTAAATTGCAAACCAAACTGAAGCTGTTTGACAGTGACACAAGGTACTAAACACACGTCAGCTGTCAAAACCAGTGTTGCCAAAACCAAACCAGCTAAAAAATCACCCTTTATGTCTTAGAAACTGCGGAAGTTTGCTTAGGATGCTGGGTATTGTTACATAAGTTGTCTTAGATATACCTGGATACCTGTATCATACAAACCCTCTGCTCGTCGTCTTGTTCTGTATTTATGGTTGATTGGTCATCACAATAGGCGTTTTTCTTTTTTAGATCAGAGCACAACCTGAACTGTTAACAAAAAGTCCGTGTTTCTTTTTTAGCTCAGATACATCAGAGCTCAGAATTTGTGTTTCTTTTTCCGTTCAGAGCACCATCAGAGCGCGCTCTATGAGATCAGAATAAATTGCCTGAGCATCCTGAGCGAAAAGCTGATTACACACTTCCAGTCACATTTGTAAGAGCTCAGCTCTGAACTAAAATAAACGCTTAATATTGCACCGCTGCTGTTGTCTCGAAAATATTTTTACCTTTCATCACCGTCACTCCGTTTGATGTGTTATTTCTTCTCGTTAGTAATTTCACTGCACAGTCTTGTTTGTTTATATGAGTAGCTGATGCTCCTCCCCATGCAAGTATACCATATCTTAATCTTGATTCAACAAGAGCATGATAGATTTGTTTCTGCACTCTGGTAGGCGCCTTGTATTGCATACGAGCCAAAGCAAAGAGCGATCCTTTTAGCTTGCTCCTTGTATCACTGATGTGGGTCTCCCAAATGAAATGGTTGTCAATCGTAATCCCTAGATATTTACTCGTGTTGACTACTTCTAGAGTATCAGCATTCTGTTGGTTGTCACAGTTAAATGTTTTAATCGTAATCTGCTCTTTCCGGTATTGTGGGCTGCGAATATGCACACCATCAGCCAATTTTGTTGCCTGATCTATTGACCGGTGGTAAACCACGATTGCAATGGCATCTGCAAAAGCAAAAGGAAAGCTTTCGCTAAGGCAATTCATCATGTCATTTGAATATATCAAATACAGCAATGGACCGAGTTTTGAATCCTGAGGCTCACCATAATGAACGTCTTTTTTGTTGCTGCAGCAATCACTTATTTTTAATCTGAAGATCCGTCGTCTAAGACAGTCCTCATTCAACCATTCAGACAATTTCTACCGCTTCTTTTAGTTTGGTATGATCAAGAGTATCGAATGCCTTACTGAAGTCAATCGGGCATTGACTGCTCGATCACGGGTATAGAAGTCATATTTAACGAAGAAGCTGAATCGTACGTAAGCAATGAGGACTTATCTCTCATGGGTCTAACTCCCGTTGTACGCTGTCCACAGAGCTTTACCACTACTTTTTGTTTTTCTACTCCTAAATAATTATTGCAAAAACATGCCCGTCTATGACGCTAGATCTATATTCATCAAATGTGCAATATTACCCTTTTTGTTGTCTCTACGGAGGGCGAAGAATGCATCATCATGCTTCTACTGGACTAACTCCCTCTCTCCCTTTGGTTTTCTTCAACAGCCCTCAGGAACCACTATTCGTATTACTTGGTGACCTAGTAAGGTTTCCTGTGCTTTGGGGTTTTTTTTTTCTCCACTTGGTTTCGATAGAATGATCATCGTCCGTACGATTGTTTCGGAGCGGATATAACCTATCTCCGATTCCAGATGATGTCTTTTCGCAGTCCACCTTCTGTACGTTAAGAAAGTCGTCCTCTACCAGCGAATCGCAGTACTGGCACGTCGTATTATCTACTTTGCGCAACTGCGTGGTGTGATAATTTACCTCTCCGTGTTTTCGCTCTGTCCATGTACCACGTCTCTGATCAGCTTGGCGGGCCATCTACCTCTTGTTTCATAGTTCCATAGACTATTGGTGACCTGTTTTGCTTCAGTGGTTGCCGCTTCCACTCCTACTTCCGCTCTCTGCTCATACACAAGCTTGCCAATGGGTGTCACTCCTGTAACGAGAAAAGCGGCTGGTTTTGACACAGGGTGGAAGAACTTCCGATTGAAGACTAAGAACATAGGTTCCACCCAGACGTAGACAAGGCTCATAACTGGGCTTATCTTCCATCGTGCTTTCGCCGTATTGCTTGCAGTTATCACCGCGCCAATGATACCAATGTGAACTTGGCAACTAACAGTCCATGTTGACAGCGGAATGCAAAATAAACTACATTTTTGAATGCCGTTGATAACAACAAACACCCATTGGAAAATAGTCATTTCCTTCCATTGTTAAATTTTTATTTATACAAGCGACTTAAATTCAAATATGTATTCAAATTATGCAAAACATTTTTTGAGTTATTTTTAAGTGGGCCCTGATGTCGTTGCTCTAATTACCTATTTGCACATAAATGTAGTTTGTTGTATGTACCTGTAGTTTTATATATTAAGATCTATTTTTGTCTCTATTTTAATTTATAAAAAAGAATAGAGAATATTGGCGTTCTCATTGAAAAAGGCTCTGCACATTATTCCGACAGTTTTTCAATCCCTAGAGCCTGTGTTCCCACCTACAGAACAATCCTTTAGTTATTCTCAACACTTCTTTCGTTTGTTCTACCTTCCTGCCGCGAGATCATAAGAAACGCAATGGTTATACTGACACAAATTCTTTTACTAGACCTTCATTTGTTCGGTTATCGGGGACCCGATTCGGAAAGCATGCGTTTTTGGTGTATTCGTTTACACCGTAAAATTGAATCTTTTATTTTTGTATCGCGTGAATTTTTTAATAGTTAATATTTCTTTACTGATTTTCAGCGTAAATAAAATAACGAGTTTGCAACATTTCGAAGACTGTCGTAACCTTCAGGAACTCTACTTACGTAAGAACAACATTCAGGACATTAGTGAAATAGTTTATCTGCAAAATCTCCCTCGACTGAAGTACCTATGGCTCGAAGAGAATCCCTGCTGTGATAGTGCAGGCCCAAAGTAAGCTCATGCCATAGACACTCAAAGAAAATTTAACAAGAATTTTTTTGTTTACAGCTATCGATCTGTAGTTCTTCGAGCATTACCAAATCTAAAGAAATTGGACAATGTGGAAGTCACACCGGAAGAAGTTGAAGAAGCCTTAAATGCCACACCTGCCCAAGTAGAAGAAGAAGACGAAGATTCATACGAAGTACCCTCACAATCATCACACCAGCAACAACAGCAGGTACAACAGCAAAGACAGCATCAACAGCAGCAGCAACAGCAACACTACCAACAGCAGCAGCAGCAACAACAACAACAACAACAATATTCCCAACAACAACAGCAGCAGCAACACCATCCACAACAGCAACAGCAACAGTATGCATCACAACAGCGAAGAAGTTCAAGCCCTATGAAAGAGGTAATGACGTTTTTTGTTTCTACCTATACACTCATAATTATAGTCTGCCCACTAATGCGTTTCCTGACATGGGAATTAAGGTTACACTACGCACTAATGTCTGTAATGTCATTCATTTGAAAATAATAAAAAAAACTATATCTTAAGGTGTTGTAGGTGGGCACTTCTAACGAGTTGCTTAAAGTTTCTCGTTTACCTTGTACTCGTATAATTTTTCGTCATTAACCCTTTGTAACTTGTTTCTATTTTTTGGCGATAACGAAAAAAAACAATTAACAACTAACAGAACTCACAGCATACTAGCCCTGATAATACTGAAGAAAGCTTAAGTGAACCAAATAACCAAGGGTCCGTCCCATCGTCACCACTTCAGGTACTTTGTTTTTGGTATCTTTCGAAATTTTGGTTTTGTTTTTTGATTTGATATGAACTGTAGTAGTTGCGCTTGTAGAAACCCTCTATCACACTTAAGCTAGTGAAAGTGAACATTATAAATTAAAATCTGTAAACCAAAACATTACAGCGTTCACCAACAAACCAGGATTACTCACCTCCAGAGCAGGCTCATCCGCCATCTCCAAAGTACAATCAGTCTAGAGATAATCGTCTGTCTTACACGCAATATGATGTAAGATTTGTTTTTTTTTATATTTTTTCTTGTTCGTAATGCATTTTTATTGCGAATGCTTTGTGTAGATGAGCTAAATGTAGTTAATTGATGTTGAGCATTCATTGTATGCAGGCAGATGCAATTTATTCTTTGTTTTTAATTTTTAATTGTTTACCACACTTATATAAAAACAGCCATGTCTGAGAGTTTCGAAAAAGGAACTACTAAAAGTACAAAGATATTTGTCTTTCGACTATACAATAAATAAAAGAGTAGGGCCCTTCTTTCTAGGGAGAGAGAAAGAGCTATTCATATTTGACACAACAAGTTCATATAAAGGGTTGGATCGATGGCGCCCATGATGTGTTTTAGGCATCTGTCCAATCTGGTGTTTATTATTCAGTCACCATTGCAAGTTACACGATCGAGCAGCACGTCCAAATGATAAAGCGTTCGTCAGTGGAAACGCTGCGCCCGTTTTATGACAGACGCGGTGGCCCTTTAAAGTCAACTCTTTGGTGGCCAACAGATCGACCGAGAACATTCAAATTAAAAGCACAATAAGTCGGTCGGTCAAAGTTAGTGACCCTAATTTTGGCCGAAGCTTATTTTTTTATGAACAGTTATTTTTACGAGCAAAATTATGGGCAGTGCCAACCCCATGCGTCATTGATCCGTATTTTTTTAAAAATCAGGCCATCGCCATCAACGAGGAGCCTACAACGCGATATAGAAGTAGACGGCGTGTTGTTCCCTAGGGCTACGTGCCACACAGCAGACGCCGCGATGGACATTCTGCTTATAACCAATGACATCGTACCACCGTAAGAAGCCGCTGCGGATATATATTCCATACATAATGGCATACACCGGCATTTTAAATAAAAAATGTCGTTAGTACCTCACACACAGCTTGTTTTATTCCCATCCTTATTGAAAAACCCTTTCTGACCTTCAGATTGTCCCAACCAATAGTATTCATTTTTGGGACGAACGACACCTGCACCACATGCAAAAGTAATGTTTCATAGATTTTAAGAATTTGCGGGCTCTGCAGGCTGGATAATATGGTTGATAACACCATATCCTTCCAGTTCGTCGTTGCGGATATCTTGAACCGCTTTAAAGAGAGTCCGTGCCTCATGCCCGTAGAGCTGCATTGGAATGAATAAGTTCTTATACAAAGTTTTCCTAGTTATTTTGGGTAGGTCCTTTTTACAGATTAGCCTTTTAACCTAAAGAAACATCGATTGGGAAAATGGTTTCAACATGTGATGGGGTAATTGTTTTCCGTCGAATTAAGTTTGAACAAGGTGTATTAATGTGTAATCTCTCGATGCTGTATTAGGTCCAAAATTTGGTTGATTGTAGCCCATTCTTTTGGGAGTAAATTGTTGTAATAATTGTTTTCTTTTTTTGTACAAATCGTTCACACTTCCAACATTATTAACAAACAAAAAACACTATTTTTAGAATAAAAATTCCATTGCACGCAATAGCTTCGGGTAACCAATTATTACTGTAGCATGGTTTTGCACTGTTGCCAATATCTAATCATGGAACTCAAATTAGCATAACCGACGATGGAGCCCATTACTTAATAGCAATCAATATGCACGCAATCCTCTATAATTATCATTTATCCCTTAACCAAAATAACTAACCTAACTCTCCTTGACATGGCTTTTGTTAGCAAATTTCTTGTCATAAATATAATACTCATCTAACGATACTTATTGCCATTTAACTCGCTTGCTTCGAAAACACACATAAAAACACAGCAGAGGTCACCGGGATCTGACCAAGAGAGTCCACTGGGAGGATACCGAGAACGAGGACCTATTCCGCCCAGTATATCAACACATTCCATGAAGGTGATGATGAATTCGTTGGAATTGATATTACGCTCATAACCGTGACATTTGTTGAAGAGCATCCTGAGAATATGTATTTCCTATTTTTTTCATAGGAATACTATCAGTCAGATCGACCGTCCTATCCTGCACACTATCGACACAGTCAGACTGATTTAACTGAATGGGAAGAACATCAGCAGCACCACAATCAATACAATAGCACTGGAGTGCCAAGAGGTCATCCAATGGAACGACGAAGTGCAGGCGCTGCTGACAGAGAAATATCAGACCGATACAATTATAGAAATGGTAATGTCAGAGAGAATGGAGACTGGGAAGATCGTGAGGAGCGGCCGCGTACAGGAAGGTTAGTGACTTGATTTGATTGTAAAAATAAATTGATTGATTGTGAGGATATGTGTTTGTTTGCAGTAGGCGTCCGGAAGGGAGGTTTAGTGACTCTGCAAGTGTAGTATCGACAGCTGTTCTCAATCACTACTCTGGCTATCATAGGCGTCCAATCAATAGGGTAAGTTGAAGGTGATGGTTGATTAATTGGCATCGTCGTGTGCTGCTCTCATATAGTTGCATGCGAATTAATACACGAAATGGTTTGTCGCTAAACATGCATTTTCAAAATATTGTCACCTATATTATAGAAGTGGAGCTTGTTTTAATCTTACCTATTGCCTAACAGTTTATAATGAAACATTAATCGGATAGAGTTAGGTAGAACTGTTCTTCGCAAACCCGGCAACCTTTGTTATATTCGAAATTCGTTTACATAGTTCTTTCATTTATGACTTTGATCACAGACTTCTTGAAATAGCACCCATAATGCACATTCAAAAAATTTCCTCAGCTGTCACTAAAGGGCGAAAAATAAATGACCTCGGAGCAGAACTGTTCGTATAAGGATCTAGAAAACATCTCCATTTTGCCATCAAGAGTCTTATACCGTTTCCAAAAAGTCAATCTTTATCGAATCTATACCGAGCATGGAGTAACCACCGTTTTCGCTTAATAAGGGATCATTGTTATTTTTTTCTTTAACTTAACAACTATTTAAGAAAGAAATGGTTTCGTTAACATTAGAGCGATGTTTATTATTTCCATGATGTGTTTACTGTGTATCGCATGCAGAATGTTCAAAAACAATCCTCTATTGTTTACTTTAGAATGGCGCAATTGTCATTTCGGTCTTCGATACCATGAACATGCACAAGTCACATATTTGAGTGTGTTACTGTCATTTCATCCAAAATTTGTCTTTGAAGTTATTATTATGACACACACTTATGCCCTCCAAGAGGAGCTCATTGTAGTGCTGGTCAGACACTGATGTCTCATGTTGATTTTGCAGTTTCAGTTACAGATTTTTTTAATTATCAGCGGCAACACTTTTCGATTATTTCAATGCCAGAAGCTAGTCGTAAGTACCCTCCTTTTAGCCGTTTTCTGATCACTTAGGCTTGGCTCTTCCCAGCCATTGTCTTTTTATTTTGACAGTCCGTTTTCCAGTCAACATACCTATTTAGCTAAACGATGTTTCATTGTTTTACTGCACATATGTACATCGCGAAATGTGACTTTTTGAGTTTGACCATAGAACTACATATTTCCTTCCTCGATATAAGTACGCACACATTTTTATATGGACTCTTGCTATATATTTCCTTTTCAGAGTTCCAATCTACTATCAGCTACACTTTGTCTGGTCAAGGAGCTTGACTACCCCAGCTTAGAGGTTGTAGAACACGCTGTTCGCTGCCGCATCGATGAACTATCGGCTGAATGATGAATAAGGCGCCTGCCTTCTCGCTAACTATAACACGTTTTCGATTCTGTTTTTTTTTTTTTACTTTAATCCTGCCTGTAAACATCAGACATTAATGTAATACAATCGTTTGGCTTGATATGCTCTCAATCACAAAATACTTATATTACAACCAACACTAGCCCAACATTTTCTATTAATCCGAAAATGCGAATGAGATCAATTGTACGCAACGTGATTACCAATGAACTAAAAAGGAAACGCGTTAACAAAGAATCTTCATCCTTGCCAATTTTTTTATATAAAGAAAATTTATTTTACACATTTTTTGTATATTTTTTTATTTGAATTAACACTTATGATAATTATACACATATACCTTAAATAAAATTGTTAATTTAGTGCAATCGATTATTAACCCATTTTAGAAATCTCTATAATACTTTGTTGTCAATGTTTAAATATAAAATAATTATGTTAAGTGCCCGTGAGATATCAACTCGTTTGTTTTGATTTAGTTGCGTAGGTTTACTATCTGTTATTTAACTGCGTAGTTTGTACTTATTTAAAAACTAATTAACTAAGAAAAAGATTTATGGTCGATAGATGATGATTTAATTGTCCTTAAATTGTTGCCGCACAAAGCAAACAAAACTATAAATGCATAAGGGTATGTGTTCGAGATTTAAACGAAATAACGTCCACTAAGTTTCTGAATTCATTTCATGTAAAGACAGCAAAACAGAAGGAGATGCATGAATAGCTTAAAATTGTTATCGATTAAATCGATTAACTAAACAATGTATACTAAGTCTAACAAACATATAGAATTTCCTGCTAAAAAACAATACGAAACAAACAATTTGTTACAAAACTAGTGTATAAGCAGACAAAAATGCAAAAAAAAAATATAGAAGAAAGATACTAATTATTTATTTTAAGTAATGCAGCAAAAAAATAAAAAATCGAATAATTTTTAACAAACATGGTGTGTTTCACTATTTTTAAAATGTGGTTACAGCAAAATACTAGCGGCGAAAAGTATTTTGAATTTTTCCGCTTAGATACCAAATGTGTAGAAACTATCAAAGCTACACAGAGAAATAAGCAGTTGGACCTACCTGTTTTTATTAAAACAATTATTTGAATGAGATATCGGTTACAATACGAAAGTACAGTCTGAAGCGAAAGTCACGTCTGAATTGGGTTTGAGAATTGGGAAGTCACCGCTTACAGTTGGAGATTTTATGACGAATCTGTATTGGTGAATTGACAGGTAGATGTCGCCCGTGGAAATTTAAAATTGTTTTGCAATGTATTTTCAAGTTTATCATCAACGTCGTGAAACCAAGTGACTCCGATTTTATATAGAAAATATAGTCTAGAATAGGTTATGGGGCTGTCTAGAAAGACGCACTTTGTCCTTTGTATTGAGATTAAATTGGGTTTTGGTTTTCCAAAACTCCAGGAAGCAAATGATGATAACGAAACGTCTTATACTTATATCGCTATGAAAATGTAACGCACTATATCACAAGCAAGAGATAAAAATACCCAGTCTTTGGTGAGAACTTCCTAATTCTTGCAATATATTTTTTTAGTGATTTTAGACTGGTTATGCTACTTACTGATGTGCTTAATTAAAGTAAAGCGTCAGTAAAAATTGTGATACAAAGGCACGTTGTTCGTCGGCTTAAGAACAATTGCAAATATGTACTACCATATGCTGGTCAGACAAACAAAGCGACAAGCAAATTGCTGATGGCAACTTTCATGGCACGACAAAGCAGTAAGTAAAGGAGCCAATTAGTACCCGTTCGGAACTTATGTGGTGTTCGATTGTGCTTCTTCAGATTCGCTCTCAGATTTCAGATTTCGTGTGTCTACTGTCTAATCGAATGTTTCCATATAAAATTTAACCAATGAATGGATTCAAATCGCATAAATATCAACAAAAATACATTTTAACAGCAAGTTGTTATTTAGTAAATACGTTTTGAATGACCTTCCACTTCCTGTATTATTACATCGCAAACACTTTTGAAAAAGCTTAATTCTTACAAGTTGTTCACCGTTGGTTAGAATCAATCAACTTCTTAACAAATGCATTCTCTTTCTTTTTTTTAAGCACTCGTTTCCAGTTATAGAAGAGGTAGAACTATCAAATTTCCCACTGGTTGAAATGTTCTAAAATAATTGTTAAAGTGCCCGCAGACTGTTTATTATATGTTACACAAATTTTCAACAGTTTTTGAGTTTCATTTGTTAAAAAAGCACCTGTTGAATTGAGCTTTTGGCCCCTCATGAAACGAATCGAGCGCTCATATCGAATAACCTAAGATCTCCCAAATGTTTAGCCCTTAGTTGCATCTGTTTGGTTAGTGTTATGTGGACTTGGATAAAAGAAAGAACAAGACAAATTTCTACTTTACAATATAATTATGATTTTATTTTTTACTGATATTTATACATATTTATATAAGGATAATAACCAACATATAACATTAATATTCGCACTGTATGTATACACTGATTGCATTTTATAAATGCCCAAACTTGTTTAAGTTATCCCACAATAAAAATTAATTAACAATCAATATTTATGCATGTCGTTTGACAGACTATATGTTTTATACAACAAATAATATTTTAAATTACGTTTTGTTTATAATTTTCTTTCCTCTGTCCTCTTTAAAGAGGCTCACAGTAATCGTCCTCCTATATTACCGAGTCTACTCTCGTTGCTAATCATGCTTTATGTTTGAATTTAATTGATATTTAAGCATCCTGCGTGAAGGAGCGCATTTCTCTATTAATTGACCCTAGGTGATACGTAATACATACATATAATATATGTATTTATTTATATTCGTCTCATATTATATCTTCCATAATATATAGTGAATGTTCAACTCAAAGCGATTGTACTAAACCAGACATTTACAAGCGTATATAGACAATATCTAGTGTAAACAAATCATAAACATAAGTATATATTCGTTAAGTAGTTATCTAGGTTAGAGGTACGCTATTTACTACTGACAATCGTTTGCGAAAGCCCTTCTTTGGTTTTTGTATATTGCAAGCGAAAAAAATTAATTTGTGTTCTAAAAACTAATGGACTGAAAGCCTTATTCGTGTGAAATGAAAGCTTCAATATTATATCGAATAGAATTGCACGTTTCCCGACTAGAAACAAAATCAATTTACAAAAAGATTCATATTTGGTTTGGAATCAAATAATAAACAATTAAAAATATCCATTGCGAACAGTTTTTGTTAATAACTTTTCCAGCGATATGTTACGATTTTTATTTGCTAGATTTTATTTTTAAATATAAGTAATATTTATTTAATTAGATAACTTTTACGATAGTGTCTGTGTGCATGATACATTGCAGAACTTTTATTCCATTTTGCTTCTTAATATTGTCAACAGTCACGAATGCACAGTATTAGTGTACAACAAATATATTTTATATATATGTGGATAAATGTACATTTAAAAGTTAAATATGTTTTAAGTGCGTAAATAAATGCAATTTCTTTTCTCGTTTATATGTTTTTATAAATCATTTTATTGTTCAACATATAGGTATATTTCTTCTGCTTTAATTTAACTAACAACTCAATGAAACATAACATTTATGGTATATAGTTTATTTAGTTTTTATGAGTAAGCAACAATGGTTGGATTATGTGATATGCCTTTACCTTATAGATACTCCTTGGTTGTGGTTTGAGATTTGATATAATAATAATAATAATTTATATATATATTATGTATATTCTAAAACATTTAGATATATAACAGTTTTGAAGTCCTTAGTACTTAATATTAATAAATAAATATTTACTACTCATTTACGATAATTTACAAATCATCACCGAGACGGTGGATTTCATCCAACATAAAATCGACATCCTGTTCGGTAACGGCTGCCGACGAGATAATTGATCTAAAGAAATTTGGTCGACGGTCATCGGGCTGATAGCCAACCATCAGGCTGCCTTTTTGCATCATGCGTCCCTTGATGATGGGGCACATCTAGATGAAGAAATATACAAGTATAGTGTTATTAAATGTAGACAAAGAAAAGGATAGTAAATGTTAAATAAACATCCCGCCTACGTGTTTAATAAATAACAGGATACGGTGGCCTTCAAATTATAGTTAGTATAGAAAATTTAACATTTGCACGTCAAAAATTTACTTTATGGACTACATGTGCTCGATGGCAATACCTATCCCCAACCGTGCGCACATTGCTTGTGCACTCGGTATAGCATTTGGCTGCCTTAAAGCTACGATTACACGTGTCACTTTAGCTGACGTCACAAAAATTCTCTCATTCGGTTGTCACTCGTGTGTCTTTCAGACTATTCACATTATTAAAGAACTATTCTCATGAGAGCCAAATGCGAAGAAATTTGGTCGTAATTCGTAGTTTCTGACATTTGATTCACATGAAAACATTTTTTAGTTGCAGACACCAGCGATTCAGTTTCACTTTTAAAAGTTAAGCTCGCACTATTTTTCCTTCGTGGGTTTGTGGATCGCGACTGTATTATGTGGATCAGCGCTGCCGAAAGTACTACAATAGGCGTACTGAGCATCCTATAGAGAAATGTAAAAACAAGTAAAACTAGTTAAATCAAAAACTAGTTTGAAAAAAAAAATGAATTTTTTGATGTTTAGTTAAGATTTTGTGTGTTCGAATTTGTTAACAACCTTGCCGCGGCTTCTCACGCTGATTTTTAAACGAACAGTTTTTCTTGAATTTGGCCAAAACGTTGGAAAGTCGATTTTGAAGGGCGCAAAGTTAGCACATTTTGATAAAAAAGTTTTATCATTTGGACGTTGTGCTCAATTCTGTAACTTGTCATGGTGATTTGGCATTAGCGACTGAATAATAAGCACCAGATAAGGCAGATGCCACCAAAACAACATGGCTGCCACAGGCTGCCAACATCAACCCGTCCAATTGGAAAAAAAATAATTTTCTTAATTTTTGTTTTGTACGGCAGCCCTGATGTGGATTGTGAATAAAGTGTGACAGTTCGCGGCATAATTTTCAATTCGCGGATAAATTGCGGTAATTGTAAATTTCGCTATTCAAATCAATTAAGACTCAGTTTTTTTTTTAGATTAGATGTTAGATTAATTAAATATAAGGTTTTTGTGGCAGAACAAACAACAATTTTCAATTCAAAAATGCAGTTACATTGATTTGATCGCTATTCGCTCTCATGTGAATAGTCCCTTACTTATTGTTTTTGAAGGAGGATGAAACGATTAACAGATTCTCATTCAATAGGGACGTTCAAGTATCTAGTTTGGTAAGTCTGACAGCTATCTGACTAGATGTATCTCGGTAGATTGACTGAAATCGGTCATATGTTTCAGTTGACGTTTATGGAGGGGTAGCCGACGAATCTAGTCAAGAAATTCGAGACTGAGTCCCAAGTTGACAGTTCGCAAATGTTGCTGACGTGACGTTCCCCACCAATCTAGATTTTGCGTTACTTCTAGTCCAGACCAATCTAGTCGACTTAAGATAACTAGATTTTTGAATGTACCCAATGGAGTGCCCTGTTTTGACACCACTGTGCTGTACGGCTTCAGTGTACAACCGAATGTCAAGTTAATAGAAATAAAATTGTTCTTAACCTTAAATTGAAAATGTACTTACCTTGGCAAGTTCCTGTTCCTTTTTGCTGTCATGTGGAATTCCCCTCAGCCTCTTTGGCACATACCAAAACGAAACATTTACGCACTCTGGCTCCATAATGAGATGGAATCGATCGGATTGCTCCCTGATGCGCTTCACTTGGTATTTCGTCAAATCCATAAGCCGGTCCTGTTGTCGCTCAAAACCTTCGGTACCCTTGGAACGCCACTGCAGCCACAGCTTGAAGATGTCGTTGTGTCGGCCGCACTGTATCACCTTATCGCCAGTGTCATAGCTGATATCGTACTGTTTGTCAGTCATGAACAAGTACTCAGCGGACATTTGGTTGCAGCTGATTAAAAGGCCCTGGGGGGTGAAACAATACAATACGAGGGTGTCAACATTTATTTACTTTTAAACACTTTAAAACAGATTTGCCTCCCGGGGATAATCCCCTTGTTCACTTGATTGGCCTAATGGTGCCGGGCATTACGTGCCTTCTGTCGAATTTCCCATGATCATCTTGAAATTTTCTAACATCGTTTCGTACTTATTCGCTGAACTTTGGCAGTGTACGTTTTAGCATCGCCCAAAAACAATTCAAATTTAAACTTTCAGGCAAAATTTCGGATTTAGTTGGGGGATGCCGTATTTTATTTGGCGAATAAGATTGATAGGTTTTTTTTTTACTTTGTAAATTCGTCTCTGTAGAGACTTCGCATGTCCTTATCGCGTAGAATTTAGTACGAGACTTTCTATCCAATCCACCCTTAAAAAAACAAGCAATTCTCGCAGCCCTCTTTTTAGAGGAGCACATAGCTAGCCACACCACTTGGCAGCTATAACACAGGGAAATTTTAATTAAAAATTCCTTGAATAACATTTCCTCTTACAAAGGAGGCAAAAATGTCGAACACAACTGTGGCCAGTGGTAACATATTGCAAATATGTTGTCATGTAGAAGAAAACTGCTGAGAAATGCTTTTTGCTCGGCTATAACAGCCCGTTGGCGCTTCATTCTGTATGCCAGAGATACATAGGTAGATTGGCATTCTAAGAACAAAGATACTTTGAATACCATCAGAAGCTGTTTAACTCGTTTGGGGGGTATTTTTGTTGTAGTCAAAAAAAGGTATACTTACATCTTCCTTGAAGTGGATAGTTGAACACTGCAAGAGGGCGCCCATGAGCTTGTGTGGATTCCAGGTTACCGAATCGGCTCTGAAACGTAAACAATTAATTTGTGAAATTAATATTTTTCTGCTTAAACAACCACAGGTGCTAATTAATTGAATACAGCTACAAAAGGGGGTGGAATAATTGATTTCGAAATATCAAGGGGTTGCGGCACAACTTCCAGTACCATCTCGCAGTTTGGGTGGAACTTGTGTGCGAGTGTTTAAAATTGAAGAGGGCTGTAGATAAACATAAACATCCCTTTGGGAGCTATTTATGGTTTGGTGATTGTTTGCCGAAATCATGAACAGACACAAGGGGTGGTTGCTCACCCTCTGACTTATATTGTGTCTCTGAGGCTGCTTGCGTTATCTTATTTGTTCAGCGAGTGTCACTTTTTCCTTAGTCGTTTGGTGACACCCCATCCAATGGCTGAAAGATGATGCGGCCGGCGTGCGGTGCAGATGACATCGGCAGTTTAGATCATAACTAAATGAAAGACAATCTGTTGTCGTCTATGACGTGAACAGTATTTATGTATTTATGTGCTTAATGAAATCTTTATTCGGTTACCGGAGTGAGGGCTATCTCAAGTGCGAATAAGGGGTACCTATTAAAAGTAACTTTTACGGAAATTCCTTTTAGCTGTGGTTGTACACCAAATAATGAAAGTTCTTTTTATATTTTTGACGAATGTTTAGGTAAATTGTATACTTAGTGTATGGTGTATACTACCTGAGGATAGTTGCTTTTAGAATTTTAGCCATGTTGTTCTATATTCATAGCTTTTCTCTATACTGGTTCCAAATAATGCGAAACTTTTCTACAACAATGGGGACGTTCAAGTATATAGTTTAATAAGTCTGACTGTTTGTCTAGATATATCTCGGTTTTGATTGGCTGAAATCGGTCATATGAGCAGCTGTTTCAGTTGACGTTTATGGAGGGGTAGCCGACGAATCTATTCAAGGAATTCCTGACTGAGTACTAAGTTGACAGTTCGCATAGTGGCTGACGTAGAAAAAGGGACGTTCCCGAACAATCTAGTTATTGCGTTCAGGTTACATCTTATCCAGACGAATCTAGTCGACTTAAGATAACTAGATTCTTGAATGTGCCCAATTACAGGGATCCCCGGATAAGTGACCCCCGCTTTATTGCGTTCTTCGTTCAATTCATCCGAAAACTGAGCAACTAAAGCATTCCATAAAAAAATGTACAGTACTTTTCCCGTTTGAATGCGTACTGCTTTTTCGTACCCGGTTATTTGCGCTATGCTAAAAGTAAAGCTTCTCTTTCAACTTCATACAAAATCTCCCGGTTAAATGCATACCTATAACAAAAGCATTGAACATTTTTTGTGCTTACAGCTTTGATAAAATAAAAGACAGTTGTCAAATCAATTGTCAAATTGACATGACATAAATGTTTACAGTGCGCCAAAATAGACAAAGTTTCGTGATTTAGTGCATAATAAAAACGCTTTATTGCGTTTTCAATGCAATAAAGCGGTTATCCTAATTGTAATTTTAGCTCTGTTTTCTAGGTTTTTGGTTATTTGCATGAACAAAATTTAAAAAATAAAAGCACGATGTGGGGACTCTGAAGGTACAAATAAAAAGGTTGTTTTTGCAAGTGGCCATCGGCATTAGGATTCTGCGTCGATGGATCCACGTACAAACGTTATTCCCAGCACCCAGCTCAAGATGAAAATGCGCAGAAAAGAACGAAAACAAAAGTAGTCATCAGCAACTCTTGACCAGTCGAGCTGTACTCCAGTATTTAACAAAAAACTATTTTAATGTACAACCACCTGAGGAAGGAAACATGTCTGCATCTTGCTTAAGCCATCGACCAAAGCCATCGGATTGTGTATTTTTCAGCTGTCCTTGTACACAGTTTTCACTAGTACACTGCACGGCAGACGGCACATGTTACCTACCCTTAAAAACTCGAAATCACTTCCCAAACAACATTTTTCACACACTCAGGTGTTTAGAATACACCTCGGGATTAGTAAGTCAATATTATTTAATGCACAGCAGCAGGCCAGGCATCCTTTACCCTCATAAAATCCAAATAAGTGGGTAATTTATTTCATTACAAATTCCTTAATCCTTATGGCAAACACACCGAAATGAAATGCTTTTGCCAAGAGCGAAGCATCAATCACATTACAGGGGTGGTTTTATTAGAGTTGAGTAAAACTGAAAATACAATTAGCGGCACAACGGCGCATATACCCACCACTCCGACCCCCATTTCAGTTTAAAGTTGAAATGCATTTAATTTATGCTTAATCTTATCCCATAAAAAAAACTAGAGAGATCCTTTAATTGAATTGCTTTGCGGTGGCCACAGTATCGTGTATGCACTCGTAACTGAGGGAGGTGACTGAACGCATTAGCCAAATCCCACTTAGTGAAGATGTATTGGCATATTGCGGTGCGGTGGACTCAGTGTTCGTCTGTGTAACCAGCACAAAACCTTTCAAGAAAGCTCAATTCCGCCATGGATTACCATATCCATCAATTCAACAAAGGGTGTCCCATCCATTAGAAGGGCTCAGTCTCTAATGCATCTAAACCACTAATCTCACTATTTTACAACGCACTCGCTGGGTGTCGGTAGGCATTGTTTCAGAATCGATTTTCAAAATCATTAGTCTCGCACCGATGCACATTTCAAAGTTCGAAGAATACAAGTCCAAATGCAAAACATTGCTGGAAGTTTATGTCGGCGAACACCACACAATGCCGACCGATGACAAATCATCCGTCAGCAACAGCATAATTTTTGGGAAAATTACTTAACAACAACCCTCGCATGTATGGCTCGTGTTGGATACTGTTTTTGATTAGATGGCAATTACTTGCAGACTTTGCTGTGATTTATGAGAACACTTATTCTTGTGGACAGACACATTGTTCGTCAGGATATAGCCGCAATTTCGCTGCGGGCTATTGACCATCTGTGTTTGCAATTTTCAAAGAGTTTTTCCTTCGTATTATATTTTGTCCTTGACAGGTCTTTTTTTTACATACGTATTTCCAAGGAATACAACAATAATAATAAAAAACGGATTTATCAATCACTCACCTTTCAACGCCTGTCAATCTTGGCTGACGATACTTGCGTGACAAAAGTAGACCTCCACCCCAAGCCGCCTGTTGGAGAAAGATTAAAAGAAATTGTTTTTCAAGTTAAATATAAATGTTAAAGTAGCGGATAAGTAAAAAATGTAGTATATGTATTTTAGGTATTTTTATTTTATTTTTATTTCCAAAATGCTTGCTAAGCTCTAGGAATTGATTCTTGAGCCACAACCAATTTGATACTAACTGCAATGTGGGACAAAAGATCGACAGCTGACAGTCAACATTTTTTTCAAACTGGCAATTTTGGAAGTTTTCGAGCTTCGTTCTCAGCAAAGCAAAGTAAAGTAGGTTTTTCAGCACGCAATTACAACAACAACAGTGAGTCCTCGAAGTTGATGTAATTGCGTGCTTTTGCTTTGCTTAGATCAAAGCTCAAAAAAACAGGCACAATAAAGGCTCGCCATACATTTAGAAACCATTTAAAGAGGGTCCTTACTTTCTGTACGTTGAGTTTTTTTTTTTTTTTTTAACCAGGATAAATATTTCACTGCGCTGGCTTGATGGTCATGTTGCACGTTCGGAATTGAAGGTACGCGCACAGGAACTCTTGGGTATATTTTATAGATAGATACAGGTACTTTACCAAGAGGGTCTTGTACATACTTCCATTCAAGTCCATCGTTGCGGGGTATATAGACATATAGTGTATTCAAGAGCAAATAATAAGAAAAAGTTATGGCCCGAAGGCACAATACACAACCATGTGGAACACTATCAATTTTTGGGTATAGGGTTTCGAACTATTGTCGGGAGTATGACTTAATAGTCTCATTTCAGCTTCAAATATATAGGAACGAGCTACACTGAGGCAATTCTTTCTCGATGCCGATGCCTCTCAGTGCAATAGTGCAATACACGGTCTTGTCTACGTATAAAAAAATACGTATAATTCTCTTTGACCACTTCGAGTAAATGCCAGAATGGAATGGCTGCAGTGTCTCAGACAGAAAGTATTTACGGGTCGGGAGCACGTTAAGTAAGTAGGAAGTATCAAGTGCCTGTAAACGAGCTATACATTATTGGAACTAAGTCCATTTTACATAGAAAACAGAAGACATACTCCGTCACGAATTACACGATTCATCTCCTTGTTTTACGAAAAAGCAAAGCAGCACGACAGCTGCCTTAAAAATAGCAGTACAACTTAAGCAGTCAGTCCTTAAACATGATCAGTTGTCGATTCTATACATTTTCTGGGATGTTCAAAAAATCATTGAAAAAAATTTAAATTAAGGATACAATTTTCGTAAAGGTGATTGACGATCTCCTCACCTCTCTGAGGCAACTTCTCATTTCTGATCAAAACTGGTCTTATGTATTTAAACTATTTTTTTATTGAATCAATTTTATTGGTTTGGTTACGCAACTTAATATGATTTCTCTCTCATTATTTTTTTACCGCTAAGGAATTTTAACCGTCTATATGCTACATATTAGTCCCACAAGGTACAAGGATCTAAATATACTCGATGCACTCATTTTTAGTTTGTTCATTAACGATCTTTCGCGTGCCGCTATAAGCTCTTTCGTTCTTTCTATGTAAGCTGGCGGAGATTAGCGATGATCACAAATTTCAATAAGGTCGAAATATAATTGCTTACAAAACTAAGCTTAATTACTTCCGGAACGAGAGAGAAGTGCATGGAGACACCAAGTCATAGGGTTGTGCATACATTAAGTGAAAGTGTATATTCCCGCAGGGCCCCAGGTTCTTGAAAGAAACTTTCTATTGCGTGTGAATACAAATTTAATTCGTCAGATTTACTGGAAACTTGTTAGGTAAGTACTCAGGTACAGTACTTGTTGTTCACTTAAGGACTATTCATAGGAGAGAAAATTTCTAACTGCGAGCAAGGGCATATTCGTAGTTTCTCACATTTCAATCACATGAAACCTTTTTTTCAGCCGCAGAGACTCACGAATCAGTTTCATTGTCAAAGGTTGTTAAACTCGAACGAAGTTTTCATTCGTGGGTTTGTGGATCGCGACTGTATTATGTGGATTGTGAATAAAGTGTGACAGTTCGCGGCAAGAATTTGCAATTCCCGGAAAAATAGCTGTAGGTAATCGTAAATTTCGCTATTCAAATCAATTGACAAGAAGTTTTTTTTAGATGTTAGATTAATTAAATATAATTATTTTTTTATGGTAGAACAAATAACAATTTTCAATGCATAGATATAGTTAAATTGATTTGTTTGCAGTTCGCCTATTGGCAATTCGCTCTCATGTGAATAGTCCTTTACATACACCCTTGTGTTTAATTCCGACCGCATTTGTGTTCATGCGGACTTCAAAATTTGGTGTGCTCAGTTCGCTTTATATTGGGCACATCTAAAAATCAATTGCTCTCGACTAATGTCACCTGAACGCAAAAACGGTAAAGTCATTTTTCCTACGTCAGTCATATATGTGAACTGTCAACTTGGTACTCGGTCACACATTTTTCTTAATAGTCGTCGGCTACCCCTCCATAAACGTCAACTGTAGAAGCCGTTCAGGTGACCGATATAAGCCAATCAAAACTGAGACACATTAAGTCAGACAGCTGTCAGACTTACTGAACTAAATACTTGAACGTTCTCACTCACTTTCGTACTATTTTTGGGTTTTATTTTACATTAAATATTCTTTAAAAAAACACTTCACTAATACTCTATCTATCTACTAATAATTTTGTTTAGTCTTCGGGTGAAATTTAACGAAAAATGGCGAAGTTTTCAATACAAAACTGTGGATTGTGATATACACAATATTTAGCAAGGAGGCTAAGTATAATTTTAAGTAAGGCAGACTGTCTTTAAGAGAATATACCCGAATTATTGTTATTTTTTTCACACCACCACCAACATTTTTAATATTACAAGGAAATGATTTAATGAACGAATTTTTGTATAGAACAGTAGTTCAAGAGAAAGTACTTGATTTGTCCTAAAAATAAAAGAAAACGTCACACAAAGAAATGGTTGTCAAATGGTTCCTTTACTTTTAAATCTTACGAATTTTTACGAATTTTTACTCAATGCCGTTCCTTAACTCAAAAAAATCGTAAAAGATCGAAGCGTCAGCAAGGGAGCAAGATATTAAGCCCGAATGACACTACATTTTTTCATCATTTTTATAATGTTGAAAAGTCTGCGGTGTGTAGAAGAGACTAAAAAGTGTAAAAGAGACTAAAAAGTGTATTACGAAAGAGGTAGCAATTTTTTGCAAGGCAATCGCAAATTTTCAATAAAATTTATTTTTAAATAATCTTGAAATGTCAAAAAAAGCTGCCAGCAGCTGAAAAATTGTGAATTGAATATGCATTTAATGAATTTTTTTTGACGTGTCTACAATCCACATTAATAAAGTTGGTGTGTACCCACTCCTAACGGGAATTTTCCTTCTAATTTTTCGTACTGCTCTAGTTTCATTTTAATAGCAGAAAAAATGCAAAAAAAAATGTTGTGTCATACGGGCTAGGGACGTTCGGATTCCTAGTCTAGTAAGTCTGACAGCTGCTGACATGTAGTTCAGTTTTTATTGGCCCAGAGTGGTCGAGTTATTAGTTTTTGCAGTTGGCGTTTAAAGAGGGGAAGCCGACAAATCTATCAAGAAAATCCTACCTGCATTCAGTTGACATTTCGAAAAACTGTCAGTCACCTGACAATTAACGGATGATTTGAAATTTGTTGTCCTCTTTCGCATGCGAGTGCATGTGTCTTCCTTTCCTGCGTTTTAAAATGGTATCAATAGGCGGCAAAATAAAATTGAATGATTCTTTTCAAAAGTGGCGACGAAATTCTTCCTCACTGTAAGAAGAGACAATCTTGCTATGTAGATTTATATCAACTAATTTTGTTAGTAAATTCGCAAATTCTTCGAGTTTATCAGACATTTAACGATACCACTTTTTTGAATTTTTGATGGATTACTACAAAAACGTTGCCTAACTTTTTCGTAAGTGTCTCTCTCTGAGACAGTTAGCCCCAACACTGTCCTTTTGACATAATCTTTTCCATTCTTACAACAAAACTAAAAAAACAAACCTTATGTGGTGCGCTATTTATTATTTAATTTATTCTACTTACATCGACATGCATCCAGCAGTTGTGACGCTGACAGATGTCTGCTACTTCATTGAGTGGATCGAAAGCTCCCAGAACTGTGGTGCCTGCCGTCGCATTCACAAAGAAAGGCACGTGCCCCTTCTGTTTTCGTTCCACAATAAGTCGCTCCAACTCTTTGGTGATCATACGCCCATTTTCATCAGATGGCACCATGACACAATTGTCTGTGCCCAGACCGCAAACAGCAGCACACGACTTCACCGAGTAATGACACTGGTCCGAGGTGAACATCACCAACTGGCCGGGCAGAGCACCAGCTCCATGCTCTTTGTAGCCGGGGAACATCTTGTGTCGGGCAGCCAAGAAAGCGTATAAGTTGGAAATGGATCCGCCAGGAGCAAGAATCGAATCGCCGCCATTCCATCCGATGATCTCGCGCATCTTTGTCAAAACCACATTCTCCATCAGGATGAACACAGGAGCAATCTCATACGTGAACATATTCGTGTTGGCAGTTGCAGTCAGCCACTCGCCGGCCATCGAGATCAGATCCAGTCCGTTCGACAGTTGATTGAAGAAATGAGGATGTCCTGTCAAAGAATAGAAAATCGAAAATCAATGGAACACGAAAAAGGAAACAATTTCTCGCCATATTAGCTGCGACGAACATCCAAGACAAATCATTTGTATTACAGAGAATGACGAGGGTGGCAGTACCATCGTATTCAGTTTGCAGCAAACAGCCCGGAATAATCCTCGGGAATTCTTCGTTCCTTCTCGAGAGAGATAGAAAACGAACTAATCTCCAATTGAAGGATGCTGCGAGTCTATACAACACATTATCTACTTTGTGTATGGGATATAGGAGGGATAATTATTGTAGCAAAAGACAAGAGATTGGCAGTAATCCTTGGCGTTGGATAGAACTAAGCTTGACAGACGGGTCCACTGTTAGAAATTATTTTTAATGGAGCTGTGCGGTGTAATTTAATAGTTCTTTCACTTTTAAGCCCTCAATATAGATGGGCGGGATTACGTTGCGCGAAAGTTCCCAAGTAGTTTTGTACACATATGCCTGTGCAGTTGCTGTTCGTACAGGCCATGAAACATTTAAATGTTCATCTCACGCTCGAATGGGAGAGAAAAATGCTCAAAAATACAAAAAGCATCTAAAACAATGGGCGCACTCGAGTATGCCTCGTTGGACGGGCAACCCCTTTCGAACGCATTCCTGCGTAAATCAATTCCCATATGGTCCATCCGGGACGTCTGTCGTCACTCCTGATGTGATATAGTTGGCGCAGCAACTTTTATTGATCAGTAGTCAAATTTCAATTACCTATACCAACTAAAGGTGGCCAGATAATCAAATGCTCATTTATTGCAGCTAATAGGAAGGAAAAACACCCAGCGGCCGCGACCATCTATCCCAGGGAATGTAGAGACAAACAAACAAAAAAGATTTGCCCTCTCCCAAAGGGTATGGCAATGTCAATTCACATTTTGGGTGCCATAAGTCGTGTGATTAAAATCCCATTGAAGAGGAAAATCTCCCTCTTGCGCTATTGCCAGCTTGGCAGGTGCTGGGGTGGGGTTATACAATGCACACTTCCGAATCCTTTTTGATGGAAGACATTGGGGTCCCATATATAAACGTATAGACGAAGGGAATCCCTGTGTGTGTTCTTTTTCCCAGCTTCATCCGTTGAGGAACATTTGCAAATTGAAATGTTGCCACAGATGGAGAATGTCGAGTCGACCTTCTCTCCCTTTGTGTGTTTCCTTCGGCCAGGCTATACTATATGTTGAAGGGGGATCAGTGCAGCGAGTCAGAAAATAACAACGGATTTTGATTAAAGCTCCCTTTATAGAGTATCCTTGCATGAGGAGACAGAACTAACAAAAAATATATAAAGAGGGCTGATGGAACACACACACACCCCCACACAATGTGCGGGATTGAATTTTATGAGAGATTATGGATCATAAATGGTTTCATTCTTTTAGATACTTTTAACAAGGATTTTCTTTCACAGTTAGCCCCCTTGCATGAGCGTACACAGAGATATATTCATTTGAATGTGCGTTTTGTTCATTGCAGAAGAATGACGTTGGGCTTTGTGCTTGGTTTAGTGTTTACCTCTCAGATTGAAAAACAACATACTTAAGAGCCGACTGAAATAACCCGGTCTTTGATAAGCAAGTCAAGTGTGAAGATCTTGGAAACAATCAAGTTGACGAACTTGAACAATAACAACAGAACGAGAATGAGAAATGATCCGAGTTTCTAAATGGGTCTAATGTTACATCTTTTGATCAACTATGGAGTGTTGAGCTGAGTGTGGCAAAGTCTGACTGGGTAAGGTACTGGCAGTAATAATCATATGCCAGGTTCCACTTTCTCAAAAAACTGGAGCACCAATGCTAAGCCAGATTTAATATTCTTCATAAAATAATATTGAGTATTAAAACATCAAATTCATCTTCGTATGATTCGATCTCTAATAAAGTATTGAAAAATATTTCGTACTATGTTTCTGATATCTTGATGTATATTTTTAATCTTAGCATACAAAAGGGAGTTTTTCCAGTTGCTCTTAAATTAGCAGTTGTTATTCCATTGCATAAGAAGCAAGAAGCTACTAGTCTCAATAACTACCGACCTATTTCGCTTTTATCTGTCTTTTCTAAAGTTTTTGAAAAAGGTATGAAATCTAGAATGTTGTCGTTTTTTGATAAATATATATTTTTAGTGATTCCCAATTTGGTTTCAGAAAAGGTAGATCAACAGAAGAAGCTGTTTTACAAATTTGTGGTGAGATTATAATAGCCTTAATGAATCAGAGGTAGCTATTTCACTCTTTATTGATATTACTAAGGCCTTCGACATGGTAGATCATGCTTTGCTACTCCAAAAACTGTATAGGGCAGGTTTTAGAGGATCGGTTTATGACTGGTTTCCATCTTACCACAAAGGGTTAAGGTTCGGGATAGTTTAAGTTCGGAAAAATGTATAAACATAGGCGTTCCTCAAGGTTATGTTTTGGGCCCTATTCTATTTTTAGTTTTTGTAAATTCACTTTTCATTCGACGTTTTATAGGCAAAATAACAGCTTTTGCTTATGACACTGCTTTATCATACTCCGATAAAAACTATTTTAATTCTATTGTTGCTGTCAATAATGACTTGGAAATTCTGCGCAAATGCTTTCTCAACCATAAACTGATTATAAGTGATAAAACTAAATTAATGATGTTCAACATTCGTGGTTCTATCTGTGAAGATATGGTGTTGACCTATCATTCACCTAGTTGTCCCAAATAATATAATCTGTCAAATATGTGCACGCAAGCCTTCCTACAATTCCAATACAATATGTTGTGATGGTTGCTTTAACATTGAACGTGTTGACAATTTTAAGTATTTGGGTGTGATATTGGATAGCAGGTTAAGCTGGAAAGATCATACTTTTAATTTAAAACAATACTTAAATAACGTTTTAAGACAGATTTATCATCTTAGCCTTTATTGTAGCCAGCATATTTAAAGGCTAGTTTACAATGGTTTATTTAAATCTAAGCTGCAATATGGTTTAACCTGTTGGGGTGGTACTCACTCTAATAAAACCCAACCTTTGCTTACTAAACAAAAGCATGCTATTCGTATTTTATGCAGAGTAAACCGCAGAACTCACAGCTTTGAGTTATTCAGAAACCTTGATGAACTCCCACTTAAACATCTATAGGTCACCGCGCCTCGTTTATTCAATAATTTACCCTTAAGTCTAATATGCGAGAGACGCATAGCAGTTTTCTTAACTAACTCAAAATCAGTACTTTTTTCATTTAATTATGAGGAAATAGATTCACTACTAAATGTAATAGTTTGATTTTTTAATAATTTATAACATTGATCCCCATCAATATAAACTCATTTACATAATGATTTTAAATATAAGGGCACATCCACCTCTTGTCTTTTGACAATGGAATGTTCCTAACAATTTCATTGAACCTTAAGGCACGTTTTGATATTATATATATATTTTTTTTCCACTGTTAGTAATATGAAACATATGTAACTTTAACTTCTTACATGAAATAAAGTTCAATAATAATAAAAAATATCGACAAAGAATGTATCCTTCCTAAATTTTTTAATTTTATTTTTTCTCTCTGTCCCTCCGCTAAATGGAATCGAATACTTGCGTTCTCAGTCCCATCAGTTAAAATATTTAGTGGATATAAGGGGGCTGACGTATTCGGAACCCATCCATAGACAGGGTTTTGTGTTGGAAAGGAGTTGGTGACGGGAGAACTCATAATTGGTCATCTATTACAACGGTTAGATTTAGTAGTACCTACGCAGCAGAATTGTACAACAATTTTAGACTGGGCACGTGAGAAGACGTTTTATATACAAAAAGCTCTGAAAAAAACCTTTTTATGTGAATTCCCAAAGACGAAACGTCACTTCGAATCTACATCTCAATATTCTTCGGATCGGCCAAATAAGCCGCAAACTGAGATCAATGCAAGCCTCAGTATTATAGAAGTACAGACCTTCCGAACTAACAACAATTGACTGAAGCAGGTGGACCAAAATACAAAGCTTCAATCGTATGTCGCAATAGATCGTCTGAATTTCGCGGGTCGCCTTGTCTGATGTTGAGTGAGAGTCTTGCACCTTCTGTGGGTATCGTTATTGCCGTTTATTAAATTATGAAAGAGTCAAAGGGGCATTTTTAGTTTCGACTCTAAATTTAAGTTGTTTACAGTGGCTAAATTTGGCATAAAAATTTCGTAAATTTAAAGTCGAGAATAAAATTTCGTATTAGCACGACGCAAAATGTTCGTATTTAGTTAAACGCTTCAAAAAAGCCAAAAAGATTATCAATAAAATGTTCTTTGAAAACCTCGACGCTAGCTCCGGAGTCAAAATACTGATACGCCGAAGGAATGCATTTCGAATGCGTTTCGTTCAGTGACTTAGTTCCTGTGCGTCCGTTCAGAACTTGCTCACACAAATGATAAAGGAATTTATTTAATTTGTATCATCAGGATAACAATTTTAAAAGCGCACTATTCTCAAAGCGTCATTATTAATAGAACAAGTGCGGTGACCAACGATTGTGCAAACAACAACTTTAAGCGAAGCTGAGACAATGGATCAATTTCTGAAGAACTGCCACCACCAACTGATTACATTCAAGTTAAAAGTTTAAAAAAAAAGTCACTGTCCTGTCAGGTTCCGAAAATAATAGCACTTAAGACGAGAGACACACAATTGTGTTGGATGAAATGATAAATACGGACTTTACACACAGAAGCGGATGAACATTTTTACTGGTTGAACGACGAAGTCAGAAACCTTTGCTTACTATAATCGTACGCCAACGCTGGTGCTTGCTTGAGAGTTAGGTTTAACAAGAGGAGATGCACTCCTATTGAATTTCTTTATTTTTAAAATTTGATTTATTATGTCAAGTTTTTTTGGTATACTACTTTGTTTGTTTATAATTTTTGATTAAATGAAAGAGAATGGATCTTATATTGATAAATGTTTTATTTAATGTCGGCAATTATGTATGGAATACAATATCAGGTAAATGTCCGCCTCTGTTAGTCTCACAAACGCGAGCCCTTTTGAGCACATTTTTCATTACATTCTCACACATTTCACGCGGTATTTCATTAATTTCAGCACGAATATTTTGTTTGAGTTGCTCAAGCGTTTCTGGTTTGTTTGCATAAACCTTGCTTTTCAGATATCCCCACAAAAAGAAGTCCGGAGCAGTCAAATCAGGCGACCGTGGAGGCCAATCAACATCACCATTTCTTGAAATAACTTGTTGTGGAAAGAGGTCTCGCAGTAATTGCATTGTAATCCTGGCTGTATGCGATGTGGCACCGTCTTGTTGATACCACATGTTAATCAAGTCCAAAGCATGAAATGGTGGCGTTTAAAAGTTTTCAATCATATCACGATATCGCTCGCCACTCACAGTTACCGTTACGCCGTTTTCATTTTCAAAGAAGTAAGGTCCAATGATTCCTCCTGACCAAATTGCACACCAGACTGTAACTTTCAATGGATGCAAACGTGACTGATGAATAATTTGAGGGTTTTCCATTGCCCAGAACCGACTATTCCGTTCCATCCATATGAAAATGTGTTCTCCCAAAAATTTCACGTAACTTTGTCATCGTCACAGTAATCGATGATTGATTTTGATAAAATGTTTTAACGATTCAAACACGTTGGTTTATCGAATATTTTTCCATAATTAATTTGCCACGTGTCTACTTCACGACTGCCAAATATGAATTGTCAAGACTAAGGTTTACCAAAATGGCGGCAAAACAAAGTAGTATACCTTCCCGGCGGACACCCTGTACCATAGATTCAACAACCACAAGATAAACTTGTTTTGCTCGCACTGAAAAAGTACCACAAAGGTACTCGGATAATCGTATACTTCCCTTGTGAATGTCTGGCAAACGTCTAACAGTACAATTTTATGAAAATTGTGTCACAAAAATGTGGTTCCATTCACGTTACCCTCAAAGTAAGTCGAATGGTACCGGTGAACCTAACCTACATAACATTTTTGTTTTTAACTCGAATAAGCAACTTTGATTTTTAAAAGGTATACATAGTAACTAGGAGAAAAAACGTGCATGTCTGAGTCGCATGTTACGTGCTCTTTATTGTTATAAATATTTAAAATATAATCTAAGTGCAACAAAAAATTTCAATTTCACTTTCGGCTGTAAATATACGGTATAGTGATTTGGCCGAATATCGAATATTCAACCACGTTCTAGGCCCAAGCGCCGAATATTCGGCAAAAAAAGGGTTAAGTGTGCAAATTGCGCCTGATAGTTCGGCAGTATTTTCGTAGATATACGAAAGCCACAATTTACCATTTATAGAATTTAAGTACATATTTACAAAAAATATTGGCCTCTATGTTCTTTTCAAGAATGATAGAGCGTTCCAACTGTTGTTGTACATGGTAAACCATGGAAATTAAGAGTACTTTGCCTACACAGATATCGCAGTTTGTTTTTCATTTTAAGGCCGAGTGTGTGTACACAGCTGCAACCTAAAAGGCTGAGTGCTGAGTCGGTATTCTGTAAGGCGAAACGTTAAAACGTTTTCGTGTGCACGATGAAATTTGCTTGTGTAACATAGGGCAAATCATTCATGCGCACAAAAACGTTTGATCGTTTCGCCTTACAGAATCTGAACCCTGGATTTGCCTCAAATATATTTTTTGTCTACCTTAGGTTAGCACCCGAAATCCAAGTTGTAGTTTTTTTATTGCCTTCCACTAGTAATGGCTTACATGATGTATTTTTGTTTTTCCGTGCGAGTTCACATAACTTTAGCATATTCGGATTAGAGATGCCGCGAATATTCGGCCCCTTTTTTAATAATCGGTATTCGTGCGAATAGTAATAGTACCTCACCCACATTCGGCCAAATACAGAATAACAAAAATAGGCAATACCCACATGTAACTCAAAAAAATATCCATCATATTCATGCAAGTTTTGATATATGTATAATACTTGCGAAAGAAAAGTTGAGCGCACTTTTGTAATGGCAGCTGTTCAGACAAATAAAAAGATGAGTAAAATAAGCTCAGATGTATTAACTTGGCTGAATATCTTTTGCTAACGAAAATGTTTATAGAACTTTCGGTGCTGGGTTCACTTTTGATGTCAACAAAAATCTTTAAAACTAAGCAAGTTCAATGCCAGAATACCACACTAATCCTAATTTGTTGAGTAATTCACACCAAAAGGAAAAAAGAAAAACATTTTAAATGAGCTCGCATGCCTTTCTAAAATCCGAATTTATTTTCTGCACATCTCTTCAAACGAGTTATTAGTTTTCTATGGAAAACTTTTCGAAAGTTCTCCTGTTTCGTAAATTCCTAAGCCCTATAGGTTTGTAAAACTTTAGAGCAATTGCCGATTGTTCAAGTGGGATAATATTATGAACAAGATGTGTTGGCAGAATTTCGCCTAATTGTAAAACTTGGTGAAGTGAACGACACAAAGTGACAGGCACATTCGAAATAAGTTTAGCATAATGAGAACGCACAATAATGTACATTTGTTTGGAAATATATATTTAGGTTGGATTTTGCGGATTTTATTTTTACGCAAAATTACATTTCGCTTGCTTGAAACTTAAAGAAATTAACATTGTAAAATTGAAAAAAAATCAGTGATTGACCGTATATCAACAACCTTTGCCCAGTGAACTATTTAAAATGTTATTCTTTTTCGCAAATGTTTGGTCTATCATTTTGTGATTCTCCATGGATGCGAAGATAAACCTAACCACGGGACTTTTTTTTGAAAAATAACTACAGGGTCCGCCAAATAACTTTTCTTTTTTTTTTTGAAAATGCTATAAAAAAAACTACTGAATATTTTCTCAAATTTCTTTTTTTATTTGAAAGTACAATCCTTCCGGTTAATAATGGAAAATAATTTCATTCAAATGGCTGCCTCGGCTGGCCATGCAGTAGCCTACACGATCGGTCCAATTTTTAAGCACATTATCGATTGTGTGCAGCTGTATTTCACCAATGGCTTCACGAATATTGTCCTTTAAAGCGTCAATTGTCTCTGGCTTGTCGGCGTAACACTTATCTTTTACGGCACCCCACAAATAATAGTCCAACAGTGTGAAATCGCAGCTCCGAGGTGGCCAAACGACATCAGCTCTGCGGCTGATAATGCGATCTTCAAAAACAGGGCGCAAAACATCGAGTGTAGCTTCGGCTGTGTGGCACGTAGCGCCGTCCTGTTGAAACCAAATGTTGCCAATATCCTCCTCTTCAATTTTTGTGAACAAAAATTCGTTCAGCATGGCCCGATAACGATCGCCATTGACTGTAACGGCCACTCCTTGCTCATTTTCGAAGAAAAATGGCCCAATTATGCCTCTGGACCAAATTCCGCACCAAAAAGTGACTCGTTTTGGGTATGTCGGCTTTTCAATGTATGCGTGCGGGTTTTCTGTGCCCCAAATGCGACAATTTTGCTTGTTTACATACCCGCCAAGATGAAAATGAGCTTCATCTGAAAATCTGTACGCAATTTTCGCACACATTCTGAAACATTACCATGATTTTCAAAGTAATGTCGCAATATTTCCCAGCGTTGTTCAAGCGTATACACAACCATATTCGTTCAGCGGAAGGATAAAACTAATTATCTGTCAAATCAGACATGAGCTAAGTGTTACCATTCGCGAAATAAGCACTAGTTGGAAAAAAAAGTTAGTTGGCGGACCCTTTATAAAATGTATCACCATTAAATAAATACCACAGTCACAAACAGAAGCTGAGCTTGAATAAATAAATGGAATTTGTTTGTTTTGGAGCGGATATCAGGGCACCTGATAAAATTTACATGATTAATATTGGTAGCGCACTATACCAACACGCACACCTTCTGCATGTTGTGTGCCATTGTGATGGAATGCGAAGTGCACAACCACCCACCGTTTTTCCGTGTCATCTGGCAAATATGTTTGCTACTACAACAAAATGCTAACTAACGTGCAGATGAAGGAGGGTGAATAACAGAAAAAAAAACCTCCGCATTTGTATTCAATTATTATTCCACCACGAACGTTTTTAATCGCAGCTCTGTTTAGCCAGGCCGATATTGTCAACAACAATATCTGCATACCGTCGACGCATTTGTTTTGAAAAATCAGAATCCCCGGGTGTCCTTAAAGCACGCTCATCTCCTTTGTGTGGCCGGAATTAGGGTTAAGATTGAATTGAAATCCTCCAAACAAAATGTGCATCCAAGGAGATAACCACATTAACGACACCATTTTATGGCCCATTGAACACAGAATAATAACACACAATCTGATCCTTTTCACCTTTCATTTGCAGGCGGTAATCCTATTTATGATTCGCCATCGACAGAAGTTACACATCGCCGTCGTCGTCGTTGTCTGTTTTGTTTTTCAAAGGACCTGGTTATGATAGCCCTCGCCTTTGCTATGGTATCATAAAAGGGGTGAATAAAATCAGAGCCAACATCAGTGCGTGCCATCAGGAGCACAAACTTTGAAAGAAAATAAAAAAAAAAACTCAAAAGTCAAGCCATCAATCAAAACTCGAAGCGTATGTTGCACAGTCTTCCCCCCACTAACCACTAACAAAAAACTCGAGCATATTGTCGATATGTCCCCATACCATCGGTGCGACCATCGACCGCCGCAAACTTTTGAATTTCGATGCGCCTCGAAAATTAAGGGCGCTTCTCTTACTTTTAATCTAATATCGTACCCGCACGTGACCACAATAGCGTTATCAACGCCGCTTCCTCTGGGAACGTTCTCGCTGGGTGAAGCCGTAATTCCCTCTGTGAGTGGAAGTTTCTGTACACTGGTGTCGCACAGGATATGTTGACATTATCGTCGAGGAGGATATATGGTATCTGTGTGGTGGCGGAAATTAAGCGCGCCCAAGGAGTGAGACAACTTTCAATTGATTATTTCAATAAACATCGTTTGCGGTGAAGCACATTTTGATTGATTGATTAGATTAGCGCTGAGCCAGAGGCATTCACTGCGCGCGTATATGACTGCTCGTATGAATGGGTGCTAATCAAGGACTAATTAGCTTGGGATGTTTACGCACTCAGCTTTTGGAATAATTATATTTAGTTACTCACCCGTCTTGACTTGATACTTCAGAGTAGTGGCACAGTCTTCGATTAACTGCTGAAGGGTTACGGCGCGATCGGGTATTTCCAAGTCCAGAAGACGTTTCATGTCCTCCGGGTGGTGGAAGTCGAGAATTTTCTCATTTCGATCATTGGTCGTCTTGACATAGTCGAGGAGGACATCTATTACCTTCAAAAGGAATTCCCGTGTCTCTGGAAGGGCGTTGACGGTTGTAGGCAGCAGGTCTGAAAATATATGCAAAAACGATGATGTGTAAGCAATTTCTTTTTAAATATTTTCGGGCTGTTGGTGAAGAATGTGATTTTTGTTTAAATACTATAATCCAGCAACATGTGACTGCGATAGTGGAACATCAGCTAGGCTTTACTTTGGCCCCGGAGTACCAAATATTGTCGGCGGTATATTTTCCAATCTGAATTTTTTTAATAAACTAAAAAACTGGTCTCCAACTTTTCTCTCCAAACATCAACTAAAGTCCTAGCTAAATTTTGACATAGAGTACGCCGTGGATAAGTGTCACAGAAAACAGCTGTTCTTTGAAAAAACTTCCTTCAAAAATGTCATTCTCTCTTATTTCAACTAGGTACCTGTCTGATTCTAGGTACTTTTTGTCCATGTAATAATTAAAAGAGCTCATCCTTGCATACTTTTCCGCAAAACAACAACAAATACACAACGATCTGTGAGAATCTAGCTTGAGAAACTGCGCCGACCCATTAAATGGGCACGCTAAATTTTGACAGACAGACAGTACTAAGCTTAAGCAATAAAGAAAAATTCTTGCTATGACAATGACTGTTTTTAATAAATTGTAAAGCAAATGCGTTCGCGTATAAACTAGATACAGTCGACCCCGCTTATTTAAACTACACTTTACTGAATAAATCGGCTAACTGAAACACAAAACTTGTCAAGGAATTAATTTTTAAATTATCCGAAATTGGCTTAAGACAAAATACCACTTAAAGCCTAGTATCCTACTCGTGTTAAATTTCAGCGTCCCTAGTCTCCACTTCGTTTCTCCACACGAAAGAAAAATGGTCGCTAAATTGTTAAACATCATTTAGATGGGACAAAAACCATATGTTCATGACATAATCAGTTTACGTAATTTTAATTATTCACGTAGTTAGAATTTTCGAATTTCAAACTTCGAAGACATCCCAGTATTTGAATGTATCTAAAACAATGGATATAAGGAATTTTGAAAAAGAATTATCATTACTGCAGCAACTGAAATAATTTCTGTAGTAGCAATCAGAAGACGACACTTTCCTTCCTGTCGAGTACTTAAAAAAAACGTCAAACAAAAGACGTAAAATTAAGGCATAAATTATTCTCCGATTTGGAAGCCAACCCTAGAAATAAAAAGTAGACTTTCCTCCGTTTTTTTACGTCAAAATTTATCTTCAATTTAATGTACCGGACATTTATTTCGCCAGCTAAATGAGTGGAGACTTTTCATCGGCCCATCTATATGAAGTTAGGAATTTAGCATGCGAAGAGGATACTGCTTTGTTAAACTGCCTCGCTAAATTTGTAGACATTTTTGTATGGGAGATCAAATTTAGCGCGAGCAGGATACTAGGCTTAAGTGCAGAAATAGTTGAAGAAAATTGGTGTTTCAGTTAAGCGGAGTCGACTGTACAATGATGCAAAAGTTCTGTTGATTATTTAAGAACGCACCATGCGGCTCCCATTTCTTCCAGGGAAAAGATTTCTGTGTTTGTCAGCAAGTTTCATGTGAAAATCTATTCATTAACAAATGTTTCGTGTGAAATGGTTTATATCGAGGCGAATGTGGATAGAATAGAAGGAGGTTTGCAAAAATATACAGAGGAACAATTTGGGAGTCATAAAGTATACACGCACGGAAGAAATTCCATCGAAAATTCGTGGGGAACAATATTCAAATTTACGGAATATTATTAATTAATATTAATTATAGTTCCCGTACGAATTTGTAACTAATTTTGAAACAGATTCTTTCTTAACAATAACTGCACGTAGGTCACAAGAAATATTTCTGCTAAAGTGGTGCGTTCAATGCAAGGTTAGGTTATAGATCGAGAATGGGCACAGGGCACCGTAGCGGGACCACTGTCATTGTAATGTGTAAAGTGAATTTTAATTTTTTTACTAGTCGCAGTCGGGTTTGTTCTGAAAAATTTACTCAATTTTGACATTGGGACTCGACATAAAACTGTACATCCTAAAAATAAAAACCCGCACAGACAGACAGTCAGTTCTATTTATTTATTAATCAACTACATTCCGCGGAAGTGGGAAAAATTATGAAAGTAATTTATTCCAAAAAAAGAAAAGCACGGTCATAAATCTGCAAGGTTTTTGAGACCAATGAGGCTACCACTCTTTGTTATCAACAGATTATTCTGATCATCCATCAGAGATATATATTTGTGACTCAAGCTTATTATAGAAAATAGGGTTTGATAAACTCTACTACTGTCCACGAAATATGTATAAGGTCCTCCTATGATGGGTTTAGTAAGCTTAAGCTTGTGTCGGAACTTCGCTTTATATCCTGTAGATAAATTTACGAAGCAGGGTCAAGAGGATTCCAAGCCTTTTATCTAGCTGTAATTGATCCTGCCTTAGTCCGGACAACCACCAATTGATATTTGTAGACAACATGCGATTTAAAATATTGTTCTTAAAGTCCACTTCCATTTCTCAGGTAATTTTGAATTGAAAATTATTTGGAAATGTGGCCATCTGTACTCGTGTCTGAGATTCAAGCCGCAAGCGAAATGAAAGCTGAAGCCATTATGTGGGTAATAAGTATGAGCGGACATACTATTTTTAGTTTTTAACTTGGATGACAACCTATTAGAATAAGTCACTACCTGAAGACAGTCTTCAAATCTGAAAGATCGAACAGCCAAAATGGAAATAGTCGCATAATTTTGTTAAACTACGCTCAGACGTAGCTATTCCTGCAAGAGGGTTCGGAAACCATCTGCGACTGACCCGTTGTTATTCCCTGAACCCATTATAGCGATAGCTTAAAAATAATTCCTATTTCTATCAAAAGTGATTAAGACCCAAAGGCAAACTGCGCGCTGTCAAAACTAGAAATCACTTAAGTTCCACTTTTGCAACTAATTAGTCTTGTGAAACGACAATTGTAATTAAATTCGGAAGCAATACTCACGCTTTTTATGAGCTTAATCGTTGAACGAGTTGAAATCAAGATCCACTGAAGAAAAGGACGATAAAATCTCGACTACCAGACGCTGGTGAAACTTTCTGTCTGTAGGTATTTTGTATTTTATGCGTTTTAGGGAATTTTTAGTTGCGATTTCGAAAAACTTTTCTCAATTAACGACCATAATTAAACTATACACTGTCGCCGAGTGTGGAATTAATAAGTTGCCTCAAGTCTTGCTGTTGATCCTGTTTGAGTTGACTCTCGTAAAAATTACGATAAACTTTTACACTTTCTAGGGAGCCTGAGTTTTTTTTTTTCTTTTATGCTTTTGCTTTCCACTTTTTGTACCCCATAAACAACAACGGCAATATTGTTTTGAATCGACTCTACCCAGAGACGAGAATAACATTCTGCAGCTGTTACAAGCCAGTGGTGCTGTTTGTGAAATGGAGATATGTAAGCACTACGGAAACACCGTGGCACGGCCACCCCCTGCTGTAACGAGTGGTGCTCGCTGGAGCTACTTGAATAATTGCTAATTGAGGATTTGGATTGCCCGCAGTGGGATTAAATTGTCGCAGTTAATGGCTCAGAAAGAGCAACTATTCCGGCTATAGACGCAAATAACTGTAGTAATATAAATTTATGGCCTGGTGCAGGATTATGCGTTGGTTTATTGAATTGCCATGGTTGTGTTTTAGTGTGCGGATATGATCATCGAGAACCCTTTCCTGTGAACAACTGGAGTTGGTATATATAGATACATGTATCCGCTCGACAACAGGAAGCTGCAAATGGTGTTTTTATTTCGTTCATTTCATTTAAAAAGGACGCCATTAATTGCGCAGAAAGGCGTGAAAATCATCCATGTCATTTCCGGAAACTTAAAATTTAATTAAAAAATAAATCAACTGGCAGCGTACATCCGCGCCGAATTGGGAACACACAATACGAGTACAAAAAAAAGGACACTACGAGGCGACTCCCTTTCGCATTCGTTGGCAATTAAACCCAACCGGCTGTGAAGTATATCAAATTGATTGAAGCTTTCGGAAGCAGTGTTGTGCGAAAACCGTAAGCAAATTAATAAAAACGGAATTCGTTAGTTTGCTTAAGGACTGTTGCACCATCGTCAGGACTTGAATTCAATTTTGAAAATTACTTCAATAAATCAGCGGCACATTTTCAATTTCGAGCACACAGCCCGGCATTCTTGGCATTCGTAAATTCCAGTTCACTAAAACGTATTTAATATCCACTCTGATCCACCACTGACACGACCGAGAGAGTAATGCTTCCAAGTGCCTCAACTGAAGAAGTGTACCGATATCGACTCCTCGCTGCATAGTCCGTTTATGTGAACAACAAGAACCACCCCCTGATGGTAGTGCCACAAACAGAATAAGATGAGAAACAGAACAGCACCCTTCCTCAGAACATTCCAGGGCAAATATAAAAATTCCGCCGACATGTAATCGAATGTAATATCCTGTGACTAAACGGTTTATATTTGTACAATTCGTTGGGCGCACACACTCCATACATTTAGAGGGTAGGTACTATAATCCTTCGAAGAAGTTGGGGGGTGACTTCCTACCTTACACAGAGCACAGAGGGTTCCTGAGTCCTGAGTCCTGATCCTGAAATCTGTTCCATCATATGGTCGACTAAAGACAATTTATCACAGACAGGGTAAATGTGTTGGACATTCGAAATGTTTGTCTTTTTATTTGCTTTGTGTACTTACTCCGCAACGTGCACGGTGCACTGTAAGTGCTAGCATGGACTTTTGTGCTAAATTCTCCCAAAGAAACACATTTTAAGAGCCAAGTTTACTGCTTCTGCCGAATGGCTGTTAGTTCTTGAAACTTGAAAGTGACATTTGGATTTTTGCCAGGATAATGGATTGATCTTTGGAGGAACTTGATATTCGATTGGTTGCTGCCGGAGACTGTTTTTGGTTGACATTAACACTTAACAAAAAAAGGAGAACAACTTGCGAGCGAGGGTAGCTATGGCTGGGAGGATGAAGGAAATGAGTTTTGAAACAGCAGCGCTCGCAATTAATGGTACACAAGTTTTGACCAGGCTATTTGTCATTGGTAAGTAATTTGCGCTAACAAATTGAGTGACTAATGCTCGTTCCATTGCTCAAAAGTCCTCAATTCAGGATTATTTACTACGCTATGTGCAGAAAACATTTCTAAAGTCATCAATTATTTTAATGACTGGTTTTTGGTGTTTTTTTTTTTTAATTTGAAAAAATGTGGATCTGTTGCGGGATTTTTTTTAGTAAAATTTGCAAGCAACAAAGTCGTAAGAGCGAGAAGGAACTTTTGGTAAACGGAAAGCAAATTACGGGAATAGTATCAATAGCATATCGAAGAAATTTTTACTTTTCTAGACGTGAACACGTAAGTGTCAGTGCATTTTATATGTTTGACAGATCTTGTATAGCTTTAAAATTAATAAATAAATCGCTTGGAATCTATATAACTTGAAGGACTGTGCGAGGAGAATCAATTGGACTGCAAGACATACAAGTCTTAAATTCTTCCAACTTTTTTGAAGACCAATGTACAAAGACGTAACATTTAAACCTTTATGAATAAAAATGTTCCTAAGTGTGGAGGTATATATTTATCTCTTTAGTTTTGTTATATCCTCAAAATAAAAAGCTACTGAGCATGGTTGCCATTTTGGTAATATTTTACCATATTTGGTATTTTTTTTTTTTGGTTGGTGAATTTGGTAATTTATATCTAGTTTTGGTAACTTGTTGAACAGGAGCAAAAAAGGACGAACTCGATATCATCTCATGTAAATGCTGCCTTACCTTTTCTGGGTGAACGCATTGCACATGCAAAACCCATGTAACCTGGTTTTATTAAACAAAAAAAAAATATTAAAATAAATAAATTTGAATTTGGAAGACTTAACACATTGACTGCCATGGCTATCATATGTTAATATTTAATATTTTATACCCACAGTTTAGAGAAAACTAAAAGTAATTATAATTTTAGAAAAAGAACTCAATTTTATAAAGTAATTCATTTTTAAACTTTTTTATGTAATTTATAATTCAAGCTGATTTTATACATTTGAAAAGAAAAAAAGTAAGCAGTAGTGAAAGAATTTGCACTAAAATTTCTTCATGTGCCATAGCTATCATATTTGATAGCCAGGACTAAACTCGTCCTAGACGTCAAGGATGCATTGCCAATAAATAATATTGCATCCATTTATTGTTTTATTTGTCCAAAATTGTAAATAACGAATATTTTGCGTTGGCACCCCAAGAAATTTACCCAAAATTGCCTTGGCAGTCAATGTGTTAAAGAAAAATCAGAAATTCAAATAAATATCACGCAGTCCTACAAATCATTTTTTAAGTCGAAATGCCAAAAATTGTATGCGACAAACAATAAAAGCCAAGCGAAATAGCTGTGGACTTTACAAAGCAGTTTTTTTCACTCAAACTGCTACTACCGAGCGTGCTCAGATTGTTCTGAGGTATTTATGAAACACACTTGAGCACATAGTTGTCATAAATGGATAAATTGAATATTTATTAATTATTATTTATTAAAGTACTTTTTGTATAACAGTTCAGGTTGTGCTCTGAACTAAAAAAGAAAAACGCCTATTAAGTGCCAACCAATAAGAGAACAAAATCAGACGATATTCGCTTTTTCGTGTTTTATAATTTTTCCAGATTTTTGGTAACTTTTAGCTTGGTCTGGTAACTTTTTTTTTTAAATATTGGTAGCAACATTTTTTTTTGGAAATGTCAATCATGCTAATGACTAATGAGGAACTCGTTTGCGATTTTCAGATTCCCTGTCAAATTTTGGAGTTTTTGCTTATCGAATCGTTGCCACTCATTTATATAGGTATAAACATTTTTTTCGTTTTTAATTCTGTATAAAATACATTATTCAAAAGGAGAATCCAAAAACATTTGTAAATTAAATGTGAAGGAAAATAGATCTAACAGTTTCTTTTTTGTGTACTAGAATTAGAAAATCTCGAAAAACTGTGAAATGAAATGGAAATTCGGAAAACAGAATCTCGTTTTTAAAAAGAAGAAAGATAAAGAATTGTTTTCTGCCTGGTCGACTTCTACACCGATAAAGAAAGGCATTTTTCTTACATTGCCGAACTGCTATAAATATAGATATGGGAAGTGGAATGAAAAATACAGCTGATACCATAGGAAAGACCGGTACAAAATCATTCTGATCCTATTTTACGGAGTTAGTACGTTAGGAGTAATTGTATGGAGTCTTCTTTTTCAATTTTTACCAGAGCACATTTATAGCCCTAGTTCCTAAAACAAATTGGTATTATAAGTAGTTTTTAAGTTATTTTGTTTAAGTCATCAAGTAGGGATTCTCTCGCAATGAACACGTAAAATTGCTTACTCGTTTTGAAAAGTTTAAAAAAAGTTATAAATCAAGAATCTATTCCAAAAGCTATAACATTTTACAAAAACTCGAGGTGCTATTAATGCCTCTATAACCCAGTGTATCAGTAGGACTCTCATCTCCATAACTAACCGCTGCTACTTTTTGTTTGGTTTGCATAAACAAATGGCATCAAGATTAAAGTGTCGTCTATAATAGGGTTACGAGGGCTTAAGCTATAGTGTTAAAAAGGAAAAAATCCTCATGAGTTTAGTTCAACGCTGGAAATTGGTTCCTAATTCCAATAGCACCCACAGCAAAACATTTCAATAAAATCGCACATCGTCTTAAGCTGCTCCCATGAAATCCTATATAATATAATTCTCACGAAATTTAGAAAACGAAAAACATATCTATATGTCCTGAAGAATGGTCAATGGTCATGTGTTATTTGATACTATATTAATATAATGATAGGGTGCTGTGAAAGACACTCATAGTCTTCAACATTTATCAAAAAAGAAGGAGAAATCTGAAAGGTACTGTAATAGTTAGCAAGATGTACAAGTACATATTTTCAACAATTCAACAAATCTACTATAAATTTGATAGGCAACATTGAGCGAACTAAAATCAAAACTAGACGCTCACCCATGAAAATGAAATTTTAATATTCGTACAAATTGTTAATTGAATTTCAAAACCATACAGCCGCATGGAGAATTATTTAAAAAAAAAAACTTTTCTTTGTCCTACATGGGTGTACAAATATTCTACTGTGGTTTTCTAAATACCACGCTGAGAAATTAAAATAAATCTATTTAAAGGAAACACATGTACAATAAATACAAAATCAGGCCCGAAACTTTCCCTTTTGATTTTTTGTTTGTTGACAAGTGATTTCCGACAGACCGGTTCTTATATTTCAAATTTCCCAAAAAGTTTACCCATTTGATTCAACCAACAAATAAACTTGCTCTTACTCGACACATGCTAAACTATTTCAAAACTTATGTTACCAAGTATTTTACTTAAATTAGTAAATTTGTTGAAATTTGAAGACAGTTGTCTTAACTCTGATTTTTCCAACTACACACAATTTTTTTTTGAAAACACCCAGTTTAAGTTGTTTTGGGAAAGTAGGTTTGCATCAGTTTTTGTTAGACTTCCTTAATTCTGATTGCATTTTTGACAATCGGCTTTTAAAACAGTTTTACATACTGTGGATCCACCGACGGCAAATTGACAGTTTAATTTTTTATATATCCTTTTCAGACAGGATTTTGGTGTATATTTTTAAACACAACAAGTAAATGAAGTCGTTATGAAGACAAGGTATATGCGTACGGAAAGAACATATAGGAACTCTACAACTTAATAATCTTCTCTTGCGCTTTAGCTACCGCACTAAACATGTGATGAATTACAAATAATGCGAAATCTTGGCTGAACTATATTGGCTATAGCTAGTGATAAAATTGTACAAATAACATTGAACCGAAGCGTCGTAATCAGTATACTAAACAGACAAAGGCTGTTTTCATATTGAGACTCCATTTTTTGTTCAAGCAAAGGTTGGGAAATTTAAAAATCCTCAATTGTAAAACGTTAGTATACCTAAATTAGCAAAGCAACAATCCCTTCGATCGTCACCCTTTCCAAATGACTTCGATTGCATTGCGGTAGTGGTGACAGAAAATGCTGCAATTTCAATTCTTGCTGTCATTCGAAACTCATTTAGGACATGCATCAGCTATAACGGCAGACACACATCTGCACTATGAAATACTTTTTTTTTATGATCCCTCGAAAAAATTCAGATTGCTAGAGAGCAGAGTGTACTTAAGTTCACTTTCTGCCGTATTACGAACTTTGTAAATATGTCATGTATCTCAGTTGTATGTAAAGAGAAAAAAAGCTGCGTCCCTATTTGCATAAAGGACTTGTATCTGTATATTGTAAAAGGAAAATGTCATTCACTGGAAACAATGCAGTGCAGCTATTTGTTTGCAAATTATTTTGCTGTTACTAGGACATCTCTCACAAAGAATTACAACGAGATGTCTGAAATACAATCAACTTTTTTGATTATACAAACAATATCATGTATCTGGTGGTACTTCCTTCGGACAAATTGCTTCCTCGACAGTTTCCATTTAAAATGTGTAAGAGCACAATACATACATTTGAAATTACAATTTGCTTTTTAGATTCTTAAAAAAAGAAGAACAGCGATCCCAACGTTTGCTTCCACCGACGGAAGAACAATAACAAGTTTTCAGTAACATTTTGGCCCAATGACTATGGACTTTCTGCTATTCCCAAGATAATAACAAATTCAGTATACTATTTAACTGACAGTTTAAACAATACGCCAAGTAATACATCATACTAATATGATTAATTGCATTTGTTGATTTTTTAGCTGTTAACGATTTTATTTTATATTATCTGTACTGCCTCTTAATTTTGACAGGTGAATCATTTTAAAAAGATTTACTACTCGTACCGTTTTGATAATATTTATTTAGGTACTACTCGTATATCGTCGAAATTTATTATCAAGTGTATCTGACGTTTTTTAGATTGAGACAAGTCATCTTTTTTAACATCACAATCGCCGAATTTTTCAAAGTGTCAGATTGCCATCAATATAGCAAGGTATTTAAAGTTTTCGATAAGTGATAAGATTAGTACGATGATTTATCTATTTTCGTATTATATGAACCAGGTCTTGAAATACAATCGAGCTGGGTGACTGTTTTGAAATTGTTTTCGCCTAAATAAACCAAGAAACAGATTGACACTGTAAAACTGTGTCTGCAGGAGTCCTTTTGATCAGACTAAATTAAAATATCGACAGAAACTTTATAAAGTTTGAAAATATGAAGTAGTTTCAGTTGAAAGTGAAATAGTAACAAATTAAATATTGCGATCGTCAGTTACCTTGTCACAAAACTACAGGTCGCAATTTACAAACTCTTTTCTCAGAATCTTTAAAAAAAAAAATGTCTACATGCGTTTCATGAAACCACAACGGTATGTATTCCTTAAGTAATAGGATACATTATTTAAAGGATTACGAAAGAATGATAACAAAAAAGTCTGAAATTGCTGTTTTCTAATAATTTATGCGGTCAAATAAATAAATAAAAATTTAAATTTATTATATATGTATATACAAATTTAGGCTTAAAATTGTGTTCGTTTGTCGCCGATTCACGCCTTAACGCATTTACCGATTTTAACAAAACTTTCACACATCTTTGGTATTGATCTATATATGGGTTTTGTGAAGTTTGGTTAAAATCGGAAAATGTATTTGTGTGCTGTTCGTGCACACACATGAAATTCCATATATTGTGTTCGACGGCTGGACGGATTTGAAAGATTTTTTTTTATGTTTTTTTGCCTTAAATGAGGGATGGTTTAGGGAAAATTAAAATTCGAAAAATTCTCAACAGGTGGCGCTGTAGGCACATTTTGTTTTTCATCTATCTCCTTTTATAAATATACAAGTACTTCAATACCAAGGTTTGTATGCATATACGGTCTCTGTATGTGTATTGGTTATACGAGTTATCGGCATTTATCGACCTGTGTTGTCGACCTGTGGAACCATTCAATTAATTTCTATGGAATTTTTTGGATGGGTATGTTTGGTTCCAGCTAGGAAGATATGATAGTTTTGGACCCGATAGGTGGCACTGTTGTCGATCTCCGAAACCACTCTACTGATTTCAATGAAATTTTGTGGATGGTTATGGTTCAAGAATAATAGAATACTATCATTCTTGGTTATGGTTGACCCGATAGTTCTGGTATTGCTCTGCTTTGGGGTGGTGGGCGCAAATCGCGAGCATTAAAGAATTATGTGATGATTATATGATTATGGAGGTATATTGTGTTGGTTATTCGTATACTATCGTTTTAACAAATTGACCACTCGCCCAAGTAGTCCAGCATACCAGCCACTGAGCAACCGTGTTCACAAGTCGCAACTACAGATATTTAATGTTCTATATCACCTTTATCCAATGTGAAGTGGAAAAAAAAAATATCTGAACGGTGATTCTTACTTCCCGCGCAAACTTCCCAAGCGGTAAAAACGATCAAGAAATCTATGAAGTCGTTCAATAGAGAAGTTAAACTATCGAAAGGGATGTTAATTTAATCGATTTTAGGCGGTAGTAATTTATATTTTAAAAAAGTTCTAAAAAGTTGTAATTTTTTTTTAAACGCTGCTGTAGACCGTCAGCATTTGGAAGTTGGAAGAGATGAAAAATGTTAGCATAAGGTTGGTAGTATTGACATAAAACATCAACTTCGACCTGTCATCAGTCGGAAATAAATAGTGCACATAAAAAAATTAAGAAAATGCTGGAAACAAAAAAGGCAAACAGCTCAGCAGAAGAATAATTTGACGCTAGAGATTGGATGCCAACAACCCTACATAGAGCAGACGTCAATAACCAGTGGTCCCAAAATCGCGCCAAAAATATGGTTGGTAGTACTTCGTTGGTAATACAGTCTTACAATGACTGAGTGATATAATTCGGACTAGCTTTAGGTAAATTATTTACTTTAAATGTAGTAAGTCTGACAGGCTGGCTAACTTGATGTGTCTCAGTTTTGATTGACCTAGATCGGTCACATGAACATCTTTTTCAGTTGACATTTATGGATGGGTAGCCTACGAATTTACTCAAGAGATTCGTGACTTAGTGCCAAGCTGACAGTTCGCATATATGGCTGACGTAGAAAATGTGACGTTGCCGACAAATCTAGTTTTTACGTTCACTTTACATCTAGTCCAGACTTTCTAGTCGACTTAAGTTAGCCGGATTTTTGAATGTGACAATTTTTTGTTACAACATTTGTATATTTAAAATCGACTATGATTTCAAAACAAAATTTTGTTTTGTTTTTCCATAAACATCTATTTCAGTAAAGTAGAGAAAAGTGGACAACCGCTCAACAGAACTATGTTAAGTAATTTTCGTTGAACCAATAACAATCTACAAGCATCTGCGATAGAATAACATATAGTGGTATATTTAAGGCATGTCTACAATTTGAATAAAATTTGTTACGCGTTTCAATACCTCAAAGATGTCAAGTTGAACTCGAAATTGTTTCTAGTGCACAGAAAATATGGCCCAACTTACTACCTCTTGGGAACAATTCTTTTTGTGAATCTCAAAATATTAAGTGTAGGTTCTTGTTGTTTTCTTGTATTGATTGGGAAAAAATTTCAATGAAAAAGAGACACAGGGTACTCCGAATAGGTTATGAAACTGTTCTCTTTTCCACATTTAAATGCAGTTAAAAGCCGACGAGGTTGACCTGTCACCACTTCATAAGTCGGCATTTCTTCCTAAAATGATGTAATACCTACTATTATCAGCACCTAAATCTTGAATCGAAGTACGAGTTCCAAACCTTTTACTATTTTTTTATTGAACTCCTTTTCCAAATCAAGGTTAATATAATTCGAATGAAATACTTTTGTATACCTATCGGGTGCCAACTGCAAATTAGATGCCCAATTCCAGTGAAAACCCGATTATGTAACGAATATCTTTCGGATTTATGTGCAGCCCCCATTTTTATCGATTAGGTTAGGTAGTAACTTTTCAGTAACTAAACAGTAGATATCCACTAAAAATGTAGGTACCCACTTTAAATAGAACAGCGAAGTAAGTAGCGCCACCTACCGAAAGAGGAGAAGTGTCCACTGCCCTGTTTTGCCATGTAGGCTGCCAAATATTGTCAGTATATTGGTAGGTATATAAGAATGGTATATATTTCTCCTTTTTCGGCAAGTTCTGGATACACACTTACGTCATATAAAACATGGCGTCCATTTATGACGTCATCGAATCAAAACAAACTCCCACATAATCTGTACACATGTCCCGTTGAAATGCACTTGCATTTCAGATACATATCTGTGTCAAGAGTGCATTACACTATGAGTTCTTTACACATATCGATTAAGTTTGTTTACTTTTTCATGGATGAAATGAAAATGTTCGCTATAGCAAAAACGGGGAACGAGAACCCCCTACATCGTAGTAGCTGGTCCCCTACGAAAACGACGCCATTTTGAAATGAAATCGCGTGCGCAGTAGCCACGAGCCACGAGTAATCTATTACATTTAAAATATATACCCCATGAGTAGATTTGGATAGCTACTGAGTAGATGAGTAAAAAATGTCAATGTTCGAAACAGATTTTGGTTGAAATGCTTTTGCAAAAATATAATTTCGAAACATTACTAGTGCAGATATAGCAATAAATGATTGAAAGATTTGTTTACTCAAGTATAGTGTCAATGTTATGTAACTTTAGAAATAGTAAATTCGAACTCACCGTAGGCCGTAAGTTTCCCAGTCCTGTCAGACAGTTTATAGTTGTTCGGATTGAGCGACATTTTCTCCTCTGAAATTATTGAAAACACCAGAAAAAACTGTTTTAACAACTGAAACCCACTTCGAGTTCGAGTATATACAGATACACACTAAGAATGAATGATTAAAATTAAGACGAATGTTTAACTTTGAAGCGAATGCCATGAAGATGTGTGAGTCGCCATTAAAATGTTACGAGAAAAACAAAACTAACTTCACTTTTTCTAAATATTTATAGGAAATGTTGTGCTTAAGTGCAAAAAATTGTATGTCTTCACGTTACAAGCTTTAAAAACCATATAAATTGAAATGAATTGTCCTTTGTAGAGGATAACCACATTACATGCATGCGCTGCTATAATTTTGATGTACATCATGACCCAGTTCCTGGCGCAAGGGCACCTGAAGGTTATGATCATGCCCTTTTCTCAGCATCCATTGTTTGGTGGTGTTCGTTTAAGGATATATCAAACTGCGCATTCTCACACTACACTCGCTCCTTTTTACTTGATACTTCTTTTTTTTGAGTGAAAAAATGAATACCGAAAGCGTTGCCAATTAATTTACGTAACACGTAAAAGATGGCGTCACAAGCAATATTATGTGTATATAGTTTTTGCACTTTACTTTACAATTAGATATGAAAAATTAAGAATTTTTGTTCAGTTTTTATGAATCTTACCAATGATCTTGCGGAGGTCTTCGATGTATTGCTTTAGGAAAATCAGTTTGACTGTTTTTCAAACAAATGTAGGGTGGTGTTAAAATTTCAAATAACTACTCCTTTCGAGTGTATAGGACAAATCAAAATTCACACGATAAAAAAAGCTAAATTTTTACTACAACTAAGCACAGAAGCAAAATGGCAAATTTGATGTGTTAGAAGTGCAAAAGAAAACCACCACGAGTGTGTCTCTCTCTCTGATGGAATGCGTGACCTTAATGTGAGGGGAATATAAAAGAAAAATGTATTGATAACTTTTTCTCTACAGCGGTTGGTAATTTATTTGTTTTTGATTTAAATCTCACTTTTGTTTTATTACTTTTTATTTTTCGTTGTTAGTCAACAGCTCCAACGAACGTTTAAAACACTGTGGAAGTAACTTTTTTATGGATTTTCACAACTATAACACTGTCTGTTAGGTGCGGGGCAAACCTTTCTCTATATCAGGACGGACAGAACAGAAAGCAGCTTCACTGTCTGACGACCTGCGGAGCTATGCAGAAATACGTTTGCTGGAATGTTAGTCCAAGCATTTTTCGGTGGAGGATATATTCTGTGATGTTGGGGGCGGATGACACCCCCACAAAAGTGTCCTTAAAGATCTACTATAAACACACACACACACTCTAACTTACATAAATGTATATAGGGGGGTGAATAGCTTTTTTCGGCGTTCTTCCTTGGGGGGATGAATGACGTCACAGATGACATTTAAGTAGATATAGTCAGCAGCCATGTTAGCCAAGGAGTAGAAAGGCGGAGCTTAATTTCATTTTATTCGGTCGACAGAAGGGGTAGAAAAGGAATACGAATATGCGGTGTCCTAACAATGAGCTTAGTGAAATAAAATTTACGCTCCAAGGGAAAATCATGTTAGTATAGTATGAGTCGCAAAATACGGCGCCATTTCACGGTACCTACCCAGTATATGGATACTAGTGCACTTTTGTTTTGCTCCCTGACTCCTGGTTTACATGCGAGAAAAAGGAAGGACGAAACGAAAAACATATTTACACGACTTAATAAACATTTTTAAATAAACCACAATCTGAAATCTAGAAGAACGAAGGAAAAATAGATGAAAAACGAGTTAAAAATGTCGAAAAGAATTTAGGTGGAAAAGTATTCCAAGTATGTCGTGTGAGAGAGCATGGAATGTTCTTAGTCAGCAGAAAATTCTATGAATAGCTAGTGAAGGCAAGTAGATAGGTAGGTGGTGAGGTAGATTCCAGTGAATAGGTGTATGCGGTGTATGACTTTGACTGGCAATGGATAATCTTAAAAGGCTAATCAGTTTTTTTTTTCTGTTGCCTTGACATGCTGTCTTGGAATTCGCATTCAACATACAAACGACTGATGTGACAACTTGACTTTTTGGTTAGGTATGTTCATTTCTTATACTAGGCAGTGTGTCCAATTTGACAGTTGTTTGTTAGATAAAAATCGCAAATTGCGTGAGGAAAAACTGAAATAATTGCTTGTCTGACTGCCGATAAAAATCATTGAACACGTTAAGTAGGGCATCTTCCACATCTCCAAGGAAGTGTATGAACGAGAACCATGTTTGTAAAGAGGTAAAGAGGAAGAAAGCTGGTTTTTATGTCAGTTAGACATGTTTTCCGAAGCGGGATTACCACTTTATGTGAGAGAAAGACACGTAATCGAAAAGTATATATAGTTTAGTAAGAGAAAAGGAACAGACAGTTCTGAAAACACTGAATACACTTTTGCATAACCTTTATAATTCACGGAGCAGGGATGTCAAAGTTCGGGCTTAGGCACACGATACCACGGTACACGAACTCACCAGTGAAATTAGGTGAAAATTAAATCACACCATCGGTTGGCTGATCCTGATAAATGGACACTCGTCAAATTCGGAAATATTGCGTGTGTGTTTTTGCATTCGAAAAGAGGAACTTTTAGGAAAACTTTGCTGAATCTATAAAAACCAATTTGAGTCTTCCTCTCTTTGTAGTTATTTTGTACTTAAGCTAGTGACACCCATGACCACAATAGGTGTATTGACGCCGTACAAAGAGTTTGAAACAGTCGAAGTTTGGCTCAGGGAATATGTAACTGTCACTTGAAACTTTCAGGGTGAAAAAAAGAGAGAGCAATAGCTGCTAACAAGGAATATAATATGGGCTTCCACAGGGTTCGCAATTCAGTCCTCTTCCTCTTTTTTACCAAAAAAATGCGTAAGTGCCTGAACTGCAAATGTTGTACCGCACTAGATGCTTGAAAAGGCATCGAGAATAAATCAAGTCGAAGTCAAAGTCATTGGTAAAGGCTCAAATTTGTGTTGAATGCATTTCGATGTGTAAGTACTTTCAATGAAAACCACACATCAACACATTTGAGAAACGAAGATACAAAGCAATCTCTTTTTACGGTCACTAATTTTCGATACAAGGCACGTTTAGAGTTGAAACTTCGGAATGAAATATTGGCATAAGGAGGTACAGAGTAGGCCCACTAGTTCCAAGGTTTGATTTTCCTGTTAGGTTATCTCTCTTGTATGTAGTTTTTCGACAAATAATTTAGACAAGTTGCTCGGAACATCTTCTATCTGATAGTAGCATTAGAATCGACAATAAGGTCAGCAACTATTGATTTGATGCCGTCAAGTAAGTTGAGTGAATGTTTTAATGGCTCATCAATATTCGGAGTGTAGTCTTACCTGCGCTTTATAGAGAATAAGTTGCCTCGAGCTGATGTTGGTGTCTACCTCTTTGCTCTAACAAAAATACAAATTTTATTTGACGATTACTTGCTATGCTGTAAGAAATAGCCCGAGAATGTTATCCATTTTAGACGGATTGTCACCGCTTTTTCTCATTTACTAAAGCTGAAAAATATTGCAGCTAATTGTGAGACCAGATTAACACACATCGTCACCTCACTCTATTTTCTTATCTATATCGCAATCACCAAATCTTCCCTAGAGCCTATACCCTTTTCTTTCAACTCATATCAAACAATATGTCCTTAGCCCTTATCCAAAAAGTTGAAGAAAGTTTAACAAAAACACCCTAAAAACGAGTTGTGTTGGAATTGGACGTTATGGACGATCCAAAGCATTTGGGCAATGACTATATGGGAATGTGATTGCTACCTATACGTATAATTAAATACGAAAAATTAAAGCACAGAGTAAAAAGCAATCCTATGCACACCGAGTCCGAAGTCGGTAGAAGATTGCAACCTTCCAGATATTTAGTTTTAAGATGCTAATTAGTGCAGATTTGCACCCTATAAGGAATTTTGTGAATAGATATAGTCCCTAAGGATAATCTGTAGGCTGACGTGTGTTAAATAAACATTCCCTAAGAATTTAGCTACCTGAGATCTACTATGCGTCTGACCTCAGTCTACTAAGGCTATTATGTGTTTTGATTGTCGCCTGGATTTTAAAGGAAACTTTTCTGAAGTTCCATGCTAGGCAGGGGAGGGCTTTTACAGAAAAAATAATCTTACATGTATTGATATGCAATCTGCTGGGCGAAATTAAGACTTTCGCAACACTTTGAAAATGTTGCGGGTTCTAAATAGATCAAAAGCAATGCAGCCCTTAGAGGAGGCTATCGGGCAATGAGCATTTTCGTTATCGTGTGCATTAGTAGGAACAGCAGTCAATGGCGGATGTCTGTAAAAGTCTGAGTTTCTTCAGTCTCTGAATAGGACCGACTCCGACTGCCATATATTGATCACGAAATTTTTTTTCGAATCTGCAAGTCCTGAAAAAAAACCATGACAAAGCTGCACGCTCTTTCCGAAACAGTGCTGCTTTCAGACTCTTCATCACTGAAATCAGTTTCAACAGCTTCATAAAAAAAAACTCCAGTTCAATAGCGAAAACCTAAAAAATACTTTTTCCAAAAAGGAAAGTTGTCACTTCGCGATTGCAAGGCTTAAGTGTGCTGCTTATAAACTACGTGGTCTTTTGTTTACGACGAAAAGTACTTATCAATTGGGGATTTTGATATAAAAGCAGTTAAATTTTTTATTCTATTTCAACTTTATTTTTGGTTTCAACGAATATTTTGTTTTATTTTAGAAGCACTGACATTGTGAAAAAAATCCAAAAAAATGTTCGTTTTTGTAGTAAAATTTGTTATATTTAATGATGAAGGTAATTTTTTCTTTTAACATTCATACTCGCTTCCTCAAATTTTAAAAACATTTTTCAATTCAATGAATTATTGTATTTTTTGATTGTTGAATTAAATAAACTATTATTAATAAAAAATTAAATAAAAAGTTGGCGCAGGTTCGTAGAGAAGGGACCCTAAGCGTAGCTTCTCACAACCATTCGTTTGTGTGTGTTTTTTTCATTTTTCGGACGAATGGAAGGGATCTACGAACTACAATTTATAGCCGAGTCCAGACGGCTAATTGAGAAGCTCTTTCATGGCAGTTATACCCAAGAATGTTTGTCAGACGGTAGCGAGAGGTGGCGCAGTGGAAAAAAAAATTAAAATGAAGTTTGGGTTTTTTTCTGGAATCGAAGCTGGGACCCCTCGCTTAGTGGTCCAATACACTAACCACTAAGCAACTGCGCTTTCAAATAATATATTCGATTTGAATAACATATTGAAGATGTTCCCGACAACGCATAAAAATATGAGGGGTTTTAAACATTGTTCTATAGCTTGTAGAAATTTCAGCATTTGGATTTATCTACACCAAATCCGATTCAAGTTTTTTTTTCTGAACTGCTTCGGGACTAATTATCAACAGGACTTTCGTATCGTCATTTCTTCAACGGGTAGTAACTAATAACAAAATTTAGGGAAAATTGTTCACTTAAATAAGCAATCCTTTAAAAAATTAACAAACCATTTTCGCCAATATTGCGTACTTACGATTTTTGGTCCAGGCGACAACTTCAGTTTGTCAATATGACAAAATTTAATTCGTTTCAATAAAATTCTAAATGAATAGTAGTTGCAAAAATGTTTTTAATTTCGAATGACAAAATCGATTTTTCAAGGATTAGTAAAATAAGTATTTTCGTCAATATCATCTACGTCTACGCGATTTGGTTCAGTGTGCGTGTAAACAAATTGAAGTTGCTGAAACTGAGCACTGAATGAAATTCCAATTCGTTTAAGAAACCCTAAAAATGTATTCTTCAACTTAACGCGTTTGTAATTTTGAATCTTTATTTATCTCCATCAAAAACAAAAAATTTTTTTTTTGTCATTTACATGTCAACTTGTGCTGATGAATCTTCTATGTAGTACACATGAAGGAAATAGTGTTTCTTTTCAGTTTTACTAAATTTTGTGCTGGTACGGTTCGTCGGTGCTCCATAACATTTCAAAATTTCATGAGAGAAATGACATGTGGCAATTGTTAAGCAAAATCAGTTGCGTCTTGATTTTCACAACAATCGTTCGTTTGAGTTTCTTGTTACAATTTCTTGTTACAATGGAAGAAACCTGCAATTTTATAGTGAGCCCAAACGGAAAATGTAACGGATAAAAAATTGTTACAAGTCCATGCCCAAGAAATTAATGTCGGTAAGTTTTTTTATTCTATAGTATGTAAGTTTAATAAATATAATTTCTAAATCGTTGCTCGTTACTTTCATATTATTCATTTTTTTTGTCATTTTTGTTAAAATTGAGATTTTAATTATTGTGCTAATTTTAACTGGGCAACCAACTTAATAGGCACTGAAAACTTTGCCTAGAACATGTCCCCGAAGTAGAAGGTAAGAAATGGTTTTGGAATTCGAAATTCGTTCGGTGTTCATCAAAATTATTTATTGACAAAAAAGTTATTCGACACAAGTGGAAGTGTTTTTCTAACTAAATTCAGTGACATTTTGTCATTTGTTGAAATTCACCAAGCTGTTTCTGCTGGGCCTGTTTGACTAAATTTTGCATTGAGCCCGCTCCAAGGTTGGCACTTGTTGTAATAAAAAAGTTAAAGTGCTTTTACTTAGTAGGTTTCTACTATAGTAGATAGAGATTAGAATCTCTGCTATTATTCCCTTTTATCTTCTGATGACGCACTTACTGTTTTTTGTTAATTTTAATATTTATCCATAGTACATTCGGAAGCTCCAAGGTTTCCTTGCTCTATTTGACATGTATATACAAACAAATTCTAGAAAATTGTAAAAAATATATTTTGAATGGTTCAAAACAACACTTCAAGCCCTGCAAAAAAGTACATCCTTCAATGTCAATTAAATTTGAAACCATCAAGATTCGAATGGCAATCAGAAATTCCTTTCGTATAAATGTCATAATTGTTCTAATCACATAAATTATAGTTGTGCCCTGATAACAAAATCATCCACAAAAAGGGGGAGTTGTGTCCAATTATAAGGTAAAATATTTGCTATATTACCAGAGATATTATCGATAATATGTAGAGTATTGAGGTGAAATTCCAAATCCTTATCAATCGCCACAGTTTGTGTGACAGGTGGTACCTTTGCCCTCGATAATAATATATTTAGAGCTAAAATATCGTTCAATATGATTGGAACATATTGCGCATACTTTTATTTATGAAGTCGCAGAGAAAAACGTATGAAGTAGATACGTGTATCTGTATACATTTCTGCAAATGTTTGGATTTTAGACTGTACAGAAAATAAAAACAAAAATCTTATCGGGACGCAGGCAATTTGTCGGATCTACTACTTAAAAGGTGTCACTTGGCTAAATTTTAAATTAGTCAAAACGTTTATTTCGCATTGAACACTATTGTGAAAGAGTGATATTTGAACAAAAGTAATTGGAAAATATTTTATTTATCCTTTAAATCAGCGAAACAAAGGAATAACAACGAAAAGTGCTGGTATTTAGAAAATATTAGAAGGTGCCCTTCCTAATACATAATCCTAAATGTACTTGTATTTGTAATCAAAAGCGTGATTTCGAGATAAAATAATTTGCCTGTTGTATTTATAATCATGCATTCTTCTTCAGTAAAATCAATTAAACTTCCAATTCCCTTCATCTTAAACAGTATGCGAATTGAGCATATGTGGAACCTTATAAATGCATAAAATAAAAACATGCATGCAAACAAGTATGCAAATTTGTAATGTGAAAAAAGATATTATTATGTGAACTGTAATTGAATTCAATTGAAATACCATTCGAATGAACTTCTCCTCGGCTAGCTACCAATTGTTAGTTTTCGGTTCCAAAATTTAAAGAAAAATCTCATTGCATGCTATTTAATTAAAGATGATGCAATTGCTAAAATTCTGATGTGTTCCTCATTATATCCGCGACGCATTTCAGAATCTGAATTTGATAATATTTCTTTTATTATCTCTATTCTTCACTTCGAAGTGATAGAAGTGAAAAAAAATCGTATTTAAGACCCCAAAACTTTGAGAAGTTTGCTATATTTCTCTAAATAAAAAGTTATCTTTATAATGCCTTTAACCTCTTAAGAGGCGTATTCTATGAAGTTGAAGTGGCATGCGGCAACAAGAAATTCTTGGTCTCCCCAGGTGCGCGGCTAAATATTTTAGATGTGTCACAATTTTACTTTTTGTCTTGAAGACTGTTGGTGCTTCATGGTCTTCCAAGCAGCCGTGTATATTCAGACTTTTATTTAAAGTAGGTACTACATGATCGTTCCATCACCAATTACGGTTTAATAAAGTCAGTTGACGAAATTTTAGAATGTACTACAAGTCTCTAACTTTTTTGTGCTGCTCGTTAGAACTTTTTAAGTCTGACTTGTTGAATTGGAATATAGTCTCAACTAGTATATGAATAGAATCAAATAAACTCCTAAACTGAAAACTGATTTCTTTTAAGCTTCAAGGTCCGGTCCTTTCCATTAAGAAATAAGTCAGCAAATTTATCGCTTTTAAATGATAGGTTGGGACAAGTGTTGTGATGATTTTCTACATCGAGTTTTTCACATGGTACCTAAGACTTTCTAGGGGTTAACCTCAAAAATTGTTTCCAATAAATTATAACAAATTGAATATTTTTTTACACTTATTCTTGATGTTCACTCAACAAAAACTTGCCGCTATCTGTCAAAATAAATGCATATTTTAATGCATTATACATTGTGGGTACACCCAGTTAAGCATGAACGGTACCGAACATTTTTGAACATTCAAATGAGCTAGTGCTTATTGATGATCACTCCCGTCATCTCAAACACAGTCTTCGCCACAGTAAATAAATCACATCACAGATCCCTCGTTTTCAAAGTTACCTACTGCTAAACAATTTTGACAACGAATCCCTTAACAATGAAAAATCTTTGCGAGTAAATCGCTCGATCCAGCTGTTGCAGACTAGATTTAGATTTATATATTTTGTGGGAGATGGAAGCAAGGCACGAAAAATGTGATTGTGAATTCTCCAATAGGAGGTCGCACATGATACCGGACTTGGTGATGGGTCTTTGTAGATCTTTGACTGGACTGTCAGATTATGTCCTATGCCTCCAGGTAGAGTCTACCTAGATGGTGTTGACGAAATCTGATTAGACAGCTACACGGGTTTTGCTGATTTTTCGTCCTCGTTGCGTTGTCTGCAATTATTGTCTTTTGGGGTATTCCGAATTCCATAGTCACGAGGTCTTTTTTGACTTGACAAATCTCCAGTGAGGAATCCTGTGACTATACGAATATGTTTAGAATTTGGTTTGTTCTTATGCGTGAGAGATATTTGACACGAACATTCTGGCTTGTCTATTACTTTCAATTTTAGTTCAGAAATGATTGGTCGGCCTGGTTTTAAAACAGCAGTGCTGATGGGTTATCCACAGAATTATCTTGGCATGGTGTCGATTAAAATTAAATTCGAACGTCTTGCTTTTTAGGTCTATATAAAACTTTTAAGTATCCAACCTAAGATGGTTTCTAGGTTTTTTTTTGTAAGTGGGGTGACAAAGCTTACAACTTAAAAGACTTATTTAAAAATAAAAAACCGTCGGAATAGGAACCAAATAACAGGGAATATGATGAACAACACACAACCTTGAGGTACCCAGATTAACTGAGCCATTCGAATTGCGAAGTAAAAGTGCGATGTGTTTCACCAATTAGAAATAGAACTTTGCATTTATAATCGTGTTTTGTAAATTTGCAAAGTGAAAAACATATGCGTGTATGTTCTCCCACGTTGATTGTTCTCTGTTTGCTTCCAGATTATGTAGAACGCAGCAGGCTAAAAGGATTTTACTTGCAAAAGTGGGCTGCAGGCGGAGGTAGTTTAAACATGGAAACTTTTCCTTCAATATTCCTAAAAAAATTCAATGTCTTAGAATGAAAGAAACTCGTACATATCACATACCAAAACTATTTTCAATGATTCGCCTCGTCTTTTTATGAGCTCGGTTAAAAGAATAAGCGCTGTCTCCTAAAAGTACTGCATTTGGAAATGGTCGATATCCTGCATTGAAATTCGCAGCCAAACGGGAGTTCCTTACTACCCTTGCATCGTGCACACTACCTGACCAGCTTACGTTTATCGCATAGAAAGATCGGTCCGGCCCACATACCATCATTGCATTCAATGCATGCTTCCCATGTCTTTTAACAAACTGCTCTTAATTTTCCCTGGGTGCATCAATGTTGATCATCGTACCGTCAACGCATCCGGCTAGCGAATCCACCTTGGGCTAAAAATTGGGTAGCTATATTTCCGAAGAATTTTGTGGCCAGCAAATGGTGGTTGCAAGCAATTCCTCGATTATTGCGTCCGAAACTCGTTGTACTACTCTGCAGACTGTAGCTTTACTTATTCCGTGCATAGCAGCGACTCCATGATATTGCTCTCCATTTACAATCCAACGTATAGTGTGCATAGAATCTGTTGCAATTATTTCGTTCGCTGTCCAACCTTAGCCTCTGTCCAAAATTTGACAAAGCACGTTCAATACTCGTCTTCGTTAAACGAAAGCTTTCCAGGGTTGAAAAATTATCTCCAATTTCAAAATTTGACCTTAATTTTACAACCCTTTGTACATTATTTGTATCCTCTTCGTCTTCAAAGAGTGCTTCGAAACGGTTCATTATATATTTTTTTAATAATATCACCAACTGTTCACAACAAAAGCTCAACTGCAAATGATTTTTTTTCTTTGCATATTATTGACAAACTTTTCACAATTTTAAATGTAAAGTGCAAATCTAATTTGTTTGGTGAAACGAAATGGACGAATTCTTTGCAAATTGACAAAACTTTGCAATTTGCAAAAACATGCTTTGCACTTTGAAAATTTGTGTTTGGTGAAACGAGTTTTGCAAAGAGGGAACATTTTCAACTAAATTTGCAAAGATAAAGTGAAAAATTGCAAAATGCAAAGTGAAAAAAAAGTTGGTGAAACAGGGCCCTGATCTTCTCGTTGATTTTTATTTTATTTTCTTGTGAAATTTGTAATCTTGCTTTTCTATTTCTCTTTAGAAGCTATTGTTCCTTCTCTTTTTATTTGTAGTTCTCGAACACAGGTCTTTTTCTGCAATATGAACCATCAAGTGACAGCTACTGGGATCAATAAACCTCTCACAGGCAGTAATGATCAAAGAATCGGCAAGGATCCTTATGGCAACTCGAAATAATGTTTTCTTTATAAAAGAAGGAATTATTATAAACTTAGATAAACATCTATCAAAAATGCCACAACGCGCAGTAGCATTGACTTAAGCAAAGATGTCAAGTGAATCTATTTATCTCCGTCAAAGTACAAACCTATGGTGGGTGCCCAAAATATAAACTAAAATCAACTGCAACTTATGCTGCGATGAAATTAGATAAATGCGAACCGCAAAATGTTGAAAAGACTAAATCCGAGTTGAACCCCCTACACAGCGCAGAGGTATCTACATTTGTTTGTCCAATCTATATAAGTACCTGCAGCTACTGTCTGTTTACATTTCGCAATCCGCAAATCTTATATTTTATTATGCCCGCATTTCTGACCAAAACACCAGGACCACCTCCTGCGGCTGCACAAATTATCACTTCAATTGAAAATTGCACACGTTGGTAGAGGAGTACAGGGAGGGAAGTTCCAGGCAGCCAACGCCACCACCACTGCCACTCATGTGAACATTGTTCCTGTTTTAATATTTAAATAAAACGCTAGTTGCACGCCGCTGATTAGCACAGTGATTAATTAAAAATTATAAATTACACATTTTCCAACCCAGTGTTTCATCCTTTGGTGTATCAATCGTCATCGTGCCCCTACGAGTGTGAGGCATCCTTGTTTTGCACCCTCATTAAGCATTAATTGGGGTACACACAATTTGGAGGGAAAACGAAATGAAATCATTGATCAACATAGAATAATGAACTGATACTGTTGTTGATGTTTTGAGGGCGATACTAAAATGTTGTTTTCAGTTGAAAGCACAAGCACTGTGTGCTGTGCTCTGTGCATGTTGTCAAGAGTTATTTAATCAGAAAGGATTTAATCGGATTATGACGCATTCGAGATTATTGTTTGGTATTTAAGCCTTGTACGATTTATTTTTCCTTCCCTACATACGAGCGCTACATGCTGTAGTTGGGTATTGATTTTTGTGGGGCTCCTACTTACACACCTTTCATGTCCTCGTGTGAGTATTTTGTTTTTTTTTTTGTCATAGGACAGGAAACTATACATTTCCTCAGCATCACGCCCTTCGTCTAAGGCCATTTTATACAAATCATGTTCTTTCATGAACCACCCACTATATATATTTACAGAGAACCATGGAAGTGGTGGTTACGCTCCTGCTATTGGCTGCTGGTATATGCAATTGCGCATTTGGTGGCACTTTATCCACCTCAGGACTTCGGCGGGATGTGACGTCACCGTTGGATACATTTCCCGCAGATGCGCAGTCCAGGGATCCACAACGACCGCCGGTAATGAGAGGCACTCGAGATTTGGCTTCTTTAGCTGTTGAACATGGTCCAGTCAGCGTAGTTCAGGATTGGAGTTTGGTGTGCGTACAGCTCTGCGGGTGAGTGCCCAAAATAAAATAAGTATTTATGAGTGTTGTGGAATTTTTTTTTCAAAAATTCCTTCAAATGTTTTAAGATTTGTAAAAGTGGTGGCAACAAAAGAAAATATTCTGTAATATCTAGTGATTGTGATGAATGGCCGAAGAAAATTTATTTCAAAGTGTCTGTGACTGTTGAGTGGTGCCCATAAAATTTGGCAGACATTTTACTAAACCAAACGAAAATGTTTGCGCCAACCCAAACCCCAAGCACGTGAAAGCCAAAGGCTCTTAATCGTTATATTCTTCTCTCCATTTATACTCTCCTTTAAGTTTATCTACCTATATCGGTTACCTTAACTATGGAGTTGTCTTCTCCTGCTTCACGTTTTGTGGAAAAAAAATGTTTGCACCGCCTCCATATTTTAAAATTGATTTCAGCCCACAGATATAGATAGAGAGAAAGGTATAGAACGTTGTACGATTCTAAGTGGAGTAGTACTGGTGTTGAAATAAATTCGGTTTCGTACATAATGTAACCTTGAAATATGTTTAGTTATGGGTGGTATGTATTTTAAATTAAAATCCCTGAAAATCGTGCGCATAGTTGTATTTGTTTAGAACCTGCAATTTATTTAATTACTCAGTTTAGTTACCTACCCCTAAAAATGAAGGTCAAGAATATATGCAAAATCTTTGTAGAATTTATCCAGATAGGATATCCGAATTTAATGTTGACAGGGTACTTCGGATTCATGCTGCCAGAAATAAGTCCCCAATAAACATCAACTCTAAGTCAATTTTAATTTGACTGCTAATACAGTAAGATCTGTTGGGCAACAGGTGTACCTAATCGTAAATGAATATTGTTGATCTATTTTCCACTTTTGTTCTGATTAATTTTTTTTATATCATAAGTGCTATAATGAAATTAAAAGTTTAATCACTTAAGGGCAAAATAAAAGAAAAGAATTAAATTAAAAAATAATTCGAATTAATGATTAAGTGTTTCACTTTGAAATGTCGACTGAAATTTGTGTTTCATCAATATGATGCTTTTAAAATATTTTTTGTATTTCGAAAAATTTGGCAATCATTTCTTCTAACTTATGCTCTTTTCAAATCTCGAATTTGTAGCGACTCAATTTTTACTTTATGAAATATCAAACAAAACCACTGGTGCTAAAATTAACCTCAATATTCAAGCTGTTGTAATAGGTCTGAAATTACCAATTTGTTTTGGTAAAATTGAGTGGACAGGTTCTATAACTGCGTTTATAAAATTTCAAAGAATTCGGTTCGTATACAAAGTGTATTTGGGGTGTTGTAAAAATGATCACCGCAAGTGGACCAAGTAGTTTTGTGAAATTTAGGAAGGTCTGTTAAATATTTTTAACAAAATTAAAATTTTTGTTTCACTACATTTATTAGATATAAGTGTAGAGAAATACTTGGCGTAGAAAGTTTCCATTTGGAGTCTATACTTTTAAGTTGGTTAATTCTTAGGTTGCAAATAAGGCCGACAAATGTTTGTAGCACTTCTGACCTGCTTAGGCAGAAAATATTTTTAAGAGTGAATCTGTTTTGTTGGGGAATTGTTTGATTTGCGAAATTTTCCAATTTTCTAACTTACAAATGACAATATTTTCTTAAAAAGGCTATATAACTGTTGAGAGCGTAAAATAAAATTTAATTTCGGCATTAAAATCTGAACACCAATTCCTACTTTAACAATGCATTATTTTCATAAAGGCATAACAAAAGTCTACAAAGTCTGGAATAAATATCCAGTGCAAAGTGCAGTAATAAGCATTCAACTTTTGCATTTTAACTCGTTTTCGATGGAAAGACACAAAGTCAAAAATGGATTAAAGTATTCTTATTTACTTAACATAAAATAGAAATAGAGTTTCTTAAAAAAAAAAGTGCCTATATAATTTTAAAATGAAGCACATACAAATCATAGTAGTAATGACCATTGTCAACCATTGTAAAGAGTTATTTCCAATAAAACGCAGTCCGAAAGTTTAGTTTTTGACTAGCTACTTTTTTATTTATGGGGAACTGGCAACCGTAAGAAATGTACTCATGATGAAATGATAACCAAAATGTCAAATTGGTTGTCACTGGAAGAAGTTTTGCGAATTCGAAAAATCAATTGAAAACGCGAGTAAACATTTTTACCAAAAATCATTCCGTGAACCGTGATACTAATAATCATTTCTAGTGTCCAAGCTAAATTCTTCGAACTCGCACAATGGCGAAATTTTTTATACAAAATTGCATATTGTGACCTACGAAATATATTAAGTGAAGGTGAAAAATGATTATTGGTAAGGCCCACCGACTCAGTGAGGGTCTCAGGTTCAACCGCCGGAGAAACACAAATTCCACCTAAAGGATTTTTCCACAGAGACACCTCCCCCGAACGCCTGAGTTGCATGCGAGATTTTGCGTATAAAATTGTTCCCTTCCATTTGTCCCAATATAGTTCAGGCAAAGTAATTAATAAATATTTATATTTTGCTTGGCATGCACACATATTTTTCTCACAATGTAATCTACGTCACTATGCATTATATTTATTTCTACAGTTGGTAAAATACTGTCGTTTCGATTTTGAATTCATCGTAAAATAAACTGCGCAACTGCTTCGCACGAAACTTTCTCGTACTTAGCAACGTTAACCTCGCCTTCTTAATCTCAAAATGTATCAATTTTGGGTGAAATCGTTAAGGCCGTTTTCGAACAAATCAACCTAATTTATAGCCGTTTTATGGGAAGTACCAGTAAAGGTAAATGTGCAAAAAAAAAAAAAAAAAATAGACCCGAACTGTAAGCCCACAAACTCCAAATACAAAGTTTAAACCAAACCGGGTCAGCCGTTTAGGCTGTATGCTTCAGGAGCACCGACAGACTTTTTTGAGTTCTTCTATTATCGTAGTGCTAGAATTGACTAACATTAGGAATTCGAAATTTTAATACGAATACAATTTCTTTCACTTAATAAGTAGGTACGTACTTATTCCAGAAAGTTAAAAATCGTTTGGCATTATATTTTAATTAAATTATAATTCGAAGCCATAATGAAGACTATTTTCCCCAATTTGTGCAATAAATAGAAGTAAATCTTCGACACAGTCTTGTAGATCGAAATCAAGAGTTTCGTTTCCAACGCCATGTCTGTTATTTCATATAATTACCCGTTTTTATTCACTTTGTAGTGAAACGAGCAATAGTAGTTTGCAGTAATGTTATAAATATAAATATAAACAAATAACTATTTTTGTCAGTTTTTGTAGAGATTACCCCGATTCTGCCGTTGTAAGGACTCACATGTCACAAGCTCTTGTGAGGTTGATCCTTGTGAGGTTTGTTGTGATTCGATGACATTTTTCGTATTCTCCGATAATGCTCACAACAAATTCACCTCGCAATGGTTAGATTATTCTCACTTCAAATTTTGTGGGGTCAGGGAAGGAAATATTATATCTACACCATTAATTGAATAAACAAAAACAAATTTATTAAGAAAATATGCGAAATATTGACACTGAAATGTTTTAGAAACGAAGAAAATAAAATATATAAATAACATTAATTTGTCACAAATCAAAATTTCCACGTTCCTCAGTTTTTTCATATCAAATATCAACTTTCCCTGAAGAGTTAATAAACTAGCGTAAAAGGACAGGTTTGGGTCGTTAAATGCTTGGAAAGAGGGAAACAATGCCATCAAATATAAATATTGCCATTTGTAAGCGTTTATGACTGGTTTTCTATTTTGTGACTTGATCGATATGAGATCACAATTTCGATTGTTTTTGTGAGCCTCACAACTCACAAGTTCTGAGTGTGCTGCCAGAATACGAAAACCTCACAAAATCTATTTCACCTCACCTTGTGAGGGTTTTGTGACTATTGAGGTATCAGTGAGGTTTGCCAGAATCGGGCTGTAAGTATAAAAATAGTCGCTGAATTTGAAATCACAGGAGTGAATTATTATTTCTTAATGATTGTAGTACATACTTCATAACATAATCGCGCTGGTTCTGCGAATCGATCGCATTGAAAAATCTTCGAGTTATTTTTTCAGTTATGTGGAAACGGTTCAATGGTGTAACAATTCATATTTCGGAAATGATACATGTAAGCTACATATATCTATACATAAATATTTATAGCTCTCAGAAATTTATTAGTTTTTTTTATTCTCGAGAGTTTTGTGGTATTCACTATTTTGGTAGAAATCAGTTCAAATTCGAAAGTTGATTCAATTTAATTCGATCCAAACAATTGCTTCTGGGTGTCCATTATTTTAGTTTTCCCAATAATTCCCATCACTTTTTTGTAAGCGGAATAATATTTCGGCACTGCAGAAAGGCGTACCTACTTTGCTTACTGAGAATGAAAAAGTTATTGACGCATAAATGGGCTTCACCTGACATAAAAGACTTCTTAAAAAATATCATTCTTCGTTTTTTATTTTAAGGATTTTGCAAGCAAAAAAAAAACCCACTTCCTTCAATTGGCTTATAGAAAGTAATGCAAATTTCTTCAGAAAATGCTTCGGAAGGTCGTCCGTGGGGCACTGATATCAGTGATATTTGGAAAATATCTGTTTCTAATCTAGAAGAGAAAAAAAATATCGAATTATGACAAAATTTGAGTTGTCTTAACGTTGTAAATAATTGTTTATGGCCCAAATTGGATGAGATGTCAGTGACATCTTATAACTGCTCCCAAACTGCAACAATGAACATAAAAACACACTGTATATTTGAAATAGGTAAAAACTAAAAACCAAATTTAATTACTGCTTTCTTTAATATAGCATTTTCCTTTGTTGCTAATTGGGTCCGAAACATGGACTTACATTGAGTACCTAAAGACAGTCTTAAGTTTGAAAAGTGTGGTTAGATACTCCTGTTTAAGAAAAAAAATGTTTGGGCAAAATCGTGACTGATATTCGATTCCACTTCCGAATTGATTTGAATTTTTAGGCTTTAAAGTTTTAGACTTTCAGTTTTATCTTTGGTCCGAGTTTTGTTCTTAACAGCGAGATTTTGTTCGACTGAAGCAGTTGCAATCATAGACGAATCGTACTGAGACCCCCGCCCCAACTCGCAATCCTCTTGCCGCTGGCAGCTTAAATTATTTCAAATTTCGCAATTTTGATTTCCTATCGGTGTTAGGTATATCAATTCGAATCCGTGTGACATGCAAAAACATACAAAAATACAAAAATAAAAAAAATGCTGAACGAAATGGAACGTTATTGGTTAGTTGTTTATATTGATAGAAGGCGAATAATTTCGTTCGTTCGCCGGCTGAAGCAAACTGTATTTCTTGCGACAATACCAACATTTTAATGGCATCTTTTTCAAAGTGTGAGGTGGTACAGCCGATGCCTGTAGTGGAAAACGATGCTGATGTAATCATTTTTGACTATATCGCTGAAGGTCATATCAACAACTCACCATTTGAAGAGATTGTTGTCTATATAAGTACGAAATGCAAACAATTTTTAGTTTCTTGTAGAACAGAAAATTTAAATTTTATTAATCTAATGGTTTCCTGAGAAACCCACATAAGGTAAAATTTGTAAAACTGCCCAGAAAACTGTGTCTTTGTATGAATTACAAAATAAATTAGGGTGCAATAAGATTTATAGCCTGATAATTATAAGTACTTTAAGAAATATAGATGTAGGTAAGCAATTTATATGATGAATTAAATTCTCATGTACTTGAATGTGATATTCTTGACAATCATAAGTATTTATTGATCAGAAATGTGATTGATATTATACGCTAAAGTTACATCATTGTTCTAAAATTAATAATGAAAAACGACATACATAACTGATTCGCAATAAATATACGAAAATTGTGCAATTTATGGGACAATGAAAAACGATGTTTTATTCAAATTTTGTTGGTTCCATCTATTATTAATTACTTAAACTAGCACAATTTCGAGATGACATCTATTGTAAACAATGCCGCAACAATTTGAATTTCAACCGTAAATCCACTCACGCCCAATAGGTGGCTCTAGCATTCTATGGAGAAATCCAAGATGGTTGTCATTTTGTTTTACTTATGTTTCGCATAAACCACGAGCGCTAGTTATGTTGGCGTCATTTTCTGGAAGTGACATTTCACTAGCAGTCCATATATAATAAGTCAATGCTAGAAACATATTAGGAAAAACATGGTTGCGTATTTTCCGCTTAAAATATCATTAACATCGATTTTAAGTGTAAATTTTTTCTAAGTACCTGCAGAAAATTTGCTCAAAATGCTTTTATTTTCCTCCAACCAATCTACATTGCTCATTTTTCATAAATATTTAAAGCAATTGTACACTTATTCTTAAATAAAACTACTATCCACACGTAACGAATAATTTCAAATTTAACGAATAAAATTCAATGAACGGTGCCAGCAACTTTGCCCACAGCGGAAGAGGCTCATATTTTTTGCGAATGTGCTGGTGAGAATTTCTATGTAAAAATATAGATTATAACTTATAAGTAACGGAAAATCGGCCGAAGTTGGTGTTCTCTGTTGCAATTTTCATTCTACGTTTCGGGACGGAGCCTTTTCCATTCTTCCATTGTGTTGCCATGCTGTCAAGACATTTGCCTTTTCGATTGGTTTTTATTCGCGACGTGCTTCCAGATAATTAATAGATGGGACCTTTACCTATTATATTTTTATAACATGCCTTTTTTATTTTTTGACCGTAATTATTTCAACTCAAAGTGTAGATAAAACTTTTTAGCTATTTTTTTGATGATTAGAAAGGTTGAAACTTTCTTATATAGGTATACATTTTATAGCACCTGTCGCAAGGATGCTATTAAGAAATTGGGGAAAACATTTATTCGAGTATGTACCTTCCTACATCATAATGTAAAAATAAGTAAATAAAGACACAGCAAGAATGTGTTTAATTTTTCTATTTGATTAATTTAATATTTAATTTGCACATAGAGTACGCCAAATTGAGACACCTATCTATTTATGTTGAGGCACCAATCGCGGCCTACATTGATTGCTGATCCTTTCAAAGTTTATTTTTAATTTCGTGTTTGTTATGCACAAAAATGCGGATGTATTTATTCACTTTCTGCACGCAGAATATATGTCTCAATTTATATCAACTATTTCAAATCAAAGGCAGCACGAAATCTGACCTGTCGCATATGCACTTTTAAAGAAATATTTTGTTCAACGTTAATGTGAAAAAAAAATAAATAAAATATAATATTCAAAATGCAAAAAAATAAGTTTCAAACATTATGTTGTCATGTTCAATGTTCATATTGTAGTTTACATCGAAAGTCCATTAAATATTAAGGCTTTCCTGTTGTTCGTCATTTTATTTTATCTCCCAACAAAAGTGGGTATAACTAAGTAGCTACACACATACATAAGTACTATATTATGCAGTAGAAATTGTGTTTGAAAATTGCAAACGACAAGGAATGGTTGGTAGGTAGAACTGGCCAGGACACAGTGTTATTTTTCAGACCTCGATAAATCACAAATTGTAATGCATCATCTACCTACTTTTCCACGTAATATGGCCTAAATGTATGTGCCTGCCGGCACATCCGATGTCTTCATGCGGATGTACATAAATATTGCTTGGCTTTTCGCAATCTTGCGCATCCTGCGTGTGTGTGCGCCTCTGACTTCCTGGTTTTATGTTAAAATAAATTTAGGGATTCGGTTTAAAGGAAATTGAAAAAGGTATTTTAAAGATTATTGAAACGTTTTCAGTCATTTGAAGCAGGTAGGCGCGCATCTGGTAGTTGCGAGTTGTTGTTTTTACAAGGTACGAGTATAATCTTGGGACTAAATCGCTGGATTACTTACCTAATAACAGTCGATTATGAATGGGGATAACACTCAGATGTAAATAATTTCCTACTCAGTGTATATATGTGTGGGTGTTTTGGCTAAAATTTTGGTTTGTGGAAGTAATTATATTCGATAGCAAAAGGAATAAGAAACCCTGTCATTGTTAATAGGCATTCAGAAACTGATTTGAATTATTTTTTCTTCATTTTAGAGCTGCCCTGGGGGGTGAGATATGCACCCCCTACTGTACTACCATTACAGTTCCAGTGAGTGTCCAAAAGTCGAACGCGGAAATCCTACTCAGTCCCAATAAGGATGTGATATGTAAAGATCTTTGCGCATTGAAACTGGGTATGTATTTAGTTAAGAAAACATTTATTTCAAATTCTATAGTTAAGTTTTCTAGTAAATGATCATCTTATTTATGGAGTACATAGACCACATTTGTGTATTTTTCATGATATCCATAACTAGTTTTTAATCTTCCCTTTAAATAGTTTATAGGTCTTAATTTATTATTTTTTATGGAAAATTCATTCGGGACAATAAAAATGATTTTTGCCCGATAAATGCTATGGTAACACTTAGCATGCTACCTTTTGACGCCGACTAACATTGTTTAAAGTGCCTGCAGTTGTAGTTTGCCATATCTGATGTTAATTGTTTAAGCGTCCAATAGTTGCTTCTTTATGCGTTGGTTATTTTTTGATTGGGGGCTGCTCCGTAAAATTTAACCTAAAACGCTGTTTTATTGGAATTGAAAACATAAACAATTAGTGTTACTGTAGCTAATAAATAGCAGCTGGTAGCACCTACTGTCAAAATATGCAGTGTGCCTTCTTAGTTTCAATGTTTTTTTTTTTATAAGTTGTGGAACATGGAACCATGGCGAAAAGGCTATCAGCTCAAAGTCCATTTTTCATATTAGTCAGTACCAATAATATTGTAAATTATTGACAATTGAACAATTATTTTAATCAAATGTTTTGATAATTTCAACACACTGGCGCCGTGGCGACGTTAGCTGCTGCTACGTAATAAAATTTTGTTGACGACTGTCTGAAACTGAAACTGAAAAATGAAATTCCCGCCGGACCGAAATGGTGGCACCTTGCACTAAGTTTTAGATTTTGAATTTTTTTTTTTGACAGTAACTATTATTAAAGATAAAAGAGCTCCATTACTACTTATTCAGTGCTTCCGGTAAGAATTTTACAGTATTATTCAATGCGATCTTCAGTTCTAATAAAATGTGCAGATAAAAAGGAAAAAAATACATTCAACGAATAATCGTTAACATTTCAAATCGGTATAGCTCTGAAACATAAATAAATAATATAAATATAAGAAGAAGTTCTCTTCTTTACTTTCAGGTGGGAGTGTCTGCACATGTTCGAGCGTCGCAACGGTCCGCTCCGTGCAGAATCGCAACCAAGTATGCCATACATTCTGCATCAATAACATGGAGACCCTGGCTGGTTGCAGTCTCTGTAACGTGATCCACCCGCTAAATCAATCGGTCACGTATGATGGCGAGCCCGCTGAGCGTGCGACCGCAGAAGCAACTGAGGGCACAAAACTGGGTATCGACCCACATTTCTCGAATCCTGCTGCTACCAACGAGGAGACAACACCGGATTGGGATGCACTATGTGCTTCCCTCTGTAAGACCGGTGATGGCGGGTCTTTGTGCAGTTGTGATTTGTCACCTTTCTTTTAAATTGTTTATTGTGAATATTTCCAACCTTAGGTGTGATGCGTTTTATTTCAGAACCTTACTGTAACACACCTATTTGTTTTCGCCTTGTTAATTGTAATTATGCGACATTGTTTTTAGTGACAAATCACGTGAAATATATTTTGTTAAAAAAAAAAAAACCTATCAAAAAAATCCCTATGCGAATCAATTAATTTGTAATTAATTTGTTAAAAAGCATGTTACAACAAAACACAAAAAAATGCTATATAGGCAATATATATGTATAAAAATGATTACCAAAGTGTAACAAATTATTATTTGAGGTAGTTTATCTATTCGGTTCATGAGATTTCAAAATAATACAACAAAACACAAAAGGGCTTCCATGTGCTAGGCCGCAGGCTTAGTGCAAATCCTTAGATAATATAACTTTAAAAAAATCAAACACATATATACATTTTAAAACGTTGTGTATTAAAACTTTGACTGTCATGTACCGCTACGGTTGACCGGCACTCGGTGGCACTTGAGTTGAAATTCTGCTGACCAACTGCAGTGTATATTGCAACTTCAATTGGCTTCTCTCGCATTGAAACTCAAGACGGTATCAGAGGCTCCGAGCAGCTCGTTTTTCGGTTTTGCTATCGGACTAAGATTCAGTCTCGCAGCTAAATAGAAACAAAAACCGAGAGCAAAGGTTTCTTTTCCAGGCGTAACACTCAAGTCCTCCAAAATTAACCCCAATTGGATTTACAAATATACGTACCACTAAAATCTACTGTCCATTGATATTACACATTCCCGACTTAGAGAGTACACATTGTGTCTGACAATTCTAGCACAATCATGGTAGTCAACCTGTTTAATAAAAAAATATTAATAAATAAATGAATTTAATAAAGTCTATTGTTTTTGATTGATAGAATCAGCATATCAATTTTCAAACAATACATTCAGTTCAAATTCATAAGCACAAAAAAAAGAAAAACCCCAACATATTTGCATGTCTATAAAAGTATATATACATACATATAAAACAAAACAAAAATATTTATACATACATATAGTTAATAATCAATTTAATAATGTTTATATGTTAAGCTCTAATGCTGTTGGAAGACATTAGTAATAACATTGGCTTTTTTGGAAGACATACATAATTAAGTATTTGTAGATGTTTAACAGGACGATAACAGTAAACAAAAAACAAAAACATTTTATTCAGAGAATGCCCATGAACTAGATCTGAAAATCTTCGCTGTGACTGACAATAATTAAAATAAAAATGTCACATTAAAACAAAATAAAATGATTAAACAAAAATATTCGTAAGTAACAGTTCAAGTTTGAACATACAATCTCTGTTAGCAGCTGATTTCAAAATTAGTTTGCGCAAAAAAAACCAACATCTTTTATGACAGATCCGAATTGTTACAATATCTATAAATGTCAATATTTAATCCTTGAATTTTGTGACACATATTTATTATATCGTATACATAAATACTTAATACTATAATATTATAAACCGTTATTGACTATCTGAAAAATCTTGAAGCTTGTTGGTTTTAATGAAAAAAAAACTGAAGAAACAAAATTATGGCAGTATTGTGCGATGAAATATAATTCATATCTCAAGTTATTTGCATACTTTAACGTAAAAAAAAAAAAAAACATAAAAATATATAGGTAAAATATGTGTGTGTATTAAAATGTTTAAAAGTTAAATAACTTAGCCCCCTGAAAGAAGACGTGTTTTATTTCCTTTATGTTCTTTATCATTGAAATTCGAACCCGTGTTTAGTGTTTAGAGCTGGCAAAACTGTGAATAAAACTAGTTTTATTTAAAAAATTGTTTCAAGAGAAAATCGATCTTGCCTCCGTTGTGGCAGAAAATTTTGTTCGGTTTTCAATTGCATTTCTGATTTTCGGATCGTTAAACTTGCTTTTTAACAAAATTTCTCTGAAACCATCTAATTGAATCAATAACTTTTTTGGTTTGCTACAGCAGCCGCTATCAACAGTATTGACAATAAAACTCTTGGCGAATAGTTTGAAAGAGCATTAGCGTTTCCTGGTTTTATGAAAATCCGAGTTTGATCCAAAAGGTTCAGTATTTCAGAATTTAACACGGTTTTCAATTGATCGGCTTAAAACCTAAAGCATGCATTTTCCGTAGAACTAGTTTCGGCATTAAACTGGTTTTAAATCTTGTAGACAGTATTCCGACAGTATTTTTGTATTTTGATTGAAATAATTTCTCCATTTGTATGAGTTAAATTTGAAGGAGTGTTACATGTAGTCGACAAATATGTTGCCTGATATTTGCCAAACCCAAGGAAAACAAAAAATATTTTTTAATATATATTAATGATAATGTTTGTCAAATCGGTTATCTATAACACATATAATAAAACTGTGGAGGTTTTTTGTCTGTAACCGGTTGACGTGGAAACTACTCGACAGATTTCGATGAAATACCAAATAGGCTACAAGACTATGTGGTTCTTCGCCAAGCCTACTTTTGGGGAGCATTTTTCACCAAAAAAACATGTTACAATTAAATTTATTTCATAGAATCGAAGAATTCCATGTGCGATGCACTCACATCGAAAGCATTGCGTGTCGTCTTTTCTGTTAGACCGAAACTAATGAACGACTAACCATCACAAAAAAGTTCAGCGATTGCTAAGTGTCATGTCAAATCATTCCCTTTGAACGTTATGTTTTATACTTATGTGGTTTTCGATTGGGCGCTCACAGAACACTTTTTTGCTCTCAGAGCACTTTTTATGTTCGTTTGGTACAAACAAAGCAATCTTTTTCAGATTTCAGAGCACTTTTGCGAATCTGAATTTTTTCTCAGATTTGCTTCAGATTTACCAAGCAAGTTCGTTTGAGTTTGACAACTAGTGGAGTTTGTTTACGTTTTCGTGAATTTTTTCAACTGAAAAGAAACGAATTATATCGGGTTGATTATTTTTTGTTAATTATTTATGTCGAATGCTTAGACATCAATCTGGGCGAGCATTTTGAATGTTTTCATATAAAATTTAGCCAGCGATTGGAAAACGCTCAGAAAAGTGTCGAAGGCTACACATTTTCCAATCGCACAAATTTCACCACAAAAAAGAGCAAGTGACGTTCTTATGTTCGATTAGACGCACGTCATCTGAAATCTGAAAGCGAATCTGAAGAAGCCCAATCGAAAACCACATTACAGTTATATCTATAGTTTTGTGACATATATGACAAGTACACGCTTGGCCCAAGGTTGGAAAACGCAATGAATAATATTTCCGGCACTAACTTACTTCAGTATTTTCACTGAATCTAGTCTTAGGCAACGCGAATTACATTCTCTGTCATTCATTTTATTTGCTTTCCCATTAAACTCCAACTATGAACGGACTTCATCTACTTTGACAGATTAGCCAACTTTTAGAATTTTGATCGCCAAAGTTTTTGATCGGTGCGATGCTTGTGCAACAATGGCACAAATGATTTCCTAAATATACAATCCTCATTCTTAATTATTAAATAAAGACGTCTACGAAAAGCTAAAAAGCTTGTAAAAAGCTAAGCTATTTTTATTTAAAGAGGAATGGCTGGCAAAACTTTTCCCTTACAGTCGCCAAATCCAATTCGCAGACCATTATTTTGACAAAAGCCGCGAATTATGATCTCATCGCCGTCCTGTATGAATTTCCTTGTGCTGCCACCTTCCAAATTAATGCTCTTTGTGCCTCTCCAACTCAGCTCCAACAGCGAACCAAATGATTCTTCCGTCTCACCACTAATTGTCCCCGATGCCATCAAGTCGCCTGGGCGGACGTTACATCCCGTAACAGTGTGATGTGTTATTTGCTGCAGTGGTGTCCAGTAGAGCGACTTGTAGTTCGAGCGCGAAATTGTTGTTTCCGGCTCACTTTCAGCTAGAAAAAACAAACATTATCAGACAATTTCTCAAATCTATTCACTGACTTACGCTTAATTGCCACTTCGAGATGGATGTCGAAATTGAACTTTTGCTGCTGCCTCAGATAGGGAAAAACCTCCACATCCTGCGGATAGTTATCAATCAAGAACGGTTCCAATGCTGCTACCGGAACTACCCAAGGTGAGATTGTCGTACCCATATTCTTGGAAGTGAACGGTCCCAATGGTACATATTCCCACTTTTGGATATCCCTGGCACTCCAGTCGTTCATCAGAGTGAATCCGAAAACATGCTTCCATGCGTCTTCGATTCGAATGCGATCGCCTAGCTTATTTTCCGGTCCTCCAATGAAGACTGCCATTTCCAGTTCGAAGTCGAGTAACTTGCAAGGTCCAAAAACTGGAGGCTGTCCATCGACGGGCAGGGTCTGGCCCAATGGTCGACGGATCGGTGTGCCTGACACAACAACCGAGCTTGCACGACCATGGTATCCCACTGGTATGTGCTTCCAATTGGGCATCAGAGCATTCTCCTTTCCACGGAACATGATGCCGATATTTGTGGCATGGTGAATGGAGGAGTAGAAGTCGGTGTAGTCGCCGATTTGGACCGGCAAGTGCAGTTCGATGTTTGATTGAGGTATAAGGGCCCTAGGAGTGACATATGTTTGTTTAAATCTTGTCAAATTGCTTGTATGAGCTTACTTTTCCCTAAGATCAACACTGCTATAGAGGCGAGAGTTTCTCAGGAGCAACTCAATGGTTGTGCTCCTTACGAGAGTCCACGCTTCGTGTCCAAGACCCATCAGCAGGTTGAGAGTTTCCGATTTCAGTGCAGCCTGATTGGTTAAGTGGGGTTAGGTTGCAAAAGACGAACCTGAGAGAAGTAACATACCTGGACCCCTGGTGGGTATAGTTCAGCGACAGCTTGGAGGTCCAGCACATGGTCACCAATGGCAACAGCTATTCTCTTCTTGGGCTTAAAAAGAAAGAAGAAGATTAGCCTGCTGTGCTTAATAGTTGAAACGAAAGACTGCCCGACTGATCGTCTGTACGATATCGTTTTTGTAATTTTATTGATCGTAATAAGTTGTAGTCTATACCCGAATTTTTTTTGACTATCGTCAGTTTTACTAGAGTTGTGGAAAATGAACTAGATTAAGCTCTCAAACTCGTAATTTGCAGTTATTTGTAGGGTTGGAGGTCTATCGTTTCGACGATAATCGTTTAAAAAATTGCGGAATGGCAGGGTTGGCGTTTTTTTTTAAACTCCGACTTTGAGGGGTGCTAGAACTCCCCAAAGGCGTCAATCAAGCAACGCCAATGCTTCGCACACTTATCTTACAGGTGATAAAATAAATTAGATCGACATTGCCTGTGGACGAGAAGGTATATATCGCAACCAAAAACAGTTGATCAAAGCAGTTAAACTAGATTTCTGATTTAAATAACAGCTAAGAATTAGCATATTAGAAAAACAATCTTTAAGATAGAAGCAAACAGAGGAATTACAATGAAAACATGCGGTTTCAAAAAATATACGCAGTATCTACTTACATTTGATGCGGTTGAAAACACACCGTAAGGCAAGTTCTCAATTGGGAAATCGCTTCCCTCGGGAATAGGTACAAATGAACTCATTTTATCGGCTGTTTTATGATGACTTTTCTTATCGAATCGAGAAACAAGACGAACAGCTAAGACGGCTAGGGAAACACTGATCGTGAGCACAGTCAGCGACGAACTAATTTTAACCATGTCATGGAATAGAAATGAAGTTGTCGTGTATCTCTTACTGGATGGGGGGCATGACAACGAGTATTGCTGATCTCAAATGATATACGCTAAATAACCGGGTAGGAAGGGAACTTGTTTTATAATTTTTTGGGGGCTTGTGCTTAGTTTTGAATTTAATAATTTATTTTACTTTGACCTATTCAAAAGTTCCATTCAAGTTTCCTAATCCAAGCCATACTAAAAAAACTGGACACAAAAAACGTTTGCAGCAAATTAGGCGACAGCTTCTTGCCAAGGCCCAAACAATTTAGTCCACTAGCGATTGCCTCAATACCATTATAGGCTACAGGTTTTTTGTTGAACCGTTTACGTCGTTATGGAAGGTGAATTTCCGTAGGTAAATTCCTGTGGGAATGCTTTGCTTTGTCACGAACGATTATTATGGATATAAAAGAGAGCCGGGATCGTTATTTCAGAACTATTTTGACTTCAAGCCTTAAATTAAGGATACAATTAAGCGAGTTTAACAAAGCAGTATCCTGTTCGCACGATAAATTCTTAACTTCATATAGATGGGTTCATGACAAGTCTCTACTCATTTGACTCGTGAAATAAATATCTGCTACCCACATTAAATCGAAGATAAATTTTGACATAAAAAAACGGAGGAAAAGGTTTGTGTTGTCCCTACATTGGATTTTTGGGAGGAAACCGTAGAGAACATTATGCGTGATAAATAAAAGAAAAAGCAAAACGAAAAACCCTTTACAGGCGTTGAAAAAAAAACTCGCAGGACAAATCCCACTGCAAATATGAATTTAAGCAACACGAAACAAATTGTCGTCTTCTTCTTGCTACAACAGAAATTATTTCAGCTGCTGCAGCAATGATAATATTTTCTTTAATTTTTCTTGTATCCATTGTTTTGAAAATAGTCAAATATCGCGATGTCTTTGAAGTCTGAAATTCGTATAAATAAAATTACGTTTACTGATATCTATTATAAACATATGGTTTTCGTCCCATTTATATCATGTTTAATAAGTTAGCGACCGTTCATTCTTGGTGTAGTGAAGTAGAGACTATAGGGAAGGGACGCAAAAATTTAGCGGGAGCAGGATACAAGGTTTCAGTCAAAGAAAATTGAATCGCAAATACAACAAAAGACTTCATAGAGTAAGTAGATGTAGTTGTTCCGTGTTGTTAATTATATATGATGCTCAATATTCTGAATCAAACGTATCCTATTTCACATAACACACAAGTATGTAGGTACTGATGTAACATTGTCATAGGGCAAAGTAATACTTAACTGATCTTTAAAGAATACAAAAAATACCTAAGCACTTCATTGCGGTTAAATTTTGGACACTTTGTGTGCTCATTGTCCCAATTTGCAAAAAAAGCGCCCCAACATCTAGTTGGCGCCCTGGCAACTCACATATGTGCATATCCATTATGACAGGCGAGGCCTCGAGCTTCTGTTATCGTTATTTTGAATTTATAATAAATCGGATTGCTTCTTAATTGATAGTAAAAAAGCTTTCATAATTCATATGAGTTCTTCATTGCACGTAAAATTCTTAAAATATTAGATAAAAATTACTACTTAAAATTATGTCGGGGAAATTGAATATAGCAAAAATGAACTACAAAAAAGGAAGTACAAATTTTGAACAATTTTGAATCGGTATCACTTCTTCGTTTACTGATGTGCTCGAACATCCGTTTAGGCAATAGCATTTAATAAAATTTAAGAATTGGAAACTGTCAACTCTCTCAACACCGAAAGTCAAAATGTCCATTATTACCTACCTAATATAGGTACGCTGACCATCCGTCCTTTATTTAAAAGGACAGGCCTTTCTTTTTAACCGCTGTCCTATATATATTTTTTTTTTAATATAGGACGGATTTTGTCCTCTATTTTTGAACCTGTCATTTTAAACAATGAACAAAAAAATTGCCTGCATTTAGGACAATTAAAAAAATTATGTTTATACCACAGTAAATTAGTGAAAATGTGGACTATTGCAAGTCAACGATAACAGTTAAACTAGGTGGTTGACTTTAATGCCCTAACTAGAATCAATAATAAAAATGTTTGGCCCAATAAAGGCATAGTTTTTGGAACAAACTAAATGTCCAACAGTTTTATTAAATTTGTTTACTGTCCATCTGCTGAGGCTTGGTTATTTTTCGCACATTGTCAGGCCACAATGTTTCAGGTTGCTGTTACACATATTTAGCCGGAAGTATCAATGGTTATTAAGAAACTGCTTTTGTGAGGTTTTTAAAAAGCTTTTAAAATTAATTACTTACTACCTACCTTTCACACTCTTATGTGAATTCATCCAATGAAGAAAAATTGTTTATATTTCTTAATGTTATTTTTAATATTCATATTTTACATAATAAACAAATTATTAGGACAGTTTTTTTAAGCGTCGATCTCGGCAAAGCAAATAAAAGTAGGATTTTCAGCACGCAATTATAACAACTACGCTCTACTTGACACTTCGAGACTTTATTTTCTCTCGACAAATACAGTCACCGTAAATATAGGTGATTTTGTCGAGTTGTTTGAGTTGCGATGAAATAGTCTAACGAAATGTTTCGCTAACTGTCAAGAACGCACAGTAAATAACTTTACTAATCAATATATAAAAAGCACTATTGGTAATAGAATACAGCCCTGCTGGATTCCACTTGGTATATTTTAAATGAACTCATTTACGATAATAGCTATATATATTTTTTAACTATTTAAAATCTTCTCGAGGTAATTTATAAGGTTTGCACAACGCTGTTCCAATTTGCTCAAGTTTTTTTCACTGATCTAAAATTAGTTTCGCCTATGACTTGTTCAGATAAATGCGAAATTTTAGCAGTTACGTAAATGATTAGTTTAACAAACATTAAGATTAAGAGACGATTGAAAAATAAAGGTGTAACGAGACCACTACCATATCTAGAACCTTAAGCCCAGTCCGCCTTAAACTATAGCGCTATCATTTCCTTCCTGCATTTTAGTTTTTTAGCTTTCATTAAAATTGAACATGTATCTGTGTTAACATTTTGGACCAACTTAAAGAGTCTCACGTGTTATAGCATACGTTCTTCTTTTATAGCAATAATCCCCCATCTACAGCACGCCAATGGTTTTAAAATTCCATGCTGTTATTGATTTGCGTCGACTACCCACTACTGGAACAGAGAAGAACGACTATATGGTATCAAGTGGCGTCACGACGACAGATGCGCACTAGCTACTATGTACCATTAAGCACTTGTTTCGAAATATATATACGCTACAGTTCAGTTTTACTTCTCTAACAATATATAAAATCAAATTCATTTATTGATATCAGTAGGAGTATGCGAGTAATAAAATAATTGTTGCGTTAGTTGGAAAAATGTTATCTTCGACAAGAAGTCTCAAACGCAAATGTAATATTTATTTTAGCTACAATGTTCTTATATAAATTTTGTCCATATGCTTATTTCGATGGCTGGAACTAGATTTGCTACACGTGTTTCAGACGATAGTAAGTATCAGACATTTATGATTGAAGAAACGTATTGATAGATAAACGTATTAATAAAATGGTCACAGCAACAGTTTTTAACATGTGAGTGATGTCAGATGGCAGAATTTGTTTCCTATTTTTTGGGAATTTTAACCTAAAAAAGAGGAGTTAATTTAGGAATCATTGAAACGCGTTTTAAATTAAATTCTTACTTAGAACCGCTGTAACTTCAGTATATTTGAATGGTAATGTTCTTTAAAAAAAAAACCTATCATAATGGCTCTCTAAGAAGGGTCAGGATATGATGGTTGAATCTAGTCGGACACCTCTTTTCTATATATGACATGAGTATTATGACTGAGATAAGATATGCTTTGAAAGTCTGAAACAAGCCTTGGAAAAACGTAGGGTTAACCCACTGGTGGTAAGATGGGTGGACAATATGTTGAATACGAGGGCGATTAATATTCAGACGGGAACCTCAAAACTCAGAGGAAGGGTTAGCAGAGGTTGCCCACAAGGAGGTGTTCTCTCACCTACACTGTGGAATATCACTGTGGACTCTCTTCTCGACAGACTCGAGGCGACGGGCATTCACACAGTGGGATATGCCGACGACATAGCAATAATGGCCAGAGGCAAATTCATGGACGTCACAGCAGATATCATGAGGAATGCACTCAGAGTGGTTGAGCGGTGGTGTCTGGAACAAGGGCTCTCCATTAATGCGGCGAAAACAGATCTAATAGTCTTCACTAGGAAGAGGAAAAATCTGGAATTTCGGCCCTTAACACTTTTCGGATCGGAACTAACAATGACTAAGAAGGTTAAGTATCTGGGAGTCTATCTAGATACTGGACTTACTTGGAATTACCATGTTGAGGAGAAGGTCCGGAAGGCAAAGAGGGTACTACATCAGTGCAAACGTGTATGTGGACAAAGGTGGGGACTCTCGCCTAGGTCAGCATACTGGATGTATACGATGATAACTAGACCCATTATCACGTACGCCTCGGTTGTATGGTGGGCGAAAGCCTCTCAGAAAACTGTGAGGAAGCACCTGGATAGGGTTCAGCGTTTAGCATGTATGGGAATTACAGGTGCAATACGTACAACCCCAACATGCGCATTGGAAGTCATCATGGGGATATTACCGCTAGACTTATTTATTAAGAAAACAGCGGCCCAAACGGCACTTCGCTTGCATCGAGATGCGAAATGGCACCATCGTGGTACGATCTATGGACATAGGAAGATCCTGGAACTTGTTAAAGACGAGATTAGGGAGCTAAACATGCCTATGGATCGAATAACAAGGGTGCGTATTATGGAAAGAAATCATAAAACTCGTATTGAGAACGGATTACTTCCAGAAAAAAGAAATGGTGAAATAGTGATTTTCACGGATGGATCCATGATGGATGGCGGGGCGGGGGCCGGTATCTATTCAGAAGAGCTGGAACTTGCCCGTCACATTAGCCTCGGGAAATACACTTCAGTATACCAGGCTGAGATGATTGCCTTGCTTTATGCGTTGGACTACTTGCTTGAGTGTCAGGTGGAAGGAAGAAATATCCTCATAGCACTGGACAATCAGGCGGTGATCAGATGCATGGAACAAACAAACATCACAACATCACTGGCACTGGAATGCGTACTTAAACTCAATAAGTGTTCATCTAAAAATGAAGTAACACTGACTTGGGTACGAGGACACATAGGGATCGAAGGCAATGAAAAGGCGGACTCCCTTGCAAAACAGGGGTCAACTGAAAAGTTGCTGGGACCAGAACCATTCTCTTCAATTGGCAGAGGAATGGTTGAACAGCTTGTCCACAAATGGATCACGGCAGAACACCTGAGAAGGTGGTCAACCGTGGAACAATGTAGACAAGCTAAAATGGCAATAAAGTGGCCGACCTGCTCCACTCAAAGAAGAGTTCTAAGCATGAGTCGAGGAACATTGAAATGGGTGGTGGCTTTGTCTACAGGACATGGTAATTTCAGGTATCACTTAAGGAAAATGGGCCTTATAGAGGATGATACTTGTAGACTATGCCTGGAGGAATCTGAGACAGCGGCACATATACTGTGTCAATGCCCGGCATTGGCTGGCAGAAGAATGAGGATCTTGGGACATCAATGGGTCGAGACCCAGTCGATGAAACGGATCTCCCATAAACAGATGCTAGCGTTAACACTAGGAATTGAGCCCAGAGAAGAACTGTGGAGAAATCCAGAGAGTCTCTCTGAGTAAGATTTACAGTGGTAGAGAGACGAAAAGAGACCCGACAATGGTGGTCTGATTCGATTATCTCTCGAAATATATATATATATATATATGACTGAGATTAGATTGTAGAAACTCTTCCAGCGTTAGAATTTTCACCTGAGCATTAGGTTAGACAGTCCAAACGGTTATAATAGAACCCTGCCACAAATCTTCAATTTGTGATCTAAAAACTCTACAGTGATAGCTGCCTTTATATATATTATTTTAATTTTAAAGACTTTAGTATTTGAAAGTTTGTGTAAGCGAAAGTAGGCGAAAGTTGAAACGTAGAAAAGCTTTCTAGTCAACCCTTTGAATTCGGCATAAAATTGTTGGCCCTTTTATTCGTCTCACAACTTTAAAACTCACAGAAATGAGAAGCTAGGGTCCTTACGGACCTACGAGTATATGGTATTGCAAATAAATTTGTCTCGGCTGATTTGATTTTCAAAAACCAGTGAATAAAAATATTTGACTTTCGAATACTGGTCCAGCCATCTGTGAGATATTATTTTCAATTTATAAATACCAGGTATAAATACGAAGTACACAAAGGTACTTCACCTATGCAGTACATTACGGACCTAAAAATTGTGTCGGTCTTTTTTGAGCCATTCGAGGTATTCTAAGACCATTATACATGAAAAGCACCGCCCATTTTGGGGCTTAGATGAGAACCCCTAGAAAGTATCCAAATGTGGTTTTTAAATGCATGGAAATACTTACGGATTTTTAATCAAATCCGTAATCCTTACACCCGTCTGAAATCCATCAAAAAATAAATAGACATAAATATTTAGGACACTTAAATTGAAAGACTGGTCAAACTATTGTTATTAACTACATATTTGAATATTCACAAACCAGGTTAAACATTAACCCCCTTATTAATAAACGCTGCGTAAACGTGATCAACTGATGGTTACTCAGTAGTTACTTACGTCAGATTTTTGGACGTTTATTTGCACACATTTGTTTATTATAACGGAGGTAAATAACTACGACATTACTTCATCGATTAAGTTTTTACATTTGGCATTCATTCAGATTTCCCAATCAACAAACATCTACTGCAAACACCACTTATAAAATGAAAGCCACTCAACCATTCGGTGGGTCTGTCAAGTAACTGCTTTGCTATATAGCTAACTTATCTAAAAGGGGGGACGACGCAAATCAGTACCGGATTCTCTGGCAGTTGAATATATTTCTTTGCTCTCATAAATGATAGCGCCGGGCTAATAAATAATTTATTTTATTTTTTTCTGCATAATTCCTATGAATATTTTAAAATTCCATAAACAATTTCGAGTCGATTAGCAAATAGTTTGTCTATGTGGGTGTATTACGATTAAGTCGTATTTAATCAGAACCGATTAAACGAAAGGAAAAGGTGAAGGTTCTTTTTGGTTTCGTGGTTAAAACGGACAGAAAGAAAAATTATTATTAGTGCTACTACTGGAAAAATCAATGTAAAGTTCGTGTATCCCATGAATGTGAAGTTTTTGCGTGCATATTGTGTTCTGTTGTGATGTCGGTAGTTACAGGGATTTATGGTATTTTTGTTTAATAAATTTCGTGGATGATTATTTATGGTAAACCTGTTTGTGAGGACAAGAATAAGTTTAATGGTTCTAAACCTACCTACATTTGCTTACAATGTTGTGCATTGTTTATCCATTTTCTTTTCTGATCAGTGACACATACCATAAGATTGCTTTTATTATTTGCATTTTCTTGTTTGTGTTATCAAAATGCCATTTTGATACTTCAGCTGCGTTTTCAGTTAAAGTCGGCGAATGAGGGACAAAGATGAGAAGACCTATCGTATAGAGCCGGGTGAATAGTCAGTTGCTTGTTAGTGTTATCTATAGGTATAAACAAAATATAAATAATGTACATTGTTTCTGAAGAGGAGACAACTTAAACTTCATATACCTACCCCTTATCTGTGCTGTGGTGAACTTTGCGAGTCGAATAGGCTGCTTGCTGTAAGCTCGATTTAAATTAAAATGCAGTCCGTGCCGTCCGTATTGCTATATCATGTGTACAAGTGTAAATTGCACTATTTTATACTTTTGGTGTGTTTTGGGTGCTCATGCGATAGGTAGGTATCCAGACACAGAGACAGAACGGCGATACTATTGCAGTGGATGTCTAATTGGTGGTGGTGGTGACGCCTAGCGCATCCACTTGAGGAAGCTATTAAGGAAACCTTGGCACGACTTGAAGACGATTGTAGTGTTGCGCTCTATTTTTTGTTTGCTTTGTTTAGCAGAATGTCTGAGTGGATCCATATTTCAATTTAAGGCAAAGTCGACTGCACTTAACTTCTTAGAACGGTTAAGAGCAGTGGTTTTTTTAATCGATAAATGCGGGAGCTCCGTCGGTTTGACATGCATAATTCCGATTTGTAAGAAAAAGTCATTCCTACTAAAATTGTTCTTACCTTTTAAAAACAAGTATAGTCCTTGTGATGTGCTCTATTTTCTTAGCAATGGTATACAGACACATGTTCAGATTGTGTTATATTTTTGTTTTCACGCCAACTAAAAGAAATCACCTCCTCACATCCGTCAACTATACAAGAGCGACAATAAAAATCATAGACAAACCATGCTATGATTTGTCTATGATAAAAATATTCGAAATAGCTGGTTTTGGCGTAAGTAGTATAGAGGTGCTTAATCAATTAACTGTCAAACTAGGAGCAAGGTTCACTTCCTGTTAGCGAGAAATCAACAATGGACACATTCAAAACTCTAGTAATCTCTAGTCGACTAGATTGGTCTGGACTAGAACTAGGTAACCTGAATGCAAAAACTAGATTCGGCGGTGATGTCACTTTTCCCATACCTATGCGAACTGTGAACTTAGTACTCAGTCACGAATTTCTTGACTAGATTCGTCGACTACCCCTCACTAAACGTCAACTGAAAAAGTTGTACATTTAACCGATCTAAGCCAATCAGAGAGACATATAAAGTCAGAGAGCTGTCAGACTTCTTAACTAGATACTTGAACGTCCTTAATGCCTTCCAAAAGAAATCTATACGAAGAGTTGAGTTAAATTTAATTATTTAAACAAACAATAAAAGGAGTTATAATGCCATCTAGTAGTATAATTCGAATGTGTCATAATTCCAACCTAAGTGTTTATAAATATACTCTTCTTCTTTTAAAATACTAAACATCAAATGAAGGCAAAAAGTTCCTAGCTGAAGTTTTCGAGATCCGCCGGAAGTTTTTGTTACTGTTTGCATTCTACTAGAGCACATAGCTTTAATTTCAAATTTAAATTAGTTTTCGGTTACAAATAGCATTTTTTAGAGACTGGAGTCGCGCTTTTATTTTATTTCCAAAGTCCGCGTCTATTTAGACAATTTTATAGATCGCTTCAATCGTTTTGTGATCCACAATATCACCCAGGGTGCGCCATCATTTATGTCTGTACGTAAACATTAAGCAACTTTGACATTTATCAACCGATTTACAGATTGAGTAGACATGTTTTGAAACATCAATTAAGTACAATTTTAACCATGAAACGCTTCACATCGAAACAACGCACCGAAACAGTGACGCTGTACATTGAAAATAGTCGTTCAGTTGTATAAACTCAACGTGCATTATCGTCAAAAGCATCGTGACCAACAAGCGGCATTTGGCAACACTATTCGTCGTTCGATTTCGGTAGATGTTGGCTCATTATGTCTGCCCACAATTATGTGAAAAATGTCTGAATGACACACTGCAATTTCTGCAACGAAAATTCGCTGGAAATGTGTTTAAATTCCCTCAAGGGGACCGGGCGAAGAGTTTAAGCTGTTAATTTTAATTTTACGAACATTTTATTATCTGAAAGAAAATTATTACAAACAATAAAGAAGATAAAATTATTCCCTACCTCAGTCTCGCTCCTGTCCGACAGTTAATTTACGAATATTGACAAACACCAAGCCGTTTGACAGAAATCGAGACTGGGCGCACTCAGTTGATATTTTTAAGATTAAATTTGTCGAATGGACGCGTTCGAAGTTCGGCTCTCCGCAACACTTTACGTGGAGATCGAAATTTTTGTCCCTAAAAAAATACGGGCTTTACAAAAATTTAACTATAAATTATAGAAGCATCAGCCTTTCTAACCTGAAGCCGTTTTTTGTCAATGATGTAATTAGCCCCTTAATAATGGGCTTACGGCATCACGCACGCACGTTTTTGAACGAGATGGGATATAGAGATCCGTTTGTCCGCAGTCAATGCTAATAAAGACATACGAGTGAGATCACAAATAAGATGCCTAAAGTGATGGATGTTTTACCCAAAATTATAAATAAATAATAATTATAAACGGAAATAAACACAAGTTCCGCGACCAGCATTTCTCCAATCACTGATTTAAAACAGTGATTGGAGAAATACATGCGGTACTTATTTTCAGTAAATTTTACCAAAAATTCAAAATAAATAATAATTTTCCGTTGATCACTTCCGGAAGCCATTTTGTTTTTTAGGAAAGCGAAATCCCCCGAGCTATTGCTTTAAAAATATTGAAATGAAGAGCTTTCCCATAATTCCTAACATGTAAACAAGATGGCCGACCAAAATACGTGTCATGTAGTCGGACAACTATTGAGTAAGAGCCATCCCTTTAATATTTCGTGCATATTTCGTGTTGGGAATGTGTGAAGTGTGATGTTGTAAGTCCACAGTGTGACACACTTCGACAGATCTTTAATTCAAGAAGTCCAAAACGATATACCCACCATATGATTATCAATTTGTAGCCGGATATGACAGCTTTACAACAAATGCAAGTCTTGTTCTGTATCCGTGGAGGCGGAAGCGTCTTCCGCTACAGTGCTCGACCTTAATTTCTCGACTTAATGGCTCATAATAAGCCTCAACAAAAGAGGGCAAACAATATCGTCCATTATAGCAAAAACCATTTGGAATTAGGCCCACAACTGTCTTTAAAGTTTCGAAAATGACATCCTACAAGCTTTTTTTTCTTTTGACGGCAATCTTCGGGATGGTGTTTTTTTAATGCTTGCAACATAAACAATTTCATGTACGACTTTTGTGGATACTGACCTGGACCCTGCTTTCATTCTAGTTTCGGATATATATATGTATTAAAGGAACTTGTATCAGTTTGAGAGATTTTACAAATTTGTGAGCTAAGATTTAGTTACATAACTTCATTTAACTTAATAATATTTTTATATTTTTAGAAAAACTCCTTTTGAACTCTTTCTTTGCGAACATCTTTTTTTACAGAAAGGATGAGGAATGAAACTATTTCCCGCAACCGCAATGCCAACATGAAAGTGTAATCACATCGACATTCTTCTGTGATTATTGAGCTGAATAAATTACAAATTTATAAATAACTAATCGATACTTTAAGAATGGGAAACATCAACTTTGTGTGGGTTTGCGTTATAGCGCTAGCAGCGAATAGTGCTGCTCGTAAGTTCGAAAACCATTTAAAAGTGTTTTTGAAATAATTAAAAAAAAAAATTTCATTTCAGTCCCAAAGCCGAGAACTTGCGCTCATTTTTCAGACTTTGATTCTTCTCAAGACGACGACGATTACGAATATATATCCAGTGCAGCACCGGAAGTGGTTCCGCCAACGGGTTCTACTGGAATCGGCGGCTCCAGCAATACTGTGGAATGTCGGAAGGATTATGACTTTTGCTTTGGTCTTTGGTCTGGCCTGGGGAATGAGACAAAAGTAGTCAAACAGGGTAAACTGATTTGATTTGGGCTATAGAAACAAATGCAGTCTTGTTTAATTCGGAATATAGGGTGTTGGCGGGAAAGTGGTGACAGAAATGTTACATGCCTTCAGAAGGAATGTTTCAGCATAGGTGAAAAGCGATCGAGTTTGTACTACTGCTGTTGTTCCGGGGATATGTGCAATCAGAATATGTTCGTCAATTATCCTTTGGAGGTATGAATACATTTCAATTGCTCTAATAACAGCCATTTTATCGGCAATTTTTTTGATACCTACACATCTTCTGTCTAATGCAGCCAAGCAAACCAGTCGTATCGACAAGTATGGATGTTGGTCACTTGTCGGGCGACAATGCATCCTGGATGAATCCGATATTCCTCCTGGCCCTCGGCTTTGGTGTGGTTTCACTTATTTTGGGGTTCCTGTTTGTAAGATGTAAGAAACCGCACAATGTGGCTGGCCCAGAGGCGGCGCCACTGTCCCCATCGGGACCTGGTTACAGCTCAAATCTGCACAACGTAGACAACTTGAAGGTGTGCTCAATGATAGGTCAGGGCAAGTACGGCACCGTCTGGAAGGGTATGATAAACGAGAAGGAAGTGGCGGTTAAAATATTTCCCTCGCAACACAAGCAATGCTTTATCAACGAAAAGAACATATACTCGCTGCCATTGATGGACTGTCCGTCGCTTCTGTCGTACTTTGGTGAGTATACCGACAACACATTCTATCAACAAAATTGACACCCATTCCTTAGGCTGTGATGAAAGACGAACAATGGACGATCAAATCGAATACTTTTTGGTTCTATCCCTGGCACCGTTGGGCTGCCTTCAGGATTGGCTGGTTTGCAACACTTTGTCTTTTAGCACGTTTTGCCGGATGGCCAAGACCATCACACGCGGCTTGTCGCATCTCCACACGGAGCTGCAGAGAGGCGATGACTTGAAGCCCTGCATCGCTCATCGGGACCTGAATACGAGAAATATTCTGGTGAATGCGGACCTAAGCTGTTCCATAGCGGACTTTGGGTTTGGCTTGAAGGTGTTCGGGTCGAAGTACGAGTATAGAGGTGAGATCGCGTTAGCGGAGACGAAAAGCATCAACGAAGTGGGAACGCTGCGGTATATGGCGCCAGAGATCCTCGAAGGAGCAGTTAATTTAAGGGACTGCGAGTCGGCTTTGAAGCAAACCGATGTGTACTCCCTTGGTCTGGTGCTTTGGGAACTGTGCACAAGGTGCAGCGATTTGTACGCCTGCGGCCAGGCAGTGCCTGCTTATAGGGCGCCCTATGAAGCCGAGGTGGGCAAGCACCCGACCTTCGAACAGATGCAGGTACTCGTGGCTCGACATAAGGCCCGACCTTTGTTCCCTGCCGGTTGGGGTGGTGCCGCCGCTGGAAAGCTAATCAGAGACACATGCGAGGACTGCTGGGACCACGACGCGGAAGCACGACTTACCTCTCTCTGCGCCGAAGAGCGAATGCATGAGCTAAGCAACCTAAGACCACGGTCCCATATTAGTCTCGGCCATGGCCCTAGTCCTCCCCTGAGTGCGAATAATTTCGTGGGGCAATCGCCCACAAGGCGACTTCGCAGCTTCTCATCGAACTCGTGCAATTTAGAAACCGACCAAACGATGGTCACGCCTCCCAATCAAATCATACCCAGAGTACGGAGCTGCGGCAACGATGCTACTTCTCCAATAGTAAGCCTTCACTCGGCCTCCGCCACTGAAAAAAATCATCTCATCTACTCGCAGCAAATTCAGCCATATCAAGGCCGAAATCCATGTCAAGAACGGAACCTGGCTCCGGTGGCCCTAAAACCAGCTCCAGTTCTCGTGGAGAAGAGCAAGAAGCACAGCTTCCAAGACAAGTCTCAAGGCAATAGCTTCTCATGCTTGGAGGATGACGTCTCTGTGGAGGATCTCATTTCGGCGAATTCAAAGAAACTCGGTCAAGACGCCGTGCACATGGGTCAAGGCTTTCCCAAGCAGAACAACACCGATAAGAAACTCCGCGGCTGGCATGGTGTTCGAGCTCTAATCCAAAAGAAACTCTTCCGAAAGGACTTCTACCAGAGTTTCGATGAGAAGTCAAACCTAGTCGACAATCGTGGTCTCATCAAGCCGCCAGAAATCACCTCTCCCACCAAAAACACAACAGTCAACCTAGTCGAGACAAAGCATCACAACTGTCAGAACAGTATCCTCACTACAATTGACTCTTCGAACACAAGACGCCCCAACAACCTGGACCTTGTGCCCATCACTGTTCGAGTCAATGGTCTCTCACCCGAAAACAAATCGAATTTAATAAAAAGTATCTCAGAGGAGTACCACTGTTCGTTGAAATACCCTCCAGAGGCTCCAAGTAGTCATAGTGCCATCGAAGACAGTAGCTCGCGCATGGTGGTATCTCACTCAACCAGCGCCATGAAAAGCATTCCCAAAATGCCGCCACCAATACTCACCCCATCCGAGGAAAAACAAATCGTAAGACAGCGAAGCCTTGAACTCTTCCGCGAAGTCTTTAGTGCGCGCAGCAGCACTACCGACCACCGCCTTCGTAACCCAAGTCAGCGCGTCAAGACACCTGGAGATGTGCCGCCATCTGTGCGCAAAGTTCGTGCATCGAAAACGTTGAGCTTGTACGACGATCGAATGATGGACTCATCTACATTGAATATTCTCTAGCACGAGGAGGTCCTGCTGCTGGAACTCTAGGCAGGACGCGATAAGGATTTTATTTTAACCACATTTTAGGGTAAGGTTTTGTATATATCACACGCATATACCATACATACATGAACTACAACGCCATAAATCGTTCAGGTCATATGTGTTAAACCATGACTTTGAAAGTCTCAAGCTTTTTAGGTTCACCCGAACTTATTTGGTTTCCCTTATAGACTTTGTTAGAATATAATATACTTGCTTATGAAAAAACGAAGACAAGGAAGGGTATAGAAAATAATTTAGTTTGTAGAGTGTAGCTAACTTGCCTTATAGAAGAAAAAATACTACAAGTAGGTATACTATAACAATGTTAAGAATATTAATTATTGGACCAAACGTTGCCGTTTTAGACGAACTTCGAGAAGGATAACAGGGTCGGTAGCTTTTGCTCTATTGTTTATATTCCGTAGGGATTTTCTTCAAATAAGTAGTAGTGAATGGGAACAGTTTTTATTTGACTTGTGAAAGGAAACATCTATTTGAGTTGCGAGGCTAAAATTGACAAGCTCTGAAACTTCAATGATCAGCTTGAATTAATTATATATGTCTCTGGCCTATAAAAGAAACACAAGTCTTTTGTGACAGTTTCGGTGCTGTTTTGAGGGAAAAACAACTTTTATTGAACTTTTTCATAACCGCCACGCGGAATCATATTTGAAATCTTCTCTACCAGCAACGTGTGGTTTTTCCAGTAGCTGGCGAAGTGAAATTAAATGAGTCTAGCAATTTTATTTTATTCCTAACTTTTCATGCAAAAGACATTTGAAAATTGGATCAAACCTACTTATTATGCAACTGTAAAAACATGAAAAGCAATTCACATAGTTTGACATTTGTATATTTGAGTAACTTTCCGCAGTTGATTTCCGAGCCTAATTAATCGCGAAAAGTGATGAGGCCTGCGTAAACTATTCTCGATACAAAATCTGACAATTCATTAACGAGGTTGTAAATTTCTGCAGTTTATGAGGGTTTTACGCTTTTAAGTGAATACTCTTATTGTTTTCATAAAACTTAAATTTTTCGAAAATATTTGTGTATGCCTCTTCCAATCTTGTCAAATTTTCTGTCAGCCTCCGTCAGTCATCAAGTCTTCTGGTGGGATTCGCTGACATGAAAACATGCAATCGTTTTCACTTGCATGAACGTTCTGTAACTCCAAAAATGAAAGACATTTACGTCTCGTACGTAAAGTAAACAATGACAGCCTTTTCATGTCTTCCTTGTGTTTTACAGGTAAATGTCTTAATTTTTAACAATTTGTAGTTAATTAATTAAATGGCAGTTAATATTGATTGACAAGCAAATTGACAAAGCTGCTGACTAGCGATGCGTTCTATTGAAGAGTCTGTCGATAATTGTCTGACAATCCAAAATAACTTCAAAGTTCGTCCGTAAATCGTGTAGGTATATTAGTAATAAAAAAAAGACCTCATATTGGAATTCACAGAAACATGATAATTATGAATTTTATTTTACTCTAAATTCGAGTGGTGCTGTCAAAAACTGAAGCTCTTTGAACTACGAGAATTATCCTAAAACTATGAAATTTAAACTACAGCGCTTCTTTAATGTTTGCGATTAGGAAGACGAAAACCAAAGAAGTTGTGTAAAACTAATTTTTCACTTTTGCATAATTTCTTTCGTGTTTTGAAATGCGAATCTTGAAGGTTTCTAGTCGCCGATATTAGCTTCAACAAATCTGCTCCAAATACCACGGAAAATACAAAATGAAAGTCTTTGTTAAAAATGCATTTGGTTGGAGCTTAAAATTTTACCAACAAAAAGAACTAAAGAGCTGTTCTTGATGCATTACTTTGTAGAGCCTTATATTTCACCTTACCGCTAAAGTTGTTTTCTTTCATTTTTAACGACGATGATGAGAACACCGCTCCTTGCTGTCACTGTCCTTTTTCCAAACTAGCATGTTGCTACTGAAAACAGTCTAAAGGCAGCGAGTAAATCAGGATCGTATATATAAATACACGAAACTAACAAGTTTCAACACATAATATTAATACTAAGGTACTAAATAAATGTAGTTTGATTTTAAAACATCACTGTCCATCTGTTAACGTATAAACATTTTTAAATTAAAAGCAAATATTTGAAAAAGACCTATAAAATGTTGAACACTTTTGTTTTCATTTCTAGAATATCAGGATGTTGTTGTCATAATGTTGTCTTATGTATGTGAAATTGTATAAATACTTAATGAACTTGATCAAATGTAACCAATGTATTGTAATTTTTTATAAATGTTAAGCAAACACGAAACAATATCTAATTAGTTATTATAAACTGAAACCAAGGACTTATGATCTACGAAAAACAATATTGTTATACACTATAACACTTTGTTCGAGACCCAATAAATATAAACAAATGCCTTGTAAATAATCATATATACTGAACAAAGAATTAAGTGAATGGCTTTATTTTCTACACAAAATTGATACTCAAATACTATAGTGCTGCAAGGGCATTTTTGTTAATTTGTTTTTACGCATTTACTTTGTGTAATGTTTTCGACTGGGTATACTGTCAATCGAAAACGTACGCAATAAAAACAAATAGAGATTCTTTTTGATTTTTTGTTTTTCGGAACCAAAAATTATTTATTATAATTAATATTTCACATCACGTTTTGTTCGTAGTCTACTTATAGGTTATATATTAAAACAAAACAAATAAAATTTATATAGAAAAATACGATTATATTTTTTACCTGAGATTTACTAAGGATTATGGATAAAAATAGTGAGTACATTTTTACTGCACTTGGAATATTTTTACTGCCTTGACGAGTTTCCCAAGGCCAGTTGGATGTACTCTTTGATGTTTGCAAGAGTCGTAACAGCGGAAAAATACAAATTTTAAATCGCTTCCCTTTCAAATTAAAAGATGACTGCGATACCAAATGAAGTACTGAAAACATCTTCATTTTCGTACTATACTTATGAATTAAAAACAACCGTGCTTCTAACTTCTCGGCTGCAGGAGTATAGTAACTGGTTGCGCGGGCTTATTGATGAGAAGAGTCTCGATATCCATTTCGTCACAGCCCTTCCAGACAATCTTATACCGACGAGTGATCTAAAAGACAAATTCGAAAAATTCCAAACGCAAATTATAAAAAAACCGTATTTGTCGAACCTTCAAAAGAAATACTAGTATGTTCTGCTCCGCCATTCGTCTGGCAACGCATGCCCTAATTCCGTGACCGAATGGCAGCACAACATACGGGTTGATGTTGTTTTTCCGATTTAACCACCTTTCTGGATCAAACTCATTCGGGCGATCAAAATGTTTCTCCAAACGTGACGCGATCATGTTCTGGGTAACAACAACAGTCTGGAAAAGGACGGCTCATTGAAATATCAGTTTAAATGGGATAAAACCAATCTCACCCCAGCAGGCACTTGAAAACCACTAAGGACAATTTCCTTGAGCAGTACTCGTCCGAATCCAATTGAGATAGGGTTGAGGCGAAACGATTCCTTCAGTACCGCTCTGGTGTAACTTATACCCGTTCGAATAGCCTCTTCGCTAAGAGTGTCATCTAAATTCGGCATTAGAGTTTTGGCTTCCTCAAAGAGCTTTTCTTGAACTTCAGGATGCTTTGCGATATGATAGATAGCAAAGGATGTACTATATGAGGTAGTATCTACTCCGGCTAGCATTAGATCTGCGGCAGTTCCGACTACGTCGGATAAATCGAGATTCGGATTTTTCAGGTACTCTTCGATTAGAGAACTTCGTGCCAGACTTCCGGGTGATGACTGTTGGCTGCTGTCGTCCTTGAAAAATGATATCTTTTGAGCTACCAAATCCACAGCTACGCTTTCCATGTAGTTTTGGGCTTTGCGAAGTTTTTTATACGATGGCGTTTCAAAGTATCGCCATAGTTGAAGTCCCTGATCTGTGGGCAGGATACAACTATTGGTCGTTTCGGTGGAGCGTATAAGTTTGGATGTTTTTGATCTCGGATGACGCTCCTCTGGTGAAAACGAATTCATTCGCTCATCGAAAGTTAGCTGGCATGTCACTGAGTGGAAGAAAGTTATACATGAATGAAAAAGAGAATCTGCCTTAAATTAAAAATAATTATATTTTGATCTTACGATTTTAAACAAGTTTACATTTTTCATGCGATGTTAATCAAGGCAATCGAATTAATTAATCACAAATACTTTTGTTGAATTGTTTAACTGTTTCACTAATTTGGTATGTTGACAGTAAAATATAATAAGAACAAGAACAAGCTTTAAAGACGGTCACTTAAGGGAACAAGCATATTTTAACCGATACTGCGAATAAACATAGAGGGCCCGGTCCCTAGCGATAATGCATTCGCACACATTAGTCAAACTTTATTCCATAATTCAAAAGTTGTTAATAAAAGAACGAAGTTTGACTTCGACTAATGTTCGAAATTCGAATGTACTATCGTTAGAAAACAGAACTAACATTTGTTACAAGTGCTGAGAGCTAACGGCGAAACAAATACCTTTAAAGAAGTTTTGTCAAAAACAATTGACAGATATTACTAGATTTAAAAAAATATAGTTGTAAAGTCTCCCCCACCGGATAGTAGTTAAAAAGACATCGAACAGTTGTCACAACGAAATTTGGTCACTATACTTTTCAACACAGTTGACAGACATAAAATGACGAAAAATATCACAAGTGCAACTTGCGACACAATCTAATGGAAGCTTGAGTCAGAGTTAAAAACTAAATGTCGTAATATTTGTCCAACTTCACAAAATACGAGCTTAATTTCTTACAAAAATAATAAACCAACTGGCAGAAAAATGTATTTTCCTAAACTCTTCTTCTAATTACAAAATGAAACGTCATACTCGTACGCGGTACCTATCTGGTTTTTTTTTTTAGTTGAAGAATATAAGCTATTTTTTAACATTAGTTTGATTAGGTAAATTGTGTAGCATAAGTTGTATACCACAAGGTTATAACAGAAGTAATTGATTAATTTTAAAAATAGCTTAAAATATTTTCTTGTGTCTACTTCATGCATATTTACACAACCTCTTGGTTCATAAATGGGCTTTTATAATATGTAAAAACAAAATTGTGCTTAGTAATGACAGTATTTTCCAACGACAAGTGTTTAAATTAGTAAACTATCTTCTCACTTAACCACTCTGTAAAATATATATCTAGACACATACGAACGCAAGCAGTTAATTAAAACGAAAATCAGATGCCACTTTCAACATATCTCGAAAAGGCTTGCCTTAATTATACGATGTACTACTATTTCTTATACTGAATTTAAATAATAACAGTGAGTCGGTATAATTACACAAACAAATTTAATATTTCATATTTGTATACTCATTATTTCTGTTGGAATTATTGTTGAAAAATCCAGTTGTAAAACAAACAGCAGTTTCAAAGACTCAAGAGGTTGTGATTGTATGTGATTGTACTTGAAAGGGGGTAACCTTTTTACGCTGAACCAAAAACTAATTTTCTGGCAAAAAGTTTTCAAAAACTCGTCAATGTACCTGCTTTTGTTTGACGTTTCAATCGAAACTAGTTATAAAATATGGACTAATGTCTTTCGATTAGGAACCAAAATTTGCACTGATTTATAAACATTATCAAATTTATTTGATAGAAATGTTAGTTTTTGTTAAAAACGTTGAAAAATTACCGCCAAAAATTGAATTGTTGCGGGAGACCTTCTGCTGTTTCAAAATTAGTAAAAAAAAAGCGAATTTTCCTCTTTAAAAAGCAAAAACAGTAGATTCCGAATTTGAAAAAAAAAGAATGCTTAAATATGAGAGATCAAAAAGACAGCACTGGTTGCCAGTTGTCCATTTGGCTGAATATCTCAAAAGGCGTGCTTATTTAAACATTGGCTTTCAAGAACGTTTCATCTCACGACTTAAGGTTCTTAGAGACTTTTTAAAAACTGAGCAGTTTATGAAAAAAAATAATGTTTTTGATGAAGGCTTGCACTTTGGATAAGTCTCCTGAAAACTCACTATAGTGTAAACTGTGAATAGTTGTTTTCATTTCTTGGAATAATTCTTTTCTGCGAAATATTAAATACTACCTATAGGTATTTTGAGGCGGATAATTTCAAGCTATGTTCTTCATAATTATTTTCGGTCCATTGTAACAAAATAAAATATTTGGAGTCATATTAGGAATCAGTAAAAATACTTTTGACGTTGTCGATGTTCCCCCACTTATTATACCACTAAAGGAAGCCTTAAATGATAAATCAGTAATGTGACTTTGCATTCCAAATTTATACAATGAGCTCGACGAAGATAGCTGGTTTTACACTGGTTTTAAACTGGAATAGTAGCATTTCTAATATTATGTGAAAAGTCGTGATCGAAGATATTGACAAAGCGAACTGTCAATTTTAACAACAATGTCTCCAATTAAGGATATGAAATAGTTTTTTTTTCATCTTTTTCCGATTCAATTGATGCCGAAGAAGGAACTAAAGACCATAGCTACATTGACAACAATCTTATATACTGTCCCGTACTTGAAAGCGTTGGACTACTCTTCGTTCAGTCTTCAGTCACATTCCGCTTTAGTTGAAAATGTTTTATAAAGTTGCTTTGTTTTTGGTCGAGCTCGGTACTTTAATTTTAGAAGGCCCACACGGAGGAGCGGATTTGTATTGAACTTCCATCTGGCTACCGTGGGTCTAAAATTTATAACTCAAATTTTAACCAGACGAATAACTAGATATGACTCGCTATGATTATTTCCGTTAGTAAGTACCTAGTACACGCATATATTTATTTCGTATACCTACCTACGAACACGCTAATGACAACTGACAAGTGAGTGATATTTGTCAGTCAAAATAAATATCAACACTTAATTAGTGGATAGATATAGGTAGTGTGACCACCTGTACGGAAATGACACGTGCAGTACGTAAATTTGGAGTCATGTACCGTGTACCGAAGTGATAGTTAAAATCACGAAATCTACGTAAATTGAAGCGACAAATTATTGTTGTACGTAAAATGTACACCAACGACAGGAAAAGAACAAAGAAAAAGTTCTGTTTGCTTTTCGGATCACAACGATAATTCGATTGTTTTTAGTTGATAGTTCCCAAATAGAAACAGATAGTTTCCCCCATCACTTCACTCGATTGACATTTTTGTGGAGTGCTTTTATTGCGTTCATTTGTATTGCAGTCTTTTTTGATAAATTAAACGAAATTTTTCGGTTAAAATGTCGAATTTTTAAAGAAGCCGCCTCAAATGTTGAATGAAATTGCATCAGATGGAAAGTATGCGTTAAAAAAAAACAATCAAGAATGAATTGATTACACACGCCAATACTTTTGGAAAATTGGTCACAAATATTCTAGTAAACTGAGTACATATTTTTTTTTTTTTTCCAAAATTGCGTTTAAAATTTTGTAGTGAATGCGATAATGAAAACTTTTGTGTACGTAAATAAGCTCTTGGAAAGGTGGTCACACTAGGTATAGGAATACGAGTACCTATAGCAGACACATTATGAAGAACAAATTGTTGCTATCTATTCTGTGATTCTAATTGATAGGCATTTTTAGTATTGAGTTGAATACATTTTTTATTTTAGTTAAATATGAAAACAGCACCAAAAAGTAAAACGGTGTGAATAAGTCGCTGACCGGCTCACCCACAATATCACATTTAAATTGTTTTCAACAGAACCTCTATACCTCGATCTGTTTTGGTTTAAAGAAGTCTAACCAATTCGGTCACCTCTGAGCAAAAACTTAGTGTTTAGTCACCTAATTGGTTTACATGCGAGATAGTATGCAAACACCAATTTTGCTCGAACAGGAATTGTGTATGTTTATCTCCCCTAACTCTTAAATTAAAAATGTATTCCGATTACCACACTGACACATAAATGATTAAGTACTTACATTCTAAATTTAGCCTGGATAGTTCGGGCAACAAATTGAATTCTTCTCCAGTCGGCAAAACATCCAAAAACTCGCGAGTGATTTTATCCACATCAAACAAAAACCTGCGAACATTTTTCGGTGCACTTAGTTCCTTCTGCAGTTGAGATCTTAATCGCCACCATTCAGCACCATTTCTTAACAAGGAAAACAAAGTTCTTCTATTACTGCCATCGAAACCATAGAAATGCTTAAACTTACGTTGGGATCAGTCCAGCTGATCGATACACATGGGGGCGGTCCTTTCGATATTTCTCCAATGCCAAATGGCTTCGTCGGTGCGGATAATCTTTGTCATTAAGCAGCACTGCTATATCACTGGGATCGTATATCCAAACGATGTTCACACCAGGTGCCATAGTCTCACGCACGATGGATCCATAGCGCTTGTACTTATCCAAACCCGATTCGTGCAATTTTAGCCATGAATATTTCCCAATCACAGGTAGATACTTGCAGAGGTTGCCAAGGCCGAATGGGCCCCTTGGTCCAGGTATTGCATTGAACGGCTTAACGTCTTTGGATGGTGCTGCCTGAGTGCACAACAATGCACCTCTACTGAGTCGACATCTGGGTGATCGGAAAATGCCCAACATTTTGTTGCTGTTTGTGGAAAACTTGCTTACGATTAGGTAAATTTTATTGCAAAGTCACGGTGATCTTATTCGAAGGTTTTTCTACTTAAAATTCAAAACCTTCTTCATTTCGTATATTTGGAATGGAATGGGAAGATTAAATATAACCACTCGCACATAAGACCGAATTTGAACTGCAGGAAACTACCTCAAACAATGATCGATAAAAATAAAACCGAAACTGGTAAAGGGAACCCGAACCACATGTTGATCTTCTTCTAAAACCAAATTCAGTTGAGTATATAATAGCGAAGGCACTAACACTGAAGAGTGAAATTGCCGGTCGTTTGTAAATAGAATTGAGCTATATAGCTGACGGAAAGAGATCATCTGTAAGATGTACTAAGCGAGTAAGGAGATGCAGTGTATGGATATACTGTTTAGTTGTTTAGTAGGTAGCATTTGCTGGCAGTAGTTGTGTAGTATTTAGTATGTATTAGATACATTCATGACGATATGTGAGCGTATTTAATTGAAAAGTATCAGAGCTGCCACTTGTGCAACCAATGTTAGAAATATTAAAATTGTTAGCTGCTTTTAAATAAGTTGCTTGATATACTTGCGCACAATAAATGGGTAAAGATCGAAATTTGGTTCAAGTATTGGTTAACGTACTTACTTTGAATATATGGCCCACAGAATTATTTTGCTTGGTTTCAAAAACAAAGATCAGCTTAAACCACTTAAAAAAAAAATAGGAAACTCGCATTTCGTGCGCTTTGGGTTCGCAGGAAGAAGATCTCGTTCGCCGGCAAGCTTATCAGATAGCCCCAAGCGATATGTACGTACGTTTATCATTTGTGGAATGGCTAACATCGGTGTGGTTTGTCAATTAAAGAATCGGAAAGAAACATGTCTGTTGCTTTCTATTTTGATTTTATTTTCAAATCAAATGGAACTTTACATGCTGGCAATTGCCATTGGCGGGGTGGAAGAAGTGTGTTTTAATATTAGCGGCAAGAAGACAAATAGAATATCATCATCTTTTGCCCTAGGGGTGGAAGCAAGTCGGTAGCTTATTGTAAAAAAGTGTTTGTCAAAATATGTGTTAAGGTAGCACTGCAATTCGTCGGTCCGGAAACTTTCCATCATTGTTTTCATTCACTCCCAACCTCACTTGTTAAGACTAGTTGGGTATGACAGTGTTTTTCAGTCCTTTATTTTTCAAATTCCCTTGATATATTTTGTAAGACTTTTGTATCCTGCTTACCGCAGATGCGATTTCTTGCGCTACCTAATTAATATGTCCAATTTGCGTTTAAGCACCTCCTAAGCATTATTGCTGATGTAAAAGCCTATCAAAAATCATAAATACCTATGAATGCATACCTATCACTATTGAGTCTCAATAGCCAATTCAATTGTGAAAGCTATTCAGCGTTTTCACAAATAGTTTCGAATTCAGTAGAAATAAAAATACAAATTTTAAATAACACAACAGTGGCAGCCTTGGACTTCTTCAATCTGTAGCATATTTAAGAGACGCACGCGGAATAACTGAAGAGCATGGATACATAATGTTATTGTTGATAAGAACGATTATTTCGATTCAAAACATTCACATCGAAATCGAAACAGAACAAGGCGGCGGACAGTTCCATCGGGTCAATGGGCTCCAAATTTTAAATAGTTATTGAGAATTCAAGGCCAAACATACATCGGACAAGTAGATTGGAAACTAAATAATTCAGGTAGATTTCAAGACACAAGACAAGACAAGAAATAAAAATCAATACGTTAACTCATTAACTGGATTATCAACCCATACCTGGGTACTTTTTGAATTAATTCAAAAGATTTGAGCAACTCGGTTCAGAATTCAGATACAGCCGAAATAATTCGAAACTATTGTGCGTCGTTCGGTAACCTTGCATTTAGGTAATGGTTCTATTACGTATTCAAGTTGCAATAGAATAATAAATTGAACACTTTCGGTAGGGAACCATCTTTAATAAGAGTAAGATATTTGTTATAGGTATTTGCGATGTATAGAATGCAACACCGAAACGTGCTAATATTTTATACGAACAACATAGAGAAGCCGATATAATTTACTTATATTTATTGTATTTTTTACTCTGATAAAATTAGAATTTTATGCAGTTCTTTTGGGAGTTTTATTGGTGATTAACTATGTCTAACGACAAAAAAAAAACAGTTTACAGAAATAGGTATACCTATTTAAAATTAATACCCAAACTGTGAATTATGGTTGGTAGCGAATTAAACCATCAAAGTATATTTTAAATTTAATGAATTTTCAATTGTTAAACGACATAAATTATAAAATACCAATAATTTGCATTTTCAGTATGAACATTTGAAAATCAAAATTTACGCTGCAATATATATCTGAACTTAAATGTTGTGTTAGTTATATAATTTATAAATTTTGTCATAACTGATTTGTCTCTTTTAATAAACGTATTTTTTTATACATAAATACTAACGATATATACATTCGGCCTAATAATCATTTTGAACTTTCGCCTTATATATTTGGTAGGTCACAATATGCGATTTTGTATTGAAAGTTTCACTTTTCTAAGTTCGAAAAATTTAGCCTCGACTCTAAAAATGGTTATTAGTATCACGGATTGACCAGAATACTTTGCTTAACACTGATATTGTGAACATAAAAGACCCAAAAAAATGCCTCAAGAAACGCGTCAAAAAGCGTTAAAAGCGCCACCAAACACGTGTTAGAAAACACCCAAAAAGACACTCAAAAGCTTGTCAAACAAGTTACAAATACGTAAGAAAACACCTTAAAACTCGTCAAAAAATGTCTCTAAAATGCAGTTAAATTTCGTCACAAAAATGCCTCTGCTCTGCTCGATCCATAATCTTCAGCGGTGCTGCCATCCATGAATATATGAAAATACAGAAAATAATTTTGCATTATCTTGCAGCATAGAAAATCAATAACACAACTTATATGCAAAAATATTGCAATTTTTGCGTCAATAAAATATTTAATAAGGCTTTTAATTGTAGCGGATTCTTATAGTCAGCATCTTAGGGTAGTACATAGCCAGATGGAGGCATATACATAGGTTATGTCAGCAGCCCAACTAAACAGGGATCGACTCTTTTAAGCGGAAAAACCCAACAGATGTGCCAACAGAAGACGACCTCCCAAGAAAGCTAGCAAACTGGGATATCACATACATATGGAAGTTATAAAACGGCAGATGTGAAAACAATAAGACGACCTTCCAAGAAGGGATATTTCGAAGTCATAAAACGGCAGATGCACCGACAAAAGAGACGATGCGAGCACCAAACAAGAAACCGCGCCTTGAACACATAAATAGTAGCGTTTCTCGCTTATAGTAGTTAGTTTTTAAGAAGACTTAAATAAAAGAAGAGCTCTTGCTCTAGAAAAATAAAAACCATTAATTTTTAGTTAAAATTGGCGCAGTCGGTAGGATAGCTATAAAAAAATGTACAAGTATACTACATAAAAAATAAAATAGCTATCTAGTGATTCGAACGAAAATCGTCACGCACAAAGTAAAACCTTCCGTGAATACTTTAATGAACTTAAAGTTTAAAATCAGTGGAAATCAAAATAGGAAACACTTTATAGACCATAAAGTTTAAGTTATTCTCATTGTGAATACCCTATCGAACATAGTGTTTAAATTCATAAAAATCTATACACTCTAGTGAACCCAGAGTTTAAGTATAAAATCTTTAAAACAAATAAAGAACAAAACCAAGTAGAATTCTTTAAAGCAGATAAAGAAAAACTACAAAGTGATTTAGTTTAATAACCAATGTCAACGTAAACGACTAATGTTATGAAGTTCCATAGAGGAAAAACTAATAAGAGACCGAGCAGATGAACAAATTATTCAAAAGGAAGAAACCAACAAAACCCGATTCATATGAAGAAGGAAGCACAACGGACGAAGAAGACGATCATTTGATACAAATCAGAAACGCACCGATACCAGCAAGTTGTAAGAATATTTTAAGTATTAATTCTAAGAAAAATAATTGTGAAAATAGTGAAAGTAGTTTTGACATAGTAATTAAAAAAGAAAATATTAAAATGGCTTTAACATTAACACTAGACCCACTTAAGTACATCGAGAAACTAAGTACGTTTGACGGTAGAAGAGAAGACTTGTATACGTTCATAGCCAATGTAGAAGGAATTATTCCAACATTGAATAAATATGATGACCAATCACAATTAATGTGTATCAACATATTAAAATCAAAATTGATAGGTAAAGCAAAAAGATGCGTAGAAATTCATGCACATCTAAATAAATGGATAGAGATAAAAGAATTATTAGTAAGCAATTTTGGAGGATTCAAAAGTAGCTTTCAATTATACGACGACCTTCGTCAAATAAACTACAAAAACAATGTAATGACATTTTATAACGAGATACAGAAAACGTTATGTGAATTAAATCAGAAAACAGTGCAAGAAAATAAACCACTTGATATACCTCATAATAACCAAACTGCATTAGACACTTTTAAAGAAAAATTACCTATTCATATGAGAACAGTATTATTCTCACTAAAACCAACTAGCCTACAAGCAGCATTATACGAACTAACTCAGGCAGGATTCATAGAAGAAAGAAGGGAAGAAAGATCTGAACCTAAAAGACAGAATTATATACCACAAAAACCTTATCAAAATAATTTTCAACCAAAAAATCCAGTAAATATCAGACCACCAGTCAACTATTATAATAATAATCCCAATAATAACTATAGAAATCCCAATTACAAAGGTAATAATAATTACAACCCCAATTACTACAACAGAAGTCAGAATGTAGAACAAATGGAAATAGATCCCACTAGTAGTCAACTTAGAAGAGTACAACCTCAACAAATAAACCATTCTAATAACGAATTGAAATTAAGAACAAACCAAAATTTTCAGTATCCGGCCTCGGAACCACCGTTACCGGATTGCCATTTATTAAACTAGTAAAAAACAAACAAACTATCCGAATGCTAATAGACACGGGACCAACGAATAGTTTAATAAATAGAAATAATGCCCCACAAAACTATATCATAAAAAGAGAAAAACCTTTAACTTTAAAAACCGTAGGAACTCCAGTAATAATAAATGAAGAAATAAAAATCCCAAAAGAAAGATTTATTTACAATGTTGTAGAAGATTGTGTATTCCAAATACTAGATTTCAATCAACATTTCAATGGAATTATAGGAAATAATATATTAATCCCTAACCAAAGTAAGATCGATTTTAGAACAAAAACTTTAGAATTAAATAATGAAATAATACCTTTATTCTTCAGTATAGACGAAGAAAAAGAATATGAAAAAGAAATAAATTACTTTAATAATATAGAACCACGAAGTTCCATTTTCGACGAACTAGAAACTAAAAGGTTAGACCATTTAAATGCCGAAGAGCATACAAAATTAACAGAATTACTAAAAAACAATGAAAAAACATTTTTTCACAAGGGAGACGACCTGAGTTTCACATCTCATGTAAAACATAAAATAGCAACAACAAGTGATGAACCAATTTTCTCCAGAATCTATAGGTATCCAGAAGTCCATAAAAAGGAAGTAGATAAACAGATAGATGAGTTATTAAAACAACAAATAATAGTAAAAAGCACTAGTCCATATAACGCACCCATATGGATAGTACCTAAAAAAGAAGACAAAACAGGAGAAAAAGAATGGCGAATCGTCATCGATTATAGAAAGCTAAATAATGTAACCAAAGAGGATAAATTCCCCATACCAATAATAGAAGATATTCTAGATAAAATGGGAAGAGCAAATTATTTTACTACTTTAGATTTGACAAAAGGATTTTACCAGATAGAGGTAGAACCAGAAGATAGAGAGAAAACTGCATTCTCTACTTTATCAGGACATTATGAATTCGCTAGAATGCCATTCGGTCTCAAAAACGCACCGGCGACATTTCAGCGTATGATGAATGAAGTATTAAAAGAATTTGTAGGAAAAATATGTTATGTATATTTAGACGATATAATAATATTTAGCACGTCACTAGAAGAACACCTCTCTTCTCTCGAAAAAGTATTAAAGAAACTCCAAAGCGTAAATTTGAGAGTATCTCTTAACAAATGCGATTTCTTAAAGAAAGAAAGTAAATTTTTAGGACATATAATAACTCCAGAAGGCATTAAACCAAATCCAGAAAAGTTAAAAACAATACAAAAATTCCCTATACCCACAACTATAAAAGAAATACAGTCATTTTTAGGATTAACAGGTTATTACCGCAAATTTATAAATGACTATGCAAAAATTATAAAACCCATGACACTTTGTTTAAAGAAAAATAGCAAAATAAATATAGAAAACAAAGATTATAAGGACTCATTTGAGAAAGTAAAACTTGCGATGCAAGACACACTCATTAACAAACACCCAGATTTCTCAAAAGAATTTACTTTGACTACAGATGCAAGTAACTTTGCAATAGGAGCCGTGTTAAGTCAAAACCAGGGACCATTAGGATTTGCAAGTAGAACTTTAAATAAACATGAATGTAATTATTCAACGATAGAAAAGGAATTGTTAGCCATAGTATGGGCAACGAAACAGTTTCGTCACTATCTTTACGGTAGAAGATTTAAAATATTAACCGATCATCGACCATTAGCATGGTTGCATAATCTAAAAGAACCTAATAGTAAGTTACAAAGATGGAAGATTAAATTAGAAGAATATGACTTTGATATAAGATACCTAGCAGGAAAAGAAAATAAAGTTGCAGATGCACTTTCAAGAATAAAGATAGATACAATAAATGCATTAGAAGAAGAAGAAGATTTAGTTAGCACCAGACATAGTGTAATATCAGATAGCTCCAATCTAATATCAATCACAGAGAAACCCTTGAACATATTCAAAAGACAAATAATATTAGAAAAGGGAGAAAATACCATAGAAGAGATAACTTTCCCATTCCCAGGAAAGAGAAGAATAAAAATAACCAGAAAAAACTTCAGCAAAGAAACCTGTGAATACATAATAAAAGAATGTGATACGAACACAATAAACTGTATTTATACGACAGAAGATAAATCATTTCTAGAGTTCCAAGGTTATTGGAAACTACACCATAACAATCAGAAACTCCTTAGGACAAAAACCTATTTAATTGACATTAAAACTCCAGAAACCGAAGAAGAAATAAATAAAATACATTTAAATTATAATCATACAGGAATTGAAAAAACCTATTTAGAAATAAAAAGAAAATATTACTCACCAAATATGAAAGAACTAATAACAAAAGTGATTAACAATTGCGAACGTTGCAATCTTAAAATAGAAAGAAACCCAATAAAACTCCCATACGAGAAAACAATCACACCAAAAGGTCCACACCAATCTTATCACATGGATATATGGATACTTCCCCACTCAACAAAATATCTCACATGTATAGACAAATTCAGCAAATTCGTATGTGTAGAAAAACTTAAAACCAAAAACCAAAAGGATGTATTAAATACCATAACAAAAATCTTTACCTACATGACCAAACCAAAATATATCGTACTAGATAACGATCCTTCATTTCAAACCTATACAGTAAAAGAATACTTTAGAGAGAAGGAGATAGAAATTCATTTCACAACTCCTTACAGACACACAGGAAACTCTGATATCGAAAGAGTACACAGCACGCTAAATGAGCATTTAAGAATTTTAGAAGGGTCAGACAACTTAGTCGACAACGTACTACGTGCAGTAGAGGTTTACAATCAAACAATACATTTGACTACTAAAGAAAAACCAGTAGACATTCATTTGAATAGAGTAAATATAAAACTAGTGCGCGAACGAATAGAAAGCAATAAAGAAAAAATATTAAAGAAGTTAAATAAAAATAGGAGTGATAAAGAAATTAACCCTAGTTATACTAAAATAAATAATCCCGAGCGATTTGACAAACTAAAGACAAAACATAAAAAAATAAGCATTATAAAACAACAAGACAAGAAAGTCACTATAAGACCACACGTACGAATACAAGTCTTGCACAAAGACCAATTCAGGAGAAAGAAAAAATTTGCAACCACCCAACATGAAAGCAGTAGTGATAATCTTAATGATTATTCTGTACAAGCAGATAACGGTAGTACAACCACAGGAAATACAAATTAATGAAATTAAACAAGAATTTCTTATAATAGAAAGTGAAAAGGTAGAACTTATAGAAAAATATAATACAATGATACATTTAATTAACTTAACCGATTATAAAGGACTAATCGAACAATTAAAAGCACAGTATAAATTAATGCCAGAAAAGCATTATAAACAACTTAGTGAAATAATCAAATTAGAACAAAAAATTGATACCCTAATCCCACATCACATATTAAAAAGAGGATTAATAAATTTAGGAGGTTCCATCTTGAAATTCATATTCGGAGCAATGGATGACGATGATAGAATAGAAATAGAAAAGAAACTTAAAACACTAGAAGAAAATAAGCATAATACCATAGATAACTTAAATAAACAAATAAAGATAAACGATCATTTTAATAATCAGTTTAAAACTTTAAGTGAATTAATGAACCAAGGTATCGAAACAGTTAATAAATTAAGAAACAGAAGCAGTGATATTGATAACCTTCGTATAGAAATAGAATTCAATAACAACATAAGAGAAATTAGAGAAACTTTAGGAAAAATAGAAGACGTAATATTGACTAGCAGAACAGGAATACTAACACAAAACATTATTACAAGCCAAGAAATTAAAGAGAATAATATCGCATTTGAAAAATTAAAAGAATTAAAAATCAATTTAGCAACGTACAAAGAAAATATTTTAGTAATTGTATTAATTCCCCAATATTCCAACCAAACATTTAATAAAATATACATTCAAAACTTTCCTATAAATAGTAAAATTATAGATTTACAAACTAATAACTTCCTAGAATTGAATAAAAGATTATATTATATAACTAAAGAAATAAAAAATTTACAAATATTAAAGGACGATTGTATAGAAAATATATTAATAAACAAACAAATGAAATGCAAAACTAAAAAATATGAAGATAAAAATGTAATAATAGAAAAAGAAAAATAGCTAATAATTAAGAATCTAGAAAAAACCGAAATACAACAAAATTGTAATAATCTAAACTACATACTAGAAGGAAATTACTTAATAAAAGCAGAGAACTCTAAAATTTCAATGAACAATGTAATTTATAATAGAAAGTATTACAAAGACGAAAAGATAATACCTGTACTAAACTATAACTTTTCAAATGAATATTTGGAAGAAGTCAGGTATGAATCCATTGATAATTTAAAAAAAATAATAGAAATAAAAAATGAAAAGGAAACACAGTATATTTTTAGTCTCTCAACAACTTTATTAATCATTGCGATCATTGTGATAATAATATTATACAAAATAAAGAGACAAAATAAAACTATAATAAATCTACCTCCAGTCATAAACGAACCGAAGGAAGACTCTAAGGAGGGAGGGGTTATGTCAGCAGCCCAACTAAACAGGGATCGACTCTTTTAAGCGGAAAAACCCAACAGATGTGCCAACAGAAGACGACCTCCCAAGAAAGCTAGCAAACTGGGATATCACATACATATGGAAGTTATAAAACGGCAGATGTGAAAACAATAAGACGACCTTCCAAGAAGGGATATTTCGAAGTCATAAAACGGCAGATGCACCGACAAAAGAGACGATGCGAGCACCAAACAAGAAACCGCGCCTTGAACACATAAATAGTAGCGTTTCTCGCTTATAGTAGTTAGTTTTTAAGAAGACTTAAATAAAAGAAGAGCTCTTGCTCTAGAAAAATAAAAACCATTAATTTTTAGTTAAAATTCATATATACCTAATCCTTATTTGAAAATTGAAATGCCAGCAGATGCAGGCACTTTGTATGGACAAAGTAAAATTGTTTTATACATTGGCCCTTATGCGCAAGAGCGCCTGGTTATGTCGTATTGGAACCAGTGATAACAGACTTTTCGGACTGAATTGCCCACGACGACGTTAAAATCAAAAAAATACACTTTTTTTCTGAGAGTTAAAAAATGCTCTTTTAGCTGATTTTGAAAGGCAAAATCCCCACGAAATGCGTAATTACCCACGATCTGGGATCACTGATTGGAACCATTTTCCGTTTCCATTTCCTCGCAGGTTTGGGTATCAAATAATTGAACGCTCAAGTTCGCCAGCAGTCCATACGTAGGAAGTCGATGTTGGTGTACAACACTCCGAAATGACAATTCCAAAAAAAGATTTTTGCATTCAAGGATTCGATTAACAATGTCGACTTCTATCTTCTATGTGTAAACTGGAATTGCAGCATCTTCGTACATTTAAACAAATAATATAAATTATAGTTCTCTTTCTAATAGACGGATTCACTCTTAAACATAAAAAATGTTAAGAGAACTAAGGGGGCTTGGCTTGGCTCGGTTTGTGGTTGTGGTTGTACTTTGTACAGGTTGTGCATTGTGCTTTGTGCTTGAAGTTTTTGGATGAGGAGAGAGAATGTAGATTGGATAGAGCATTGAATATATTCGCTTAGCACAACAAAATTCACTCTTAAAATGGCTGAAAAAAGAGCAAAATATTTGTGGAATTGTCTAGAATTTTCTCGGCCGTTAAAAATTTCATATATAAGCAGGATTGTTCATAAATCGGCAGTTCATTCTGAAAAAAATAGTAAGACGTTAAAGTTCTCTAATTTTTGAGAAATTAGTTTTTACCCAGTTTTTAATAGTCGTCTAAAATTAAAACAAATTAAAATGACATCGCTACAGCTGCTTTTGGATTTGGCTGATGATTTAGACAATTTGTCTCCATACTACAATGGTGGTGGCTTCGGTCTTGGTCTGAACCCCCATCACATTCACCGTTACCAACGTCCAAGCATTTGTCATTTACCGCTGTCGGCGCTGGCTAATCGTATGGACAACAGTCAATTAATGCGGCGTACAAAGAGCAAGAAGGACGGTGCAGTCTCAAATATCGGAAAAGATGGATTCCAAGTGTGTATGGATGTGCAGCAATTCAAACCCAGTGAACTATCCGTAAAAGTGGTAGATAATGCTGTAGTTGTCGAAGGAAAGCACGAGGAACGTGAGGACGACCACGGCTTTATCTCCAGACACTTTGTCCGTCGTTATGCGTTGCCAAAGGACTATGATTCGGACAAGGTTATATCCACCCTTTCATCGGACGGTGTTTTGACCGTTAGCGTACCAAAGCCAGCTATCGAGGACAAATCGAAGGAGAAGGTCATTCAAATCCAACAAACAGGACCAGCTCATTTAAATGTTAAGGAGAACGAACAAGATCCTTCTGTTGAGAATGGATGTGTGGAAGCTAAAACGCAGGCAGCAACAGGCGGTGCAAAGTAAATGTGTTTTGATCGAAGATGCGTACCCATACCCTCATCTACAGCTCCATTCCTATGACTGAATTCCAGTTTTAATTTATTTTATTCCATTTCATTTGTGAATTGTTTTTGCTTTTGTACCTTCAATAAAAGAGTTAATCAATAAATTGCTTTCTTTTATTTTTGTTTTTGGTCGAACATTTGTCGGCAGTGGAAATGCACTCAAAAACACTGTATTCTTCATAATAATTGCTTTGATTGGCTGAATGCGGCAGAAACGAGTCATCGTCGTCGGAGTCATCAGAAGTCCATTCGTCAAAGGAAATGGAGCTTCCTACCGCAGATGGTGGCTTCGGAAAAACATGCACTGAGCCGCAAGTTCAACAATTACACTCTGCTTGACAATTCCGGAATTCAAACCAGTATTTATCCCAATTGGCAGTGACTTGACAACAGTTGTTTATCTTAACGTTTTTGAGACGTGTTCATTTATTTTTGATGCACCAGCGGCAAGAGGACTGCAAGTTGGGTTCTTAGTATTTAATCAACTAAACTTTATGTCTATTTTCCCGCTAAAAGGCAGTGGAAATATTTATTTAACTTAAAACTCAAGTGGTAAGTATTTGATTCGTTAAAATCCGCGTCGAACCGCGACAAATTGTGAAATTTGTCGTTTGCAATGGGACCATCAGATTTTTATTTCAGGTGTTAGACTTCTCGTGGCTCAGGGAACATGAAACTAGATAAATCGCCTTTTGTAATTGTATTCGTGCGCTATGTGCCAGTTCCATCAGCGACACGTCTGCTTGCAAAATGATTTTGTTTCTTAAATTGATTGATTCAAATACACCTATACTTAGTTTATGACCGAAGTCCGGTCATTCACTTCAAAAAATCTAACGATCGCATTAAACTAATCATTCATTTCAGTTGAAGCCGTAAAAAAACATTTTCAAAAAAAAATAAAACAAAATTATTCATACTATTTGTACCTACTAGCTAAAAATAAATAGTTGGCACAACAGGTGCTATGCTAGCTTCTATCTAGCTTCTCACAACCATTCGTCCTGTGCGAGTTTTTTTTTTGGGACGAATGGAAGGATCTACAATTTTATGCCGAATACAAACGGCCAAGCTCTTTCGTGACAATTACGCTCTCGGCGCAGTGGAAAAAAACCTTAAGTTGGAATTTGGATTTTTGGGGCTCGAACCTGGGACCCCTCGCTTAGTAGTCAAACACAGTAACCACTAAGCCACTGCGCCGACTACGTACTATTTTTTTTTGCTTTTTGGGAGGTACACATTTAGGGATTACATTTGTGCATAATAAACTACATTTTTATTGAATTTTGTCTAAATCAGCCAGCTCAGAGAAAACTATCTGCTAGATAAATAAAAAGGCAGAGAAATCGAGCTGTCGATCAAGTTCACTTAAAAATCCAATGAAAGTGGTGGTTGAGGGAGCGAATTAGGTAAAGAGTAATATGTATAATATATTTTCATGGGAAGATCGGGTAATTTTTTTTTAGTAAAAAGAAATGTGCCATTGCCAATGGCTTATTAACGTGCTAGATGTCTAGTGGTCAATGGAACGTAGAACTCCTTATTAGCTGCGTTCAATTTGGGTGACGTCAAATAAAACCAAACGAAACAAGGCCAAATTCGAAATTTGAGTATTCCTGAAATCGGAAAAAGATTGTTTTTTTCGTACCAAAGCAAGTGCCCTGAGAAGCAGGTAAAATGCGTATTGCTAGCGTGACTCCCACAGAGCTCTTCTGAGGAGCACTAGAATAATGGCAAGCCTTTGTTGATTAAGTGTTGTAGGCGGAGGCACAGTATCCAGACGTTGGGAGGCATTGGATAGGCAGGGAATTAATGCCTGAAACCAAAACTTTAATGAAAATACATGAAGTACATGAAGCCATTGCCCTTTCGACATATTAACCGAGTGTTGGCTTAAGCTTAAAAACATTGAGTGAGTTTAATCTTTAATCCAACTGTCTGATTACAGTATATGCTCCTGTTAGGAATGGCCACGTTATCATGGCCAATATGTGAAGCTTGCTGCTGTAGGTACACAAATTGAACAAACTTCTATACGCTTATTTCAGCAAAGTATATAGAGTTTGCCATAAGAGGTAGAAATTCTACCTTCAAAGTAAAATATTGGAAAACAAATTATACACAGCTTTCCATCTCTGCACAATCTTCCCCACAAAAGTGAGTTGTGTTCAAGGCAGTGAAAGTGGTTCTTAACTATTTCCCATCGTTTTTAATTTTTTTATTTATAAGATATTATTTTTAAATACCATATCAATTTATGAAATTTATGAAATCTTAACATCTTATGCGAACTTCTTGTAACAATCCATTTATCTATCTTAGAAAGTGGGTCTATTTGTATTGTAGCAATGATAATTTGGGGCAGTTTTTGTTTTTTAAATACCTATCTTTCAATTGCTATAATGGCGTGAGTCATCTGCAATCAGCTCACCGAAAGTGTATAGGAATATTCAAAAAGCTTATCCAGTGCTAACAGAAGTTCAGTTCGATCAAAAACAAAAATAAAAGAAAGCAATTTATTGATTAACTCTTTTATTGAAGGTACAAAAGCAAAAACAATTCACAAATGAAATGGAATAAAATAAATTAAAACTGGAATTCAGTCATAGGAATGGAGCTGTAGATGAGGGTATGGGTACGCATCTTCGATCAAAACACATTTACTTTGCACCGCCTGTTGCTGCCTGCGTTTTAGCTTCCACACATCCATTCTCAACAGAAGGATCTTGTTCGTTCTCCTTAACATTTAAATGAGCTGGTCCTGTTTGTTGGATTTGAATGACCTTCTCCTTCGATTTGTCCTCGATAGCTGGCTTTGGTACGCTAACGGTCAAAACACCGTCCGATGAAAGGGTGGATATAACCTTGTCCGAATCATAGTCCTTTGGCAACGCATAACGACGGACAAAGTGTCTGGAGATAAAGCCGTGGTCGTCCTCACGTTCCTCGTGCTTTCCTTCGACAACTACAGCATTATCTACCACTTTTACGGATAGTTCACTGGGTTTGAATTGCTGCACATCCATACACACTTGGAATCCATCTTTTCCGATATTTGAGACTGCACCGTCCTTCTTGCTCTTTGTACGCCGCATTAATTGACTGTTGTCCATACGATTAGCCAGCGCCGACAGCGGTAAATGACAAATGCTTGGACGTTGGTAACGGTGAATGTGATGGGGGTTCAGACCAAGACCGAAGCCACCACCATTGTAGTATGGAGACAAATTGTCTAAATCATCAGCCAAATCCAAAAGCAGCTGTAGCGATGTCATTTTAATTTGTTTTAATTTTAGACGACTATTAAAAACTGGGTAAAAACTAATTTCTCAAAAAAAATTAGAGAACTTTAACGTCTTACTATTTTTTTCAGAATGAACTGCCGATTTATGAACAATCCTGCTTATATATGAAATTTTTAACGGCCGAGAAAATTCTAGACAATTCCACAAATATTTTGCTCTTTTTTCAGCCATTTTAAGAGTGAATTTTGTTGTGCTAAGCGAATATATTCAATGCTCTATCCAATCTACATTCTCTCTCCTCATCCAAAAACTTCAAGCACAAAGCACAATGCACAACCTGTACAAAGTACAACCACAACCACAAACCGAGCCAAGCCAAGCCCCCTTAGTTCTCTTAACATTTTTTATGTTTAAGAGTGAATCCGTCTATTAGAAAGAGAACTATAATTTATATTATTTGTTTAAATGTACAAAGATGCTGCAATTCCAGTTTACACATAGAAGATAGAAGTCGACATTGTTAATCGAATCCTTGAATGCAAAAATCTTTTTTTGGAATTGTCATTTCGGAGTGTTGTACACCAACATCGACTTCCTACGTATGGACTGCTGGCGAACTTGAGCGTTCAATTATTTGATACCCAAACCTGCGAGGAAATGGAAACGGAAAATGGTTCCAATCAGTGATCCCAGATCGTGGGTAATTACGCATTTCGTGGGGATTTTGCCTTTCAAAATCAGCTAAAAGAGCATTTTTTAACTCTCAGAAAAAAAGTGTATTTAGTTGTTTTTTAACGTCGGAATGGGCGAAAAGGGCATTTTTGATTATTTTTGATAGTCGTCGTGGGCAATTCAGTCCGAAAAGTCTGTTATCACTGGTTGCACTACGACATAACCAGGCGCTCTTGCACATAAGGGGCAATTAAAAAACAATTTTACTTTGTCCGTACAAAGTGTCTGCACTTTTGGCATTGCAATTTTCAAGTAAGGATTATATAATGTATATGCCTTCAACTGGCTATGTACTACCCTAAGATGCTGACCATAAGAATCCGCTACAGTTTAAAAATTCTGTTGAAATACAAATGCGATTTTAGGAAAACCTTATTAAATATTTTATTAACGCAAAAATTTCAATATTTTTGCATATAAGTTGTGTGTCTATGCTGGTAAGTATTGAGTTTTCTTTGCAAGGAATGCAAAATTATTTGCTGTATTTTCATATATTCACCGCTGGATGGCAGCACCGCTGAAGATTATGGAACTAGTGTGAAGTTGGCTACTAGCAGAGGCATTTTTGTGACGAAATTTAAATGCATTTTAGAGACATTTTTTGACGAGTTTTTTAGGTGTTTTCTTAAGTATTTGTAACTTGTTTGACAAGCTTTTGAGTGTCTTTTTGGGTGTGTCCTAACACGCGTTTGATGGTGCTTTTAACGCTTTTTTCTGTCGCTTTTTGTCGCTTTTTGACGCGTTTCTTGAGGCATTTTTGAGGGCGTTTCTTGAGGTAATTAGTAGAGTTTTTGTGTCGTTTTGGTGACTTTTTTGAATCGATTTTCATTTTCGTTATACTTCAGTTGTGTTTATATTAAATACGTACCCAAAAATGGTTAAGCGTCGTTTAGAGATCTCTGGTTAATGTTTTGAGCTTTGTCTTCAAATCCAAATGCGGTATGATGCATGGTTAGTGAGTCTCATCCATACCAGCTACGAAATAAGAATGACGTCATACCACGTACCTCTCTATGTAATGCACACGCTACTGATGTATATATAGATGTTTATTCATATTTATGGTGTCTAAAAACATCTCGATTAATGGGTAGTGATAGCCCCTGAGAGCACTACGCCGGCATCATACTCAAAACATGATTTAAGAGGCGCCATTTAATAGGGATGAAACTAGGTACTCGCTTTAAACATTTTTTAACCTTATCAGTATGAAAGGAATTTAAAAAATCATACGACCGGCTTATAACTAGACTAAGTTGTTTCATTCGACCGACTGCTACACGCCATCTCTTATGAAAACGTGCTTAACCGCAAACTAAGCTAATTTTTTTTTATTTTTTTATTTTCTTTTATTACTTCAACCGCCATTCAGATTTTTTTGGCTGCTTCACATGCGTTTACAGATAGGAAAATTAAGAGAGAATTTTATTTTCAAAATTTGGGGAAATCGGGTAGGTGCGCTGGAGCTGACGGTCTATTTAATACATAGTTTATGCTTTTAACTGGGGTCGGATCGCGCTATCCGTAAACGAGCAGTTTGTGACGGAATTTGTTGGTAACTCAACTTAATTCCGTGAAGGTATATAGCTCGGTCATCGGCTGAATTCAAAAGCGTTTTCAAAATGCTTGTCGTTTTCTTAATTTCCCGCCCTTGGCTTTGAACCCATTTCAATGAAATGGTCATCTCCTTACCTGGCAAACCGTTTTTAAAGCGTTCTCATCTGGCCCGCCCCATCAGTTTCTCTCTTGGCTTCCTCTGATGTTCCCGATAATAGTTATCTAGGATCGCTTCTATTCATATTGACTATAAACGGTCTTGAGAGGGTCATAAAACAGTCCGGCCTCTTCTTCTCCTCCGACGATACCAAATTGTTCAAAGTAATTTCTTAACCAAACGCCCTCTGTTTGCTTCAACTAGATAGTTTTTCCAGCTTAGGGCTTAAAAATTGGCCAGAGCTCAATATATCCTGTAAGGCAAGAGAATAATTCCTTAATTCGCGTTCCCACATTGATGAGATTATTCCTAAAGCCATTAAACGGTGATCTAAAAATAAATCTGCCACGCCCCACCTAGAGTGATACGCAGCCAAGCGCGGAATCACCGTTTCAGAAAGTTTTTACGCATCCATTATCGAGAGCAAACCGCGGAAACAATTACAAGGACGTTTCTTCGATTTATTCTCATCGCTGTTTTTCCTTTCATTAGTCTAAGGAATGCAGGGACGCTGCATTCATCGACTCATCTCTGGCTCTGCCGATTGCGCGCCTCCTTCTTTATTGTCTTCAATTCTACAACTGCGTATACCTAATCTACGATGCTCAAGTCCCGTCTATATATCTACCAGTAATAACCTCAACCATCCCCCTAGTAAACTAGACCTTCTCCATCATCATCCCCAGTCTTAGCTTCGATCGATTTTACCTTGTACCTACTAAGCATCACCAAAATGAAGAGGAAAATATATATCTTTAAATACAGAAATATGAAACAGCATTCTCTTTCCGTTTGGTTTGTTTATTTATTTTATTTTGCTTAACAGCTCTATGTGTTTAAGTATACTACATGCACCCTTTAATGGGCAACTACGTGTTAAATACTACAGCTCTTATACATATTAATCGGTTATATAAGTTAGATGTATGATCGAGTTTGAATATGTAGGTATTTACGAAATAATCAATAAACTTTTCATGGATCACCATTAGCTGCATTCTCCTTCTCAGTCTTATCCTCCACATTCTCCTTTACATTCAAATGAGCCGGCCCAGTTTGTTGTATTTGAATGACGCGTTCATTGGGTTTCTCATCAAGTTTTGGTTTTGGAATGCTTACAGTCAGAACTCCATCCGACGAAAGTGTGGAAATAACTTTATCAGCATCGTAGCCCTTTGGCAGAGCATAACGTCGCAGAAAATGTCTGGATATGTAACCATGGTCATCCTCTCGCTCTTCGTGTTTCCCCTCGACCACAACGGAATCATCGATGACTTTCACTGACAACTCACTGGGCTTGAACTGTTGCACGTCCATGCAGACTTGAAACCCATCCTTGCCGATATTTGAGAGTACACCTCCACATTTATCTCCAACCCGCCGATCTCCTAGCCTGCCGCTGGCCAATGCAACCGCAAGCGGTAGATTAACATTGGGCTGTGGTTGTATGCGGTGGAGGCGATGTGGTTGAATGCCGAATCCGAAATTTCCTCCGTAGATAGGTGTTGCATGGGACAGGCCCAAATTGTCCAAATCTTCAAGAACACTCAAAAGTATTGGTAGCGAAGACATGTTTTTTTTTTTAACTGTGTTCAACTAAATGCAGAAATTAATTTATTACAGCAGTAAACTGTTTCACTTTTTAAACTTGCAACTATATTTGTTACTCTTCACAACACAACTGATTAAAGCGAAGCCGGCGCCCGAGTATTTATAGGGAAATCGCCGGTTAAAGGAAATTTACAGATGGTTCTAGATAGTTCTACGCAAAGGGTGAGGGCGCATTATTCAATTGCCGCGTACTGCGCCGTACTTGGTGCCTTTTGGCTGGCTTTGGGAATATGCATGGACAGCGACAGCTATTTTTAGTCACATACGTAATAGCTCTGCATTCAGCTATACGAAAGACGCAGTCGCGAGAATAAATGCATTCTCTTGATAATGGGTTTCTCTTACAAGAATCTATAGGTCTAGGTATATTCAGATCGAGCTCAAAGGTATGTAAAATGTGAGGGGACTATGTATCTACAACTGCATACAGAATTTATTCGAATGAAGTGAATTAATTAATATGGTTTTCGTTTCTTCATAGTTCATACTTAATCGCATTTGCCATAAAGTTTCGCTGTTTGTTTCTCATCCGCGGAATATGAATTTCGAACTGATAAGGAAAGTTAGGTAGGTAGGTAAGGTATGACAAATACGGCCTTCTGGAAACTGGAATATTATATTCATAAGACTACCGCTCACACATTTAACTGAACCTTCCCAACCTCTTCTCCTGCTCTCAAGACTCGATTCAATGCAGGTCAGTGAAATTTATTGAATTGATGCCGGTAGTACCTACACACCATAGACAAATCATGCTGTGTTGTCTCTGGTACACACGTCTCCCACAAAGTTAACCGCAATTTCCTTCTCAAATAAGTTTAAACATACCTATTTTGTTTTATCTTTGCGCAGATCCATCCAGGTAGGTACCTAGTTAATGCATTAACGGTTGTGTACCTATTTATCTGAAGTATTTTTATACATTCATCCATAAATGTACATATACAACGACCGGTTCGAAAAGCCGGCTTTTTACTTTTGGTATCGTAAATTTCCACAGCTATACAGGATACAGCACAGTTCATAAACTAAGTATTATAATACTTAGTTTATGAGCACAGTTGTTGAGACTTGCGAAGCAGAGGCGCGCATTCAGCGGTTACATGTACACAAGAATGAAAAATAAGCAAATGCGACTTCGAAGAGAATATGTGCATACTTTCTACAGTTAGGCAATAATGATGTAATGGAGATGTACATGAAACTTGGCCAAACTTTAAAACTTCAAATCGATAGATTGTGTCAAAAAGTATTTATAGAACCATTCTTCCATTGAATGCATTTTTTATTGTTAATGTTTCGAGGGCCGCTGAAAGCCTTGCACCTCGATTAGCTTGACAATTTAGTGTATGCAAATCTTGCCACTCGAAAACGCAGGTGCTCCTGTTAGTTGCAATGCAATTAGCTATATCTAGAGTTCTCACAGAAGGCACTGATAAATGTGAAAAGAACATTTGTGCAAGCTGTTAACGGGCTGCTAGAGCCAGCTTCGTTATCAGATACTACTATCGTAGTAGTAAATCAGCTCCCGCAATTTTTTTCCAATTGAAGATGCGTTTAAAAACATAAAATTTCGCAGCTAGACGGAAGTCTAGCAGCTTTAAACTTGGTAAAAGGTTGCAAGATTTGTAGGTACTTGTTTAACGCTTTGATAGGATACCGAAGTTGAAATATTTAGCTTATTAGCGAGTCTGCAGGCGCTAAAAGGAGCCAATTTGAAGAGAAATCATTCCGGTCAGATTATTATTTGAGTGAGTAAAGGTGCATATAAAACGCTCTACAGACAAAGGGCCTTACTAATAATTATCTATCTTCACATTAAGTATTTTGAAGTCACAATGGGTAGTTTTATATGGAAAACTACGTTCGTAAAATTCAGCCTGGATACTCAATATGATTATTAGTATTTGCGCAAAGTGACTACGACTACGTACTCCCCATCTCCTGACACACTGTACGAAAAATATCGATTTATGATACTGCTGGGTAGACAATTTCTTAAGAGAAATGCAGAAAATTTTACAATTCAGCCCTGCAAACCTTTAAAAGGGCAGCATTCAGCAATTTACCAACATAAGAAATTTAGTATTCGAGTGTATCGGGCGTGTTTGTCGACTATCGAAATACATATTTTAAATAAAAAGCAAATCCACCCACAATTAATTTTAATATATCTAAATTCTTTGCCAAAAAAGTGCTTGCCGCATATTTTTAAAGCGAAAAATGTCACTCATTCCATTCCTTCTTGATTTGGCCGACGAAATTAGCGAATTTCATCGCGGAGTCGACGACGACTTCGGTTTCGGTATCTACCCCAACGATTTTCATCGACCATCAAAGACAGTAACGCCACTTTGGTTACCTAAGCATCGTCAGCATCCCTATGCGAATATTCGCAATAAAATGGTCAAATCGCCGGAAGACAAGGAAACCCCCAGCGAGGAGAAGGAATACTCACCAATTGGCAAAAATGGCTTTCAGGTCAGCATGAACGTGAAGCAATTCAAGCCCAATGAGCTTACTGTTAAGACAATCGATAATTGCATTGTTGTCGAGGGCAAACACGAAGAAAAAGAAGATGGTCATGGTCTAATCGCTCGACATTTCATCCGTAAGTATACCATACCAAAGGGATACGACCCAAAGGAGGTGGCATCCACCCTCTCATCAGATGGCATCCTTACGGTCAAGGCACCACAACCGCTTAAAACAGGGGAGGGCAATGAAAGAATTGTTCAAATTCAGCAGACTGGTCCAGCCCATTTGTCTGTAAAGGAGAATTGCAAAGATGCCGTCTCATCGGAGGCCGTTAAGCCACCCCAATGCGAGAATGGTGACAAAACGGCTACTGAAGAGATTTCTAATTAATTTCACAATGGACATCCATACGCGCACTACTGCGTGTATGTGCCAAAAATTCCTATTTTTTATTATTATTTTTAAATAAACGAGAGGATGAAGATAATTTAAGAAATAAAAATAAAAACATAAAAAAATAAAGTACTTCCATTCCAGCCGTCATTTCTTTTTGTATTGATGTATGTCTTAATTTATGAGTATATTTAATAAATATGTACTTTAAATAGAAATTGAAAAGTTGTGTCGTTTTTTCTTTTATCATCGTTGAGAAATTTTCAGCTGTAAAGAACAGAAAGTGGTAATCGTGTAGGTAACTCATGCAGAAATGAGAATTTCAGGTGTGTACCTATTCAGCTTCAGCATCTATTAGGGATGCAGCTCTCTGCACTTCACAATTCGCCCTGACTACACAAAACACAAGCTGTAGCTGTAGGTATAATATAAATGTTTCACATCCATATAGGTGCATTGATTTTTTGCCTTTTTGTCTCCTACTTCCAGTCCAGACAGTTTATAGTCAGCCTTCTCTTCTTTCAGCTTTTATTTAGTAGGTGTCAATATTATGCGGTGGTTGCACTTAAGCCGTAGCGCCATTCTTCAGATATCATATATCAGTCTATTGTTTCGCGATTTCTTTTTTTACGCATGAAGTCCTTTTATATATTTGCATTTTACCTGTCCACAGTCCACAGTCAGTTAATATCCCATTAGTAGTCGTAGGTCGATTTTAACCCTTTTGCACATTTTACATTGCATTGCACTAGTGACGATGTGCTTAACCTATTGGCGAAGGGCTAGGTTATCGCCTTCAAGTATACAGCTAGGTATGTACAGGTACACATTTTTGTTCTCCATTTTGTTCTCGAAATTCGTAGATACGTATAACCATTGTATATAGAGAATGTTTATATACAATGGTATAACTAATATATTGTAACTATGGGGTGTATATCAAGATTGCAGGAATATCTATATTATGTTGCAGGAGTGGAAGTCGTTGCCCTGTTTTCGGAGCTAAAATGCTTGAACAAAATTTACTTTCGACATCTATTGTAGGTACACCAATTTGCAAGGCTCCTTAAGTATACATAAATAAGTCGCCAAAGCTTAAACTTGCAGACAGATCAGTATTCAGACCGATACCTCCTTTATCAAATTCCACTAGTCGCAACATCAACTGAAAATTATATTACATCCTTTAATTCAAATTTAGTTCACAAACGATTTGTCTGCTAAATGCGTAATTCCATGCTTTTATTTTGAGTGGAACTTAACCGTCACCTTCTATTGTCAATATCGACTTTAATGGCGTTTTCGATTGAAGATCCGAGAGAATTGCCCCGAAATTCAGAATTGCTCTTTTAAATGAAATTCGTTGGAGCACTTTTGTAATAGTGGTAGACACCATATGAGAGATTTGGTTTACTGTTGCTACTTTTTTTTGTTTTCTGCAATTTAAGTTTACATGCACGCATAATTGTATATTTTCGGATCACATAGCGAAAAATTTGTTTCTAGTAACACAACAAACACTTCAATCTGACATTTTGTTAATAGGTATGTGTTGGTGAGTTCAGGGCAATTCTCTAAAAATATTCCGGACACTTCTGTCGTGCTAAGAATTGACCTGGAAGTGCACTTTTTGTTTCAATGAAACATAGAATACATCGGAAGAGCACTTCTAGATTTGCTCTTTTCATAGAAAGTGCAATTCTTTTCTTCAATCGAACACGCCATAAATTTGCGGAAGCTCTCAATTGCGAAAATTTTACGGAAAATATGAACTACTAAAATCTAAAAACTAAATCGAAACTAAAAATGTTTATTGGTATTTTGTATTATTAAAATTTACTAAAATTTATTATTAGCACGGCGCATTAGATTTAGTTTATTATTAACATGCGCTAAAGAGTTTATGATAAATTTTATGTCGTGAAACCCGAGTGAAACCAAAGAAAAAAGACATCCGTTTCTTGATAAGGTTGCTATGCAGTCCTTATTGAAAAACTAGTCACACATCACACAAAAGGGTGACAAATCCTGGACAAACAAAGTATAAGATTCCAACGTTGATGCCCAATTAATACCTATATTCTATACGTAGTAAGTTAATTCATTCTGAACAATATTTTAGTCATGCACATCAACAATACATTTAGATTGAACTTGACGGCTAAAAATAAAATCGGCAGCACAACAATTCAACCTTAGTCATCATTGGCTAGGTAAACGACTGCTGCCAATATTTCTAAAATCTGAATGAACCAGCATTTATTAAAATAGAACAATTTACTTTGTTTTTTATTTAAATAACTACTTTTTATTCTCTTTCTTATACAGTTATATACATATACCTATATGTGTATTCGTAGGTAGGTAGAATGTATTTTCTAAATAAAATTTGGTAGGTATTCAAAGTGCATTCTTTATGGCCAATGGTTCGGCTTTGTCTTTTATTGGTGAATGCACAACGCCCGTTTCCTGTATCTTAACTACCCGCTCTTTAGCTTCAATAGACTTTGGGGGCGGTGGTGCTTTAATAGTTAGGACTCCATCAGAGGAAATTGTAGAAACCAGCTCATTGGGGTCGTAACCGTTAGGTAGCCAGTATTTACGCACAAAGTGTCTTTGAATAAATCCGTGGTCATCTTCGCGTTCTTCATGCTTGCCCTCGACTACAAGGTAATTGTCTGTAGTTCTGACAGTTAATTCGTTTGGCTGAAATTGGTTCACATCAACAGACACTTGAAAGCCATCCTTGCCAATTGTCAGTTTCTCCTTATCATCCCTCAGTGAAGCGAGGTGGTTGAGTTGCTCGAATGGATATTGCAGGAGACGCGGATCGAAAAAATTCCTCGAAAGTCGAGGTGATTCGAAAATCTCGTGCGGATACAGCCCGAATCCAAAGTCATCGAAAAGTGTTCTATTACCATAGTTGTCGATACCACGGACAAAGTCATAGATAATCGGTACGAGAGACATTTTCTTTTCGAATTTTCTTAATAAGCTTTAAAAATTATAGGTAGATACTCTTAAACACTGCTTTCAAAATCACTTATGTTAATGGTTGCCTTTTCAATTTTTCACCTGGGATTTTGTTTGTTTGAATAATTGTTTTGTTATATGGCTTCGCTGCAGCACATACCGGCTTTATATAAATATTTCAATTTCAGTGAAAAGAGGGGCGCTCGCTCTAATCACATTTTTTTTTGTCTTTTTCATGCACCAACCAAACAGATGAAAATGAGTCATGCTCTTGCATTGAATAAAACTAAAGAGAATAGCTTAAGAGAGTATTTCCTGTTTTCAGCTATTCAGTCAGTTAATATTTCGATTTTCTTTCGATAAGGTACATAGCTAGCGTTTGCTCATTTTTCTAGTAAAATCTAAAATAAATACAAAATTATGTGTAGGAAAAGAAATTTCGAGAAAAATGTAACACTGATGACACCTAAGGATTACGATTTTTGATGGTTGATAGGAGAGTGAAGATTTAAGTTTTACGGTGTATATACGGGGCAGAATATAGAAAATATATAAAGCTATTTCAGTCCTCATCCTTTGAAACATAAATACTTATAAGTTATAAGCCTGCAATATGTATACCTACATCAGGGGCATATCATGACGAAGTTATAGCAACAATGGAGTCGGTGTTTCCGTTCAAACCTTAACCTACATTGATATAGGTACCCAAGTAGTACAAGGTAAGGTACAGCTGCCGAGTCTCGATTACCTACAGCGCATAGCCTCCGTTACAAAACTTACAAAGGCACCACTGAGAACTCGGCAAGTTCTTTCGATGTTGTCACTATCATCAATAGAAATGTGAAAAGTGGTACTGGGGAATTGGGATGAAATCGACACATCCGTGGACGAGCTATACTTTCATAGCATCAGTTCCTCCACATAGATATTCCGTTTACGTTTACTTGTTTTTGGGCATAGCTATATTTTTGAAAGAAATTTGCCTGGAACTAAAGCCAGTCAGCATCACTGCTTACACCTTCTGAGAATTGACCGTCATTAGAAAACAGAAAGAAATTCACCGTCGAGGGGTGTTTTGTATCCAGTCCCGACACCCCTCCCCCCCCCCCCCAAAAAAAAAACCAAATGGTAAGTAGATTTATCTCTTTGACATTGGCGACGGTGACGGAACGAAAAATGTAAGTTTGAAAAAAAAAAAAAGCTTAAGGCTGTAAAGATCATAGACCCATTTCTTTAAGGACTCAAATGCAAATCCAGTAACTTGGGAACACAGTTAATCCAACCACCCTGTGCCCGCATCCGCATGTGGTTTAAAAAAAGATGTCACTATTGTCCATACAGTCATAAATACATTCACTATTCTTGGAATTTTTTTCCAGTATTAATAATATAAAAAATAAGCACATTGGGGGGCAGCCTAACCTTCAGCGTTACCAGATTTTTTTTTTTCCATAATTGCTTAAGCCTGGGCAAAAATTTCCAAAACAAGTAAGCCAAAAAAAGTTAAAAATGTTAAAAAACGCGAATCGTATATTCTCGAAACATCTAATTCATGCAGCCATTGTAGGAAGGTTTGAAGGCTTCAAAATATTTATTTAAATTGCTGTTTTTAATTTTTTATATGAAATTTACAAATAAAAGTACTATATACTGTTGCAAAAGAAGCTAATAACAAGAGTGCTACCTACACGTGATTCCTAAGATCAATTCCTGCTAAATCTGATAACGCACACGTACACTTTCCCCAGAACTTACATCTCCAAACTATACCTCAGCGCTTGTCTGAAAGGAAACGTATACAAAATTTATTTTCAAGCAGCTCATTGATCGGAAATAAGCTCGCTATCGTGTATCCAACACCACCAAGGCACCAACCGCCTAAAAAGGCGGCTCTGAAGGGAGCGTGCTCAGTTTGTTCTAAGGTATTTATGAAACACACTTGAGCACATAGCTGTCATTTGTTGTAAAAATTGTATAAATTGAATATTTATTAATTGTTATTTATTAAATTGGTTAATTTTCAATTCCAGAACAACAAGGTTCGTCCGCCATTTCAACTATTTTGCTTATCCTGTTTTTTTTTTCTGTCAAATGTGACTGGAAGTGTGTAATCAGCTTTTCGCTCAGGATGCTCAGGCAATTTATTCTGAGCTCATAGAGCGCGCTCTGATGGTGCTCTGAACGAAAAAGAAACACAAATTCTAGGTCGGCATTCTGCTTGTGTAATATAGGGCAAGTCATTCGTGCGCACGAAAACGTTCGGTCGTTTCGCCTTACAGAATCTGACCCCTGAGCTCTGATGTATCTGAATTAAAAAAGAAACACGGACTTTTTGTATAACATTTCAGGTTGTGCTCTGAACTAAAAAAGAAAAACGCCTTAAGTGGGCACCTGTAGAAATTAAAACAATATCAATATTTATTGCACTACAATATTACGCGTTTTTATTTTGCCCACATGTCCTATAGGTGCCTATATAGATCATTGATTTGCATGGTTTACAACAATAATTCAATATGGAAACCAATGTAAACCATGGAAATCAATTATAAATAGGTATAGATCATTTATGTAAAATAAAAAACGCCTATTGTAAATACATCAATAATAACTCGTAATTTACATACAAACCAGAGGCAATATATGTAGGTACCTACTACCATACCAATGCCAGCCAAGTACACCTACACCTTGCCTATGATAGAAACTAGGTAATACCTTACTGAACAAGATACTGACCCACCTCAATAGTATGCATTGTTTACAGTTTGCCTAACCTGCGTAGCAATATGTACTTATAGTCCTAAATATATCCGGCAAAGCAATAAAATTCAAAGATGCGAGTATACCGGCAAAAATAGAAAAACCTAAACAAAATGAGAAATATTTTGTTTTTGTTTTCTGTTCACTGAATTTCGTTTCGTCAATCGTCATTATCAGATTTCACAATTCACAACACAAATCCCACTCTTTAGGAAAAATCTCGAAATCTCTCGAAAATTGCTTCGCTAACCTCTCTCGTAGTTCTCTTTTGTCACAATAATTAAAATAGGTATTAGGTATAGTTTAATATGAAAAATGGAATAGGTCAGGTGGTGAGGTAGGTTAGGTTTTCGGCATCTTAAAATATTGAGGAAAGAGAACCACATCGATCTCTTCTTTTTGCACATTGCAAATGCAATTGATGGAATAAAATGACCATTGTTGCTTTATTTCACGCTTGACCGTCTTATCTCGTTTCTTTTCCTTGTCGCTTGACCTTTTGTCATAAACTAAGTATTAAATAGACCGTCAGCTCCCGCGCACCTACCCGATTCCCCCCGCAAATTTTTAAAATAAAATTCTCTCTTAAATTTCCTATCTGTGAATACGTGTGAAGCTGCAAAAAAAAAAATTTTAAAAGGTGGGAGGAGTAATAAAATACTGACACTCAGCAGTGTTCCTGCATTGTGGTATCTCTACCTTTTTGTGGGAATTTAAATTTTTAAAAAACTTTCCTGCGTAAGAGCAAAAAATGTCTTAATTGTTGGACTATCAATAATCTGGCAGAAAAACAGTCAAACTACATTTCACTATGAATATCAAAGCACTAAATGTACATAAAAAAGATATTTGCCTTAAGCAAAAATTTCTATTATCAAAAAATATCATTATAATGTTAGCAAACTGCGATTTTTATACTGAAGATTAATTTAATATGATTTTCTCCCCGAACAATACAAATTTTACTTTTACAAGTATGTTTTTTCCATAAAAAAAACTAAGGGAATTTGAGTTTAGTGAAAAGGGAAAAATTAACACGCTTCGTGTGAAAAATAAAGAGAGAGTGCTGAGAGCACTGACTGAGAGTTAGTGTATTTGGTGAGTTTCTGTCAGCTGATGGATGCGTTCTGAGAGTTTAAGCTCGTTGTTTTATTTCACCACGAAAACATGTAGATATTCTACGAAATTTATAATAGCGAATGTAATCAACATAAATAAACAAATGAATGATGTGTGAAATATAATAAGATATTTTTGTTCCTATAATTATTGTGTCTGTTTTCGTTTGCTTTTTTTGTCGAAAAATTATTTCACCGTGAATGTCCACAGAAAAACGGCAAGAATTTAAAGAGAAGAATTGATTACGACTATTAAGATTTGAAATAGTATGAGTTTTTAGTTATAATCTTTTCATGAAGATTCCGTTTATTAAAAAAAAAAAAAATTTATTAGAAAATTTGGAACAATTGAACAATTAATAAAATTACATTTGAAATCAATTGCGTCAGCCGAGAATATGAATAATGTTCATTTATAATAAAAATAAAAAGTCTAGTAGACACAATCAACGAAAATTTATTTTCTTTAAAATTTACGGAAAAGAACGAAACTCAAAATGTATTTAAGCAAAATTGGAAATAAACATGTTTACTGATTTGTACCTTGATATGTCTCACGCATTTAAGTTTTGCTGCTTACAATTTATTTGCTTTTAATATATACGATTCATAAACATTAGTAATCAAATATTTTTTTATATTAATAAGCGTTTTTTTTTTTTTTTTTGTCAATGATTCATATAGTTTATCGATTTCGATTTTTTACAACAAAGATGAAAACATCCCGTACTATATAGATTATCTAGGTAAAATGAACGAAATCCTAATACGTATACCTACCTAACCTATGCGTTTTAATAGAATTTGATACTAAATTCACCACACCATACCCACCGTTTTCTTAACACGTCCCGATAACGGGCAGTTATTTGAATTATTTGAATTTTTTCAATGTTACCACAGAATGAACTGTCAGGCAACTGTCAGGTTCCTATGTGCGAGAGTATGCGTGCGGCTAATCTACTTTAACATGGCACACATACTTTGCCACATAGAAACACGGAAAACAGCTTGTAGGCAAATTCTCTTAAGTTGCAAGAGCTGACGGTCTATTTAATACTTAGTTTATGCTTTTGTCCATAAACTAAGTATTAAATAGACCGTCAGCTCTTACCACTTAAGAGAATCTGCCTTCAAGCTGTTTTCCGTGTTGCTATGTGGCAAAGTATGCGTGCCATGTTAAAGTAGATTAGCCGCACGCATACACTCGCTCATAGGAACCTGACAGTTCACTCTGTGGTAACATTGGAACAAATTCAAATAATTCAAATAATTGCCCGTTATCGGGACGTGTTTACAAAACGGTGGGTATGACGTGGTGAATTTAGTACCAAATTCACGCATAGGTATACCTAAATGCAAATCCAGTAGGATCTCTTTCATTTTACCTAGATAATCTTTATACAACGGGATGTTTAAATTTTTGTTGTAAACAATGGAAATCGATGAACTATATGAATTATTGACGATTATGAACCGTATGAATTAAAGGAAAATTGTAAGCAGCAAAACTTAAATGCGTGAGACATATCAGGGCAAAAATCAGTAAACATGTTTATTTCCAATTTTGCTTAAATACATTTTGAGTTTCGTTCTTTCCCGTATATTTTAAAGAAAATAAATGTGGGATTCTAACCACGGAAAATGAAAAACGAAATCACTTTTGTATGTAACTATGTATAATATTTATTCACACACGTTCATTGCGCTTACATTAAGTTTTCTAGTTTACTCGCTTATATTTGATGCGCTCTGCTTCGACGATTGAAGTGGCGTCTGTTCGTCGGTACAGTTGGTTGCTGTTGGTTCTCTATCTCTATTTGTTAGCGGCGTTATTTACTGTCAAGTTGCGTTCGGCTATGTGTGTTATGTGTATTGTCTTGTTATGTCCATTGTCTTTCGTCCGTAGGGTAATGTCTATCGGTCTGGCCCTATCCCACATAAATTTTCGTTGATTGTGTCTATTAGACTTTTTCTTTTTATTCTATATGTCAATTGCTCCAAATTTTGTAATAAATTAATTTTTTTTTTTTTAATAAACTAATATTATTTCAAAACTTAATATTCGTAATCAATTCTTCTCTTTAAATTCTTTGCCGTTTTTCTGTGGACATTCACGGTGAAATAATTTTTCGCTAAAAACAGCAAATGAAAACAGACACAATAATTATTGGAACAAAAATATCTTATTTTATTTTATTAATTTTATACATTATTCCTTTGTTTATTTATGTTGAATACATTCGCTATTATACATTTTTTAGAATATCTACCTACATGTTTACGTGGTGAAATAAAACAACAAATTTAAACTCTCAGAACGCATCCATCAGGTTACAAAAACTCACCAAATACACTAACTCTCAGTCAGTGTTCTTAGCAGAGACAATACTGAGACCACCAACTCCGGCCGGTTTCCCGTTACTTAGCCTACAAGCTATATTTTTATGGAGTGTTCACGTTTGGTGCGCTAGTATTCTTACATAGAAAATCGTACTGACAAATGTCACGAAACTTCAAAAATTCTGCTCACCAACACACTCCCAGGAGATATGAGACACTTCCGCTGTGGGCAAAGTTGCTGGCAGAGTTCATAGAATTTTATCCGTTTAATTTGAAATTGTTCGTTACGTGTGGATAATATTTTTTTTAGGAATAAGTGCACATTTGCCTAAAATGTTCATGAAAAATTAACAATGTAGATTGGTTGAGGGAAAATGAATGAATGAATTTTGAGTAAATTTTCTTCATTCATTTTTCCCTTTTCACTAAACTCAAATTCCCTCGATTTTTTTCATGAAAAAAAAAACATATTTTTAAAAGTATTATTATTTTTTTTTCCTATTAAATTAATCTTCAGTATATAAATCGCAAAAAAAATAATAATAACATTGTATCTTCCTAGATTTCGACGCTATATTTTTACAAAGTTCAAAAATTTCTGAAATTCCCACAAAAAAGTAGAGATACCACGATGTAGGAACACTGCTGAGTCTCAGTATTTTATTACTCCTCCCACCATTTAGAAATTCTTTTTTTGCTTCCTAACACGTAGCGAATTTACACATAGGGAATTTACGAGAGAATTTTCTTTTCAAAATTTGCCGAGGGAATCGGGTAGGTGCGCGGGAGCTGACGGTCTATTTAATACTTAGCATAAACTAAGTAATGTTAGCAAACTTAGCATCAACGATTACTAAATATATTAGAAGCGTTCATCAAAAGTGTCTAAAAATGGGTGAAAAACGTAAAAAAATATTTATTTTCAAAATGTTCCAAGTCGCTGTAAAAACTATTTAGGATAGTTTTTATGTGAACGCGATTACTAACAAAATTAAAAACAATCAACAAAAGTGACTAAAAGTGGGTGAAAAACGTAAAAAAATATTTTTTTTTAAAAATGTTCCAAATCGCTGTAAAAACTATTTAGGATAGTTCTTACGTGAAGGCGATTACTAAATATATTAGAAACATTCATCAAAAGTGTCTAAAAGTGGGTGAAAAACGTAAAATAATATTTTTTTTCAAAAAGTTCCAAATCGCTTTAAAAACTATTTAGGATAGTTCTTACGTGAATGCGATTGCTAAATATATTAGAAACATTCATCAAAAGTGTTTAAAAGTGGGTGAAAAACGTAAAAAAATATTTTTTTTCAAAAAGTTCCAAATCAATGTAAAAACTATTTAGGATAGTCCTTACGTGAACGCGATTGCTAAATATATTAGAAACATTTATCAAAAGTGTCTAAAAGTGGGTGAAAAACGTAAAAAATATTTTTTTTTTCAAAAGTTACAAATCGCTTTAAAAACTATTTAGGATAGTTCTTACGTGATCGCGATTACTAAATATATTAGAAACATTCATCAAAAGTGTTTAAAAGTGGGTGAAAAACGTAAAATAATATTTTTTTTCAAAAAGTTCCAAATCGCTTTAAAAACTATTTAGGATACTTCTTACGTGAATGCGATTGCTAAATATATTAGAAACATTCATCAAAAGTGTCTAAAAGTGGGTGAAAAACTTAAAAAATATATATTTTACAAAAAGTTCCAAATCAATGTAAAACCTATTTAGGATAGTTCTTACGTGAACGCGACTACTAAATATATTAGAAACATTCATCAAAAGTGTCTTAAAGTGGGTGAAGTAAAAAATATTTTTTTTTCAAAAAGTTCCAAATCGCTTTAAAAACTATTTAGGATAGTTCTTACGTGAATGCGATTACTAAATATATTAGAAACATTCATCAAAAGTGTTTAAAAGTGCGTGAAAAAAGTAAAAAAATATTTTTTTTCAAAAAGTTCCAAATCAATGTAAAAACTATTTAGGATAGTTCTTACCTGAACGCGATTGCTAAATATATTAGAAACATTTATCAGAAGTGTCTAAAAGTGGGTGAAAAACGTAAAAAATATTTATTTTTTCAAAAAGTTACGAATCGCTTTAAAAACTATTTTTCAAAAAGTTGCAAATCAATGTAAAACCTATTTAGGATAGTTCTTACCTGAACGCGATTGCTAAATATATTAGAAACATTTATCAGAAGTGTCTAAAAGTGGGTGAAAAACGTAAAAAATGTTTTTTTTTCAAAAAGTTCCAAATCACTTTGACAACTATTTAGGATAGTTCTTACGTGAATGCGATTATTAAATATATTAGAAACATTTATCAGAAGTGTCTAAAAGTGGGAGAAAAACGTAAAATATTTTTTTTTTCAAAAAGTTCCAAATCAATATAAAAACTATTTAGAATAGTTCTTACGTGAACGCGATTGCTAAATATATTAGAAACATTTATCAGAAGTGTCTAAAAGTGGGTGAAAAACGAAAAAAATATTTATTTTTCAAAAAGTTCCAAATCAATGTAAAAACTATTTAGGATAGTTCTTACGTGAACGCGATTGCTAAATATATTAGAAACATTTATCAGAAGTGTCTAAAAGTGGGTGAAAAACGTAAAAAATATTTATTTTTCAAAAAGTTCCAAATCAATATAAAAACTATTTAGGATAGTTCTTACGTGAACGCGATTGCTAAATATATTAGAAACATTCATCAAAAGTGTCTAAAAGTGGGTGAAAAACCTTTTTGAAAAAAAAAGTATTTTTTACGTTTTTTACCCACTTCAAGACACTTTTGATAAATGTTTCTAATATATTTAGTAATCACATTCACGTAAGAACTATCCTAAATAGTTTTTACATTGATTTGGAACTTTTTGAAAAAAAAATATTTTTTACGTTTTTCACCCACTTTTAGACACTTCTGATAAATGTTTCTAATATATTTAGCAATCGCGTTCACGTAAGAACTATCCTAAATAGGTTTTACATTGATTTGGAACTTTTTGAAAAAAAAAATATTTTTTACGTTTTTTACCCACTTTAAGACACTTTTGATGAATGTTTCTAATATATTTAGCAATCGCGTTCACGTAAGAACTATCCTAAATAGTTTTTACATTGATTTGGAACTTTTTGAAAAAAAAATATTTTTTACGTTTTTCACCCACTTTTAGACACTTCTGATAAATGTTTCTAATATATTTAGCAATCGCGTTCACGTAAGAACTATCCTAAATAGTTTTTAAAGCGATTTGGAACTTTTTGAAAAAAAAATATTTTTTACGTTTTTCACCCACTTTTAGACACTTCTGATAAATGTTTCTAATATATTTAGCAATCGCGTTCACGTAAGAACTATCCTAAATAGGTTTTACATTGATTTGGAACTTTTTGAAAAAAAAAATATTTTTTACGTTTTTTACCCACTTTAAGACACTTTTGATGAATGTTTCTAATATATTTAGCAATCGCGTTCACGTAAGAACTATCCTAAATAGTTTTTACATTGATTTGGAACTTTTTGAAAAAAAAATATTTTTTACGTTTTTCACCCACTTTTAGACACTTCTGATAAATGTTTCTAATATATTTAGCAATCGCGTTCACGTAAGAACTATCCTAAATAGGTTTTACATTGATTTGGAACTTTTTGAAAAAAAAAATATTTTTTACGTTTTTTACCCACTTTAAGACACTTTTGATGAATGTTTCTAATATATTTAGCAATCGCGTTCACGTAAGAACTATCCTAAATAGTTTTTACATTGATTTGGAACTTTTTGAAAAAAAAATATTTTTTACGTTTTTCACCCACTTTTAGACACTTCTGATAAATGTTTCTAATATATTTAGCAATCGCGTTCACGTAAGAACTATCCTAAATAGTTTTTAAAGCGATTTGGAACTTTTTGAAAAAAAAATATTTTTTACGTTTTTCACCCACTTTTAGACACTTCTGATAAATGTTTCTAATATATTTAGCAATCGCGTTCACGTAAGAACTATCCTAAATAGTTTTTACATTGATTTGGAACTTTTTGAAAAAAAAATATTTTTTACGTTTTTCACCCACTTTTAGACACTTTTGATGAATGTTTCTAATATATTTAGCAATCGCGTTCACGTAAGAACTATCCTAAATAGTTTTTATATTGATTTGGAACTTTTTGAAAAATAAATATTTTTTACGTTTTTCACCCACTTTTAGACACTTCCGATAAATGTTTCTAATATATTTAGCAATCGCGTTCACGTAAGAACTATCCTAAATAGTTTTTACTTTGATTTGGAAGTTTTTGAAAATAAAATATTTTTTACGTTTTTCACCCAATTTTAGACACTTTTGATGAATGTTTCTAATATATTTAGCAATCGCGTTCACGTAAGAACTATCCTAAATAGTTTTTACATTGATTTGGAACTTTTTGAAAAAAAAATATTTTTTACGTTTTTCACCCACTTTTAGACACTTTTGATGAATGTTTCTAATATATTTAGCAATCGCGTTCACGTAAGAACTATCCTAAATAGTTTTTAAAGCGATTTGGAACTTTTTGAAAAAAAAATATTTTTTACGTTTTTCACCCACTTTTAGACACTTCTGATAAATGTTTCTAATATATTTAGCAATCGCGTTCACGTAAGAACTATCCTAAATAGGTTTTACATTGATTTGGAACTTTTTGAAAAAAAAATATTTTTTACATTTTTCACCCACTTTAAGACACTTTTGATGAATGTTTCTAATATATTTAGTAATCGCATTCACGTAAGAACTATCCTAAATAGTTTTTACATTGATTTGGAACTTTTTGAAAAAAATATAATTTTTACGTTTTTCACCCACTTTTAGACACTCCTGATAAATGTTTCTAATATATTTAGCAATCGCGTTCACGTAAGAACTATCCTAAATAGTTTGTACAGCGATTGGAACATTTTGAAAAAAAATATTTTTTTACGTTTTTCACCTACTTTTAGACACTTTTAATGGATGTTTCTAATATATTTAGTAGCCGCATTCACGTAAGAACTATCCTAAACAGGTTGTACACTGACTTGGAACTGTCTGAAAAAAGAATATTTTTTACGTTTTTCACTCACTTTTAGACACTTTTGATGAATGTTTCTAATATATTCAGTAATCGCATTCACGTAAAAACTTTCCTAAATAGGTTTTACATTGATTTCGAACTTTTTGAAAAAAAAATATTTTTTACGTTTTTCACCCACTTTTAGACACTTTTGATGAATGTTTCTAATATATTTAGCAATCGCGTTCACGTAAGAACTATCCTAAATGGTTTTTAAAGCGATTTGGAACTTTTTGAAAAGAAAATATTTTTTACGTTTTTCACCCACTTTAAGACACTTTTGACGAATGTTTCTAATATATTTAGTAATCACATTCACGTAAGAACTATCCTAAATGGTTTTTAAAGCGATTTGGAACTTTTTGAAAAGAAAATATTTTTTACGTTTTTCACCCACTTTTAGACACTTTTGATGAATGTTTCTGATATATTTAGCAATCGCGTTCACGTAAGAACTATCCTAAATTGTTTGTACAGCGATTGGAACATTTTGAAAAAAAATATTTTTTTACGTTTTTCACCCACTTTTAGACACTTTTGATGGATGTTTCTAATATAATTAGTAATCGCATTCACGTAAGAACTATCCTAAATAGCTTGTACAGCGATTTGGAACATTTTGAAAAAAAATATTTTTTTACGTTTTTCACCCACTTTTGATGAATGTTTCTAATATATTTAGTAACCGCATTCACGTAAGAACTATCCTAAACAGGTTTTACACTGATTTGGAACTTTTTGAAAAAAGAATATTTTTTACGTTTTTCACCCACTTTTAGACACTTTTGATGAATGTTTCTAATATATTCAGTTATAGCATTCACGTAAAAACTTTCCTAAATAGGTTTTACATTGATTTCGAACTTTTTGAAAAAAAAATATTTTTTAGGTTTTTCACCCACTTTTAGACACTTTTGATGAATGTTTCTAATATATTTAGCAATCGCGTTCACGTAAGAACTATCCTAAATAGTTTTTAAAGCGATTTGGAACTTTTTGAAAAGAAAATATTTTTTACGTTTTTCACCCACTTTAAGACACTTTTGACGAATGTTTCTAATATATTTAGTAATCACATTCACGTAAGAACTATCCTAAATGGTTTTTAAAGCGATTTGGAACTTTTTGAAAAGAAAATATTTTTTACGTTTTTCACCCACTTTTAGACACTTTTGATGAATGTTTCTAATATATTTAGCAATCGCGTTCACGTAAGAACTATCCTAAATAGTTTTTACATTGATTTGTAACTTTTTGAAAAAAAAATGTTTTTTACGTTTTTCATCCACTTTTAGACACTTTTGATGAATGTTTCTAATATATTTAGTAATCGCATTCACATAAGCACTATCCTAAATAGTTTTTACATTGATTTGAAACTTTTTGAAAAAAATATATTTTTTACGTTTTTCACCCACTTTTAGACACTTTTGATGAATGTTTCTAATATATTTAGCAATCGCGTTCACGTAAGAACTATCCTAAATAGTTTTTACATTGATTTGGAACTTTTTGACAAAAAAATATTTTTTACGTTTTTCACCCACTTTTAGACACTTTTGCTGAATGTTTCTAATATATTTAGCAATCGCGTTCACGTAAGAACTATCCTAAATAGGTTTTACATTGATTTCGAACTTTTTGAAAAATAAATATTTTTTACGTTTTTCACCCACTTTAAGACACTTTTGACGAATGTTTCTAATATATTTAGTAATCACATTCACGTAAGAACTATCCTAAATGGTTTTTAAAGCGATTTGGAGCTTTTTGAAAAGAAAATATTTTTTACGTTTTTCACCCTCTTTAAGACACTTTTGGTGAATGTTTCTAATATATTTAGTAATCGCATTCACATAAGCACTATCCTAAATAGTTTTTACATTGATTTGAAACTTTTTGAAAAAAAAATATTTTTTACGTTTTCACCCACTTTAAGACTCTTTTGATGAATGTTTCTAATATATTTAGCAATCGCGTTCACGTAAGAACTATCCTGAATAGGTTTTACATTGATTTGGAACTTTTTGAAAAAAAAAATATTTTTTACTTTTTTCACCCACTTTAAGACACTTCTGATAAATGTTTGTAATATATTTAGCAATCGCGTTCACGTAAGAACTATCCTAAATAGTTTTTATATTGATTTGGAACTTTTTGAAAAATAAATATTTTTTACGTTTTTCACCCACTTTTAGACACTTCCGATAAATGTTTCTAATATATTTAGCAATCGCGTTCACGTAAGAACTATCCTAAATAGTTTTTACATTGATTTGGAACTTTTTGAAAAAAAAATATTTTTTACGTTTTTCACCCACTTTTAGACACTTCTGATAAATGTTTGTAATATATTTAGCAATCGCGTTCACGTAAGAACTATCCTAAATAGTTTTTACATTGATTTGGAAGTTTTTGAAAAAAAAATATTTTTTACGTTTTTCATCCACTTTTAGACACTTTTGATGAATGTTTCTAATATATTTAGCAATCGCGTTCACGTAAGAACTATCCTAAATAGTTTTTACATTGATTTGGAAGTTTTTGAAAAAAAAATATTTTTTACGTTTTTCATTCACTTTTAGACACTTTTGATGAATGTTTCTAATATATTTAGCAATCGCGTTCACGTAAGAACTATCCTAAATAGTTTTTACATTGATTTGGAACTTTTTGAAAAAAAAATATTTTTTACGTTTTTCACCCACTTTTAGACACTTCTGATAAATGTTTGTAATATATTTAGCAATCGCGTTCACGTAAGAACTATCCTAAATAGTTTTTACATTGATTTGGAAGTTTTTGAAAAAAAAATATTTTTTACGTTTTTCATCCACTTTTAGACACTTTTGATGAATGTTTCTAATATATTTAGCAATCGCGTTCACGTAAGAACTATCCTAAATAGGTTTTACATTGATTTCGAACTTTTTGAAAAATAAATATTTTTCACCCACTTTTAGACACTTCTGATAAATGTTTCTAATATATTTAGCAATCGCGTTCACGTAAGAACTATCCTAAATAGTTTTTACATTGATTTGCAACTTTTTGAAAAAAAAATGTTTTTTACGTTTTTCACCCACTTTAAGACACTTTTGATGAATGTTTCTAATATATTTAGTAATCGCATTCACGTCAGAACTATCCTCAATAGTTTTTACATTGATTTGGAACTTTTTGAAAAAAAAATATTTTTTACGTTTTTCACCCTCTTTAAGACACTTTTGGTGAATGTTTCTAATATATTTAGTAATCGCATTCACATAAGCACTATCCTAAATAGTTTTTACATTGATTTGAAACTTTTTGAAAAAAAAATATTTTTTACGTTTTTCACCCACTTTTAGACACTTTTGATGAATGTTTCTAATATATTTAGCAATCGCGTTCACGTAAGAACTATCCTAAATAGTTTTTACATTGATTTGGAACTTTTTGACAAAAAAATATTTTTTACGTTTTTCACCCACTTTTAGACACTTTTGCTGAATGTTTCTAATATATTTAGCAATCGCGTTCACGTAAGAACTATCCTAAATAGTTTTTACATTGATTTGTAACTTGTTGAAAAAAAAATGTTTTTTACTTTTTTCACCCACTTTAAGACACTTTTGATGAATGTTTCTAATATACTTAGTAATCGCATTCACGTAAGCACTTTGTTCTTTGTTTCCTTTTACGCATTTAAAGTTTTTCAAAAACTGAAATTCCCACAAAAATTTAGAGATACCACGATGTAGGAACACTGCTGAGTCTCAGTATTTTATTACTCCTCCCACCATTTAGAAATTCTTTTTTTGCTTCCTAACACGTAGCGAATTTACACATAGGGAATTTACGAGAGAATTTTCTTTTCAAAATTTGCCGAGGGAATCGGGTAGGTGCGCGGGAACTGACGGTCTATTTCATACTTAGCATAAACTAAGTAATGTTAGCAAACTTAGCATCAACGATTACTAAATATGTTAGAAGCGTTCATCAAAAGTGTCTAAAAGTGGGTAAAAAACGTAAAAAAAAATTTTTTTTCAAAAAGTTCCAAATCGCTTTAAAAACTATTTAGGATAGTTCTTACGTGAATGCGATTATTAAATATATTAGAAACATTCATCAAAAGAGTCTTAAAGTGGGTGAAAACGTAAAAAATATTTTTTTTTCAAAAAGTTCCAAATCAATGTAAAAACTATTTAGGATAGTTCTTACGTGAATGCGATTACTAAATATATTAGAAACATTCATCAAAAGTGTCTAAAAGTGGGTGAAAAACGTAAAAATATTTTTTTTTCAATAAGTTCCAAATCAATGTAAAAACTATTTAGGATAGTTCTTACGTGAATGCGATTACTAAATATATTAGAAACATTCATCAAAAGTGTCTTAAAGTGGGTGAAAAACGTAAAAAATATTTTTTTGTCAAAAAGTTCCAAATCAATGTAAAAACTATTTAGGATAGTTCTTACGTGAATGCGATTACTAAATATATTAGAAACATTCATCAAAAGTGTCTTAAAGTGGGTGAAAAACGTAAAAAATATTTTTTTTTTCAAAAAGTTCCAAATCAATGTAAAACCTATTCAGGATAGTTCTTACAACGCGATTGCTAAATATATTAGAAACATTTATCAGAAGTGTCTAAAAGTGGGTGAAAAACGTAAAAAATATTTATTTTTCAAAAAGCTCCAAATCAATATAAAAACTATTTAGGATATTTCTTACGTGAACGCGATTGCTAAATATATTAGAAACATTTATCAGAAGTGTCTAAAAGTGGGTGAAAAACGTAAAAAATATTTTTTTTCAAAAAGTTCCAAATCGCTTTAAAAACTATTTAGGATAGTTCTTACGTGAACGCGATTGTTAAATATATTAGAAACATTTATCAGAAGTGTCTAAAAGTGGGTGAAAAACGTAAAAAATATTTTTTTTCAAAAAGTTCCAAATCGCTTTAAAAACTATTTAGGATAGTTCTTACGTGAACGCGATTGCTAAATATATTAGAAACATTTATCAGAAGTGTCTAAAAGTGGGTGAAAAACGTAAAAAATATTTTTTTTTCAAAAAGTTCCAAATCAATGTAAAAACTATTTAGGATAGTTCTTACGTGAACGCGATTGCTAAATATATAGGAACCATTTATCAGAAGTGTCTAAAAGTGGGTGAAAAACGTAAAAAATATTTTTTTTTCAAAAAGTTCCAAATCAATGTAAAAACTATTTAGGATAGTTCTTACGTGAATGCGATTACTAAATATATTAGAAACATTCATCAAAAGTGTCTTAAAGTGGGTGAAAAACGAAAAAAATATTTTTTTTTCAAAAAGTTCCAAATCAATGTAAAAACCATTTAGGATAGTTCTTACGTGAACGCGATTGCTAAATATATAGGAACCATTTATCAGAAGTGTCTAAAAGTGGGTGAAAAACGTAAAAAATATTTTTTTTTCAAAAAGTTCCAAATCAATGTAAAAACTATTTAGGATAGTTCTTACGTGAATGCGATTACTAAATATATTAGAAACATTCATCAAAAGAGTCTTAAAGTGGGTGAAAAACGTAAAAAAATATTTTTTTTTCAAAAAGTTCCAAATCAATGTAAAAACTATTTAGGATAGTTCTTACGTGAACGCGATTGCTAAATATATTAGAAACATTTATCAGAAGTGTCTAAAAGTGGGTGAAAAACGTAAAAAATATTTTTTTTTCAAAAAGTTCCAAATCGCTTTAAAAACCATTTAGGATAGTTCTTACGTGAATGTGATTACTAAATATATTAGAAACATTCATCAAAAGTGTCTTAAAGTGGGTGAAAAACGTAAAAAAATATTTTTTTTTCAAAAAGTTCCAAATCAATATAAAAACTATTTAGGATAGTTCTAACGTGAACGCGATTGCTAAATATATTAGAAACATTCATCAAAAGTGTCTAAAAGTGGGTGAAAAACGTAAAAAATATTTTTTTTTCAAAAACTTCCAAATCAATGTAAAAACTATTTAGGATAGTTCTTACGTGAACGCGATTGCTAAATATATTAGAAACATTCATCAAAAGTGTCTAAAAGTGGGTGAAAAACGTAAAAAATATTTTTTTTTCAAAAAGTTCCAAATCAATGTAAAAACTATTTAGGATAGTTCTTACGTGAACGCGATTGCTAAATATATTAGAAACATTCATCAAAAGTGTCTAAAAGTGGGTGAAAAACGTAAAAAATAGTTTTTTTTCAAAAAGTTCCAATTCGCTTTAAAAACTATTTAGGATAGTTCTTACGTGAACGCGATTGCTAAATAAATTAGAAACATTTATCAGAAGTGTCTAAAAGTGGGTGAAAAACGTAAAAAATATTTATTTTTCAAAAAGTTCCAAATCAATATAAAAACTATTTAGGATATTTCTTACGTGAACGCGATTGCTAAATATATTAGAAACATTTATCAGAAGTTTCTAAAAGTGGGTGAAAAACGTAAAAAATATTTTTTTTTCAAAAAGTTCCAAATCAATGTAAAAACTATTTAGGATAGTTCTTACGTGAACGCGATTGCTAAATATATTAGAAACATTTATCAGAAGTGTCTAAAAGTGGGTGAAAAACGTAAAAAATATTTTTTTTTCAAAAAGTTCCAAATCGCTTTAAAAACCATTTAGGATAGTTCTTACGTGAATGTGATTACTAAATATATTAGAAACATTCATCAAAAGTGTCTTAAAGTGGGTGAAAAACGTAAAAAATATTTTTTTTTCAAAAAGTTCCAAATCAATATAAAAACTATTTAGGATAGTTCTAACGTGAACGCGATTGCTAAATATATTAGAAACATTCATCAAAAGTGTCTAAAAGTGGGTGAAAAACGTAAAAAATATTTTTTTTCAAAAAGTTCCAAATCGCTTTAAAAACTATTTAGGATAGTTCTTACGTGAACGCGATTGTTAAATATATTAGAAACATTTATCAGAAGTGTCTAAAAGTGGGTGAAAAACGTAAAAAATATTTTTTTTCAAAAAGTTCCAAATCGCTTTAAAAACTATTTAGGATAGTTCTTACGTGAACGCGATTGCTAAATATATTAGAAACATTTATCAGAAGTGTCTAAAAGTGGGTGAAAAACGTAAAAAATATTTTTTTTTCAAAAAGTTCCAAATCAATGTAAAAACTATTTAGGATAGTTCTTACGTGAACGCGATTGCTAAATATATAGGAACCATTTATCAGAAGTGTCTAAAAGTGGGTGAAAAACGTAAAAAATATTTTTTTTTCAAAAAGTTCCAAATCAATGTAAAAACTATTTAGGATAGTTCTTACGTGAATGCGATTACTAAATATATTAGAAACATTCATCAAAAGTGTCTTAAAGTGGGTGAAAAACGAAAAAAATATTTTTTTTTCAAAAAGTTCCAAATCAATGTAAAAACCATTTAGGATAGTTCTTACGTGAACGCGATTGCTAAATATATAGGAACCATTTATCAGAAGTGTCTAAAAGTGGGTGAAAAACGTAAAAAATATTTTTTTTTCAAAAAGTTCCAAATCAATGTAAAAACTATTTAGGATAGTTCTTACGTGAATGCGATTACTAAATATATTAGAAACATTCATCAAAAGAGTCTTAAAGTGGGTGAAAAACGTAAAAAAATATTTTTTTTTCAAAAAGTTCCAAATCAATGTAAAAACTATTTAGGATAGTTCTTACGTGAACGCGATTGCTAAATATATTAGAAACATTTATCAGAAGTGTCTAAAAGTGGGTGAAAAACGTAAAAAATATTTTTTTTTCAAAAAGTTCCAAATCGCTTTAAAAACCATTTAGGATAGTTCTTACGTGAATGTGATTACTAAATATATTAGAAACATTCATCAAAAGTGTCTTAAAGTGGGTGAAAAACGTAAAAAAATATTTTTTTTTCAAAAAGTTCCAAATCAATATAAAAACTATTTAGGATAGTTCTAACGTGAACGCGATTGCTAAATATATTAGAAACATTTATCAGAAGTGTCTAAAAGTGGGTGAAAAACGTAAAAAATATTTTTTTTTCAAAAAGTTCCAAATCGCTTTAAAAACCATTTAGGATAGTTCTTACGTGAATGTGATTACTAAATATATTAGAAACATTCATCAAAAGTGTCTTAAAGTGGGTGAAAAACGTAAAAAAATATTTTTTTTTCAAAAAGTTCCAAATCAATATAAAAACTATTTAGGATAGTTCTAACGTGAACGCGATTGCTAAATATATTAGAAACATTCATCAAAAGTGTCTAAAAGTGGGTGAAAAACGTAAAAAATATTTTTTTTTCAAAAACTTCCAAATCAATGTAAAAACTATTTAGGATAGTTCTTACGTGAACGCGATTGCTAAATATATTAGAAACATTCATCAAAAGTGTCTAAAAGTGGGTGAAAAACGTAAAAAATATTTTTTTTTCAAAAAGTTCCAAATCAATGTAAAAACTATTTAGGATAGTTCTTACGTGAACGCGATTGCTAAATATATTAGAAACATTCATCAAAAGTGTCTAAAAGTGGGTGAAAAACGTAAAAAATAGTTTTTTTTCAAAAAGTTCCAATTCGCTTTAAAAACTATTTAGGATAGTTCTTACGTGAACGCGATTGCTAAATATATTAGAAACATTTATCAGAAGTGTCTAAAAGTGGGTGAAAAACGTAAAAAATATTTATTTTTCAAAAAGTTCCAAATCAATATAAAAACTATTTAGGATATTTCTTACGTGAACGCGATTGCTAAATATATTAGAAACATTTATCAGAAGTTTCTAAAAGTGGGTGAAAAACGTAAAAAATATTTTTTTTTCAAAAAGTTCCAAATCAATGTAAAAACTATTTAGGATAGTTCTTACGTGAACGCGATTGCTAAATATATTAGAAACATTTATCAGAAGTGTCTAAAAGTGGGTGAAAAACGTAAAAAATATTTTTTTTTCAAAAAGTTCCAAATCGCTTTAAAAACCATTTAGGATAGTTCTTACGTGAATGTGATTACTAAATATATTAGAAACATTCATCAAAAGTGTCTTAAAGTGGGTGAAAAACGTAAAAAATATTTTTTTTTCAAAAAGTTCCAAATCAATATAAAAACTATTTAGGATAGTTCTAACGTGAACGCGATTGCTAAATATATTAGAAACATTCATCAAAAGTGTCTAAAAGTGGGTGAAAAACGTAAAAAATATTTTTTTTTCAAAAACTTCCAAATCAATGTAAAAACTATTTAGGATAGTTCTTACGTGAACGCGATTGCTAAATATATTACAAACATTTATCAGAAGTGTCTAAAAGTGGGTGAAAAACGTAAAAAATATTTTTTTTCAAAAAGATCCAAATCAATGTAAAAACTATTTAGGATAGTTGTTACGTGAACGCGATTGCTAAATATATTAGAAACGATTATCAGAAGTGGGTGAAAAACGTAAAAAATATTTTTTTTTCAAAAAGTTCCAAATCGCTTTAAAAACCATTTAGGATAGTTCTTACGTGAATGTGATTACTAAATATATTATAAACATTCATCAAAAGTGTCTTAAAGTGGGTGAAAAACGTAAAAAATATTTTTTTTTCAAAAACTTCCAAATCAATGTAAAAACTATTTAGGATAGTTCTTACGTGAACGCGATTGCTAAATATATTACAAACATTTATCAGAAGTGTCTAAAAGTGGGTGAAAAACGTAAAAAATATTTTTTTTTCAAAAAGTTCCAAATCAATGTAAAAACTATTTAGGATAGTTCTTACGTGAACGCGATTGCTAAATATATTAGAAACATTCATCAAAAGTGTCTAAAAGTGGGTGAAAAACGTAAAAAATAGTTTTTTTTCAAAAAGTTCCAATTCGCTTTAAAAACTATTTAGGATAGTTCTTACGTGAACGCGATTGCTAAATATATTACAAACATTTATCAGAAGTGTCTAAAAGTGGGTGAAAAACGTAAAAAATATTTATTTTTCAAAAAGTTCCAAATCAATATAAAAACTATTTAGGATATTTCTTACGTGAACGCGATTGCTAAATATATTAGAAACATTTATCAGAAGTGTCTAAAAGTGGTTCTGATAAATGTTTCTAATATATTTAGCAATCGCGTTCACGTAAGAACTATCCTAAATCGTTTTTAAAGCGATTTGGAACTTTTTGAAAAAAAATATTTTTTACGTTTTTCACCCACTTTTAGACACTTCTGATAAATGTTTCTAATATATTTAGCAATCGCGTTCACGTAAGAACTATCCTAAATAGTTTTTACATTGATTTGGAACTTTTTGAAAAAAAAATATTTTTTACGTTTTTCACCCACTTTTAGACACTTTTGATGAATGTTTCTAATATATTTAGCAATCGCGTTCACGTAAGAACTATCCTAAATAGTTTTTATATTGATTTGGAACTTTTTGAAAAATAAATATTTTTTACGTTTTTCACCCACTTTTAGACACTTCCGATAAATGTTTCTAATATATTTAGCAATCGCGTTCACGTAAGAACTATCCTAAATAGTTTTTAAAGCGAATTGGAACTTTTTGAAAAAAAAATATTTTTTACGTTTTTCACCCACTTTTAGACACTTCTGATAAATGTTTGTAATATATTTAGCAATCGCGTTCACGTAAGAGCTATCCTAAATAGTTTTTACATTGATTTGGAAGTTTTTGAAAAAAAAATATTTTTTACGTTTTTCACCCACTTTTAGACACTTCCGATAAATGTTTCTAATATATTTAGCAATCGCGTTCACGTAAGAACTATCCTAAATAGTTTTTAAAGCGAATTGGAACTTTTTGAAAAAAAAATATTTTTTACGTTTTTCACCCACTTTTAGACACTTCTGATAAATGTTTCTAATATATTTAGCAATCGCGTTCACGTAAGAACTATCCTAAATAGTTTTTACATTGATTTGGAACTTTTTGAAAAAAAAATATTTTTTACGTTTTTCACCCACTTTTAGACTTTTCTGATAAATGTTTCTAATATATTTAGCAATCGCGTTCACGTAAGAACTATCCTAAATAGGTTTTACATTGATTTGGAACTTTTTGAAAAAAAAATATTTTTTACTTTTTTCACCCACTTTAAGACACTTTTGATGAATGTTTCTAATATATTTAGTAATCGCATTCACGTAAGAACTATCCTAAATAGTTTTTACATTGATTTGGAACTTTTTGAAAAAAATATAATTTTTACGTTTTTCACCCACTTTTAGACACTTCTGATAAATGTTTCTAATATATTTAGCAATCGCGTTCACGTAAGAACTATCCCAAATAGTTTTTAAAGCGATTTGGAACTTTTTGAAAAAAAAATATTTTTACGTTTTTCACCCACTTTTAGACACTTCTGATAAACGTTTCTAATATATTTAGCAATCGCGTTCACGTAAGAACTATCCTAAATAGTTTTTACATTGATTTGGAACTTTTTGAAAAAAAAATATTTTTTACGTTTATTACCCACTTTAAGATACTTTTGATAAATGTTTCTAATATATTTAGTAATCGCATTCACGTAAGAACTATCCTAAATAGTTTTTAAAGCGATTTGGAACTCTTTGAAAAAAAAATATTTTTTAACGTTTTTCACCCACTTTTAGACACTTCTGATAAATGTTTCTAATATATTTAGCAATCGCGTTCACGTAAGAACTATCCTAAATAGGTTTTACATTGATTTGGAACTTTTTGAAAAAAAAATATTTTTTACTTTTTTCACCCACTTTAAGACACTTTTGATGAATGTTTCTAATATATTTAGTAATCGCATTCACGTAAGAACTATCCTAAATAGTTTTTACATTGATTTGGAACTTTTTGAAAAAAATATAATTTTTACGTTTTTCACCCACTTTTAGACACTTCTGATAAATGTTTCTAATATATTTAGCAATCGCGTTCACGTAAGAACTATCCCAAATAGTTTTTAAAGCGATTTGGAACTTTTTGAAAAAAAAATATTTTTACGTTTTTCACCCACTTTTAGACACTTCTGATAAACGTTTCTAATATATTTAGCAATCGCGTTCACGTAAGAACTATCCTAAATAGGTTTTACATTGATTTGGAACTTTTTGAAAAAAAATATTTTTTTACGTTTTTCACCCACTTTTGATGAATGTTTCTAATATATTTAGTAATCGCATTCACGTAAGAACTATCCTAAATAGTTTTTACATTCATTTGGAACTTTTTGAAAAAAAAATATTTTTTACGTTTTTCACCCACTTTTAGACACTTTTGATGAATGTTTCTAATATATTTAGCAATCGCGTTCACGTAAGAACTATCCTAAATAGGTTTTACATTGATTTCGAACTTTTTGAAAAATAAATATTTTTCACCCACTTTTAGACACTTCTGATAAATGTTTCTAATATATTTAGCAATCGCGTTCACGTAAGAACTATCCTAAATAGTTTTTACATTGATTTGTAACTTTTTGAAAAAAAAATGTTTTTTACGTTTTTCACCCACTTTAAGACACTTTTGATGAATGTTTCTAATATATATTTTTTGCCGGTTGAAGGGTTGTGATGCGTTTTATGAGAACACAAGCGTTCTCACTTAGCCTCTCACAATCAACTCCTACTCTCACCTCCACGTTGGTGACTGGTGGGTGCCTAGTACCTCGACTGGAGATTGGGTAACCAACTTTTTGAAAAATAAATATTTTTTACGTTTTTCACCCACTTTTAGACACTTCCGATAAATGTTTCTAATATATTTAGCAATCGCGTTCACGTAAGAACTATCCTAAATAGTTTTTAAAGCGAATTGGAACTTTTTGAAAAAAAAATATTTTTTACGTTTTTCACCCACTTTTAGACACTTCTGATAAATGTTTCTAATATATTTAGCAATCGCGTTCACGTAAGAACTATCCTAAATAGTTTTTACATTGATTTGGAACTTTTTTAAAAAAAAATATTTTTTACGTTTTTCACCCACTTTTAGACACTTCTGATACATGTTTGTAATATATTTAGCAATCGCGTTCACGTAAGAACTATCCTAAATAGTTTTTACATTGATTTGGAAGTTTTTGAAAAAAAAATATTTTTTACGTTTTTCACCCACTTTTAGACACTTTTGATGAATGTTTCTAATATATTTAGCAATCGCGTTCACGTAAGAACTATCCTAAATAGTTTTTACATTGATTTGGAACTTTTGGAAAAAAAAATATTTTTTACGTTTTTCACCCACTTTTAGACACTTCTGATAAATGTTTCTAATATATTTAGCAATCGCGTTCACGTAAGAACTATCCTAAATAGTTTTTACATTGATTTGGAACTTTTTGAAAAAAAAATATTTTTTACGTTTTTCACCCACTTTTAGACACTTTTGATGAATGTTTCTAATATATTTAGCAATCGCGTTCACGTAAGAACTATCCTAAATAGTTTTTATATTGATTTGGAACTTTTTGAAAAATAAATATTTTTTACGTTTTTCACCCACTTTTAGACACTTCCGATAAATGTTTCTAATATATTTAGCAATCGCGTTCACGTAAGAACTATCCTAAATAGTTTTTAAAGCGAATTGGAACTTTTTGAAAAAAAAATATTTTTTACGTTTTTCACCCACTTTTAGACACTTCTGATAAATGTTTCTAATATATTTAGCAATCGCGTTCACGTAAGAACTATCCTAAATAGTTTTTACATTGATTTGGAACTTTTTGAAAAAAAAATATTTTTTACGTTTTTCACCCACTTTTAGACACTTCTGATAAATGTTTGTAATATATTTAGCAATCGCGTTCACGTAAGAACTATCCTAAATAGTTTTTACATTGATTTGGAAGTTTTTGAAAAAAAAATATTTTTTACGTTTTTCACCCACTTTTAGACACTTTTGATGAATGTTTCTAATATATTTAGCAATCGCGTTCACGTAAGAACTATCCTAAATAGTTTTTACATTGATTTGGAACTTTTGGAAAAAAAAATATTTTTTACGTTTTTCACCCACTTTTAGACACTTCTGATAAATGTTTGTAATATATTTAGCAATCGCGTTCACGTAAGAACTATCCTAAATAGTTTTTACATTGATTTGGAACTTTTTGAAAAAAAAATATTTTTTACGTTTTTCACCCACTTTTAGACACTTCTGATAAATGTTTCTAATATATTTAGCAATCGCGTTCACGTAAGAACTATCCTAAATAGTTTTTACATTGATTTGGAACTTTTTGAAAAAAAAATATTTTTTACGTTTTTTACCCACTTTAAGACACTTTTGATAAATGTTTCTAATATATTTAGTAATCGCATTCACGTAAGAACTATCCTAAATAGTTTTTAAAGCGATTTGGAACTTTTTGAAAAAAAAATATTTTTTAACGTTTTTCACCCACTTTTAGACACTTCTGATAAATGTTTCTAATATATTTAGCAATCGCGTTCACGTAAGAACTATCCTAAATAGGTTTTACATTGATTTGGAACTTTTTGAAAAAAATATAATTTTTACGTTTTTCACCCACTTTTAGACACTTCTGATAAATGTTTCTAATATATTTAGCAATCGCGTTCACGTAAGAACTATCCCAAATAGTTTTTAAAGCGATTTGGAACTTTTTGAAAAAAAAATATTTTTACGTTTTTCACCCACTTTTAGACACTTCTGATAAACGTTTCTAATATATTTAGCAATCGCGTTCACGTAAGAACTATCCTAAATAGGTTTTACATTGATTTGGAACTTTTTGAAAAAAAATATTTTTTTACGTTTTTCACCCACTTTTGATGAATGTTTCTAATATATTTAGTAATCGCATTCACGTAAGAACTATCCTAAATAGTTTTTACATTCATTTGGAACTTTTTGAAAAAAAAATATTTTTTACGTTTTTCACCCACTTTTAGACACTTTTGATGAATGTTTCTAATATATTTAGCAATCGCGTTCACGTAAGAACTATCCTAAATAGTTTGTACAGCGATTGGAACATTTTGAAAAAAAATATTTTTTACGTTTTTCACCCACTTTTAGACACTTTTGATGAATGTTTCTAATATATTTAGCAATCGCGTTCACGTAAGAACTATCCTAAATACTTTTTATATTGATTTGGAACTTTTTGAAAAAAAAATATTTTTTACGTTTTTCACCCACTTTTAGACACTTCTGATAAATGTTTCTAATATATTTAGCAATCGCGTTCACGTAAGAACTATCCTAAATAGTTTTTAAAGCGATTTGGAACTTTTTGAAAAAAAAATATTTTTTACGTTTTTCACCCACTTTTAGACACTTCTGATAAATGTTTCTAATATATTTAGCTATCGCGTTCACGTAATAACTATCCTAAATAGTTTTTACATTGATTTGGAACTTTTTGAAAAAAAAATATTTTTTACGTTTTTCACCCACTTTTAGACACTTTTGATGAATGTTTCTAATATATTTAGCAATCGCGTTCACGTAAGAACTATCCTAAATAGTTTTTACATTGATTTGGAACTTTTTGAAAAAAAAATATTTTTTACGTTTTTCACCCACTTTTAGACACTTCTGATAAATGTTTGTAATATATTTAGCAATCGCGTTTACGTAAGAACTATCCTAAATAGTTTTTATATTGATTTGGAACTTTTTGAAAAAAAAATATTTTTTACGTTTTTCACCCACTTTAAGACACTTTTGATGAATGTTTCTAATATATTTAGTAATCACATTCACGTAAGAACTATCCTAAATGGTTTTTAAAGCGATTTGGAACTTTTTGAAAAAAAATATTTTTTACGTTTTTCACCCACTTTTAGACACTTCTGATAAATGTTTCTAATATATTTAGCAATCGCGTTCACGAAAGAACTATCCTAAATAGTTTTTACATTGATTTGGAACTTTTTGAAAAATAAATATTTTTTACGTTATTCACCCACTTTTAGACACTTCTGATAAATGTTTCTAATATATTTAGCAATCGCGTTCACGTAAGAACTATCCTAAATAGTTTTTAAAGCGATTTGGAACTTTTTGAAAAAAAAATATTTTTTACGTTTTTCACCCACTTTTAGACACTTCTGATAAATGTTTCTAATATATTTAGCTATCGCGTTCACGTAATAACTATCCTAAATAGTTTTTACATTGATTTGGAACTTTTTGAAAAAAAAATATTTTTTACGTTTTTCACCCACTTTTAGACACTTTTGATGAATGTTTCTAATATATTTAGCAATCGCGTTCACGTAAGAACTATCCTAAATAGTTTTTACATTGATTTGGAACTTTTTGAAAAAAAAATATTTTTTACGTTTTTCACCCACTTTTAGACACTTCTGATAAATGTTTGTAATATATTTAGCAATCGCGTTTACGTAAGAACTATCCTAAATAGTTTTTATATTGATTTGGAACTTTTTGAAAAAAAAATATTTTTTACGTTTTTCACCCACTTTAAGACACTTTTGATGAATGTTTCTAATATATTTAGTAATCACATTCACGTAAGAACTATCCTAAATGGTTTTTAAAGCGATTTGGAACTTTTTGAAAAAAAATATTTTTTACGTTTTTCACCCACTTTTAGACACTTCTGATAAATGTTTCTAATATATTTAGCAATCGCGTTCACGAAAGAACTATCCTAAATAGTTTTTACATTGATTTGGAACTTTTTGAAAAATAAATATTTTTTACGTTTTTCACCCACTTTTAGACACTTCTGATAAATGTTTCTAATATATTTAGCAATCTCGTTCACATAAGAACTATTCTAAATAGTTTTTAAAGCGATTTGGAACTTTTTGAAAAAAAAATATTTTTTACGTTTTTCACCCACTTTTAGACACTTCTGATAAATGTTTCTAATATATTAAGCAATCGCGTTCACGTAAGAACTATCCTAAATAGTTTTTACATTGATTTGGAACTTTTTGAAAAAAAAATATTTTTTACGTTTTTCACCCACTTTTAGACACTTCTGATAAATGTTTGTAATATATTTAGCAATCGCGTTCACGTAAGAACTATCCTAAATAGTTTTTACATTGATTTGAAGGTTTTTGAAAAAAAAAATATTTTTTACGTTTTCCACCCACTTTTAGACACTTTTGATTAATGTTTCTAATATATTTAGCAATCGCGTTCAAGTAAGAACTATACTAAATAGGTTTTATATTGATTTGGAACTTTTTGAAAAAAAAAAATATTTTTTACGTTTTTCACCCACTTTAAGACACTTTTGATGAATGTTTCTAATATATTTAGTAATCACATTCACTTAAGAACTATCCTAAATGGTTTTTAAAGCGATTTGGAACTTTTTGAAAAAAAAATATTTTTTACGTTTTTCACCCACTTTTAGACACTTCTGATAAATGTTTCTAATATATTTAGCAATCGCGTTCACGTAAGAACTATCCTAAATAGTTTTTACATTGATTTGGAAGTTTTTGAAAAAAAAATATTTTTTACGTTTTTCACCCACTTTTAGACACTTCTGATAAATGTTTCTAATATATTTAGCAATCGCGTTCACGTAAGAACTATCCTAAATAGTTTTTATATTGATTTGGAACTTTTTGAAAAAAAAATATTTTTTACGTTTTTCACCCACTTTAAGACACTTTTGATGAATGTTTCTAATATATTTAGTAATCACATTCACGTAAGAACTATCCTAAATGGTTTTTAAAGCGATTTGGAACTTTTTGAAAAAAAAATATTTTTTACGTTTTTCACCCACTTTTAGACACTTCTGATAAATGTTTCTAATATATTTAGCAATCGCGTTCACGTAAGAACTATCCTAATAGTTTTTACATTGATTTGGAACTTTTTGAAAAAAAAATATTTTTTACGTTTTTCACCCACTTTTAGACACTTCTGATAAATGGTTCCTATATATTTAGCAATCGCGTTCACGTAAGAACTATCCTAAATAGTTTTTACATTGATTTGGAACTTTTTGAAAAAAAAAATATTTTTTTCGTTTTTCACCCACTTTAAGACACTTTTGATGAATGTTTCTAATATATTTAGTAATCGCATTCACGTAAGAACTATCCTAAATAGTTTTTACATTGATTTGAAACTTTTTGAAAAAAAAATATTTTTTACGTTTTTCACCCACTTTTAGACACTTCTGATAAATGGTTCCTATATATTTAGCAATCGCGTTCACGTAAGAACTATCCTAAATAGTTTTTACATTGATTTGGAACTTTTTGAAAAAAAAAATATTTTTTTCGTTTTTCACCCACTTTAAGACACTTTTGATGAATGTTTCTAATATATTTAGTAATCACATTCACGTAAGAACTATCCTAAATGGTTTTTAAAGCGATTTGAAACTTTTTGAAAAAAAAATATTTTTTACGTTTTTCGCCCACTTTAAGACTCTTTTGATGAATGTTTCTAATATATTTAATAATCGCATTCACGTAAGAACTATCCTAAATAGTTTTTAAAGCGATTTGGAACTTTTTGAAAAAAAAATATTTTTTACGTTTTTCACCCACTTTTAGACACTTCTGATAAATGTTTCTAATATATTTAGCAATCGCGTTCAGGTAAGAACTATCCTAAATAGTTTTTACATTGATTTGGAACTTTTTGAAAAAAAAATATTTTTTACGTTTTTCACCCACTTTTAGACACTTCTGATAAATGGTTCCTATATATTTAGCAATCGCGTTCACGTAAGAACTATCCTAAATAGTTTTTACATTGATTTGGAACTTTTTGAAAAAAAAAATATTTTTTTCGTTTTTCACCCACTTTAAGACACTTTTGATGAATGTTTCTAATATATTTAGTAATCGCATTCACGTAAGAACTATCCTAAATAGTTTTTACATTGATTTGGAACTTTTTGAAAAAAAAATATTTTTTACGTTTTTCACCCACTTTAAGACTCTTTTGATGCATGTTTCTAATATATTTAATAATCGCATTCACGTAAGAACTATCCTAAATAGTTTTTAAAGCGATTTGGAACTTTTTGAAAAAAAAATATTTTTTACGTTTTTCAACCACTTTTAGACACTTCTGATAAATGTTTCTAATATATTTAGCAATCGCGTTCACGTAAGAACTATCCTAAATAGTTTTTAAGGCGATTTGGAACTTTTTGAAAAAAAAATATTTTTTACGTTTTTCACCCACTTTTAGACACTTCTGATAAATGTTTCTAATATATTTAGCAATCGCGTTCACGTAAGAACTATCCTAAATAGTTTTTAAAGCGATTTGGAACTTTTTGAAAAAAAAATATTTTTTACGTTTTTCACCCACTTTTAGACACTTCTGATAAATGTTTCTAATATATTTAGCTATCGCGTTCACGTAATAACTATCCTAAATAGTTTTTACATTGATTTGGAACTTTTTGAAAAAAAAATATTTTTTACGTTTTTCACCCACTTTTAGACACTTTTGATGAATGTTTCTAATATATTTAGCAATCGCGTTCACGTAAGAACTATCCTAAATAGTTTTTACATTGATTTGGAACTTTTTGAAAAAAAAATATTTTTTACGTTTTTCACCCACTTTTAGACACTTCTGATAAATGTTTGTAATATATTTAGCAATCGCGCTTACGTAAGAACTATCCTAAATAGTTTTTATATTGATTTGGAACTTTTTGAAAAAAAAATATTTTTTACGTTTTTCACCCACTTTAAGACACTTTTGATGAATGTTTCTAATATATTTAGTAATCACATTCACGTAAGAACTATCCTAAATGGTTTTTAAAGCGATTTGGAACTTTTTGAAAAAAAATATTTTTTACGTTTTTCACCCACTTTTAGACACTTCTGATAAATGTTTCTAATATATTTAGCAATCGCGTTCACGAAAGAACTATCCTAAATAGTTTTTACATTGATTTGGAACTTTTTGAAAAATAAATATTTTTTACGTTTTTCACCCACTTTTAGACACTTCTGATAAATGTTTCTAATATATTTAGCAATCTCGTTCACATAAGAACTATTCTAAATAGTTTTTAAAGCGATTTGGAACTTTTTGAAAAAAAAATATTTTTTACGTTTTTCACCCACTTTTAGACACTTCTGATAAATGTTTCTAATATATTAAGCAATCGCGTTCACGTAAGAACTATCCTAAATAGTTTTTACATTGATTTGGAACTTTTTGAAAAAAAAATATTTTTTACGTTTTTCACCCACTTTTAGACACTTCTGATAAATGTTTGTAATATATTTAGCAATCGCGTTCACGTAAGAACTATCCTAAATAGTTTTTACATTGATTTGAAGGTTTTTGAAAAAAAAATATTTTTTACGTTTTCCACCCACTTTTAGACACTTTTGATGAATGTTTCTAATATATTTAGCAATCGCGTTCAAGTAAGAACTATACTAAATAGTTTTTATATTGATTTGGAACTTTTTGAAAAAAAAAAATATTTTTTACGTTTTTCACCCACTTTAAGACACTTTTGATGAATGTTTCTAATATATTTAGTAATCACATTCACTTAAGAACTATCCTAAATGGTTTTTAAAGCGATTTGGAACTTTTTGAAAAAAAAATATTTTTTACGTTTTTCACCCACTTTTAGACACTTCTGATAAATGTTTCTAATATATTTAGCAATCGCGTTCACGTAAGAACTATCCTAAATAGTTTTTACATTGATTTGGAAGTTTTTGAAAAAAAAATATTTTTTACGTTTTTCACCCACTTTTAGACACTTTTGATGAATGTTTCTAATATATTTAGCAATCGCGTTCACGTAAGAACTATCCTAAATAGTTTTTATATTGATTTGGAACTTTTTGAAAAAAAAATATTTTTTACGTTTTTCACCCACTTTAAGACACTTTTGATGAATGTTTCTAATATATTTAGTAATCACATTCACTTAAGAACTATCCTAAATGGTTTTTAAAGCGATTTGGAACTTTTTGAAAAAAAAATATTTTTTACGTTTTTCACCCACTTTTAGACACTTCTGATAAATGTTTCTAATATATTTAGCAATCGCGTTCACGTAAGAACTATCCTAAATAGTTTTTACATTGATTTGGAACTTTTTGAAAAAAAAATATTTTTTACGTTTTTCACCCACTTTTAGACACTTCTGATAAATGGTTCCTATATATTTAGCAATCGCGTTCACGTAAGAACTATCCTAAATAGTTTTTACATTGATTTGAAACTTTTTGAAAAAAAAATATTTTTTACGTTTTTCACCCACTTTTAGACACTTCTGATAAATGGTTCCTATATATTTAGCAATCGCGTTCACGTAAGAACTATCCTAAATAGTTTTTACATTGATTTGGAACTTTTTGAAAAAAAAAATATTTTTTTCGTTTTTCACCCACTTTAAGACACTTTTGATGAATGTTTCTAATATATTTAGTAATCACATTCACGTAAGAACTATCCTAAATGGTTTTTAAACCGATTTGAAACTTTTTGAAAAAAAAATATTTTTTACGTTTTTCGCCCACTTTAAGACTCTTTTGATGAATGTTTCTAATATATTTAATAATCGCATTCACGTAAGAACTATCCTAAATAGTTTTTAAAGCGATTTGGAACTTTTTGAAAAAAAAATATTTTTTACGTTTTTCACCCACTTTTAGACACTTCTGATAAATGTTTCTAATATATTTAGCAATCGCGTTCAGGTAAGAACTATCCTAAATAGTTTTTACATTGATTTGGAACTTTTTGAAAAAAAAATATTTTTTACGTTTTTCACCCACTTTTAGACACTTCTGATAAATGGTTCCTATATATTTAGCAATCGCGTTCACGTAAGAACTATCCTAAATAGTTTTTACATTGATTTGGAACTTTTTGAAAAAAAAAATATTTTTTTCGTTTTTCACCCACTTTAAGACACTTTTGATGAATGTTTCTAATATATTTAGTAATCGCATTCACGTAAGAACTATCCTAAATAGTTTTTACATTGATTTGGAACTTTTTGAAAAAAAAATATTTTTTACGTTTTTCACCCACTTTAAGACTCTTTTGATGAATGTTTCTAATATATTTAATAATCGCATTCACGTAAGAACTATCCCAAATAGTTTTTAAAGCGATTTGGAACTTTGTGAAAAAAAAATATTTCTTACGTTTTTCCCCACTTTTAGACACTTTTGATGAACGCTTCTAATATATTTAGTAATCGTTGATGCTAAGTTTGCTAACATTACTTAGTTTATGCTAAGTATTAAATAGACCGTCAGCTCCCGCGCACCTACCCGATTCCCTCGGCAAATTTTGAAAAGAAAATTCTCTCGTAAATTCCCTATGTGTAAATTCGCTACGTGTTAAGAAGCAAAAAAAGAATTTCTAAATGGTGGGAGGAGTAATAAAATACTGAGACTCAGCAGTGTTCCTACATCGTGGTATCTCTACATTTTTGTGGGAATTTCAGTTTTTGAAAAACTTTAAATGCGTAAAAGGAAACAAAAAACAAAGTGCTTACGTGAATGCGATTACTAAATATATTAGAAACATTCATCAAAAGTGTCTTAAAGTGGGTGAAAAAAGTAAAAAACATTTTTTTTTTCAACAAGTTACAAATCAATGTAAAAACTATTTAGGATAGTTCTTACGTGAACGCGATTGCTAAATATATTAGAAACATTTATCAGAAGTGTCTAAAAGTGGGTGAAAAACGTAAAAAATATTTTTTTTTCAAAAACTTCCAAATCAATGTAAAAACTATTTAGGATAGTTCTTACGTGAACGCGATTGCTAAATATATTACAAACATTTATCAGAAGTGTCTAAAAGTGGGTGAAAAACGTAAAAAATATTTTTTTTTCAAAAAGTTCCAAATCAATGTAAAAACTATTTAGGATAGTTCTTACGTGAACGCGATTGCTAAATATATTAGAAACATTTATCAGAAGTGTCTAAAAGTGGGTGAAAAACGAAAAAAATATTTATTTTTCAAAAAGTTCCAAATCAATGTAAAAACTATTTAGGATAGTTCTTACGTGAACGCGATTGCTAAATATATTAGAAACATTTATCAGAAGTGTCTAAAAGTGGGTGAAAAACGTAAAAAATATTTATTTTTCAAAAAGTTCCAAATCGCTTTAAAAACTATTTAGGATAGTTCTTACGTGAACGCGATTGCTAAATATATTAGAAACATTTATCAGAAGTGTCTAAAAGTGGGTGAAAAACGTAAAAAAATATTTTTTTTTCAAAAAGTTCCAAATCAATGTAAAAACTATTTAGGATAGTTCTTACGTGAACGCGATTGCTAAATATATTAGAAACATTTATCAGAAGTGTCTAAAAGTGGTTGAAAAACGTAAAAAATATTTTTTTTTCAAAAAGTTCCAAATCAATGTAAAAACTATTTAGGATAGTTCTTACGTGAACGCGATTGCTAAATATATTAGAAACATTTATCAGAAGTGTCTAAAAGTGGGTGAAAAACGTAAAAAATATTTTTTTTTCAAAAAGTTCCAAATCAATGTAAAAACTATTTAGGATAGTTCTTACGTGAACGCGATTGCTCAATATATTAGAAACATTCATCAAAAGTGTCTAAAAGTGGGTGAAAAACGTAAAAAATATTTTTTTTTCAAAAACTTCCAAATCAATGTAAAAACTATTTAGGATAGTTCTTACGTGAACGCGATTGCTAAATATATTAGAAACATTCATCAAAAGTGTCTTAAAGTGGGTGAAAAACGTAAAAAATATTTTTTTTTCAAAAAGTTCCAAATCAATGTAAAAACTATTTAGGATAGTTCTGACTTGAATGCGATTACTAAATATATTAGAAACATTCATCAAAAGTGTCTTAAAGTGGGTGAAAAAAGTAAAAAACATTTTTTTTTTCAACAAGTTACAAATCAATGTAAAAACTATTTAGGATAGTTCTTACGTGAACGCGATTGCTAAATATATTAGAAACATTTATCAGAAGTGTCTAAAAGTGGGTGAAAAACGTAAAAAATATTTTTTTTTCAAAAAGTTCCAAATCAATGTAAAAACTATTTAGGATAGTTCTTACGTGAACGCGATTGCTCAATATATTAGAAACATTCATCAAAAGTGGGTGAAAAACGTAAAAAATATTTTTTTTTCAAAAACTTCCAAATCAATGTAAAAACTATTTAGGATAGTTCTTACGTGAACGCGATTGCTAAATATATTACAAACATTTATCAGAAGTGTCTAAAAGTGGGTGAAAAACGTAAAAAATATTTTTTTTTCAAAAAGTTCCAAATCAATGTAAAAACTATTTAGGATAGTTCTTACGTGAACGCGATTGCTAAATATATTAGAAACATTTATCAGAAGTGTCTAAAAGTGGGTGAAAAACGTAAAAAATATTTATTTTTCAAAAAGTTCCAAATCAATATAAAAACTATTTAGGATAGTTCTTACGTGAACGCGATTGCTAAATATATTAGAAACATTCATCAAAAGTGTCTAAAAGTGGGTGAAAAACGTAAAAAATATTTTTTTTTCAAAAAGTTCCAAATCAATGTAAAAACTATTTAGGATAGTTCTTACGTGAACGCGATTGCTAAATATATTAGAAACATTTATCAGAAGTGTCTAAAAGTGGGTGAAAAACGTAAAAAATATTTTTTTTTCAAAAAGTTCCAAATCGCTTTAAAAACTATTTAGGATAGTTCTTACGTGAACGCGATTGCTAAATATATTAGAAACATTTATCAGAAGTGTCTAAAAGTGGGTGAAAAACGTAAAAAAATATTTTTTTTTCAAAAAGTTCCAAATCAATGTAAAAACTATTTAGGATAGTTCTTACGTGAACGCGATTGCTAAATATATTAGAAACATTTATCAGAAGTGTCTAAAAGTGGGTAAAAAACGTAAAAAATATATTTTTTTCAAAAAGTTCCAAATCAATGTAAAAACTATTTAGGATAGTTCTTACGTGAACGCGATTGCTAAATATATTAGAAACATTTATCAGAAGTGTCTAAAAGTGGGTGAAAAACGTAAAAAATATTTTTTTTTCAAAAAGTTCCAAATCAATGTAAAAACTATTTAGGATAGTTCTTACCTGAACGCGATTGCTAAATATATTAGAAACATTTATCAGAAGTGTCTAAAAGTGGGTGAAAAACGTAAAAAATATTTTTTTTTCAAAAAGGTTTTTCACCCACTTTTAGAAACTTTTGATAAATGTTTCTAATATATTTAGCAATCGCGTTCACGTAAGAACTATCCTAAATAGTTTTTACATTGATTTGGAACTTTTTGAAAAAAAAATATTTTTTACGTTTTTCACCCACTTTTAGACACTTCTGATAAATGTTTCTAATATATTTAGCAATCGCGTTCACGTAAGAACTATCCTAAATAGTTTTTACATTGATTTGAAACTTTTTGAAAAAAAAATATTTTTTACGTTTTTTACCCACTTTTAGACACTTCTGATAAATGTTTCTAATATATTTAGCAATCGCGTTCACGTAAGAACTATCCTAAATAGTTTTTACATTGATTTGGAACTTTTTGAAAAAAAAATATTTTTTTACGTTTTTCACCCACTTTTAGACACTTCTGATAAATGTTTCTAATATATTTAGCAATCGCGTTCACGTAAGAACTATCCTAAATAGTTTTTAAAGCGATTTGGAACTTTTTGAAAAAAAAATATTTTTTACGTTTTTCACCCACTTTTAGACACTTCTGATAAATGTTTCTAATATATTTAGCAATCGCGTTCACGTAAGAACTATCCTAAATAGTTTTTACATTGATTTGGAACTTTTTGAAAAAAAAATATTTTTTACGTTTTTCACCCACTTTTAGACACTTCTGATAAATGTTTCTAATATATTTAGCAATCGCGTTCACGTAAGAACTATCCTAAATAGTTTTTACATTGATTTGGAACTTTTTGAAAAAAAAATATTTTTTTACGTTTTTCACCCACTTTTAGACACTTCTGTTAAATGGTTCCTATATATTTAGCAATCGCGTTCACGTAAGAACTATCCTAAATAGTTTTTAAAGCGATTTGGAACTTTTTGAAAAAAAAATATTTTTTACGTTTTTCACCCACTTTTAGACACTTCTGATAAATGTTTCTAATATATTTAGCAATCGCGCTCACGTAAGAACTATCCTAAATAGTTTTTACATTGATTTGGAACTTTTTGAAAAATAAATATTTTTTACGTTTTTCACCCACTTTTAGACACTTCTGATAAATGTTTCTAATATATTTAGCAATCTCGTTCACATAAGAACTATCCTAAATAGTTTTAAAGCGATTTGGAACTTTTTGAAAAAAAAATATTTTTTACGTTTTTCACCCACTTTTAGACACTTCTGATAAATGTTTCTAATATATTAAGCAATCGCGTTCACGTAAGAACTATCCTAAATAGTTTTTACATTGATTTGGAACTTTTTGAAAAAAAAATATTTTTTACGTTTTTCACCCACTTTTAGACACTTTTGATGAATGTTTCTAATATATTTAGCAATCGCGTTCACGTAAGAACTATCCTAAATAGTTTTTACATTGATTTGGAACTTTTTGAAAAAAAAATATTTTTAACGTTTTTCACCCACTTTTAGACACTTCTGATAAATGTTTGTAATATATTTAGCAATCGCGTTCACGTAAGAACTATCCTAAATAGTTTTTACATTGATTTGGAAGTTTTTGAAAAAAAAATATTTTTTACGTTTTTCACCCACTTTTAGACACTTCTGATAAATGTTTCTAATATATTTAGCAATCGCGTTCACGTAAGAACTACCCTAAATAGTTTTTACATTGATTTGGAACTTTTTGAAAAAAAAATATTTTTTACGTTTTTCACCCACTTTTAGACACTTTTGATGAATGTTTCTAATATATTTAGCAATCGCGTTCACGTAAGAACTATCCTAAATAGTTTTTACATTGATTTGGAACTTTTTGAAAAAAAAATATTTTTTACGTTTTTCACCCACTTTTAGACACTTTTGATGAATGTTTCTAATATATTTAGCAATCGCGTTCACGTAAGAACTATCCTAAATAGTTTTTACATTGATTTGGAACTTTTTGAAAAAAAAATATTTTTTACGTTTTTCACCCACTTTTAGACACTTCTGATAAATGTTTCTAATATATTTAGCAATCGCGTTCACGTAAGAACTATCCTAAATAGTTTTTACATTGATTTGGAACTTTTTGAAAAAAAAATATTTTTTACGTTTTTCACCCACTTTTAGACACTTTTGATGAATGTTTCTAATATATTTAGCAATCGCGTTCACGTAAGAACTATCCTAAATAGTTTTTACATTGATTTGTAACTTGTTGAAAAAAAAATGTTTTTTACTTTTTTCACCCACTTTAAGACACTTTTGATGAATGTTTCTAATATATTTAGTAATCGCATTCAAGTCAGAACTATCCTAAATAGTTTTTACATTGATTTGGAACTTTTTGAAAAAAAAATATTTTTTACGTTTTTCACCCACTTTAAGACTCTTTTGATGAATGTTTCTAATATATTTAATAATCGCATTCACGTAAGAACTATCCTAAATAGTTTTTAAAGCGATTTGGAACTTTTTGAAAAAAAAATATTTTTTACGTTTTTCACCCACTTTTAGACACTTCTGATAAATGTTTCTAATATATTTAGCAATCGCGTTCACGTAAGAACTATCCTAAATAGTCTTTACATTGATTTGGAACTTTTTGAAAAAAAAATATTTTTTACGTTTTTCACCCACTTTTAGACACTTTTGATGAATGTTTCTAATATATTTAGCAATCGCGTTCACGTAAGAACTATCCTAAATAGTTTTTACATTGATTTGGAACTTTTTGAAAAAAAAATATTTTTTACGTTTTTCACCCACTTTTAGACACTTCTGATAAATGTTTGTAATATATTTAGCAATCGCGTTCACGTAAGAACTATCCTAAATAGTTTTTATATTGATTTGGAACTTTTTGAAAAAAAAATATTTTTTACGTTTTTCACCCACTTTAAGACACTTTTGATGAATGTTTCTAATATATTTAGTAATCACATTCACGTAAGAACTATCCTAAATGGTTTTTAAAGCGATTTGGAACGTTTTGAAAAAAAAATATTTTTTACGTTTTTCACCCACTTTTAGACACTTCTGATAAATGTTTCTAATATATTTAGCAATCGCGCTCACGTAAGAACTACCCTAAATAGTTTTTACATTGATTTGGAACTTTTTGAAAAATAAATATTTTTTACGTTTTTCACCCACTTTTAGACACTTTTGATGAATGTTTCTAATATATTTAGCAATCGCGTTCACGTAAGAACTATCCTAAATAGTTTTTACATTGATTTGGAACTTTTTGAAAAAAAAATATTTTTTACGTTTTTTACCCACTTTAGACACTTCTGATAAATGTTTCTAATATATTTAGCAATCGCGTTCACGTAAGAACTATCCTAAATAGTTTTTACATTGATTTGTAACTTGTTGAAAAAAAAATGTTTTTTACTTTTTTCACCCACTTTAAGACACTTTTGATGAATGTTTCTAATATATTTAGTAATCGCATTCAAGTCAGAACTATCCTAAATAGTTTTTACATTGATTTGGAACTTTTTGAAAAAAAAATATTTTTTACGTTTTTCACCCACTTTAAGACACTTTTGATGAATGTTTCTAATATATTTAGTAATCGCATTCACGTAAGCACTTTGTTTTTTGTTTCCTTTTACGCATTTAAAGTTTTTCAAAAACTGAAATTCCCACAAAAATGTAGAGATACCACGATGTAGGAACACTGCTGAGTCTCAGTAATTTATTACTCCTCCCACCATTTAGAAATTCTTTTTTTGCTTCTTAACACGTAGCGAATTTACACATAGGGAATTTACGAGAGAATTTTCTTTTCAAAATTTGCCGAGGGAATCGGGTAGGTGCGCGGGAGCTGACGGTCTATTTAATACTTAGCATAAACTAAGTAATGTTAGCAAACTTAGCATCAACGATTACTAAATATATTAGAAGCGTTCATCAAAAGTGTCTAAAAGTGGGTGAAAAACGTAAAAAATATTTTTTTTTTCAAAAAGTTCCAAATCGCTTTAAAAACTATTTAGGATAGTTCTTACGTGAATGCGATTATTAAATATATTAGAAACATTCATCAAAAGAGTCTTAAAGTGGGTGAAAAACGTAAAAAATATTTTTTTTTCAAAAAGTTCCAAATCAATGTAAAAACTATTTAGGATAGTTCTTACGTGAATGCGATTACTAAATATATTTGAAACATTCATCAAAAGTGTCTAAAAGTGGGTGAAAAACGTAAAAATATTTTTTTTTCAATAAGTTCCAAATCAATGTAAAAACTATTTAGGATAGTTCTTACGTGAATGCGATTACTAAATATATTAGAAACATTCATCAAAAGTGTCTTAAAGTGGGTGAAAAACGTAAAAAATATTTTTTTTCAAAAATTTCCAAATCAATATAAAAACTATTTAGGATAGTTCTTACGTGAACGCGATTGCTAAATATATAGGAACCATTTAACAGAAGTGTCTAAAAGTGGGTGAAAAACGTAAAAAATATTTTTTTTTCAAAAAGTTCCAAATCAATGTAAAAACTATTTAGGATAGTTCTTACGTGAATGCGATTACTAAATATATTAGAAACATTCATCAAAAGTGTCTTAAAGTGGGTGAAAAACGAAAAAAATATTTTTTTTTCAAAAAGTTCCAAATCGCTTTAAAAACTATTTAGGATAGTTCTTACGTGAATGCGATTATTAAATATATTAGAAACATTCATCAAAAGAGTCTTAAAGTGGGTGAAAAACGTAAAAAATATTTTTTTTTCAAAAAGTTCCAAATCAATGTAAGAACTATTTAGGATAGTTCTTACGTGAATGCGATTACTAAATATATTTGAAACATTCATCAAAAGTGTCTAAAATTGGGTGAAAAACGTAAAAATATTTTTTTTTCAATAAGTTCCAAATCAATGTAAAAACTATTTAGGATAGTTCTTACGTGAATGCGATTACTAAATATATTAGAAACATTCATCAAAAGTGTCTTAAAGTGGGTGAAAAACGTAAAAAATATTTTTTTTCAAAAATTTCCAAATCAATATAAAAACTATTTAGGATAGTTCTTACGTGAACGCGATTGCTAAATATATTAGAAAAATTCATCAAAAGTGTCTAAAAGTGGGTGAAAAACGTAAAAAATATTTTTTTTTCAAAAAGTTCCAAATCAATGTAAAGACTATTTAGGATAGTTCTTACGTGAACGCGATTGCTAAATATATTAGAAACATTTATCAGAAGTGTCTAAAAGTGGGTGAAAAACGTAAAAAATATTTTTTTTTCAAAAAGTTCCAAATCGCTTTAAAAACTATTTAGGATAGTTCTTACGTGAATGCGATTATTAAATATATTAGAAACATTCATCAAAAGAGTCTTAAAGTTGGTGAAAAACGTAAAAAATATTTTTTTTTCAAAAAGTTCCAAATCAATGTAAAAACTATTTAGGATAGTTCTTACGTGAACGCGATTGCTAAATATATTAGAAACATTTATCAGAAGTGTCTAAAAGTGGGTGAAAAACGTAAGAAATATTTTTTTTTCAAAAAGTTCCAAATCGCTTTAAAAACTATTTAGGATAGTTCTTACGTGAACGCGATTGCTAAATATATTAGAAACATTTATCAGAAGTGTCTAAAAGTGGGTGAAAAACGTAAAAAATATTTTTTTTTCAAAAAGTTCCAAATCGCTTTAAAAACCATTTAGTATAGTTCTTACGTGAACGCGATTGCTAAATATATTAGAAACATTCATCAAAAGTGTCTAAAAGTGGGTGAAAAACGTAAAAAATATTTTTTTTTCAAAAACTTTCAAATCAATGTAAAAACTATTTAGGATAGTTCTTACGTGAACGCGATTGCTAAATATATTACAAACATTTATCAGAAGTGTCTAAAAGTGGGTGAAAAACGTAAAAAATATTTTTTTTTCAAAAAGTTCCAAATCAATGTAAAAACTATTTAGGATAGTTCTTACGTGAACGCGATTGCTAAATATATTAGAAACATTCATCAAAAGAGTCTTAAAGTGGGCGAAAAACGTAAAAAATATTTTTTTTTCAAAAAGTTCCAAATCAATGTAAAAACTATTTAGGATAGTTCTTACGTGAACGCGATTGCTAAATATATTAGAAACATTTATCAGAAGTGTCTAAAAGTGGGTGAAAAACGTAAAAAATATTTTTTTTTTCAAAAAGTTCCAAATCAATGTAAAAACTATTTAGGATAGTTCTTACGTGAATGCGATTACTAAATATATTTGAAACATTCATCAAAAGTGTCTAAAAGTGGGTGAAAAACGTAAAAATATTTTTTTTTCAATAAGTTCCAAATCAATGTAAAAACTATTTAGGATAGTTCTTACGTGAATGCGATTACTAAATATATTAGAAACATTCATCAAAAGTGTCTTAAAGTGGGTGAAAAACGTAAAAAATATTTTTTTTCAAAAATTTCCAAATCAATATAAAAACTATTTAGGATAGTTCTTACGTGAACGCGATTGCTAAATATATAGGAACCATTTAACAGAAGTGTCTAAAAGTGGGTGAAAAACGTAAAAAATATTTTTTTTTCAAAAAGTTCCAAATCAATGTAAAAACTATTTAGGATAGTTCTTACGTGAATGCGATTACTAAATATATTAGAAACATTCATCAAAAGTGTCTTAAAGTGGGTGAAAAACGAAAAAAATATTTTTTTTTCAAAAAGTTCCAAATCGCTTTAAAAACTATTTAGGATAGTTCTTACGTGAATGCGATTATTAAATATATTAGAAACATTCATCAAAAGAGTCTTAAAGTGGGTGAAAAACGTAAAAAATATTTTTTTTTCAAAAAGTTCCAAATCAATGTAAGAACTATTTAGGATAGTTCTTACGTGAATGCGATTACTAAATATATTTGAAACATTCATCAAAAGTGTCTAAAATTGGGTGAAAAACGTAAAAATATTTTTTTTTCAATAAGTTCCAAATCAATGTAAAAACTATTTAGGATAGTTCTTACGTGAATGCGATTACTAAATATATTAGAAACATTCATCAAAAGTGTCTTAAAGTGGGTGAAAAACGTAAAAAATATTTTTTTTCAAAAATTTCCAAATCAATATAAAAACTATTTAGGATAGTTCTTACGTGAACGCGATTGCTAAATATATTAGAAAAATTCATCAAAAGTGTCTAAAAGTGGGTGAAAAACGTAAAAAATATTTTTTTTTCAAAAAGTTCCAAATCAATGTAAAGACTATTTAGGATAGTTCTTACGTGAACGCGATTGCTAAATATATTAGAAACATTTATCAGAAGTGTCTAAAAGTGGGTGAAAAACGTAAAAAATATTTTTTTTTCAAAAAGTTCCAAATCGCTTTAAAAACTATTTAGGATAGTTCTTACGTGAATGCGATTATTAAATATATTAGAAACATTCATCAAAAGAGTCTTAAAGTTGGTGAAAAACGTAAAAAATATTTTTTTTTCAAAAAGTTCCAAATCAATGTAAAAACTATTTAGGATAGTTCTTACGTGAACGCGATTGCTAAATATATTAGAAACATTTATCAGAAGTGTCTAAAAGTGGGTAAAAACGTAAGAAATATTTTTTTTTCAAAAAGTTCCAAATCGCTTTAAAAACTATTTAGGATAGTTCTTACGTGAACGCGATTGCTAAATATATTAGAAACATTTATCAGAAGTGTCTAAAAGTGGGTGAAAAACGTAAAAAATATTTTTTTTTCAAAAAGTTCCAAATCGCTTTAAAAACCATTTAGTATAGTTCTTACGTGAACGCGATTGCTAAATATATTAGAAACATTCATCAAAAGTGTCTAAAAGTGGGTGAAAAACGTAAAAAATATTTTTTTTTCAAAAACTTTCAAATCAATGTAAAAACTATTTAGGATAGTTCTTACGTGAACGCGATTGCTAAATATATTACAAACATTTATCAGAAGTGTCTAAAAGTGGGTGAAAAACGTAAAAAATATTTTTTTTTCAAAAAGTTCCAAATCAATGTAAAAACTATTTAGGATAGTTCTTACGTGAACGCGATTGCTAAATATCTAGGAACCATTTATCAGAAGTGTCTAAAAGTGGGTGAAAAACGTAAAAAATATTTTTTTTTCAAAAAGTTCCAAATCAATGTAAAAACTATTTAGGATAGTTCTTACCTGAACGCGATTGCTAAATATATTAGAAACATTTATCAGAAGTGTCTAAAAGTGGGTGAAAAACGTAAAAAATATTTTTTTTTCAAAAAGTTCCAAATCGCTTTAAAAACTATTTAGGATAGTTCTTACGTGAATGCGATTATTAAATATATTACAAACATTTATCAGAAGTGTCTAAAAGTGGGTGAAAAACGTAAAAAATATTTTTTTTTCAAAAAGTTCCAAATCGCTTTAAAAACTATTTAGGATAGTTCTTACGTGAACGCGATTGCTAAATATATTAGAAACATTTATCAGAAGTGTCTAAAAGTGGGTGAAAAACGTAAAAAATATTTATTTTTCAAAAAGTTCCAAATCAATATAAAAACTATTTAGGATAGTTCTTACGTGAACGCGATTGCTAAATATATTACAAACATTTATCAGAAGTGTCTAAAAGTGGGTGAAAAACGTAAAAAATATTTTTTTTTCAAAAAGTTCCAAATCAATGTAAAAACTATTTAGGATAGTTCTTACCTGAACGCGATTGCTAAATATATTAGAAACATTTATCAGAAGTGTCTAAAAGTGGGTGAAAAACGTAAAAAATATTTTTTTTTCAAAAAGTTCCAAATCGCTTTAAAAACTATTTAGGATAGTTCTTACGTGAATGCGATTATTAAATATATTACAAACATTTATCAGAAGTGTCTAAAAGTGGGTGAAAAACGTAAAAAATATTTTTTTTTCAAAAAGTTCCAAATCAATGTAAAAACTATTTAGGATAGTTCTTACCTGAACGCGATTGCTAAATATATTACAAACATTTATCAGAAGTGTCTAAAAGTGGGTGAAAAACGTAAAAAATATTTTTTTTTTCAAAAAGTTCCAAATCAATGTAAAAACTATTTAGGATAGTTCTTACGTGAACGCGATTGCTAAATATATTAGAAACATTTATCAGGAGTGTCTAAAAGTGGGTGAAAAACGTAAAAAATATTTTTTTTTCAAAAAGTTCCAAATCGCTTTAAAAACCATTTAGTATAGTTCTTACGTGAATGTGATTACTAAATATATTAGAAACATTCATCAAAAGTGTCTTAAAGTGGGTGAAAAACGTAAAAAAAAATTTTTTTTCAAAAAGTTCCAAATCAATATAAAAACTATTTAGGATAGTTCTTACGTGAACGCGATTGCTAAATATATTAGAAACATTCATCAAAAGTGTCTAAAAGTGGGTGAAAAACGTAAAAAATATTTTTTTTTCAAAAACTTCCAAATCAATGTAAAAACTATTTAGGATAGTTCTTACGTGAACGCGATTGCTAAATATTTTACAAACATTTATCAGAAGTGTCTAAAAGTGGGTGAAAAACGTAAAAAATATTTTTTTTTCAAAAAGTTCCAAATCAATGTAAAAACTATTTAGGATAGTTCTTACGTGAACGCGATTGCTAAATATATTAGAAACATTCATCAAAAGTGTCTAAAAGTGGGTGAAAAACGTAAAAAATATTTTTTTTTCAAAAAGTTCCAAATCAATGTAAAAACTATTTAGGATAGTTCTTACGTGAACGCGATTGCTAAATATATTAGAAACATTTATCAGAAGTGTCTAAAAGTGGGTGAAAAACGTAAAAAATATTTTTTTTTCAAAAAGTTCCAAATCAATGTAAAAACTATTTAGGATAGTTCTTACGTGAACGCGATTGCTAAATATATTAGAAACATTTATCAGAAGTGTCTAAAAGTGGGTGAAAAACGTAAAAAATATTTTTTTTTCAAAAAGTTCCAAATCGCTTTAAAAACCATTTAGTATAGTTCTTACGTGAATGTGATTACTAAATATATTAGAAACATTCATCAAAAGTGTCTTAAAGTGGGTGAAAAACGTAAAAAAATATTTTTTTTTCAAAAAGTTCCAAATCAATATAAAAACTATTTAGGATAGTTCTTACGTGAACGCGATTGCTAAATATATTAGAAACATTCATCAAAAGTGTCTAAAAGTGGGTGAAAAACGTAAAAAATATTTTTTTTTCAAAAACTTCCAAATCAATGTAAAAACTATTTAGGATAGTTCTTACGTGAACGCGATTGCTAAATATATTAGAAACATTCATCAAAAGTGTCTAAAAGTGGTTGAAAAACGTAAAAAATATTTTTTTTTCAAAAAGTTCCAAATCAATTTAAAAACTATTTAGGATATTTCTTACGTGAACGCGATTGCTAAATATATTAGAAACATTTATCAGAAGTGTCTAAAAGTGGGTGAAAAACGTAAAAAATATTTTTTTTTCAAAAAGTTCCAAATCGCTTTAAAAACTATTTAGGATAGTTCTTACGTGAACGCGATTGCTAAATATATTAGAAACATTCATCAAAAGTGTCTTAAAGTGGGTGAAAAACGTAAAAAATATTTTTTTTTCAAAAAGTTCCAAATCAATATAAAAACTATTTAGGATAGTTCTTACGTGAACGCGATTGCTAAATATATTAGAAACATTCATCAAAAGTGTCTAAAAGTGGGTGAAAAACGTAAAAAATATATTTTTTTCAAAAACTTCCAAATCAATGTAAAAACTATTTAGGATAGTTCTTACGTGAACGCGATTGCTAAATATATTACAAACATTTATCAGAAGTGTCTAAAAGTGGGTGAAAAACGTAAAAAATATTTTTTTTTCAAAAAGTTCCAAATCAATGTAAAAACTATTTAGGATAGTTCTTACGTGAACGCGATTGCTAAATATATTAGAAACATTTATCAGAAGTGTCTAAAAGTGGGTGAAAAACGTAAAAAATATTTTTTTTTTCAAAAAGTTCCAAATCGCTTTAAAAACCATTTAGTATAGTTCTTACGTGAATGTGATTACTAAATATATTAGAAACATTCATCAAAAGTGTCTTAAAGTGGGTGAAAAACGTAAAAAATATTTTTTTTTCAAAAAGTTCCAAATCAATATAAAAACTATTTAGGATAGTTCTTACGTGAACGCGATTGCTAAATATATTAGAAACATTCATCAAAAGTGTCTAAAAGTGGGTGAAAAACGTAAAAAATATTTTTTTTCAAAAACTTCCAAATCAATGTAAAAACTATTTAGGATAGTTCTTACGTGAACGCGATTGCTAAATATATTAGAAACATTTATCAAAAGTTTCTAAAAGTGGGTGAAAAACCTTTTTGAAAAAAAAATATTTTTTACGTTTTTCACCCACTTTTAGACACTTTTGATGAATGTTTCTAATATATTTAGCAATCGCGTTCACGTAAGAACTATCCTAAATAGTTTTTACATTGAATTGGAACTTTTTGAAAAAAAAATATTTTTTACGTTTTTCACCCACTTTTAGACACTTCTGATAAATGTTTGTAATATATTTAGCAATCGCGTTCACGTAAGAACTATCCTAAATAGTTTTTACATTGATTTGGAATTTTTTGAAAAAAAAATATTTTTTACGTTTTGCACCCACTTTTAGACACTTTTGATGAATGTTTCTAATATATTTAGCAATCGCGTTCACGAAAGAACTATCCTCAATAGTTTTTATATTGATTTGGAACTTTTTGAAAAAAAAATATTTTTTACGTTTTTCACCCACTTTAAGACACTTTTGATTAATGTTTCTAATATATTTAGTAATCACATTCACGTAAGAACTATCCTAAATGGTTTTTAAAGCGATTTGGAACTTTTTGAAAAAAAAATATTTTTTACGTTTTTCACCCACTTTTAGACACTTCTGATGAATGTTTCTAATATATTAAGCAATCGCGTTCACGTAAGAACTATCCTAAATAGTTTTTACATTGATTTGGAACTTTTGGAAAAAAAAATATTTTTTACGTTTTTCACCCACTTTTAGACACTTCTGATAAATGTTTGTAATATATTTAGCAATCGCGTTCACGTAAGAACTATCCTAAATAGTTTTTACATTGATTTGGAAGTTTTTGAAAAAAAAATATTTTTTACGTTTTTCACCCACTTTTAGACACTTTTGATGAATGTTTCTAATATATTTAGCAATCGCGTTCACGTAAGAACTATCCTAAATAGTTTTTACATTGATTTGGAACTTTTTGAAAAATAAATATTTTTTACGTTTTTCACCCACTTTTAGACACTTCTGATAAATGTTTCTAATATATTTAGCAATCTCGTTCACATAAGAACTATCCTAAATAGTTTTTAAAGCGATTTGGAACTTTTTGAAAAAAAAATATTTTTTACGTTTTTCACCCACTTTTAGACACTTCTGATGAATGTTTCTAATATATTAAGCAATCGCGTTCACGTAAGAACTATCCTAAATAGTTTTTACATTGATTTGGAACTTTTGGAAAAAAAAATATTTTATACGTTTTTCACCCACTTTTAGACACTTCTGATAAATTTTTGTAATATATTTAGCAATCGCGTTCACGTAAGAACTATCCTAAATAGTTTTTACATTGATTTGGAAGTTTTTGAAAAAAAAATATTTTTTACGTTTTTCACCCACTTTTAGACACTTTTGATGAATGTTTCTAATATATTTAGCAATCGCGTTCAAGTAAGAACTATCCTAAATAGTTTTTATATTGATTTGGAACTTTTTGAAAAAAAAATATTTTTTACGTTTTTCACCCACTTTAAGACACTTTTGATGAATGTTTCTAATATATTTAGTAATCACATTCACGTAAGAACTATCCTAAATGGTTTTTAAAGCGATTTGGAACTTTTTGAAAAAAAATATTTTTTACGTTTTTCACCCACTTTTAGACACTTCTGATAAATGTTTGTAATATATTTAGCAATCGCGTTCACGTAAGAACTATCCTAAATAGTTTTTACATTGATTTGAAAGTTTTTGAAAAAAAAATATTTTTTACGTTTTTCACCCACTTTTAGACACTTTTGATGAATGTTTCTAATATATTTAGCAATCGCGTTCACGTAAGAACTATCCTAAATAGTTTTTATATTGATTTGGAACTTTTTGAAAAAAAAATATTTTTTACGTTTTTCACCCACTTTAAGACACTTTTGATGAATGTTTCTAATATATTTAGTAATCACATTCACGTAAGAAGTATCCTAAATGGTTTTTAAAGCGATTTGGAACTTTTTGAAAAAAAAATATTTTTTACGTTTTTCACCCACTTTTAGACACTTCTGATAAATGTTTCTAATATATTTAGCAATCGCGTTCACGTAAGAACTATCCTAAATAGTTTTTACATTGATTTGGAACTTTTTGAAAAAAAAATATTTTTTACGTTTTTCGCCCACTTTAAGACTCTTTTGATGAATGTTTCTAATATATTTAATAATCGCATTCACGTAAGAACTATCCTAAATAGTTTTTAAAGCGATTTGGAACTTTTTGAAAAAAAAATATTTTTTACGTTTTTCACCCACTTTTAGACACTTCTGATAAATGTTTCTAATATATTTAGCAATCGCGTTCAGGTAAGAACTATCCTAAATAGTTTTTACATTGATTTGGAACTTTTTGAAAAAAAAAATATTTTTTACGTTTTTCACCCACTTTTAGACACTTCTGATAAATGTTTCTAATATATTTAGCAATCGCGTTCACGTAAGAACTATCCTAAATAGTTTTTACATTGATTTGGAACTTTTTGAAAAAAAAATATTTTTTACGTTTTTCGCCCACTTTAAGACTCTTTTGATGAATGTTTCTAATATATTTAATAATCGCATTCACGTAAGAACTATCCTAAATGGTTTTTAAAGCGATTTGGAACTTTTTGAAAAAAAAATATTTTTTACGTTTTTCACCCACTTTTAGACACTTCTGATAAATGTTTCTAATATATTTAGCAATCGCGTTCACGTAAGAACTATCCTAAATAGTTTTTACATTGATTTGGAACTTTTTGAAAAAAAAATATTTTTTACGTTTTTCGCCCACTTTAAGACACTTTTGATGAATGTTTCTAATATATTTAGTAATCACATTCACGTAAGAACTATCCTAAATGGTTTTTAAAGCGATTTGGAACTTTTTGAAAAAAAAAAAATTTTTACGTTTTTCACCCACTTTTAGACACTTCTGATAAATGTTTCTAATATATTTAGCAATCGCGTTCACGTAAGAACTATCCTAAATAGTTTTTATATTGATTTGGAAATTTTTGAAAAAAAATATTTTTTACGTTTTTCACCCACTTTAAGACACTTTTGATGAATGTTTCTAATATATTTAGCAATCACGTTCACGTAAGAACTATCCTAAATAGTTTTTAAAGCGATTTGGAACTTTTTGAAAAAAAATATTTTTTACGTTTTTCACCCACTTTTAGACACTTCTGATAAATGTTTGTAATATATTTAGCAATCGCGTTCACGTAAGAACTATCCTAAATAGTTTTTACATTGATTTGGAACTTTTTGAAAAAAAAATATTTTTTACGTTTTTCACCCACTTTTAGACACTTCTGTTAAATGGTTCCTATATATTTAGCAATCGCGTTCACGTAAGAACTATCCTAAATAGTTTTTATATTGATTTGGAAATTTTTGAAAAAAAATATTTTTTTACGTTTTTCACCCACTTTAAGACACTTTTGATGAATGTTTCTAATATATTTAGTAATCGCATTCACGTAAGAACTATCCTAAATAGTTTTTACATTGATTTGGAACTTATTGAAAAAAAAATATTTTTACGTTTTTCACCCACTTTTAGACACTTTTGATGAATGTTTCAAATATATTTAGTAATCGCATTCACGTAAGAACTATCCTAAATAGTTTTTACATTGATTTGGAACTTTTTGAAAAAAAAATATTTTTTACGTTTTTCACCCACTTTAAGACTCTTTTGATGCATGTTTCTAATATATTTAATAATCGCATTCACGTAAGAACTATCCTAAATAGTTTTTAAAGCGATTTGGAACTTTTTGAAAAAAAAAATATTTTTTACGTTTTTCACCCACTTTTAGACACTTTTGATGAACGCTTCTAATATATTTAGTAATCGTTGATGCTAAGTTTGCTAACATTACTTAGTTTATGCTAAGTATTAAATAGACCGTCAGCTCCCGCGCACCTACCCGATTCCCTCGGCAAATTTTGAAAAGAAAATTCTCTCGTAAATTCCCTATGTGTAAATTCGCTACGTGTTAAGAAGCAAAAAAAGAATTTCTAAATGGTGGGAGGAGTAATAAATTACTGAGACTCAGCAGTGTTCCTACATCGTGGTATCTCTACATTTTTGTGGGAATTTCAGTTTTTGAAAAACTTTAAATGCGTAAAAGGAAACAAAAAACAAAGTGCTTACGTGAATGCGATTACTAAATATATTAGAAACATTCATCAAAAGTGTCTTAGAGTGGGTGAAAAACGTAAAAAATATTTTTTTTCAAAAATTTCCAAATCAATGTAAAAACTATTTAGGATAGTTCTGACTTGAATGCGATTACTAAATATATTAGAAACATTCATCAAAAGTGTCTTAAAATGGGTGAAAAAAGTAAAAAACATTTTTTTTTCAACAAGTTACAAATCAATGTAAAAACTATTTAGGATAGTTCTTACGTGAACGCGATTGCTAAATATATTAGAAACATTCATCAAAAGTGTCTAAAAGTGGGTGAAAAACGTAAAAAATATTTTTTTTTCAAAAATTTCCAAATCAATGTAAAAACTATTTAGGATAGTTCTTACGCGAACGCGATTGCTAAATATATTAGAAACATTCATCAAAAGTGTCTAAAAGTTGGTGAAAAACGTAAAAAATATTTTTTTTTCAAAAACTTCCAAATCAATGTAAAAACCATTTAGGATAGTTCTTACGTGAATGTGATTGCTAAATATATTAGAAACATTCATCAAAAGTGTCTTAAAGTGGGTGAAAAACGTAAAAAATATTTTTTTTACAAAAAGTTCCAAATCAATATAAAAACGATTTAGGATAGTTCTTACGTGAACGCGATTGCTAAATATATTAGAAACATTCATCAAAAGAGTCTAAAAGTGGGTGAAAAACGTAAAAAATATTTTTTTTTTCAAAAAGTTCCAAATCAATGTAAAAACTATTTAGGATAGTTCTTACGTGAACGCGATTGCTAAATATATTAGAAACATTCATCAAAAGTGTCTAAATGTGGGTGAAAAACGTAAAAAAATATTTTTTTTTCAAAAAGTTCCAAATCGCCTTAAAAACTATTAGGAACAGCTCTTACGTAAACGCGATTACTAAATATATTAGAAACATTCATCAAAAGTTTCTAAAAGTGGGTTCTACGTGAATGTGATTACTAAATATATTAGAAACATTCATCAAAAGTGTCTAAAAGTTGGTGAAAAACGTAAAAAATATTTTTTTTTCAAAAACTTCCAAATCAATGTAAAAACTATTTAGGATAGTTCTTACGTGAACGCGATTGCTAAATATATTACAAACATTTATCAGAAGTGTCTAAAAGTGGGTGAAAAACGTAAAAAATATTTTTTTTTCAAAAAGTTCCAAATCAATGTAAAAACTATTTAGGATAGTTCTTACGCGAACGCGATTGCTAAATATATTAGAAACATTCATCAAAAGTGTCTAAAAGTGGGTGAAAAACGTAAAAAATATTTTTTTTTCAAAAAGTTCCAAATCAATGTAAAAACTATTTAGGATAGTTCTTACGTGAACGCGATTGCTAAATATATTAGAAACATTTATCAGAAGTGTCTAAAAGTGGGTGAAAAACGTAAAAAATATTTTTTTTTCAAAAAGTTCCAAATCGCCTTAAAAACTATTTAGGATAGTTCTTACGTGAACGCGATTGCTAAATATATTAGAAACATTTATCAGAAGTGTCTAAAAGTGGTTGAAAAACGTAAAAAATATTTTTTTTTCAAAAAGTTCCAATTCAATGTAAAACCTATTTAGGATAGTTCTTACGTGAATGCGATTACTAAATATATTAGAAACATTCATCAAAAGTGTCTTAAAGTGGGTGAAAAAAGTAAAAAACATTTTTTTTTCAAAAAGTTCCAAATCGCCTTAAAAACTATTAGGAACAGCTCTTACGTAAACGCGATTACTAAATATATTAGAAACATTCATCAAAAGTTTCTAAAAGTGGGTTCTACGTGAATGTGATTACTAAATATATTAGAAACATTCATCAAAAGTGTCTTAAAGTGGGTGAAAAACGTAAAAAATATTTTTTTTTCAAAAAGTTCCAAATCGCTTTAAAAACCATTTAGGATAGTTCTTACGTGAATGTGATTACTAAATATATTAGAAACATTCATCAAAAGTGTCTTAAAGTGGGTGAAAAACGTAAAAAATATTTTTTTTACAAAAAGTTCCAAATCAATATAAAAACGATTTAGGATAGTTCTTACGTGAACGCGATTGCTAAATATATTAGAAACATTCATCAAAAGAGTCTAAAAGTGGGTGAAAAACGTAAAAAATATTTTTTTTTCAAAAACTTCCAAATCAATGTAAAAACTATTTAGGATAGTTCTTACGTGAACGCGATTGCTAAATATATTAGAAACATTCATCAAAAGTGTCTAAATGTGGGTGAAAAACGTAAAAAAATATTTTTTTTTCAAAAAGTTCCAAATCGCCTTAAAAACTATTAGGAACAGCTCTTACGTAAACGCGATTACTAAATATATTAGAAACATTCATCAAAAGTTTCTAAAAGTGGGTGAAAAACCTTTTTGAAAAAAAAAATATTTTTTACGTTTTTCACCCACTTTTAGACACTTTTGATGAATGTTTCTAATATATTTAGTAATCGCATTAACGCATTAACTATCCTAAATAGTTTTTACATTGATTTGGAACTTTTCGAAAAAAAAATATTTTTTACGTTTTTCACCCACTTTTAGACACTTTTGATGAATGTTTCTAATATATTTAGTAATCGCATTAACGCATTAACTATCCTAAATAGTTTTTACATTGATTTGGAACTTTTTGAAAAAAAAATATTTTTTACTTTTTTCACCCACTTTAAGACACTTTTGATGACTGTTTCTAATATATTTAGTAATCGCATTTACGTAAGAACTATCCTAAATAGTTTTTACATTGATTTGTAACTTTTCGAAAAAAAAATATTTTTTACGTTTTTCACCCACTTTTAGACACTTCTGATAAATGTTTCTAATATATTTAGCAATCGCGTTCACGTAAGAACTATCCTAAATAGTTTTTAAAGCGATTTGGAACTTTTTGAAAAAAAATATTTTTTACGTTTTTCACCCACTTTTAGACACTTCTGATAAATGTTTCTAATATATTTAGCAATCGCGTTCACGTAAGAAATATCCTAAATAGTTTTTAAATTGATTTGGAACTTTTTGAAAAAAAAATACTTTTTACGTTTTTCAACCACTTTTAGACACTTTTGATGAATGTTTCTAATATATTTAGCAATCGCGTTCACGTAAGAACTATCCTAAATAGTTTTTACATTGATTTGGAACTTTTTGAAAAAAAAAATATTTTTTACGTTTTTCACCCACTTTTAGACACTTGTGATAAATGTTTGTAATATATTTAGCAATCGCGTTCACGTAAGAACTATCCTAAATAGTTTTTACATTGATTTGGAACTTTTTGAAAAAAAAATATTTTTTACGTTTTTCGCCCACTTTAAGACTCTTTTGATGAATGTTTCTAATATATTTAATAATCGCATTCACGTAAGAACTATCCTAAATGGTTTTTAAAGCGATTTGGAACTTTTTGAAAAAAAAATATTTTTTACGTTTTTCACCCACTTTTAGACACTTCTGATAAATGTTTCTAATATATTTAGCAATCGCGTTCACGTAAGAACTATCCTAAATAGTTTTTACATTGATTTGGAACTTTTTGAAAAAAAAATATTTTTTACGTTTTTCGCCCACTTTAAGACACTTTTGATGAATGTTTCTAATATATTTAGTAATCACATTCACGTAAGAACTATCCTAAATGGTTTTTAAAGCGATTTGGAACTTTTTGAAAAAAAAAAATTTTTTACGTTTTTCACCCACTTTTAGACACTTCTGATAAATGTTTCTAATATATTTAGCAATCGCGTTCACGTAAGAACTATCCTAAATAGTTTTTACATTGATTTGGAACTTTTTGAAAAAAAAAATATTTTTTACGTTTTTCACCCACTTTTAGACACTTCTGATAAATGTTTGTAATATATTTAGCAATCGCGTTCACGTAAGAACTATCCTAAATAGTTTTTACATTGATTTGGAACTTTTTGAAAAAAAAATATTTTTTACGTTTTTCACCCACTTTTAGACACTTCTGTTAAATGGTTCCTATATATTTAGCAATCGCGTTCACGTAAGAACTATCCTAAATAGTTTTTATATTGATTTGGAAATTTTTGAAAAAAAATATTTTTTACGTTTTTCACCCACTTTAAGACACTTTTGATGAATGTTTCTAATATATTTAGTAATCGCATTCACGTAAGAACTATCCTAAATAGTTTTTACATTGATTTGGAACTTATTGAAAAAAAAATATTTTTACGTTTTTCACCCACTTTTAGACACTTTTGATGAATGTTTCAAATATATTTAGTAATCGCATTCACGTAAGAACTATCCTAAATAGTTTTTACATTGATTTGGAACTTTTTGAAAAAAAAATATTTTTTACGTTTTTTACCCACTTTTAGACACTTTTGATGAATGTTTCTAATATATTTAGCAATCACGTTCACGTAAGAACTATCCTAAATAGTTTTTAAAGCGATTTGGAACTTTTTGAAAAAAAATATTTTTTACGTTTTTCACCCACTTTTAGACACTTCTGATAAATGTTTCTAATATATTTAGCAATCGCGTTCACGTAAGAAATATCCTAAATAGTTTTTAAATTGATTTGGAACTTTTTGAAAAAAAAATACTTTTTACGTTTTTCAACCACTTTTAGACACTTTTGATGAATGTTTCTAATATATTTAGCAATCGCGTTCACGTAAGAACTATCCTAAATAGTTTTTACATTGATTTGGAACTTTTTGAAAAAAAAAATATTTTTTACGTTTTTCACCCACTTTTAGACACTTCTGATAAATGTTTGTAATATATTTAGCAATCGCGTTCACGTAAGAACTATCCTAAATAGTTTTTACATTGATTTGGAACTTTTTGAAAAAAAAATATTTTTTACGTTTTTCACCCACTTTTAGACACTTCTGTTAAATGGTTCCTATATATTTAGCAATCGCGTTCACGTAAGAACTATCCTAAATAGTTTTTATATTGATTTGGAAATTTTTGAAAAAAAATATTTTTTACGTTTTTCACCCACTTTAAGACACTTTTGATGAATGTTTCTAATATATTTAGTAATCGCATTCACGTAAGAACTATCCTAAATAGTTTTTACATTGATTTGGAACTTATTGAAAAAAAAATATTTTTACGTTTTTCACCCACTTTTAGACACTTTTGATGAATGTTTCAAATATATTTAGTAATCGCATTCACGTAAGAACTATCCTAAATAGTTTTTACATTGATTTGGAACTTTTTGAAAAAAAATATTTTTTACGTTTTTTACCCACTTTTAGACACTTCTGATAAATGTTTCTAATATATTTAGCAATCGCGTTCACGTAAGAACTATCCTAAATAGTTTTTACATTGATTTGGAACTTATTGAAAAAAAAATATTTTTACGTTTTTCACCCACTTTTAGACACTTTTGATGAATGTTTCAAATATATTTAGTAATCGCATTCACGTAAGAACTATCCTAAATAGTTTTTAAAGCGATTTGGAACTTTTTGAAAAAAAAAATATTTTTTACGTTTTTCACCCACTTTTAGACACTTTTGATGAACGCTTCTAATATATTTAGTAATCGTTGATGCTAAGTTTGCTAACATTACTTAGTTTATGCTAAGTATTAAATAGACCGTCAGCTCCCGCGCACCTACCCGATTCCCACGGCAAATTTTGAAAAGAAAATTCTCTCGTAAATTCCCTATGTGTAAATTCGCTACGTGTTAAGAAGCAAAAAAAGAATTTCTAAATGGTGGGAGGAGTAATAAATTACTGAGACTCAGCAGTGTTCCTACATCGTGGTATCTCTACATTTTTGTGGGAATTTCAGTTTTTGAAAAACTTTAAATGCGTAAAAGGAAACAAAAAACAAAGTGCTTACGTGAATGCGATTACTAAATATATTAGAAACATTCATCAAAAGTGTCTTAGAGTGGGTGAAAAACGTAAAAAATATTTTTTTTCAAAAATTTCCAAATCAATGTAAAAACTATTTAGGATAGTTCTGACTTGAATGCGATTACTAAATATATTAGAAACATTCATCAAAAGTGTCTTAAAATGGGTGAAAAAAGTAAAAAACATTTTTTTTTCAAAAAGTTCCAAATCAATGTAAAAACTATTTAGGATAGTTCTTACGTGAACGCGATTGCTAAATATATTAGAAACATTTATCAGAAGTGTCTAAAAGTGGGTGAAAAACGTAAAAAATATTTTTTTTTTCAAAAAGTTCCAAATCAATGTAAAAACTATTTAGGATAGTTCTTACGTGAACGCGATTGCTAAATATATTAGAAACATTTATCAGAAGTGTCTAAAAGTGGGTGAAAAACGTAAAAAATATTTTTTTTTCAAAAAGTTCCAAATCGCTTTAAAAACCATTTAGGATAGTTCTTACGTGAATGTGATTACTAAATATATTAGAAACATTCATCAAAAGTGTCTTAAAGTGGGTGAAAAACGTAAAAAATATTTTTATTTCAAAAAGTTCCAAATCAATATAAAAACGATTTAGGATAGTTCTTACGTGAACGCGATTGCTAAATATATTAGAAACATTCATCAAAAGTGTCTAAAAGTTGGTGAAAAACGTAAAAAATATTTTTTTTTCAAAAACTTCCAAATCAATGTAAAAACTATTTAGGATAGTTCTTACGTGAACGCGATTGCTAAATATATTACAAACATTTATCAGAAGTGTCTAAAAGTGGGTGAAAAACGTAAAAAATATTTTTTTTTCAAAAAGTTCCAAATCAATGTAAAAACTATTTAGGATAGTTCTTACGCGAACGCGATTGCTAAATATATTAGAAACATTCATCAAAAGTGTCTAAAAGTGGGTGAAAAACGTAAAAAATATTTTTTTTTCAAAAAGTTCCAAATCAATGTAAAAACTATTTAGGATAGTTCTTACGTGAACGCGATTGCTAAATATATTAGAAACATTTATCAGAAGTGTCTAAAAGTGGGTGAAAAACGTAAAAAATATTTTTTTTTCAAAAAGTTCCAAATCGCCTTAAAAACTATTTAGGATAGTTCTTACGTGAACGCGATTGCTAAATATATTAGAAACATTTATCAGAAGTGTCTAAAAGTGGTTGAAAAACGTAAAAAATATTTTTTTTTCAAAAAGTTCCAATTCAATGTAAAACCTATTTAGGATAGTTCTTACGTGAATGCGATTACTAAATATATTAGAAACATTCATCAAAAGTGTCTTAAAGTGGGTGAAAAAAGTAAAAAACATTTTTTTTTCAACAAGTTACAAATCAATGTAGAAACTATTTAGGATAGTTCTTACGTGAACGCGATTGCTAAATATATTAGAAACATTTATCAGAAGTGTCTAAAAGTGGGTAAAAAACGTAAAAAATATTTTTTTTTCAAAAAGTTCCAAATCAATGTAAAAACTATTTAGGATAGTTCTTACGTGAACGCGATTGCTAAATATATTAGAAACATTTATCAGAAGTGTCTAAAAGTGGGTGAAAAACGTAAAAAATATTTTTTTTTCAAAAAGTTCCAAATCGCTTTAAAAACCATTTAGGATAGTTCTTACGTGAATGTGATTACTAAATATATTAGAAACATTCATCAAAAGTGTCTTAAAGTGGGTGAAAAACGTAAAAAATATTTTTTTTACAAAAAGTTCCAAATCAATATAAAAACGATTTAGGATAGTTCTTACGTGAACGCGATTGCTAAATATATTAGAAACATTCATCAAAAGAGTCTAAAAGTGGGTGAAAAACGTAAAAAATATTTTTTTTTCAAAAACTTCCAAATCAATGTAAAAACTATTTAGGATAGTTCTTACGTGAACGCGATTGCTAAATATATTAGAAACATTCATCAAAAGTGTCTAAATGTGGGTGAAAAACGTAAAAAAATATTTTTTTTTCAAAAAGTTCCAAATCGCCTTAAAAACTATTAGGAACAGCTCTTACGTAAACGCGATTACTAAATATATTAGAAACATTCATCAAAAGTTTCTAAAAGTGGGTGAAAAACCTTTTTGAAAAAAAAAATATTTTTTACGTTTTTCACCCACTTTTAGACACTTTTGATGAATGTTTCTAATATATTTAGTAATCGCATTAACGCATTAACTATCCTAAATAGTTTTTACATTGATTTGGAACTTTTTGAAAAAAAAATATTTTTTACTTTTTTCACCCACTTTAAGACACTTTTGATGACTGTTTCTAATATATTTAGTAATCGCATTTACGTAAGAACTATCCTAAATAGTTTTTACATTGATTTGTAACTTTTCGAAAAAAAAATATTTTTTACGTTTTTCACCCACTTTTAGACACTTCTGATAAATGTTTCTAATATATTTAGCAATCGCGTTCACGTAAGAACTATCCTAAATAGTTTTTAAAGCGATTTGGAACTTTTTGAAAAAAAATATTTTTTACGTTTTTCACCCACTTTTAGACACTTTTGATGAATGTTTCTAATATTTAGCAATCGCGTTCACGTAAGAACTATCCTAAATAGTTTTTACATTGATTTGGAACTTTTTGAAAAAAAAAATATTTTTTACGTTTTTCACCCACTTTTAGACACTTCTGATAAATGTTTGTAATATATTTAGCAATCGCGTTCACGTAAGAACTATCCTAAATAGTTTTTACATTGATTTGGAACTTTTTGAAAAAAAAATATTTTTTACGTTTTTCGCCCACTTTAAGACACTTTTGATAAATGTTTCTAATATATTTAGTAATCACATTCACGTAAGAACTATCCTAAATGGTTTTTAAAGCGATTTGGAACTTTTTGAAAAAAAAAATTTTTTTACGTTTTTCACCCACTTTTAGACACTTCTGATAAATGTTTCTAATATATTTAGCAATCGCGTTCACGTAAGAACTATCCTAAATAGTTTTTATATTGATTTGGAAATTTTTGAAAAAAAATATTTTTTACGTTTTTCACCCACTTTAAGACACTTTTGATGAATGTTTCTAATATATTTAGCAATCACGTTCACGTAAGAACTATCCTAAATAGTTTTTAAAGCGATTTGGAACTTTTTGAAAAAAAATATTTTTTACGTTTTTCACCCACTTTTAGACACTTCTGATAAATGTTTCTAATATATTTAGCAATCGCGTTCACGTAAGAAATATCCTAAATAGTTTTTAAATTGATTTGGAACTTTTTGAAAAAAAAATACTTTTTACGTTTTTCAACCACTTTTAGACACTTTTGATGAATGTTTCTAATATATTTAGCAATCGCGTTCACGTAAGAACTATCCTAAATAGTTTTTACATTGATTTGGAACTTTTTGAAAAAAAAAATATTTTTTACGTTTTTCACCCACTTTTAGACACTTCTGATAAATGTTTGTAATATATTTAGCAATCGCGTTCACGTAAGAACTATCCTAAATAGTTTTTACATTGATTTGGAACTTTTTGAAAAAAAAATATTTTTTACGTTTTTCACCCACTTTTAGACACTTCTGTTAAATGGTTCCTATATATTTAGCAATCGCGTTCACGTAAGAACTATCCTAAATAGTTTTTATATTGATTTGGAAATTTTTGAAAAAAAATATTTTTTACGTTTTTCACCCACTTTAAGACACTTTTGATGAATGTTTCTAATATATTTAGTAATCGCATTCACGTAAGAACTATCCTAAATAGTTTTTACATTGATTTGGAACTTATTGAAAAAAAAATATTTTTACGTTTTTCACCCACTTTTAGACACTTTTGATGAATGTTTCAAATATATTTAGTAATCGCATTCACGTAAGAACTATCCTAAATAGTTTTTACATTGATTTGGAACTTTTTGAAAAAAAAATATTTTTTACGTTTTTCACCCACTTTAAGACTCTTTTGATGCATGTTTCTAATATATTTAATAATCGCATTCACGTAAGAACTATCCTAAATAGTTTTTAAAGCGATTTGGAACTTTTTGAAAAAAAAAATATTTTTTACGTTTTTCACCCACTTTTAGACACTTTTGATGAACGCTTCTAATATATTTAGTAATCGTTGATGCTAAGTTTGCTAACATTACTTAGTTTATGCTAAGTATTAAATAGACCGTCAGCTCCCGCGCACCTACCCGATTCCCTCGGCAAATTTTGAAAAGAAAATTCTCTCGTAAATTCCCTATGTCTAAATTCGCTACGTGTTAAGAAGCAAAAAAAGAATTTCTAAATGGTGGGAGGAGTAATAAATTACTGAGACTCAGCAGTGTTCCTACATCGTGGTATCTCTACATTTTTGTGGGAATTTCAGTTTTTGAAAAACTTTAAATGCGTAAAAGGAAACAAAAAACAAAGTGCTTACGTGAATGCGATTACTAAATATATTAGAAACATTCATCAAAAGTGTCTTAGAGTGGGTGAAAAACGTAAAAAATATTTTTTTTCAAAAATTTCCAAATCAATGTAAAAACTATTTAGGATAGTTCTGACTTGAATGCGATTACTAAATATATAAGAAACATTCATCAAAAGTGTCTTAAAATGGGTGAAAAAAGTAAAAAACATTTTTTTTTCAACAAGTTACAAATCAATGTAAAAACTATTTAGGATAGTTCTTACGTGAACGCGATTGCTAAATATATTAGAAACATTTATCAGAAGTGTCTAAAAGCGGGTAAAAAACGTAAAAAATATTTTTTTTTCAAAAAGTTCCAAATCAATGTAAAAACTATTTAGGATAGTTCTTACGTGAACGCGATTGCTAAATATATTAGAAACATTTATCAGAAGTGTCTAAAAGTGGGTGAAAAACGTAAAAAATATTTTTTTTTTCAAAAAGTTCCAAATCAATGTAAAAACTATTTAGGATAGTTCTTACGTGAACGCGATTGCTAAATATATTAGAAACATTTATCAGAAGTGTCTAAAAGTGGGTGAAAAACGTAAAAAATATTTTTTTTTCAAAAAGTTCCAAATCGCTTTAAAAACCATTTAGGATAGTTCTTACGTGAATGTGATTACTAAATATATTAGAAACATTCATCAAAAGTGTCTTAAAGTGGGTGAAAAACGTAAAAAATATTTTTTTTTCAAAAAGTTCCAAATCAATATAAAAACGATTTAGGATAGTTCTTACGTGAACGCGATTGCTAAATATATTAGAAACATTCATCAAAAGTGTCTAAAAGTTGGTGAAAAACGTAAAAAATATTTTTTTTTCAAAAACTTCCAAATCAATGTAAAAACTATTTAGGATAGTTCTTACGTGAACGCGATTGCTAAATATATTACAAACATTTATCAGAAGTGTCTAAAAGTGGGTGAAAAACGTAAAAAATATTTTTTTTTCAAAAAGTTCCAAATCAATGTAAAAACTATTTAGGATTGTTCTTACGCGAACGCGATTGCTAAATATATTAGAAACATTCATAAAAGTGTCTAAAAGTGGGTGAAAAACGTAAAAAATATTTTTTTTTCAAAAAGTTCCAAATCAATGTAAAAACTATTTAGGATAGTTCTTACGTGAACGCGATTGCTAAATATATTAGAAACATTTATCAGAAGTGTCTAAAAGTGGATGAAAAACGTAAAAAATATTTTTTTTTCAAAAAGTTCCAAATCGCCTTAAAAACTATTTAGGATAGTTCTTACGTGAACGCGATTGCTAAATATATTAGAAACATTTATCAGAAGTGTCTAAAAGTGGTTGAAAAACGTAAAAAATATTTTTTTTTCAAAAAGTTCCAATTCAATGTAAAACCTATTTAGAATAGTTCTTACGTGAATGCGATTACTAAATATATTAGAAACATTCATCAAAAGTGTCTTAAAGTGGGTGAAAAAAGTAAAAAACATTTTTTTTTCAACAAGTTACAAATCAATGTAGAAACTATTTAGGATAGTTCTTACGTGAACGCGATTGCTAAATATATTAGAAACATTTATCAGAAGTGTCTAAAAGTGGGTAAAAAACGTAAAAAATATTTTTTTTTCAAAAAGTTCCAAATCAATGTAAAAACTATTTAGGATAGTTCTTACGTGAACGCGATTGCTAAATATATTAGAAACATTTATCAGAAGTGTCTAAAAGTGGGTGAAAAACGTAAAAAATATTTTTTTTTCAAAAAGTTCCAAATCGCTTTAAAAACCATTTAGGATAGTTCTTACGTGAATGTGATTACTAAATATATTAGAAACATTCATCAAAAGTGTCTTAAAGTGGGTGAAAAACGTAAAAAATATTTTTTTTACAAAAAGTTCCAAATCAATATAAAAACGATTTAGGATAGTTCTTACGTGAACGCGATTGCTAAATATATTAGAAACATTCATCAAAAGAGTCTAAAAGTGGGTGAAAAACGTAAAAAATATTTTTTTTTCAAAAACTTCCAAATCAATGTAAAAACTATTTAGGATAGTTCTTACGTGAACGCGATTGCTAAATATATTAGAAACATTCATCAAAAGTGTCTAAATGTGGGTGAAAAACGTAAAAAAATATTTTTTTTTCAAAAAGTTCCAAATCGCCTTAAAAACTATTAGGAACAGCTCTTACGTAAACGCGATTACTAAATATATTAGAAACATTCATCAAAAGTTTCTAAAAGTGGGTGAAAAACCTTTTTGAAAAAAAAAATATTTTTTACGTTTTTCACCCACTTTTAGACACTTTTGATGAATGTTTCTAATATATTTAGTAATCGCATTAACGCATTAACTATCCTAAATAGTTTTTACATTGATTTGGAACTTTTCGAAAAAAAAATATTTTTTACGTTTTTCACCCACTTTTAGACACTTTTGATGAATGTTTCTAATATATTTAGTAATCGCATTAACGCATTAACTATCCTAAATAGTTTTTACATTGATTTGGAACTTTTTGAAAAAAAAATATTTTTTACTTTTTTCACCCACTTTAAGACACTTTTGATGACTGTTTCTAATATATTTAGTAATCGCATTTACGTAAGAACTATCCTAAATAGTTTTTACATTGATTTGGAACTTTTCGAAAAAAAAATATTTTTTACGTTTTTCACCCACTTTTAGACACTTCTGATAAATGTTTCTAATATATTTAGCATTCGCGTTCACGTAAGAAATATCCTAAATAGTTTTTACATTGATTTGGAAATTTTTGAAAAAAATATTTTTTTACGTTTTTCACCCACTTTTAGACACTTCTGATAAATGTTTCTAATATATTTAGCAATCGCGTTCACATAAGAACTATCCTAAATAGTTTTTAAAGCGATTTGGAACTTTTTGAAAAAAAATATTTTTTACGTTTTTCACCCACTTTTAGACACTTTTGATGAATGTTTCTAATATATTTAGCAATCGCGTTCACGTAAGAACTATCCTAAATAGGTTTTACATTGATTTGGAAATTTTTGAAAAAAATAATTTTTTACGTTTTTCACCCACTATTAGACGCTTTTGATGAATGTTTCTAATATATTTAGTAATCGCATTCACGTAAGAACTATCCTAAATAGTTTTTACATTGATTTGGAACTTTTTGAAAAAAAATATTTTTTACGTTTTTCACCCACTTTTAGACACTTTTGATGAATGTTTCTAATATATTTAGCAATCGCGTTCACGTAAGAACTATCCTAAATAGGTTTTACATTGATTTGGAACTTTTTGAAAAAAAAATAATTTTTACGTTTTTCACCCACTTTTAGACGCTTTTGATGAATGTTTCTAATATATTCAGCAATCGCGTTCACGTAAGAACTATCCTAAATAGGTTTTACATTGATTTGGAACTTTTTGAAAAAAAAATATTTTTTACGTTTTTCACCCACTTTAAGACACTTTTGATGAATGTTTCGAATATATTTAGTAATCGCCTTCACGTCAGAACTATCCTAAATAGTTTTTACATTGATTTGGAACTTTTTGAAAAAAAAATATTTTTTACGTTTTTCACCCACTTTAGGACACTTTTGATGAATGTTTCGAATATATTTAGTAATCGCATTCACGTCAGAACTATCCTAAATAGTTTTTACATTGATTTGGAACTTTTTGAAAAAAAAATATTTTTTACGTTTTTCACCCACTTTAAGACACTTTTGATGAATGTTTCGAATATATTTAGCAATCGCGTTCACGTAAGAACTATCCTAAATAGTTTTTACATTGATTTGGAACTTTTTGAAAAAAAAATATTTTTTACGTTTTTCACCCACTTTTAGACACTCCTGATAAATATTTCTAATATATTTAGCAATCGCGATCACATAAGAACTATCCTAAATAGGTTTTACATTGATTTCGAACTTTTTGAAAAAAAAATATTTTGTACGTTTTTCACCCACTTTTAGACACTTCTGATAAATGTTTCTAACATATTTAGTAATCGCATTCACGTAAGAACTATCCTAAATAGTTTTTACATTGATTTGGAACTTTTCGAAAAAAATTATTTTTAACGTTTTTCACCCACTTTTAGACACTTCTGATAAATGTTTCAAATATATTTAGCAATCGCGTTCACGTAAGAACTATTCTAAATAGTTTTTACACTGATTTGGAACTTTTTGAAAAATAAATATTTTTTACGTTTTTTACCCACTTTAAGACACTTTTGATGAATGTTTCTAATATATTTAGAAATCGCATTCACGTAAGAACTATCCTAAATAGTTTTTAAAGCGATTTGGAACTTTTTGAAAAAAAAATATTTTTTACGTTTTTCACCCACTTTTGATGACTGTTTCTAATATATTTAGTAATCGCATTCACGTAAGAACTATCCTAAATAGTTTTTACATTGATTTGGAACTTTTTGAAAAAAAAATATTTTTTTCGTTTTTCACCCACCTTTAGACACTTTTGATGAATTTTTCTAATATATTTAGCAATCGCATTCACGTAAGAACTATCCTAAATAGTTTTTACATTGATTTGGAACTTTTTGAAAAAAAAATATTTTTTACATTTTTCACCCATTTTTAGACACTCCTGATAAATGTTTCTAATATATTTAGCAATCGCGTTCTCGTAAGAACTATCCTAAATAGGTTTTACATTGATTTGGAACTTTTTGAAAAAAAAATAATTTTTACGTTTTTCACCCACTTTTAGACGCTTTTGATGAATGTTTCTAATATATTTAGCAATCGCGTTCACGTAAGAACTATCCTAAATAGGTTTTACATTGATTTCGAACTTTTTGAAAAAAAAATATTTTTTACGTTTTTTACCCACTTTAAGACACTTTTGATGAATGTTTCTAATATATTTAGTAATCGCATTCACGTAAGAACTATCCTAAATAGTTTTTACATTGATTTGGAACTTTTTGAAAAAAAAATATTTTTTACTTCACCCACTTTTAGACACTTTTGATGAATGTTTCTAATATATTTAGCAATCGCTTTCACGTAAGAACTATCCCAAATAGTTTTTAAAGCGATTTGGAACTTTTTGAAAAAAAACATATTTTTTACGTTTTTCACCCACTTTTAGACACTTCTGATGAATGTTTCTAATATATTTAGTAATCGCATTCACGTAAGAACTATCCTAAATAGGTTTTACATTGATTTGGAACTTTTTGAAAAAAAAATATTTTTTACGTTTTTCACCCACTTTTAGACACTCCTGATAAATGTTTCTAATATATTTAGTAGTCGCATTCACGTCAGAACTATCCTAAATAGTTTTTCCATTGATTTGGAACTTTTTGAAAAAAAAATATTTTTTACGTTTTTCACCCACTTTTAGACACTTCTGATAAATGTTTCTAATATATTTAGTAATCGCATTCACGTAAGAACTATCCTAAATAGTTTTTACATTGATTTGGAACTTTTCGAAAAAAAAATATTTTTTACGTTTTTCACCCACTTTTAGACACTTCTGATAAATGTTTCTAATATATTTAGCAATCGCGTTCACGAAAGAACTATCCTAAATAGGTTTTACATTGATTTGGAAGTTTTTGAAAAAAAAATATTTTTTACGTTTTTCACCCACTTTTAGACACTTCTGATAAATGTTTCTAATATATTTAGCAATCGCGTTCACGTAAGAACTATCCTAAATAGGTTTTACATTGATTTGGAACTTTTTGAAAAAAAAATATTTTTTTACGTTTTTCACTACTACTTTACTACCTTTAAATTGAAATTACTCAAACAATTCTAAGTCAATGCAAGAAAAACAAAATACTTAACAGAGCCAACGCTTCCATAATAATTTTGAGCCATCAATCAGCTTTCTGTGTCATTTAGAAGCTGAGCTACAACCCAAGATCTAACATGAAAAAACTTTATATATATTCTCAAATCGAAAATTATCAGCAACCATTGTTGTTATGTTTGTTCTGCTTTGGGGTGGTTGGCTGGCGCACATCGCACAATCACATACATTTCAACAAAAACAGCGTGCAGTTTTCTCCGATTAAGTGAAACGAAACAGAAGTATGCGAGGTGAATGAGGATGTATGAAACAATGCGAAACAAAGCGACAATGTTTTTCTGAGGAAATGCGCAGATGGCTGATGACGTGCGATGATGGGCGTATGATGGTGTTAATATCCACTATATTATTTCTGTAGTTACTGTAGTAGTATATTTACCTCTTGCGGTTCACACACTCAACCAATCTTAACAAATGAAGTATAAGAAAAGAGATTTTCGGGGTGCTTATTTTTGCATTTTTACGTTTTTTAAATATTAACAATTGAAAAAGTTGAATTTACTACATTAAATTTCAACTACGCAGTTGTGTACAACTATGATTCAGTGAAATACTTCTCTTAAATTCATTATACCCGTAGCCGTAGCCGTCCCGTGGCCGTGGCCGTATCTCGTACAAACGACGCCACGAAAGAGAGTTGACGGCCGAAGAGAGTTACAGTCATAGGAAATCTAAGAGATAATTTTCAAAATTTGAGGGGGAATCGGGTAGGAACGCTGTTATGTTATTTCAAAACATAGGTTTTGTTGTCAGTTGTCATTTTTGTAAAGGAAATTCAACGTAGCCTTGATATAATCCTAATACTATAAATGCGAAAGTAAGATTATTTTAACGACCTCAAAACTAATTTCCATGAATTTTGGTATAGGGATAGATGGGACCTCTGAGAATGACAGTCTACTTTTTGTCGCGAAAACAAAACGTGAAGGGGATCCAGTTTAAATGACGAACCAATTATTTCTGAAGTTAGGGACAATAAAATTCATCATTGGTATCTATATTTGGTAAGAAATAAATACATTTGCTGCAATGAATTTAGGATAGTTCAAACTATTTAGGATAGTTCTTACGTGAAAGCGATTGCTAAGTATATTAGAAACATTCATCAAAAGTGTCTAAAAGTGGGTGAAAAACATAAAAAATATTTTTTTTTCAAAAAGTTCCAAATCAATGTAAAACCTATTTAGGATAGTTCTTACGTGAATGCGATTACTAAATATATTAGAAACATTCATCAAAAGTGTCTAAAAGTGGGTGAAAAACGTAAAAAATATTTTTTTTTCAGAAAGTTTCAAATCAATGTAAAACCTATTTAGGATAGTTCTTACGAGAATGCGATTACTAAATATATTAGAAACATTCATCAAAAGTGTCTAAAAGTGGGTGAAAAACGTAAAAAAATATTTTTTTTTCAAAAAGTTCCAAATCAATGTAAAAACTATTTAGAATAGTTCTTACGTGAACGCGATTGCTAAATATATTAGAAACATTCATCAAAAGTGTCTAAAAGTGGGTGAAAAACGTAAAAAATATTTTTTTTTCAAAAAGTTCCAAATCAATGTAAAAACTATTTAGGATAGTTCTGACGCGAATGCGATTACTAAATATATTCGAAACATTCATCAAAAGTGTCTTAAAGTGGGTGAAAAACGTAAAAAATATTTTTTTTTCAAAAAGTTCCAAATCAATGTAAAACCTATTTAGGATAGTTCTTACGTGAACGCGATTGCTAAATATATTAGAAACATTCATCAAAAGTGTCTTAAAGTGGGTAAAAAACGTAAAAAATATTTTTTTTTCAAAAAGTTCCAAATCAATGTAAAAACTATTTAGGATAGTTCTTACGTGAACGCGATTGCTAAATATATTAGAAACATTTATCAGAAGTGTCTAAAAGTGGGTGAAAAACGTAAAAAATATTTTTTTTTCAAAAAGTTCCAAATCAATGTAAAAACTATTTAGGATAGTTCTTACGTGAACGCGATTGCTAAATATATTAGAAACATTTATCAGAAGTGTCTAAAAGTGGGTGAAAAACGTAAAAAATATTTATTTTTCAAAAAGTTCCAAATCAATATAAAAACTATTTAGGATAGTTCTTACGTGAACGCGATTGCTAAATATATTAGAAACATTCATCAAAAGTGTCTAAAAGTGGGTGAAAAACGTAAAAAATATTTTTTTTTCAAAAAGTTCCAAATCAATGTAAAAACTATTTAGGATAGTTCTTACGTGAACGCGATTGCTAAATATATTAGAAACATTTATCAGAAGTGTCTAAAAGTGGGTGAAAAACGTAAAAAATATTTTTTTTCAAAAAGTTCCAAATCGCTTTAAAAACTATTTAGGATAGTTCTTACGTGAACGCGATTGCTAAATATATTAGAAACATTTATCAGAAGTGTCTAAAAGTGGGTGAAAAACGTAAAAAATATTTTTTTTTCAAAAAGTTCCAAATCAATGTAAAAACTATTTAGGATAGTTCTTACGTGAACGCGATTGCTAAATATATTAGAAACATTCATCAAAAGTGTCTTAAAGTGGGTAAAAAACGTAAAAAATATTTTTTTTTCAAAAAGTTCCAAATCAATGTAAAAACTATTTAGGATAGTTCTTACGTGAACGCGATTGCTAAATATATTAGAAACATTTATCAGAAGTGTCTAAAAGTGGGTGAAAAACGTAAAAAATATTTTTTTTCAAAAAGTTCCAAATCGCTTTAAAAACTATTTAGGATAGTTCTTACGTGAACGCGATTGCTAAATATATTAGAAACATTTATCAGAAATGTCTAAAAGTGGGTGAAAAACGTAAAAAATATTTTTTTTTCAAAAAGTTCCAAATCGCTTTAAAAACCATTTAGGATAGTTCTTACGTGAATGTGATTACTAAATATATTAGAAACATTCATCAAAAGTGTCTTAAAGTGGGTGAAAAACGTAAAAAATATTTTTTTTTCAAAAAGTTCCAAATCAATATAAAAACGATTTAGGATAGTTCTTACGTGAACGCGATTGCTAAATATATTAGAAACATTCATCAAAAGTGTCTAAAAGTTGGTGAAAAACGTAAAAAATATTTTTTTTTCAAAAAGTTCCAAATCAATGTAAAAACTATTTAGGATAGTTCTTACGTGAACGCGATTGCTAAATATATTAGAAACATTTATCAGAAGTGTCTAAAAGTGGGTGAAAAACGTAAAAAATATTTTTTTTTCAAAAAGTTCCAAATCGCTTTAAAAACCATTTAGGATAGTTCTTACGTGAATGTGATTACTAAATATATTAGAAACATTCATCAAAAGTGTCTTAAAGTGGGTGAAAAACGTAAAAAATATTTTTTTTACAAAAAGTTCCAAATCAATATAAAAACGATTTAGGATAGTTCTTACGTGAACGCGATTGCTAAATATATTAGAAACATTCATCAAAAGAGTCTAAAAGTGGGTGAAAAACGTAAAAAATATTTTTTTTTCAAAAACTTCCAAATCAATGTAAAAACTATTTAGGATAGTTCTTACGTGAACGCGATTGCTAAATATATTAGAAACATTCATCAAAAGTGTCTAAATGTGGGTGAAAAACGTAAAAAAATATTTTTCTTTCAAAAAGTTCCAAATCGCCTTAAAAACTATTAGGAACAGCTCTTACGTAAACGCGATTACTAAATATATTAGAAACATTCATCAAAAGTTTCTAAAAGTGGGTGAAAAACCTTTTTGAAAAAAAAAATATTTTTTACGTTTTTCACCCACTTTTAGACACTTTTGATGAATGTTTCTAATATATTTAGTAATCGAATTAACGCATTAACTATCCTAAATAGTTTTTACATTGATTTGGAACTTTTTGAAAAAAAAATATTTTTTACTTTTTTCACCCACTTTAAGACACTTTTGATGACTGTTTCTAATATATTTAGTAATCGCATTTACGTAAGAACTATCCTAAATAGTTTTTACATTGATTTGGAACTTTTCGAAAAAAAAATATTTTTTACGTTTTTCACCCACTTTTAGACACTTCTGATAAATGTTTCTAATATATTTAGCAATCGCGTTCACGTAAGAACTATCCTAAATAGTTTTTAAAGCGATTTGGAACTTTTTGAAAAAAAATATTTTTTACGTTTTTCACCCACTTTTAGACACTTCTGATAAATGTTTCTAATATATTTAGCAATCGCGTTCACGTAAGAAATATCCTAAATAGTTTTTAAATTGATTTGGAACTTTTTGAAAAAAAAATACTTTTTACGTTTTTCAACCACTTTTAGACACTTTTGATGAATGTTTCTAATATATTTAGCAATCGCGTTCACGTAAGAACTATCCTAAATAGTTTTTACATTGATTTGGAACTTTTTGAAAAAAAAAATATTTTTTACGTTTTTCACCCACTTTTAGACACTTCTGATAAATGTTTGTAATATATTTAGCAATCGCGTTCACGTAAGAACTATCCTAAATAGTTTTTACATTGATTTGGAACTTTTTGAAAAAAAAATATTTTTTACGTTTTTCGCCCACTTTAAGACTCTTTTGATGAATGTTTCTAATATATTTAATAATCGCATTCACGTAAGAACTATCCTAAATGGTTTTTAAAGCGATTTGGAACTTTTTGAAAAAAAAATATTTTTTACGTTTTTCACCCACTTTTAGACACTTCTGATAAATGTTTCTAATATATTTAGCAATCGCGTTCACGTAAGAACTATCCTAAATAGTTTTTACATTGATTTGGAACTTTTTGAAAAAAAAATATTTTTTACGTTTTTCGCCCACTTTAAGACACTTTTGATGAATGTTTCTAATATATTTAGTAATCACATTCACGTAAGAACTATCCTAAATGGTTTTTAAAGCGATTTGGAACTTTTTGAAAAAAAAAATTTTTTACGTTTTTCACCCACTTTTAGACACTTCTGATAAATGTTTCTAATATATTTAGCAATCGCGTTCACGTAAGAACTATCCTAAATAGTTTTTATATTGATTTGGAAATTTTTGAAAAAAAATATTTTTTACGTTTTTCACCCACTTTAAGACACTTTTGATGAATGTTTCTAATATATTTAGCAATCACGTTCACGTAAGAACTATCCTAAATAGTTTTTAAAGCGATTTGGAACTTTTTGAAAAAAAATATTTTTTACGTTTTTCACCCACTTTTAGACACTTCTGATAAATGTTTCTAATATATTTAGCAATCGCGTTCACGTAAGAAATATCCTAAATAGTTTTTAAATTGATTTGGAACTTTTTGAAAAAAAAATACTTTTTACGTTTTTCAACCACTTTTAGACACTTTTGATGAATGTTTCTAATATATTTAGCAATCGCGTTCACGTAAGAACTATCCTAAATAGTTTTTACATTGATTTGGAACTTTTTGAAAAAAAAAATATTTTTTACGTTTTTCACCCACTTTTAGACACTTCTGATAAATGTTTGTAATATATTTAGCAATCGCGTTCACGTAAGAACTATCCTAAATAGTTTTTACATTGATTTGGAACTTTTTGAAAAAAAAATATTTTTTACGTTTTTCACCCACTTTTAGACACTTCTGTTAAATGGTTCCTATATATTTAGCAATCGCGTTCACGTAAGAACTATCCTAAATAGTTTTTATATTGATTTGGAAATTTTTGAAAAAAAATATTTTTTACGTTTTTCACCCACTTTAAGACACTTTTGATGAATGTTTCTAATATATTTAGTAATCGCATTCACGTAAGAACTATCCTAAATAGTTTTTACATTGATTTGGAACTTATTGAAAAAAAAATATTTTTACGTTTTTCACCCACTTTTAGACACTTTTGATGAATGTTTCAAATATATTTAGTAATCGCATTCACGTAAGAACTATCCTAAATAGTTTTTACATTGATTTGGAACTTTTTGAAAAACAAATATTTTTTACGTTTTTCACCCACTTTAAGACTCTTTTGATGCATGTTTCTAATATATTTAATAATCGCATTCACGTAAGAACTATCCTAAATAGTTTTTAAAGCGATTTGGAACTTTTTGAAAAAAAAAATATTTTTTACGTTTTTCACCCACTTTTAGACACTTTTGATGAACGCTTCTAATATATTTAGTAATCGTTGATGCTAAGTTTGCTAACATTACTTAGTTTATGCTAAGTATTAAATAGACCGTCAGCTCCCGCGCACCTACCCGATTCCCTCGGCAAATTTTGAAAAGAAAATTCTCTCGTAAATTCCCTATGTGTAAATTCGCTACGTGTTAAGAAGCAAAAAAAAGAATTTCTAAATGGTGGGAGGAGTAATAAATTACTGAGACTCAGCAGTGTTCCTACATCGTGGTATCTCTACATTTTTGTGGGAATTTCAGTTTTTGAAAAACTTTAAATGCGTAAAAGGAAACAAAAAACAAAGTGCTTACGTGAATGCGATTACTAAATATATTAGAAACATTCATCAAAAGTGTCTTAGAGTGGGTGAAAAACGTAAAAAATATTTTTTTTCAAAAATTTCCAAATCAATGTAAAAACTATTTAGGATAGTTCTGACTTGAATGCGATTACTAAATATATTAGAAACATTCATCAAAAGTGTCTTAAAATGGGTGAAAAAAGTAAAAAACATTTTTTTTTCAACAAGTTACAAATCAATGTAAAAACTATTTAGGATAGTTCTTACGTGAACGCGATTGCTAAATATATTAGAAACATTTATCAGAAGTGTCTAAAAGCGGGTAAAAAACGTAAAAAATATTTTTTTTTCAAAAAGTTCCAAATCAATGTAAAAACTATTTAGGATAGTTCTTACGTGAACGCGATTGCTAAATATATTAGAAACATTTATCAGAAGTGTCTAAAAGTGGGTGAAAAACGTAAAAAATATTTTTTTTTTCAAAAAGTTCCAAATCAATGTAAAAACTATTTAGGATAGTTCTTACGTGAACGCGATTGCTAAATATATTAGAAACATTTATCAGAAGTGTCTAAAAGTGGGTGAAAAACGTAAAAAATATTTTTCTTTCAAAAAGTTCCAAATCGCTTTAAAAACCATTTAGGATAGTTCTTACGTGAATGTGATTACTAAATATATTAGAAACATTCATCAAAAGTGTCTTAAAGTGGGTGAAAAACGTAAAAAATATTTTTTTTTCAAAAAGTTCCAAATCAATATAAAAACGATTTAGGATAGTTCTTACGTGAACGCGATTGCTAAATATATTAGAAACATTCATCAAAAGTGTCTAAAAGTTGGTGAAAAACGTAAAAAATATTTTTTTTTCAAAAACTTCCAAATCAATGTAAAAACTATTTAGGATAGTTCTTACGTGAACGCGATTGCTAAATATATTACAAACATTTATCAGAAGTGTCTAAAAGTGGGTGAAAAACGTAAAAAATATTTTTTTTTCAAAAAGTTCCAAATCAATGTAAAAACTATTTAGGATAGTTCTTACGCGAACGCGATTGCTAAATATATTAGAAACATTCATCAAAAGTGTCTAAAAGTGGGTGAAAAACGTAAAAAATATTTTTTTTTCAAAAAGTTCCAAATCAATGTAAAAACTATTTAGGATAGTTCTTACGTGAACGCGATTGCTAAATATATTAGAAACATTTATCAGAAGTGTCTAAAAGTGGGTGAAAAACGTAAAAAATATTTTTTTTTCAAAAAGTTCCAAATCAATGTAAAAACTATTTAGGATAGTTCTTACGTGAACGCGATTGCTAAATATATTAGAAACATTCATCAAAAGTGTCTTAAAGTGGGTAAAAAACGTAAAAAATATTTTTTTTTCAAAAAGTTCCAAATCAATGTAAAAACTATTTAGGATAGTTCTTACGTGAACGCGATTGCTAAATATATTAGAAACATTTATCAGAAGTGTCTAAAAGTGGGTGAAAAACGTAAAAAATATTTTTTTTTCAAAAAGTTCCAAATCAATGTAAAAACTATTTAGGATAGTTAATGCGTTAATGCGATTGCTAAATATATTAGAAACATTTATCAGAAGTGTCTAAAAGTGGGTGAAAAACGTAAAAAATATTTTTTTTTCAAAAAGTTCCAAATCAATGTAAAAACTATTTAGGATAGTTCTTACGTGAACGCGATTGCTAAATATATTAGAAACATTCATCAAAAGTGTCTTAAAGTGGGTAAAAAACGTAAAAAATATTTTTTTTTCAAAAAGTTCCAAATCAATGTAAAAACTATTTAGGATAGTTCTTACGTGAACGCGATTGCTAAATATATTAGAAACATTTATCAGAAGTGTCTAAAAGTGGGTGAAAAACGTAAAAAATATTTTTTTTCAAAAAGTTCCAAATCGCTTTAAAAACTATTTAGGATAGTTCTTACGTGAACGCGATTGCTAAATATATTAGAAACATTTATCAGAAATGTCTAAAAGTGGGTGAAAAACGTAAAAAATATTTTTTTTTCAAAAAGTTCCAAATCGCTTTAAAAACCATTTAGGATAGTTCTTACGTGAATGTGATTACTAAATATATTAGAAACATTCATCAAAAGTGTCTTAAAGTGGGTGAAAAACGTAAAAAATATTTTTTTTTCAAAAAGTTCCAAATCAATATAAAAACGATTTAGGATAGTTCTTACGTGAACGCGATTGCTAAATATATTAGAAACATTCATCAAAAGTGTCTAAAAGTTGGTGAAAAACGTAAAAAATATTTTTTTTTCAAAAAGTTCCAAATCAATGTAAAAACTATTTAGGATAGTTCTTACGTGAACGCGATTGCTAAATATATTAGAAACATTTATCAGAAGTGTCTAAAAGTGGGTGAAAAACGTAAAAAATATTTTTTTTTCAAAAAGTTCCAAATCGCTTTAAAAACCATTTAGGATAGTTCTTACGTGAATGTGATTACTAAATATATTAGAAACATTCATCAAAAGTGTCTTAAAGTGGGTGAAAAACGTAAAAAATATTTTTTTTACAAAAAGTTCCAAATCAATATAAAAACGATTTAGGATAGTTCTTACGTGAACGCGATTGCTAAATATATTAGAAACATTCATCAAAAGAGTCTAAAAGTGGGTGAAAAACGTAAAAAATATTTTTTTTTCAAAAACTTCCAAATCAATGTAAAAACTATTTAGGATAGTTCTTACGTGAACGCGATTGCTAAATATATTAGAAACATTCATCAAAAGTGTCTAAATGTGGGTGAAAAACGTAAAAAAATATTTTTTTTTCAAAAAGTTCCAAATCGCCTTAAAAACTATTAGGAACAGCTCTTACGTAAACGCGATTACTAAATATATTAGAAACATTCATCAAAAGTTTCTAAAAGTGGGTGAAAAACCTTTTTGAAAAAAAAAATATTTTTTACGTTTTTCACCCACTTTTAGACACTTTTGATGAATGTTTCTAATATATTTAGTAATCGCATTTACGTAAGAACTATCCTAAATAGTTTTTACATTGATTTGGAACTTTTCGAAAAAAAAATATTTTTTACGTTTTTCACCCACTTTTAGACACTTCTGATAAATGTTTCTAATATATTTAGCAATCGCGTTCACGTAAGAACTATCCTAAATAGTTTTTAAAGCGATTTGGAACTTTTTGAAAAAAAATATTTTTTACGTTTTTCACCCACTTTTAGACACTTCTGATAAATGTTTCTAATATATTTAGCAATCGCGTTCACGTAAGAAATATCCTAAATAGTTTTTAAATTGATTTGGAACTTTTTGAAAAAAAAATACTTTTTACGTTTTTCAACCACTTTTAGACACTTTTGATGAATGTTTCTAATATATTTAGCAATCGCGTTCACGTAAGAACTATCCTAAATAGTTTTTACATTGATTTGGAACTTTTTGAAAAAAAAAATATTTTTTACGTTTTTCACCCACTTTTAGACACTTCTGATAAATGTTTGTAATATATTTAGCAATCGCGTTCACGTAAGAACTATCCTAAATAGTTTTTACATTGATTTGGAACTTTTTGAAAAAAAAATATTTTTTACGTTTTTCGCCCACTTTAAGACTCTTTTGATGAATGTTTCTAATATATTTAATAATCGCATTCACGTAAGAACTATCCTAAATGGTTTTTAAAGCGATTTGGAACTTTTTGAAAAAAAAATATTTTTTACGTTTTTCACCCACTTTTAGACACTTCTGATAAATGTTTCTAATATATTTAGCAATCGCGTTCACGTAAGAACTATCCTAAATAGTTTTTACATTGATTTGGAACTTTTTGAAAAAAAAATATTTTTTACGTTTTTCGCCCACTTTAAGACACTTTTGATGAATGTTTCTAATATATTTAGTAATCACATTCACGTAAGAACTATCCTAAATGGTTTTTAAAGCGATTTGGAACTTTTTGAAAAAAAAAAATTTTTTACGTTTTTCACCCACTTTTAGACACTTCTGATAAATGTTTCTAATATATTTAGCAATCGCGTTCACGTAAGAACTATCCTAAATAGTTTTTATATTGATTTGGAAATTTTTGAAAAAAAATATTTTTTACGTTTTTCACCCACTTTAAGACACTTTTGATGAATGTTTCTAATATATTTAGCAATCACGTTCACGTAAGAACTATCCTAAATAGTTTTTAAAGCGATTTGGAACTTTTTGAAAAAAAATATTTTTTACGTTTTTCACCCACTTTTAGACACTTCTGATAAATGTTTCTAATATATTTAGCAATCGCGTTCACGTAAGAAATATCCTAAATAGTTTTTAAATTGATTTGGAACTTTTTGAAAAAAAAATACTTTTTACGTTTTTCAACCACTTTTAGACACTTTTGATGAATGTTTCTAATATATTTAGCAATCGCGTTCACGTAAGAACTATCCTAAATAGTTTTTACATTGATTTGGAACTTTTTGAAAAAAAAAATATTTTTTACGTTTTTCACCCACTTTTAGACACTTCTGATAAATGTTTGTAATATATTTAGCAATCGCGTTCACGTAAGAACTATCCTAAATAGTTTTTACATTGATTTGGAACTTTTTGAAAAAAAAATATTTTTTACGTTTTTCACCCACTTTTAGACACTTTTGATGAACGCTTCTAATATATTTAGTAATCGTTGATGCTAAGTTTGCTAACATTACTTAGTTTATGCTAAGTATTAAATAGACCGTCAGCTCCCGCGCACCTACCCGATTCCCTCGGCAAATTTTGAAAAGAAAATTCTCTCGTAAATTCCCTATGTGTAAATTCGCTACGTGTTAAGAAGCAAAAAAAGAATTTCTAAATGGTGGGAGGAGTAATAAATTACTGAGACTCAGCAGTGTTCCTACATCGTGGTATCTCTACATTTTTGTGGGAATTTCAGTTTTTGAAAAACTTTAAATGCGTAAAAGGAAACAAAAAACAAAGTGCTTACGTGAATGCGATTACTAAATATATTAGAAACATTCATCAAAAGTGTCTTAAAATGGGTGAAAAAAGTAAAAAACATTTTTTTTTCAACAAGTTACAAATCAATGTAAAAACTATTTAGGATAGTTCTTACGTGAACGCGATTGCTAAATATATTAGAAACATTTATCAGAAGTGTCTAAAAGCGGGTAAAAAACGTAAAAAATATTTTTTTTTCAAAAAGTTCCAAATCAATGTAAAAACTGTTTAGGATAGTTCTTACGTGAACGCGATTGCTAAATATATTAGAAACATTTATCAGAAGTGTCTAAAAGTGGGTGAAAAACGTAAAAAATATTTTTTTTTTCAAAAAGTTCCAAATCAATGTAAAAACTATTTAGGATAGTTCTTACGTGAACGCGATTGCTAAATATATTAGAAACATTTATCAGAAGTGTCTAAAAGTGGGTGAAAAACGTAAAAAATATTTTTCTTTCAAAAAGTTCCAAATCGCTTTAAAAACCATTTAGGATAGTTCTTACGTGAATGTGATTACTAAATATATTAGAAACATTCATCAAAAGTGTCTTAAAGTGGGTGAAAAACGTAAAAAATATTTTTTTTTCAAAAAGTTCCAAATCAATATAAAAACGATTTAGGATAGTTCTTACGTGAACGCGATTGCTAAATATATTAGAAACATTCATCAAAAGTGTCTAAAAGTTGGTGAAAAACGTAAAAAATATTTTTTTTTCAAAAACTTCCAAATCAATGTAAAAACTATTTAGGATAGTTCTTACGTGAACGCGATTGCTAAATATATTACAAACATTTATCAGAAGTGTCTAAAAGTGGGTGAAAAACGTAAAAAATATTTTTTTTTCAAAAAGTTCCAAATCAATGTAAAAACTATTTAGGATAGTTCTTACGCGAACGCGATTGCTAAATATATTAGAAACATTCATCAAAAGTGTCTAAAAGTGGGTGAAAAACGTAAAAAATATTTTTTTTTCAAAAAGTTCCAAATCAATGTAAAAACTATTTAGGATAGTTCTTACGTGAACGCGATTGCTAAATATATTAGAAACATTTATCAGAAGTGTCTAAAAGTGGGTGAAAAACGTAAAAAATATTTTTTTTTCAAAAAGTTCCAAATCGCCTTAAAAACTATTTAGGATAGTTCTTACGTGAACGCGATTGCTAAATATATTAGAAACATTTATCAGAAGTGTCTAAAAGTGGTTGAAAAACGTAAAAAATATTTTTTTTTCAAAAAGTTCCAATTCAATGTAAAACCTATTTAGGATAGTTCTTACGTGAATGCGATTACTAAATATATTAGAAACATTCATCAAAAGTGTCTTAAAGTGGGTGAAAAAAGTAAAAAACATTTTTTTTCAACAAGTTACAAATCAATGTAGAAACTATTTAGGATAGTTCTTACGTGAACGCGATTGCTAAATATATTAGAAACATTTATCAGAAGTGTCTAAAAGTGGGTAAAAAACGTAAAAAATATTTTTTTTTCAAAAAGTTCCAAATCAATGTAAAAACTATTTAGGATAGTTCTTACGTGAACGCGATTGCTAAATATATTAGAAACATTTATCAGAAGTGTCTAAAAGTGGGTGAAAAACGTAAAAAATATTTTTTTTCAAAAAGTTCCAAATCGCTTTAAAAACCATTTAGGATAGTTCTTACGTGAATGTGATTACTAAATATATTAGAAACATTCATCAAAAGTGTCTTAAAGTGGGTGAAAAACGTAAAAAATATTTTTTTTACAAAAAGTTCCAAATCAATATAAAAACGATTTAGGATAGTTCTTACGTGAACGCGATTGCTAAATATATTAGAAACATTCATCAAAAGAGTCTAAAAGTGGGTGAAAAACGTAAAAAATATTTTTTTTTCAAAAACTTCCAAATCAATGTAAAAACTATTTAGGATAGTTCTTACGTGAACGCGATTGCTAAATATATTAGAAACATTCATCAAAAGTGTCTAAATGTGGGTGAAAAACGTAAAAAAATATTTTTTTTTCAAAAAGTTCCAAATCGCCTTAAAAACTATTAGGAACAGCTCTTACGTAAACGCGATTACTAAATATATTAGAAACATTCATCAAAAGTTTCTAAAAGTGGGTGAAAAACCTTTTTGAAAAAAAAAATATTTTTTACGTTTTTCACCCACTTTTAGACACTTTTGATGAATGTTTCTAATATATTTAGTAATCGCATTAACGCATTAACTATCCTAAATAGTTTTTACATTGATTTGGAACTTTTCGAAAAAAAAATATTTTTTACGTTTTTCACCCACTTTTAGACACTTTTGATGAATGTTTCTAATATATTTAGTAATCGCATTAACGCATTAACTATCCTAAATAGTTTTTACATTGATTTGGAACTTTTTGAAAAAAAAATATTTTTTACTTTTTTCACCCACTTTAAGACACTTTTGATGACTGTTTCTAATATATTTAGTAATCGCATTTACGTAAGAACTATCCTAAATAGTTTTTACATTGATTTGGAACTTTTCGAAAAAAAAATATTTTTTACGTTTTTCACCCACTTTTAGACACTTCTGATAAATGTTTCTAATATATTTAGCAATCGCGTTCACGTAAGAAATATCCTAAATAGTTTTTACATTGATTTGGAAATTTTTGAAAAAAATATTTTTTTACGTTTTTCACCCACTTTTAGACACTTCTGATAATTGTTTCTAATATATTTAGCAATCGCGTTCACATAAGAACTATCCTAAATAGTTTTTAAAGCGATTTGGAACTTTTTGAAAAAAAATATTTTTTACGTTTTTCACCCACTTTAGGACACTTTTGATGAATGTTTCGAATATATTTAGTAATCGCATTCACGTCAGAACTATCCTAAATAGTTTTTACATTGATTTGGAACTTTTTGAAAAAAAAATATTTTTTACGTTTTTCACCCACTTTAAGACACTTTTGATGAATGTTTCTAATATATTTAGCAATCGCGTTCACGTAAGAACTATCCTAAATAGTTTTTACATTGATTTGGAACTTTTTGAAAAAAAAATATTTTTTACGTTTTTCACCCACTTTTAGACACTTTTGATGAACGCTTCTAATATATTTAGTAATCGTTGATGCTAAGTTTGCTAACATTACTTAGTTTATGCTAAGTATTAAATAGACCGTCAGCTCCCGCGCACCTACCCGATTCCCTCGGCAAATTTTGAAAAGAAAATTCTCTCGTAAATTCCCTATGTGTAAATTCGCTACGTGTTAAGAAGCAAAAAAAGAATTTCTAAATGGTGGGAGGAGTAATAAATTACTGAGACTCAGCAGTGTTCCTACATCGTGGTATCTCTACATTTTTGTGGGAATTTCAGTTTTTGAAAAACTTTAAATGCGTAAAAGGAAACAAAAAACAAAGTGCTTACGTGAATGCGATTACTAAATATATTAGAAACATTCATCAAAAGTGTCTTAAAATGGGTGAAAAAAGTAAAAAACATTTTTTTTTCAACAAGTTACAAATCAATGTAAAAACTATTTAGGATAGTTCTTACGTGAACGCGATTGCTAAATATATTAGAAACATTTATCAGAAGTGTCTAAAAGCGGGTAAAAAACGTAAAAAATATTTTTTTTTCAAAAAGTTCCAAATCAATGTAAAAACTATTTAGGATAGTTCTTACGTGAACGCGATTGCTAAATATATTAGAAACATTTATCAGAAGTGTCTAAAAGCGGGTAAAAAACGTAAAAAATATTTTTTTTCAAAAATTTCCAAATCAATGTAAAAACTATTTAGGATAGTTCTGACTTGAATGCGATTACTAAATATATTAGAAACATTCATCAAAAGTGTCTTAAAATGGGTGAAAAAAGTAAAAAACATTTTTTTTTCAACAAGTTACAAATCAATGTAAAAACTATTTAGGATAGTTCTTACGTGAACGCGATTGCTAAATATATTAGAAACATTTATCAGAAGTGTCTAAAAGCGGGTAAAAAACGTAAAAAATATTTTTTTTTCAAAAAGTTCCAAATCAATGTAAAAACTATTTAGGATAGTTCTTACGTGAACGCGATTGCTAAATATATTAGAAACATTTATCAGAAGTGTCTAAAAGTGGGTGAAAAACGTAAAAAATATTTTTTTTTCAAAAACTTCCAAATCAATGTAAAAACTATTTAGGATAGTTCTTACGTGAACGCGATTGCTAAATATATTACAAACATTTATCAGAAGTGTCTAAAAGTGGGTGAAAAACGTAAAAAATATTTTTTTTTCAAAAAGTTCCAAATCAATGTAAAAACTATTTAGGATAGTTCTTACGCGAACGCGATTGCTAAATATATTAGAAACATTCATCAAAAGTGTCTAAAAGTGGGTGAAAAACGTAAAAAATATTTTTTTTTCAAAAAGTTCCAAATCAATGTAAAAACTATTTAGGATAGTTCTTACGTGAACGCGATTGCTAAATATATTAGAAACATTTATCAGAAGTGTCTAAAAGTGGGTGAAAAACGTAAAAAATATTTTTTTTTCAAAAAGTTCCAAATCGCCTTAAAAACTATTTAGGATAGTTCTTACGTGAACGCGATTGCTAAATATATTAGAAACATTTATCAGAAGTGTCTAAAAGTGGTTGAAAAACGTAAAAAATATTTTTTTTTCAAAAAGTTCCAATTCAATGTAAAACCTATTTAGGATAGTTCTTACGTGAATGCGATTACTAAATATATTAGAAACATTCATCAAAAGTGTCTTAAAGTGGGTGAAAAAAGTAAAAAACATTTTTTTTCAACAAGTTACAAATCAATGTAGAAACTATTTAGGATAGTTCTTACGTGAACGCGATTGCTAAATATATTAGAAACATTTATCAGAAGTGTCTAAAAGTGGGTAAAAAACGTAAAAAATATTTTTTTTTCAAAAAGTTCCAAATCAATGTAAAAACTATTTAGGATAGTTCTTACGTGAACGCGATTGCTAAATATATTAGAAACATTTATCAGAAGTGTCTAAAAGTGGGTGAAAAACGTAAAAAATATTTTTTTTCAAAAAGTTCCAAATCGCTTTAAAAACCATTTAGGATAGTTCTTACGTGAATGTGATTACTAAATATATTAGAAACATTCATCAAAAGTGTCTTAAAGTGGGTGAAAAACGTAAAAAATATTTTTTTTACAAAAAGTTCCAAATCAATATAAAAACGATTTAGGATAGTTCTTACGTGAACGCGATTGCTAAATATATTAGAAACATTCATCAAAAGAGTCTAAAAGTGGGTGAAAAACGTAAAAAATATTTTTTTTTCAAAAACTTCCAAATCAATGTAAAAACTATTTAGGATAGTTCTTACGTGAACGCGATTGCTAAATATATTAGAAACATTCATCAAAAGTGTCTAAATGTGGGTGAAAAACGTAAAAAAATATTTTTTTTTCAAAAAGTTCCAAATCGCCTTAAAAACTATTAGGAACAGCTCTTACGTAAACGCGATTACTAAATATATTAGAAACATTCATCAAAAGTTTCTAAAAGTGGGTGAAAAACCTTTTTGAAAAAAAAAATATTTTTTACGTTTTTCACCCACTTTTAGACACTTTTGATGAATGTTTCTAATATATTTAGTAATCGCATTAACGCATTAACTATCCTAAATAGTTTTTACATTGATTTGGAACTTTTCGAAAAAAAAATATTTTTTACGTTTTTCACCCACTTTTAGACACTTTTGATGAATGTTTCTAATATATTTAGTAATCGCATTAACGCATTAACTATCCTAAATAGTTTTTACATTGATTTGGAACTTTTTGAAAAAAAAATATTTTTTACTTTTTTCACCCACTTTAAGACACTTTTGATGACTGTTTCTAATATATTTAGTAATCGCATTTACGTAAGAACTATCCTAAATAGTTTTTACATTGATTTGGAACTTTTCGAAAAAAAAATATTTTTTACGTTTTTCACCCACTTTTAGACACTTCTGATAAATGTTTCTAATATATTTAGCAATCGCGTTCACGTAAGAAATATCCTAAATAGTTTTTACATTGATTTGGAAATTTTTGAAAAAAATATTTTTTTACGTTTTTCACCCACTTTTAGACACTTCTGATAATTGTTTCTAATATATTTAGCAATCGCGTTCACATAAGAACTATCCTAAATAGTTTTTAAAGCGATTTGGAACTTTTTGAAAAAAAATATTTTTTACGTTTTTCACCCACTTTAGGACACTTTTGATGAATGTTTCGAATATATTTAGTAATCGCATTCACGTCAGAACTATCCTAAATAGTTTTTACATTGATTTGGAACTTTTTGAAAAAAAAATATTTTTTACGTTTTTCACCCACTTTAAGACACTTTTGATGAATGTTTCGAATATATTTAGCAATCGCGTTCACGTAAGAACTATCCTAAATAGTTTTTACATTGATTTGGAACTTTTTGAAAAAAAATATTTTTTACGTTTTTCACCCACTTTTAGACACTTTTGATGAATGTTTCTAATATATTTAGCAATCGCGTTCACGTAAGAACTATCCTAAATAGGTTTTACATTGATTTGGAACTTTTTGAAAAAAAAATAATTTTTACGTTTTTCACCCACTTTTAGACGCTTTTGATGAATGTTTCTAATATATTTAGCAATCGCGTTCACGTAAGAACTATCCTAAATAGGTTTTACATTGATTTCGAACTTTTTGAAAAAAAAATAATTTTTACGTTTTTCACCCACTTTTAGACGCTTTTGATGAATGTTTCTAATATATTCAGCAATCGCGTTCACGTAAGAACTATCCTAAATAGGTTTTACATTGATTTGGAACTTTTTGAAAAAAAAATATTTTTTACGTTTTTCACCCACTTTAAGACACTTTTGATGAATGTTTCGAATATATTTAGTAATCGCCTTCACGTCAGAACTATCCTAAATAGTTTTTACATTGATTTGGAACTTTTTGAAAAAAAAATATTTTTTACGTTTTTCACCCACTTTAGGACACTTTTGATGAATGTTTCGAATATATTTAGTAATCGCATTCACGTCAGAACTATCCTAAATAGTTTTTACATTGATTTGGAACTTTTTGAAAAAAAAATATTTTTTACGTTTTTCACCCACTTTAAGACACTTTTGATGAATGTTTCGAATATATTTAGCAATCGCGTTCACGTAAGAACTATCCTAAATAGTTTTTACATTGATTTGGAACTTTTTGAAAAAAAAATATTTTTTACGTTTTTCACCCACTTTTAGACACTCCTGATAAATATTTCTAATATATTTAGCAATCGCGATCACGTAAGAACTATCCTAAATAGGTTTTACATTGATTTCGAACTTTTTGAAAAAAAAATATTTTGTACGTTTTTCACCCACTTTTAGACACTTCTGATAAATGTTTCTAACATATTTAGTAATCGCATTCACGTAAGAACTATCCTAAATAGTTTTTACATTGATTTGGAACTTTTCGAAAAAAATTATTTTTAACGTTTTTCACCCACTTTTAGACACTTCTGATAAATGTTTCAAATATATTTAGCAATCGCGTTCACGTAAGAACTATTCTAAATAGTTTTTACACTGATTTGGAACTTTTTGAAAAATAAATATTTTTTACGTTTTTTACCCACTTTAAGACACTTTTGATGATGTTTTTACATTGATTTGGAAATTTTTGAAAAAAATATTTTTTTACGTTTTTCACCCACTTTTAGACACTTCTGATAAATGTTTCTAATATATTTAGCAATCGCGTTCACATAAGAACTATCCTAAATAGTTTTTAAAGCGATTTGGAACTTTTTGAAAAACAAATATTTTTTACGTTTTTCACCCACTTTAAGACTCTTTTGATGCATGTTTCTAATATATTTAGCAATCGCGTTCACGTAAGAACTATCCTAAATAGTTTTTACATTGATTTGGAACTTTTTGAAAAAAAAATATTTTTTACGTTTTTCACCCACTTTTAGACACTCCTGATAAATATTTCTAATATATTTAGCAATCGCGATCACGTAAGAACTATCCTAAATAGGTTTTACATTGATTTCGAACTTTTTGAAAAAAAAATATTTTGTACGTTATTCACCCACTTTTAGACACTTCTGATAAATGTTTCTAACATATTTAGTAATCGCATTCACGTAAGAACTATCCTAAATAGTTTTTACATTGATTTGGAACTTTTCGAAAAAAATTATTTTTAACGTTTTTCACCCACTTTTAGACACTTCTGATAAATGTTTCAAATATATTTAGCAATCGCGTTCACGTAAGAACTATTCTAAATAGTTTTTACACTGATTTGGAACTTTTTGAAAAATAAATATTTTTTACGTTTTTTACCCACTTTAAGACACTTTTGATGAATGTTTCTAATATATTTAGAAATCGCATTCACGTAAGAACTATCCTAAATATTTTTTAAAGCGATTTGGAACTTTTTGAAAAAAAAATATTTTTTACGTTTTTCACCCACTTTTGATGACTGTTTCTAATATATTTAGTAATCGCATTCACGTAAGAACTATCCTAAATAGTTTTTACATTGATTTGGAACTTTTTGAAAAAAAAATATTTTTTTCGTTTTTCACCCACCTTTAGACACTTTTGATGAATTTTTCTAATATATTTAGCAATCGCATTCACGTAAGAACTATCCTAAATAGTTTTTACATTGATTTGGAACTTTTTGAAAAAAAAATATTTTTTACATTTTTCACCCATTTTTAGACACTCCTGATAAATGTTTCTAATATATTTAGCAATCGCGTTCTCGTAAGAACTATCCTTAATAGGTTTTACATTGATTTGGAACTTTTTGAAAAAAAAATAATTTTTACGTTTTTCACCCACTTTTAGACGCTTTTGATGAATATTTCTAATATATTTAGCAATCGCGTTCACGTAAGAACTATCCTAAATAGGTTTTACATTGATTTCGAACTTTTTGAAAAAAAAATATTTTTTACGTTTTTTACCCACTTTAAGACACTTTTGATGAATGTTTCTAATATATTTAGTAATCGCATTCACGTAAGAACTATCCTAAATAGTTTTTACATTGATTTGGAACTTTTCGAAAAAAAAATATTTTTTACGTTTTTCACCCACTTTTAGACACTTCTGATAAATGTTTCTAATATATTTAGCAATCGCGTTCACGAAAGAACTATCCTAAATAGGTTTTACATTGATTTGGAAGTTTTTGAAAAAAAAATATTTTTTACGTTTTTCACCCACTTTTAGACACTTCTGATAAATGTTTCTAATATATTTAGCAATCGCGTTCACGTAAGAACTATCCTAAATAGGTTTTACATTGATTTGGAACTTTTTGAAAAAAAAATATTTTTTTACGTTTTTCACTACTACTTTACTACCTTTTAATTGAAATTACTCAAACAATTCTAAGTCAATGCAAGAAAAACAAAATACTTAACAGAGCCAACGCTTCCATAATAATTTTGAGCCATCAATCAGCTTTCTGTGTCATTTAGAAGCTGAGCTACAACCCAAGATCTAACATGAAAAAACTTTATATATATTCTCAAATCGAAAATTATCAGCAACCATTGTTGTTATCGTTGTTCTGCTTTGGGGTGGTTGGCTGGCGCACATCGCACAATCACATACATTTCAACAAAAACAGCGTGCAGTTTTCTCCGATTAAGTGAAACGAAACAGAAGTATGCGAGGTGAATGAGGATGTATGAAACAATGCGAAACAAAGCGACAATGTTTTTCTGAGGAAATGCGCAGATGGCTGATGACGTGCGATGATGGGCGTATGATGGTGTTAATATCCACTATATTATTTCTGTAGTTACTGTAGTAGTATATTTACCTCTTGCGGTTCACACACTCAACCAATCTTAACAAATAAAGTATAAGAAAAGAGATTTTCGGGGTGCTTATTTTTGCATTTTTACGTTTTTTAAATATTAACAATTGAAAAAGTTGAATTTACTACATTAAATTTCAACTACGCAGTTGTGTACAACTATGATTCAGTGAAATACTTCTCTTAAATTCATTATACCCGTAGCCGTAGCCGTCCCGTGGCCGTGGCCGTATCTCGTACAAACGACGCCACGAAAGAGAGTTGACGGCCGAAGAGAGTTACAGTCATAGGAAATCTAAGAGATAATTTTCAAAATTTGAGGGGGAATCGGGTAGGAACGCTGTTATGTTATTTCAAAACATAGGTTTTGTTGTCAGTTGTCATTTTTGTAAAGGAAATTCAACGTAGCCTTGATATAATCCTAATACTATAAATGCGAAAGTAAGATTATTTTAACGACCTCAAAACTAATTTCCATGAATTTTGGTATAGGGATAGATGGGACCTCTGAGAATGACAGTCTACTTTTTGTCGCGAAAACAAAACGTGAAGGGGATCCAGTTTAAATGACGAACCAATTATTTCTGAAGTTAGGGACAATAAAATTCATCATTGGTATCTATATTTGGTAAGAAATAAATACATTTGCTGCAATGAATTTAGGATAGTTCAAACTATTTAGGATAGTTCTTACGTGAAAGCGATTGCTAAGTATATTAGAAACATTCATCAAAAGTGTCTAAAAGTGGGTGAAAAACATAAAAAATATTTTTTTTTCAAAAAGTTCCAAATCAATGTAAAACCTATTTAGGATAGTTCTTACGTGAATGCGATTACTAAATATATTAGAAACATTCATCAAAAGTGTCTAAAAGTGGGTGAAAAACGTAAAAAATATTTTTTTTTCAGAAAGTTTCAAATCAATGTAAAACCTATTTAGGATAGTTCTTACGAGAATGCGATTACTAAATATATTAGAAACATTCATCAAAAGTGTCTAAAAGTGGGTGAAAAACGTAAAAAAATATTTTTTTTTCAAAAAGTTTCAAATCAATGTAAAAACTATTTAGAATAGTTCTTACGTGAACGCGATTGCTAAATATATTAGAAACATTCATCAAAAGTGTCTAAAAGTGGGTGAAAAACGTAAAAAATATTTTTTTTTCAAAAAGTTCCAAATCAATGTAAAAACTATTTAGGATAGTTCTGACGTGAATGCGATTACTAAATATATTCGAAACATTCATCAAAAGTGTCTTAAAGTGGGTGAAAAACGTAAAAAATATTTTTTTTTCAAAAAGTTCCAAATCAATGTAAAACCTATTTAGGATAGTTCTTACGTGAACGCGATTGCTAAATATATTAGAAACATTCATCAAAAGTGTCTTAAAGTGGGTAAAAAACGTAAAAAATATTTTTTTTTCAAAAAGTTCCAAATCAATGTAAAAACTATTTAGGATAGTTCTTACGTGAACGCGATTGCTAAATATATTAGAAACATTTATCAGAAGTGTCTAAAAGTGGGTGAAAAACGTAAAAAATATTTTTTTTTCAAAAAGTTCCAAATCAATGTAAAAACTATTTAGGATAGTTCTTACGTGAACGCGATTGCTAAATATATTAGAAACATTTATCAGAAGTGTCTAAAAGTGGGTGAAAAACGTAAAAAATATTTATTTTTCAAAAAGTTCCAAATCAATATAAAAACTATTTAGGATAGTTCTTACGTGAACGCGATTGCTAAATATATTAGAAACATTCATCAAAAGTGTCTAAAAGTGGGTGAAAAACGTAAAAAATATTTTTTTTTCAAAAAGTTCCAAATCAATGTAAAAACTATTTAGGATAGTTCTTACGTGAACGCGATTGCTAAATATATTAGAAACATTTATCAGAAGTGTCTAAAAGTGGGTGAAAAACGTAAAAAATATTTTTTTTCAAAAAGTTCCAAATCGCTTTAAAAACTATTTAGGATAGTTCTTACGTGAACGCGATTGCTAAATATATTAGAAACATTTATCAGAAGTGTCTAAAAGTGGGTGAAAAACGTAAAAAATATTTTTTTTTCAAAAAGTTCCAAATCAATGTAAAAACTATTTAGGATAGTTCTTACGTGAACGCGATTGCTAAATATATTAGAAACATTCATCAAAAGTGTCTAAAAGTGGGTGAAAAACGTAAAAAATATTTTTTTTTCAAAAAGTTCCAAATCAATGTAAAAACTATTTAGGATAGTTCTTACGTGAACGCGATTGCTAAATATATTAGAAACATTCATCAAAAGTGTCTAAAAGTGGGTGAAAAACGTAAAAAATATTTTTTTTTCAAAAAGTTCCAAATCAATGTAAAAACTATTTAGAATAGTTCTTACGTGAACGCGATTGCTAAATATATTAGAAACATTCATCAAAAGTGTCTAAAAGTGGGTGAAAAACGTAAAAAATATTTTTTTTTCAAAAAGTTCCAACTCAATGTAAAAACTATTTAGGATAGTTCTTACGTGAACGCGATTGCTATCTATATTAGAAACATTTATCAGAAGTGTCTAAAAGTGGGTGAAAAACGTAGAAAATATTTTTTTTTCAAAAAGTTCCAAATCAATGTAAAAACTATTTAGGATAGTTCTTACGTGAACGCGATTGCTAAATATATTAGAAACATTCATCAAAAGTGTCTTAAAGTGGGTAAAAAACGTAAAAAATACTTTTTTTTCAAAAAGTTCCAAATCAATGTAAAAACTATTTAGGATAGTTCTTACGTGAACGCGATTGCTAAATATATTAGAAACATTCATCAAAAGTGTCTAAAAGTGGGTGAAAAACGTAAAAAATATTTTTTTTTCAAAAAGTTCCAAATCAATGTAAAAACTATTTAGGATAGTTCTTACGTGAACGCGATTGCTAAATATATTAGAAACATTTATCAGAAGTGTCTAAAAGTAGGTGAAAAACGTAAAAAATATTTTTTTTTCAAAAAGTTCCAAATCGCTTTAAAAACTATTTAGGATAGTTCTTACGTGAACGCGATTGCTAAATATATTAGAAACATTTATCAGAAGTGTCTAAAAGTGGGTGAAAAACGTAAAAAATATTTTTTTTTCAAAAAGTTCCAAATCAATGTAAAAACTATTTAGGATAGTTCTTACGTGAACGCGATTGCTAAATATATTAGAAACATTCATCAAAAGTGTCTAAAAGTGGGTGAAAAACGTAAAAAATATTTTTTTTTCAAAAAGTTCCAAATCGCTTTAAAAACTATTTAGGATAGTTCCTACGTGAACGCGATTGCTAAATATATTAGAAACATTTATCAGAAGTGTCTAAAAGTGGGTGAAAAACGTAAAAAATATTTTTTTTCAAAAATTTCCAAATCAATGTAAAAACTATTTAGGACATTTCTTACGTGAACGCGATTGCTAAATATATTAGAAACATTTATCAGAAGTGTCTAAAAGTGGGTGAAAAACGTAAAAAATATTTTTTTTTCGAAAAGTTCCAAATCAATGTAAAAACTATTTAGGATAGTTCTTACGTTAATGCGATTACTAAATATATTAGAAACATTCATCAAAAGTGTCTAAAAGTGGGTGAAAAACGTAAAAAATATTTTTTTTTCAAAAAGTTCCAAATCAACGTAAAAACTATTTAGGATAGTTCTTACGTAAATGCGATTACTAAATATATTAGAAACAGTCATCAAAAGTGTCTTAAAGTGGGTGAAAAAAGTAAAAAATATTTTTTTTTCAAAAAGTTCCAAATCAATGTAAAAACTATTTAGGATAGTTAATGCGTTAATGCGATTACTAAATATATTAGAAACATTCATCAAAAGTGTCTAAAAGTGGGTGAAAAACGTAAAAAATATTTTTTTTTCGAAAAGTTCCAAATCAATGTAGAAACTATCTAGGATAGTTCTTACGTGAACGCGATTGCTAAATATATTAGAAACATTTATCAGAAGTGTCTAAAAGTGGTTGAAAAACGTAAAAAATATTTTTTTTTCAAAAAGTTCCAATTCAATGTAAAACCTATTTAGGATAGTTCTTACGTGAATGCGATTACTAAATATATTAGAAACATTCATCAAAAGTGTCTTAAAGTGGGTGAAAAAAGTAAAAAACATTTTTTTTTCAACAAGTTACAAATCAATGTAAAAACTATTTAGGATAGTTCTTACGTGAACGCGATTGCTAAATATATTAGAAACATTTATCAGAAGTGTCTAAAAGTGGGTAAAAAACGTAAAAAATATTTTTTTTTCAAAAAGTTCCAAATCAATGTAAAAACTATTTAGGATAGTTCTTACGTGAACGCGATTGCTAAATATATTAGAAACATTTATCAGAAGTGTCTAAAAGTGGGTGAAAAACGTAAAAAATATTTTTTTTTCAAAAAGTTCCAAATCGCTTTAAAAACCATTTAGGATAGTTCTTACGTGAATGTGATTACTAAATATATTAGAAACATTCATCAAAAGTGTCTTAAAGTGGGTGAAAAACGTAAAAAATATTTTTTTTTCAAAAAGTTCCAAATCAATATAAAAACGATTTAGGATAGTTCTTACGTGAACGCGATTGCTAAATATATTAGAAACATTCATCAGAAGAGTCTAAAAGTGGGTGAAAAACGTAAAAAATATTTTTTTTTCAAAAACTTCCAAATCAATGTAAAAACTATTTAGGATAGTTCTTACGTGAACGCGATTGCTAAATATATTAGAAACATTCATCAAAAGTGTCTAAATGTGGGTGAAAAACGTAAAAAAATATTTTTTTTTCAAAAAGTTCCAAATCGCCTTAAAAACTATTAGGAACAGCTCTTACGTAAACGCGATTACTAAATATATTAGAAACATTCATCAAAAGTTTCTAAAAGTGGGTGAAAAAAAAAAAATATTTTTTACGTTTTTCACCCACTTTTAGACACTTTTGATGAATGTTTCTAATATATTTAGTAATCGCATTAACGCATTAACTATCCTAAATAGTTTTTACATTGATTTGGAACTTTTCGAAAAAAAAATATTTTTTACGTTTTTCACCCACTTTTAGACACTTTTGATGAATGTTTCTAATATATTTAGTAATCGCATTAACGCATTAACTATCCTAAATAGTTTTTACATTGATTTGGAACTTTTTGAAAAAAAAATATTTTTTACTTTTTTCACCCACTTTAAGACACTTTTGATGACTGTTTCTAATATATTTAGTAATCGCATTTACGTAAGAACTATCCTAAATAGTTTTTACGTTGATTTGGAACTTTTTGAAAAAAAAATATTTTTTACGTTTTTCACCCACTTTTAGACACTTTTGATGAATGTTTCTAATATATTTAGTAATCGCATTAACGTAAGAACTATCCTAAATAGTTTTTACATTGATTTGGAACTTTTCGAAAAAAAAATATTTTTTACGTTTTTCACCCACTTTTAGACACTTCTGATAAATGTTTCTAATATATTTAGCAATCGCGTTCACGTAAGAAATGTCCTAAATAGTTTTTACATTGATTTGGAAATTTTTGAAAAAAAATATTTTTTACGTTTTTCACCCACTTTTAGACACTTCTGATAAATGTTTCTAATATATTTAGCAATCGCGTTCACGTAGGAACTATCCTAAATAGTTTTTAAAGCGATTTGGAACTTTTTGAAAAATAAATATTTTTTACGTTTTTCACCCACTTTTAGACACTTCTGATAAATGTTTCTAATATATTTAGCAATCGCGTTCACGTAAGAACTATCCTAAATAGTTTTTAAAGCGATTTGGAACTTTTTGAAAAAAAATATTTTTTACGTTTTTCACCCACTTTTAGACACTTTTGATGAATGTTTCTAATATATTTAGCAATCGCGTTCACGTAAGAACTATCCTAAATAGGTTTTACATTGATTTGGAACTTTTTGAAAAAAAAATATTTTTTACGTTTTTCACCCACTTTAAGACACTTTTGATGAATGTTTCGAATATATTTAGTAATCGCATTCATGAAAGAACTATCCTAAATAGTTTTTACATTGATTTGTAACTTTTTGAAAAAAAAATGTTTTTTACGTTTTTCACCCACTTTAAGACACTTTTGATGAATGTTTCTAATATATTTAGTAGTCGCATTCACGTAAGAACTATCCTAAATAATTTGTACAGCGATTTGGAACTTTTTGAAAAAAAAATATTTTTTACGTTTTTCACCCACTTTTAGACACTCCTGATAAATGTTTTTAATATATTTAGTAGTCGCATTCACGTCAGAACTATCCTAAATGGTTTTTACATTGATTTGGAACTTTTTGAAAAAAAAATATTTTTTACGTTTTTCACCCACTTTAAGACACTTTTGATGAATGTTTCGAATATATTTAGTAATCGCATTCACGAAAGAACTATCCTAAATAGTTTTTACATTGATTTGTAACTTTTTGAAAAAAAAATGTTTTTTACGTTTTTCACCCACTTTAAGACACTTTTGATGAATGTTTCTAATATATTTAGTAGTCGCATTCACGTCAGAACTATCCTAAATAGTTTTTACATTGATTTGGAACTTTTTGAAAAAAAAATATTTTTTACGTTTTTCACCCACTTTAAGACACTTTTGATGAATGTTTCGAATATACTTAGTAATCGCATTCACGTCAGAACTATCCTAAATAGTTTTTACATTGATTTGGAACTTTTTGAAAAAAAAATATTTTTTACGTTTTTCACCCACTTTAAGACACTTTTGATGAATGTTTTGAATATACTTAGTAATCGCATTCACGTAAGAACTATCCTAAATAGTTTTTACATTGATTTGGAACTTTTTGTAAAAAAAATATTTTTTACGTTTTTCACCCACTTTTAGACACTCCTGATAAATGTTTCTAATATATTTAGTAGTCGCATTCACGTCAGAACTATCCTAAATAGTTTTTCCATTGATTTGGAACTTTTTGAAAAAAAAAATATTTTTTACGTTTTTCACCCACTTTTAGACACTTCTGATAAATGTTTCTAATATATTTAGCAATCGCGTTCACGTAAGAACTATCCTAAATAGTTTTTAAAGCGATTTGGAACTTTTTGAAAAATAAATATTTTTTTACGTTTTTCACCCACTTTTAGACACTTCTGATAAATGTTTCTAATATATTTAGCAATCGCGTTCACGTAAGAACTATCCTAAATAGTTTTTAAAGCGATTTGGAACTTTTTGAAAAAAAATATTTTTTACGTTTTTCACCCACTTTTAGACACTTTTGATGAATGTTTCTAATATATTTAGCAATCGCGTTCACGTAAGAACTATCCTAAATAGGTTTTACATTGATTTGGAACTTTTTGAAAAAAAAATATTTTTTACGTTTTTCACCCACTTTAAGACACTTTTGATGAATGTTTCGAATATATTTAGTAATCGCATCCACGAAAGAACTATCCTAAATAGTTTTTACATTGATTTGGAACTTATTGTAAAAAAAATATTTTTTACGTTTTTCACCCACTTTTAGACACTCCTGATAAATGTTTCTAATATATTTAGTAGTCGCATTCACGTCAGAACTATCCTAAATAGTTTTTCCATTGATTTGGAACTTTTTGAAAAAAAAAATATTTTTTTACGTTTTTCACCCACATTTAGACACTTTTGATGAATGTTTCTAATATATTTAGTAATCGCATTCACGTAAGAACTATCCTAAATAGTTTTTACATTGATTTGGAACTTTTCGAAAAAAAAATATTTTTTACGTTTTTCACCCACTTTTAGACACTTCTGATAAATGTTTCTAATATATTTAGTAATCGCATTCACGTAAGAACTATCCTAAATAGTTTTTACATTGATTTGGAACTTTTTGAAAAAAAATATTTTTTTACGTTTTTCACCCACATTTAGACACTTTTGATGAATGTTTCTAATATATTTAGCAATCGCATTCACGTAAGAACTATCCTAAATAGGTTTTACATTGATTTGGAACTTTTTGAAAAAAAAATATTTTTTACTTCACCCACTTTTAGACACTTTTGATGAATGTTTCTAATATATTTAGTAATCGAGTTCACGTAAGAACTATCCTAAATAGTTTGTACAGCGATTTGGAACTTTTTGAAAAAAAAATATTTTTTGCGTTTTTCACCCACTTTTAGACACTCCTGATAAATGTTTCTAATATATTTAGTAGTCGCATTCACGTCAGAACTATCCTAAATGGTTTTTACATTGATTTGGAACTTTTTGAAAAAAAAATATTTTTTACTTTTTTCACCCACTTTAAGACACTTTTGATGAATGTTTCGAATATATTTAGTAATCGCATTCACGAAAGAACTATCCTAAATAGTTTTTACATTGATTTGTAACTTTTTGAAAAAAAAATGTTTTTTACGTTTTTCACCCACTTTAAGACACTTTTGATGAATATTTCTAATATATTTAGTAGTCGCATTCACGTCAGAACTATCCTAAATAGTTTTTACATTGATTTGGAACTTTTTGAAAAAAAAATATTTTTTACGTTTTTCACCCACTTTTAGACACTCCTGATAAATGTTTCTAATATATTTAGTAGTCGCATTCACGTCAGAACTATCCTAAATAGTTTTTCCATTGATTTGGAACTTTTTGAAAAAAAAAAATATTTTTTACGTTTTTCACCCACTTTTAGACACTTCTGATAAATGTTTCTAATATATTTAGCAATCGCGTTCACGTAAGAACTATCCTAAATAGGTTTTACATTGATTTGGAACTTTTTGAAAAAAAAATATTTTTTTACGTTTTTCACTACTACTTTACTACCTTTTAATTGAAATTACTCAAACAATTCTAAGTCAATGCAAGAAAAACAAAATACTTAACAGAGCCAACGCTTCCATAATAATTTTGAGCCATCAATCAGCTTTCTGTGTCATTTAGAAGCTGAGCTACAACCCAAGATCTAACATAAAAAAACTTTATATATATTCTCAAATCGAAAATTATCAGCAACCATTGTTGTTATCGTTGTTCTGCTTTGGGGTGGTTGGCTGGCGCAAATCGCACAATCACATACATTTCAACAAAAACAGCGTGCAGTTTTCTCCGATTAAGTGAAACGAAACAGAAGTATGCGAGGTGAATGAGGATGTATGAAACAATGCGAAACAAAGCGACAATGTTTTTCTGAGGAAATGCGCAGATGGCTGATGACGTGCGATGATGGGCGTATGATGGTGTTAATATCCACTATATTATTTCTGTAGTTACTGTAGTAGTATATTTACCTCTTGCGGTTCACACACTCAACCAATCTTAACAAATGAAGTATAAGAAAAGAGATTTTCGGGGTGCTTATTTTTGCATTTTTACGTTTTTTAAATATTAACAATTGAAAAAGTTGAATTTACTACATTAAATTTCAACTACGCAGTTGTGTACAACTATGATTCAGTGAAATACTTCTCTTAAATTCATTATACCCGTAGCCGTAGCCGTCCCGTGGCCGTGGCCGTATCTCGTACAAACGACGCCACGAAAGAGAGTTGACGGCCGAAGAGAGTTACAGTCATAGGAAATCTAAGAGATAATTTTCAAAATTTGAGGGGGAATCGGGTAGGAACGCTGTTATGTTATTTCAAAACATAGGTTTTGTTGTCAGTTGTCATTTTTGTAAAGGAAATTCAACGTAGCCTTGATATAATCCTAATACTATAAATGCGAAAGTAAGATTATTTTAACGACCTCAAAACTAATTTCCATGAATTTTGGTATAGGGATAGATGGGACCTCTGAGAATGACAGTCTACTTTTTGTCGCGAAAACAAAACGTGAAGGGGATCCAGTTTAAATGACGAACCAATTATTTCTGAAGTTAGGGACAATAAAATTCATCATTGGTATCTATATTTGGTAAGAAATAAATACATTTGCTGCAATGAATTTAGGATAGTTCAAACTATTTAGGATAGTTCTTACGTGAAAGCGATTGCTAAGTATATTAGAAACATTCATCAAAAATGTCTAAAAGTGGGTGGAAAACATAAAAAATATTTTTTTTTCAAAAAGTTCCAAATCAATGTAAAACCTATTTAGGATAGTTCTTACGTGAATGCGATTACTAAATATATTAGAAACATTCATCAAAAGTGTCTAAAAGTGGGTGAAAAACGTAAAAAATATTTTTTTTCAAAAAGTTTCAAATCAATGTAAAACCTATTTAGGATAGTTCTTACGAGAATGCGATTACTAAATATATTAGAAACATTCATCAAAAGTGTCTAAAAGTGGGTGAAAAACGTAAAAAAATATTTTTTTTTCAAAAAGTTCCAAATCAATGTAAAAACTATTTAGAATAGTTCTTACGTGAACGCGATTGCTAAATATATTAGAAACATTCATCAAAAGTGTCTAAAAGTGGGTGAAAAACGTAAAAAATATTTTTTTTTCAAAAAGTTCCAAATCAATGTAAAAACTATTTAGGATAGTTCTGACGTGAATGCGATTACTAAATATATTAGAAACATTTATCAGAAGTGTCTAAAAGTGGGTGAAAAACGTAAAAAATATTTTTTTTTTCAAAAACTTCCAAATCAATGTAAAAACTATTTAGGATAGTTCTTACGTGAACGCGATTGCTAAATATATTAGAAACATTCATCAAAAGTGTCTAAAAGTGGGTGAAAAACGTAAAAAATATTTTTTTTTCAAAAAGTTCCAAATCAATGTAAAAACTATTTAGGATAGTTCTTACGTGAACGCGATTGCTAAATATATTAGAAACATTTATCAGAAGTGTCTAAAAGTGGTTGAAAAACGTAAAAAATATTTTTTTTTCAAAAAGTTCCAATTCAATGTAAAACCTATTTAGGATAGTTCTTACGTGAATGCGATTACTAAATATATTAGAAACATTCATCAAAAGTGTCTTAAAGTGGGTGAAAAAAGTAAAAAACATTTTTTTTTCAACAAGTTACAAATCAATGTAAAAACTATTTAGGATAGTTCTTACGTGAACGCGATTGCTAAATATATTAGAAACATTTATCAGAAGTGTCTAAAAGTGGGTAAAAAACGTAAAAAATATTTTTTTTTCAAAAAGTTCCAAATCAATGTAAAAACTATTTAGGATAGTTCTTACGTGAACGCGATTGCTAAATATATTAGAAACATTTATCAGAAGTGTCTAAAAGTGGGTGAAAAACGTAAAAAATATTTTTTTTTCAAAAAGTTCCAAATCGCTTTAAAAACCATTTAGGATAGTTCTTACGTGAATGTGATTACTAAATATATTAGAAACATTCATCAAAAGTGTCTTAAAGTGGGTGAAAAACGTAAAAAATATTTTTTTTTCAAAAAGTTCCAAATCAATATAAAAACGATTTAGGATAGTTCTTACGTGAACGCGATTGCTAAATATATTAGAAACATTCATCAGAAGAGTCTAAAAGTGGGTGAAAAACGTAAAAAATATTTTTTTTTCAAAAACTTCCAAATCAATGTAAAAACTATTTAGGATAGTTCTTACGTGAACGCGATTGCTAAATATATTAGAAACATTCATCAAAAGTGTCTAAATGTGGGTGAAAAACGTAAAAAAATATTTTTTTTTCAAAAAGTTCCAAATCGCCTTAAAAACTATTAGGAACAGCTCTTACGTAAACGCGATCACTAAATATATTAGAAACATTCATCAAAAGTTTCTAAAAGTGGGTGAAAAACCTTTTTGAAAAAAAAAATATTTTTTACGTTTTTCACCCACTTTTAGACACTTTTGATGAATGTTTCTATTATATTTAGTAATCGCATTAACGCATTAACTATCCTAAATAGTTTTTACATTGATTTGGAACTTTTCGAAAAAAAAATATTTTTTACGTTTTTCACCCACTTTTAGACACTTTTGATGAATGTTTCTAATATATTTAGTAATCGCATTAACGCATTAACTATCCTAAATAGTTTTTACATTGATTTGGAACTTTTTGAAAAAAAAATATTTTTTACTTGTTTCACCCACTTTAAGACACTTTTGATGACTGTTTCTAATATATTTAGTAATCGCATTTACGTAAGAACTATCCTAAATAGTTTTTACGTTGATTTGGAACTTTTTGAAAAAAAAATATTTTTTACGTTTTTCACCCACTTTTAGACACTTTTGATGAATGTTTCTAATATATTTAGTAATCGCATTAACGTAAGAACTATCCTAAATAGTTTTTACATTGATTTGGAACTTTTCGAAAAAAAAATATTTTTTACGTTTTTCACCCACTTTTAGACACTTCTGATAAATGTTTCTAATATATTTAGCAATCGCGTTCACGTAAGAAATGTCCTAAATAGTTTTTACATTGATTTGGAAATTTTTGAAAAAAAATATTTTTTACGTTTTTCACCCACTTTTAGACACTTCTGATAAATGTTTCTAATATATTTAGCAATCGCGTTCACGTAGGAACTATCCTAAATAGTTTTTAAAGCGATTTGGAACTTTTTGAAAAATAAATATTTTTACGTTTTTCACCCACTTTTAGACACTTCTGATAAATGTTTCTAATATATTTAGCAATCGCGTTCACGTAAGAACTATCCTAAATAGTTTTTACATTGAATTGGAACTTTTTGAAAAAAAAATATTTTTTACGTTTTTCACCCACTTTTAGACACTTCTGATAAATGGTTCCTATATATTTAGCAATCGCGTTCACGTAAGAACTATCCTAAATGGTTTTTACATTGATTTGGAACTTTTTGAAAAAAAAATATTTTTTTCGTTTTTCACCCACTTTAAGACACTTTTGATGAATGTTTCTAATATATTTAGTAATCGCATTCACGTAAGAACTATCCTAAATAGTTTTTACATTGATTTGGAACTTTTTGAAAAAAAAATATTTTTTACGTTTTTCACCCACTTTTAGACACTTCTGATAAATGGTTCCTATATATTTAGCAATCGCGTTCACGTAAGAACTATCCTAAATAGTTTTTACATTGATTTGGAACTTTTTGAAAAAAAAATATTTTTTACGTTTTTCACCCACTTTTAGACACTTCTGATAAATGTTTCTAATATATTTAGCAATCGCGTTCACGTAAGAACTATCCTAAATAGTTTTTAAAGCGATTTGGAACTTTTTGAAAAAAAATATTTTTTACGTTTTTCACCCACTTTTAGACACTTCTGATAAATGTTTCTAATATATTTAACAATCGCGTTCACGTAAGAACTATCCTAAATAGTTTTTAAAGCGATTTGGAACTTTTTGAAAAAAAATATTTTTTACGTTTTTCACCCACTTTTAGACACTTTTGATGAATGTTTCTAATATATTTAGCAATCGCGTTCACGTTAGAACTATCCTAAATAGTTTTTACGTTGATTTGGAACTTTTTGAAAAAAAAATATTTTTTACGTTTTTCACCCACTTTTAGACACTTTTGATGAATGTTTCTAATATATTTAGTAATCGCATTAACGTAAGAACTATCCTAAATAGTTTTTACATTGATTTGGAACTTTTCGAAAAAAAAATATTTTTTACGTTTTTCACCCACTTTTAGACACTTCTGATAAATGTTTCTAATATATTTAGCAATCGCGTTCACGTAAGAAATGTCCTAAATAGTTTTTACATTGATTTGGAAATTTTTGAAAAAAAATATTTTTTACGTTTTTCACCCACTTTTAGACACTTCTGATAAATGTTTCTAATATATTTAGCAATCGCGTTCACGTAGGAACTATCCTAAATAGTTTTTAAAGCGATTTGGAACTTTTTGAAAAATAAATATTTTTACGTTTTTCACCCACTTTTAGACACTTTTGATGAATGTTTCTAATATATTTAGTAATCGCATTAACGCATTAACTATCCTAAATAGTTTTTACATTGATTTGGAACTTTTCGAAAAAAAAATATTTTTTACGTTTTTCACCCACTTTTAGACACTTTTGATGAATGTTTCTAATATATTTAGTAATCGCATTAACGCATTAACTATCCTAAATAGTTTTTACATTGATTTGGAACTTTTTGAAAAAAAAATATTTTTTACTTTTTTCACCCACTTTAAGACACTTTTGATGACTGTTTCTAATATATTTAGTAATCGCATTTACGTAAGAACTATCCTAAATAGTTTTTACGTTGATTTGGAACTTTTTGAAAAAAAAATATTTTTTACGTTTTTCACCCACTTTTAGACACTTTTGATGAATGTTTCTAATATATTTAGTAATCGCATTAACGTAAGAACTATCCTAAATAGTTTTTACATTGATTTGGAACTTTTCGAAAAAAAAATATTTTTTACGTTTTTCACCCACTTTTAGACACTTCTGATAAATGTTTCTAATATATTTAGCAATCGCGTTCACGTAAGAAATGTCCTAAATAGTTTTTACATTGATTTGGAAATTTTTGAAAAAAAATATTTTTTACGTTTTTCACCCACTTTTAGACACTTCTGATAAATGTTTCTAATATATTTAGCAATCGCGTTCACGTAGGAACTATCCTAAATAGTTTTTAAAGCGATTTGGAACTTTTTGAAAAATAAATATTTTTTACGTTTTTCACCCACTTTTAGACACTTCTGATAAATGTTTCTAATATATTTAGCAATCGCGTTCACGTAAGAACTATCCTAAATAGTTTTTAAAGCGATTTGGAACTTTTTGAAAAAAAATATTTTTTACGTTTTTCACCCACTTTTAGACACTTTTGATGAATGTTTCTAATATATTTAGCAATCGCGTTCACGTAAGAACTATCCTAAATAGGTTTTACATTGATTTGGAACTTTTTGAAAAAAAAATATTTTTTACGTTTTTCACCCACTTTAAGACACTTTTGATGAATGTTTCGAATATATTTAGTAATCGCATTCATGAAAGAACTATCCTAAATAGTTTTTACATTGATTTGTAACTTTTTGAAAAAAAAATGTTTTTTACGTTTTTCACCCACTTTAAGACACTTTTGATGAATGTTTCTAATATATTTAGTAGTCGCATTCACGTAAGAACTATCCTAAATAATTTGTACAGCGATTTGGAACTTTTTGAAAAAAAAATATTTTTTACGTTTTTCACCCACTTTTAGACACTCCTGATAAATGTTTTTAATATATTTAGTAGTCGCATTCACGTCAGAACTATCCTAAATGGTTTTTACATTGATTTGGAACTTTTTGAAAAAAAAATATTTTTTACGTTTTTCACCCACTTTAAGACACTTTTGATGAATGTTTCGAATATATTTAGTAATCGCATTCACGAAAGAACTATCCTAAATAGTTTTTACATTGATTTGTAACTTTTTGAAAAAAAAATGTTTTTTACGTTTTTCACCCACTTTAAGACACTTTTGATGAATGTTTCTAATATATTTAGTAGTCGCATTCACGTCAGAACTATCCTAAATAGTTTTTACATTGATTTGGAACTTTTTGAAAAAAAAATATTTTTTACGTTTTTCACCCACTTTAAGACACTTTTGATGAATGTTTCGAATATACTTAGTAATCGCATTCACGTCAGAACTATCCTAAATAGTTTTTACATTGATTTGGAACTTTTTGAAAAAAAAATATTTTTTACGTTTTTCACCCACTTTAAGACACTTTTGATGAATGTTTTGAATATACTTAGTAATCGCATTCACGTAAGAACTATCCTAAATAGTTTTTACATTGATTTGGAACTTTTTGTAAAAAAAATATTTTTTACGTTTTTCACCCACTTTTAGACACTCCTGATAAATGTTTCTAATATATTTAGTAGTCGCATTCACGTCAGAACTATCCTAAATAGTTTTTCCATTGATTTGGAACTTTTTGAAAAAAAAAATATTTTTTACGTTTTTCACCCACTTTTAGACACTTCTGATAAATGTTTCTAATATATTTAGCAATCGCGTTCACGTAAGAACTATCCTAAATAGTTTTTAAAGCGATTTGGAACTTTTTGAAAAATAAATATTTTTTACGTTTTTCACCCACTTTTAGACACTTCTGATAAATGTTTCTAATATATTTAGCAATCGCGTTCACGTAAGAACTATCCTAAATAGTTTTTAAAGCGATTTGGAACTTTTTGAAAAAAAATATTTTTTACGTTTTTCACCCACTTTTAGACACTTTTGATGAATGTTTCTAATATATTTAGCAATCGCGTTCACGTAAGAACTATCCTAAATAGGTTTTACATTGATTTGGAACTTTTTGAAAAAAAAATATTTTTTACGTTTTTCACCCACTTTAAGACACTTTTGATGAATGTTTCGAATATATTTAGTAATCGCATTCACGAAAGAACTATCCTAAATAGTTTTTACATTGATTTGTAACTTTTTGAAAAAAAAAATGTTTTTTACGTTTTTCACCCACTTTTAGACACTCCTGATAAATGTTTCTAATATATTTAGTAGTCGCATTCACGTCAGAACTATCCTAAATAGTTTTTACATTGATTTGGAACTTTTTGAAAAAAAAATATTTTTTACGTTTTTCACCCACTTTAAGACACTTTTGATGAATGTTTCGAATATACTTAGTAATCGCATTCACGTAAGAACTATCCTAAATAGTTTTTACATTGATTTGGAACTTATTGTAAAAAAAATATTTTTTACGTTTTTCACCCACTTTTAGACACTCCTGATAAATGTTTCTAATATATTTAGTAGTCGCATTCACGTCAGAACTATCCTAAATAGTTTTTCCATTGATTTGGAACTTTTTGAAAAAAAAAATATTTTTTTACGTTTTTCACCCACATTTAGACACTTTTGATGAATGTTTCTAATATATTTAGTAATCGCATTCACGTAAGAACTATCCTAAATAGTTTTTACATTGATTTGGAACTTTTCGAAAAAAAAATATTTTTTACGTTTTTCACCCACTTTTAGACACTTCTGATAAATGTTTCTAATATATTTAGTAATCGCATTCACGTAAGAACTATCCTAAATAGTTTTTACATTGATTTGGAACTTTTTGAAAAAAAATATTTTTTTACGTTTTTCACCCACATTTAGACACTTTTGATGAATGTTTCTAATATATTTAGCAATCGCATTCACGTAAGAACTATCCTAAATAGGTTTTACATTGATTTGGAACTTTTTGAAAAAAAAATATTTTTTACTTCACCCACTTTTAGACACTTTTGATGAATGTTTCTAATATATTTAGTAATCGAGTTCACGTAAGAACTATCCTAAATAGTTTGTACAGCGATTTGGAACTTTTTGAAAAAAAAATATTTTTTCCTTTTTTCACCCACTTTTAGACACTCCTGATAAATGTTTCTAATATATTTAGTAGTCGCATTCACGTCAGAACTATCCTAAATGGTTTTTACATTGATTTGGAACTTTTTGAAAAAAAAATATTTTTTACTTTTTTCACCCACTTTAAGACACTTTTGATGAATGTTTCGAATATATTTAGTAATCGCATTCACGAAAGAACTATCCTAAATAGTTTTTACATTGATTTGTAACTTTTTGAAAAAAAAATGTTTTTTACGTTTTTCACCCACTTTAAGACACTTTTGATGAATATTTCTAATATATTTAGTAGTCGCATTCACGTCAGAACTATCCTAAATAGTTTTTACATTGATTTGGAACTTTTTGAAAAAAAAATATTTTTTACGTTTTTCACCCACTTTTAGACACTCCTGATAAATGTTTCTAATATATTTAGTAGTCGCATTCACGTCAGAACTATCCTAAATAGTTTTTCCATTGATTTGGAACTTTTTGAAAAAAAAAAATATTTTTTACGTTTTTCACCCACTTTTAGACACTTCTGATAAATGTTTCTAATATATTTAGCAATCGCGTTCACGTAAGAACTATCCTAAATAGGTTTTACATTGATTTGGAACTTTTTGAAAAAAAAATATTTTTTTACGTTTTTCACTACTACTTTACTACCTTTTAATTGAAATTACTCAAACAATTCTAAGTCAATGCAAGAAAAACAAAATACTTAACAGAGCCAACGCTTCCATAATAATTTTGAGCCATCAATCAGCTTTCTGTGTCATTTAGAAGCTGAGCTACAACCCAAGATCTAACATAAAAAAACTTTATATATATTCTCAAATCGAAAATTATCAGCAACCATTGTTGTTATCGTTGTTCTGCTTTGGGGTGGTTGGCTGGCGCAAATCGCACAATCACATACATTTCAACAAAAACAGCGTGCAGTTTTCTCCGATTAAGTGAAACGAAACAGAAGTATGCGAGGTGAATGAGGATGTATGAAACAATGCGAAACAAAGCGACAATGTTTTTCTGAGGAAATGCGCAGATGGCTGATGACGTGCGATGATGGGCGTATGATGGTGTTAATATCCACTATATTATTTCTGTAGTTACTGTAGTAGTATATTTACCTCTTGCGGTTCACACACTCAACCAATCTTAACAAATGAAGTATAAGAAAAGAGATTTTCGGGGTGCTTATTTTTGCATTTTTACGTTTTTTAAATATTAACAATTGAAAAAGTTGAATTTACTACATTAAATTTCAACTACGCAGTTGTGTACAACTATGATTCAGTGAAATACTTCTCTTAAATTCATTATACCCGTAGCCGTAGCCGTCCCGTGGCCGTGGCCGTATCTCGTACAAACGACGCCACGAAAGAGAGTTGACGGCCGAAGAGAGTTACAGTCATAGGAAATCTAAGAGATAATTTTCAAAATTTGAGGGGGAATCGGGTAGGAACGCTGTTATGTTATTTCAAAACATAGGTTTTGTTGTCAGTTGTCATTTTTGTAAAGGAAATTCAACGTAGCCTTGATATAATCCTAATACTATAAATGCGAAAGTAAGATTATTTTAACGACCTCAAAACTAATTTCCATGAATTTTGGTATAGGGATAGATGGGACCTCTGAGAATGACAGTCTACTTTTTGTCGCGAAAACAAAACGTGAAGGGGATCCAGTTTAAATGACGAACCAATTATTTCTGAAGTTAGGGACAATAAAATTCATCATTGGTATCTATATTTGGTAAGAAATAAATACATTTGCTGCAATGAATTTAGGATAGTTCAAACTATTTAGGATAGTTCTTACGTGAAAGCGATTGCTAAGTATATTAGAAACATTCATCAAAAATGTCTAAAAGTGGGTGGAAAACATAAAAAATATTTTTTTTTCAAAAAGTTCCAAATCAATGTAAAACCTATTTAGGATAGTTCTTACGTGAATGCGATTACTAAATATATTAGAAACATTCATCAAAAGTGTCTAAAAGTGGGTGAAAAACGTAAAAAATATTTTTTTTCAAAAAGTTTCAAATCAATGTAAAACCTATTTAGGATAGTTCTTACGAGAATGCGATTACTAAATATATTAGAAACATTCATCAAAAGTGTCTAAAAGTGGGTGAAAAACGTAAAAAAATATTTTTTTTTCAAAAAGTTCCAAATCAATGTAAAAACTATTTAGAATAGTTCTTACGTGAACGCGATTGCTAAATATATTAGAAACATTCATCAAAAGTGTCTAAAAGTGGGTGAAAAACGTAAAAAATATTTTTTTTTCAAAAAGTTCCAAATCAATGTAAAAACTATTTAGGATAGTTCTGACGTGAATGCGATTACTAAATATATTAGAAACATTTATCAGAAGTGTCTAAAAGTGGGTGAAAAACGTAAAAAATATTTTTTTTTCAAAAACTTCCAAATCAATGTAAAAACTATTTAGGATAGTTCTTACGTGAACGCGATTGCTAAATATATTAGAAACATTCATCAAAAGTGTCTAAAAGTGGGTGAAAAACGTAAAAAATATTTTTTTTTCAAAAAGTTCCAAATCAATGTAAAAACTATTTAGGATAGTTCTTACGTGAACGCGATTGCTAAATATATTAGAAACATTTATCAGAAGTGTCTAAAAGTGGTTGAAAAACGTAAAAAATATTTTTTTTTCAAAAAGTTCCAATTCAATGTAAAACCTATTTAGGATAGTTCTTACGTGAATGCGATTACTAAATATATTAGAAACATTCATCAAAAGTGTCTTAAAGTGGGTGAAAAAAGTAAAAAACATTTTTTTTTCAACAAGTTACAAATCAATGTAAAAACTATTTAGGATAGTTCTTACGTGAACGCGATTGCTAAATATATTAGAAACATTTATCAGAAGTGTCTAAAAGTGGGTAAAAAACGTAAAAAATATTTTTTTTTCAAAAAGTTCCAAATCAATGTAAAAACTATTTAGGATAGTTCTTACGTGAACGCGATTGCTAAATATATTAGAAACATTTATCAGAAGTGTCTAAAAGTGGGTGAAAAACGTAAAAAATATTTTTTTTTCAAAAAGTTCCAAATCGCTTTAAAAACCATTTAGGATAGTTCTTACGTGAATGTGATTACTAAATATATTAGAAACATTCATCAAAAGTGTCTTAAAGTGGGTGAAAAACGTAAAAAATATTTTTTTTTCAAAAAGTTCCAAATCAATATAAAAACGATTTAGGATAGTTCTTACGTGAACGCGATTGCTAAATATATTAGAAACATTCATCAGAAGAGTCTAAAAGTGGGTGAAAAACGTAAAAAATATTTTTTTTTCAAAAACTTCCAAATCAATGTAAAAACTATTTAGGATAGTTCTTACGTGAACGCGATTGCTAAATATATTAGAAACATTCATCAAAAGTGTCTAAATGTGGGTGAAAAACGTAAAAAAATATTTTTTTTTCAAAAAGTTCCAAATCGCCTTAAAAACTATTAGGAACAGCTCTTACGTAAACGCGATCACTAAATATATTAGAAACATTCATCAAAAGTTTCTAAAAGTGGGTGAAAAACCTTTTTGAAAAAAAAAATATTTTTTACGTTTTTCACCCACTTTTAGACACTTTTGATGAATGTTTCTATTATATTTAGTAATCGCATTAACGCATTAACTATCCTAAATAGTTTTTACATTGATTTGGAACTTTTCGAAAAAAAAATATTTTTTACGTTTTTCACCCACTTTTAGACACTTTTGATGAATGTTTCTAATATATTTAGTAATCGCATTAACGCATTAACTATCCTAAATAGTTTTTACATTGATTTGGAACTTTTTGAAAAAAAAATATTTTTTACTTTTTTCACCCACTTTAAGACACTTTTGATGACTGTTTCTAATATATTTAGTAATCGCATTTACGTAAGAACTATCCTAAATAGTTTTTACGTTGATTTGGAACTTTTTGAAAAAAAAATATTTTTTACGTTTTTCACCCACTTTTAGACACTTTTGATGAATGTTTCTAATATATTTAGTAATCGCATTAACGTAAGAACTATCCTAAATAGTTTTTACATTGATTTGGAACTTTTCGAAAAAAAAATATTTTTTACGTTTTTCACCCACTTTTAGACACTTCTGATAAATGTTTCTAATATATTTAGCAATCGCGTTCACGTAAGAAATGTCCTAAATAGTTTTTACATTGATTTGGAAATTTTTGAAAAAAAATATTTTTTACGTTTTTCACCCACTTTTAGACACTTCTGATAAATGTTTCTAATATATTTAGCAATCGCGTTCACGTAGGAACTATCCTAAATAGTTTTTAAAGCGATTTGGAACTTTTTGAAAAATAAATATTTTTACGTTTTTCACCCACTTTTAGACACTTCTGATAAATGTTTCTAATATATTTAGCAATCGCGTTCACGTAAGAACTATCCTAAATAGTTTTTACATTGATTTGTAACTTTTTGAAAAAAAAATGTTTTTTACGTTTTTCACCCACTTTAAGACACTTTTGATGAATGTTTCTAATATATTTAGTAGTCGCATTCACGTAAGAACTATCCTAAATAATTTGTACAGCGATTTGGAACTTTTTGAAAAAAAAATATTTTTTACGTTTTTCACCCACTTTTAGACACTCCTGATAAATGTTTTTAATATATTTAGTAGTCGCATTCACGTCAGAACTATCCTAAATGGTTTTTACATTGATTTGGAACTTTTTGAAAAAAAAATATTTTTTACGTTTTTCACCCACTTTAAGACACTTTTGATGAATGTTTCGAATATATTTAGTAATCGCATTCACGAAAGAACTATCCTAAATAGTTTTTACATTGATTTGTAACTTTTTGAAAAAAAAATGTTTTTTACGTTTTTCACCCACTTTAAGACACTTTTGATGAATGTTTCTAATATATTTAGTAGTCGCATTCACGTAAGAACTATCCTAAATAATTTGTACAGCGATTTGGAACTTTTTGAAAAAAAAATATTTTTTACGTTTTTCACCCACTTTTAGACACTCCTGATAAATGTTTTTAATATATTTAGTAGTCGCATTCACGTCAGAACTATCCTAAATGGTTTTTACATTGATTTGGAACTTTTTGAAAAAAAAATATTTTTTACGTTTTTCACCCACTTTAAGACACTTTTGATGAATGTTTCGAATATATTTAGTAATCGCATTCACGAAAGAACTATCCTAAATAGTTTTTACATTGATTTGTAACTTTTTGAAAAAAAAATGTTTTTTACGTTTTTCACCCACTTTAAGACACTTTTGATGAATGTTTCTAATATATTTAGTAGTCGCATTCACGTCAGAACTATCCTAAATAGTTTTTACATTGATTTGGAACTTTTTGAAAAAAAAATATTTTTTACGTTTTTCACCCACTTTAAGACACTTTTGATGAATGTTTCGAATATACTTAGTAATCGCATTCACGTCAGAACTATCCTAAATAGTTTTTACATTGATTTGGAACTTTTTGAAAAAAAAATATTTTTTACGTTTTTCACCCACTTTAAGACACTTTTGATGAATGTTTCGAATATACTTAGTAATCGCATTCACGTAAGAACTATCCTAAATAGTTTTTACATTGATTTGGAACTTTTTGTAAAAAAAATATTTTTTACGTTTTTCACCCACTTTTAGACACTCCTGATAAATGTTTCTAATATATTTAGTAGTCGCATTCACGTCAGAACTATCCTAAATAGTTTTTCCATTGATTTGGAACTTTTTGAAAAAAAAAATATTTTTTACGTTTTTCACCCACTTTTAGACACTTCTGATAAATGTTTCTAATATATTTAGCAATCGCGTTCACGTAAGAACTATCCTAAATAGTTTTTAAAGCGATTTGGAACTTTTTGAAAAATAAATATTTTTTACGTTTTTCACCCACTTTTAGACACTTCTGATAAATGTTTCTAATATATTTAGCAATCGCGTTCACGTAAGAACTATCCTAAATAGTTTTTAAAGCGATTTGGAACTTTTTGAAAAAAAATATTTTTTACGTTTTTCACCCACTTTTAGACACTTTTGATGAATGTTTCTAATATATTTAGCAATCGCGTTCACGTAAGAACTATCCTAAATAGGTTTTACATTGATTTGGAACTTTTTGAAAAAAAAATATTTTTTACGTTTTTCACCCACTTTAAGACACTTTTGATGAATGTTTCGAATATATTTAGTAATCGCATTCACGAAAGAACTATCCTAAATAGGTTTTACATTGATTTGGAACTTTTTGAAAAAAAAATATTTTTTACGTTTTTCACCCACTTTAAGACACTTTTGATGAATGTTTCGAATATACTTAGTAATCGCATTCACGTAAGAACTATCCTAAATAGTTTTTACATTGATTTGGAACTTATTGTAAAAAAAATATTTTTTACGTTTTTCACCCACTTTTAGACACTCCTGATAAATGTTTCTAATATATTTAGTAGTCGCATTCACGTCAGAACTATCCTAAATAGTTTTTACATTGATTTGGAACTTTTTGAAAAAAAAATATTTTTTTACGTTTTTCACCCACATTTAGACACTTTTGATGAATGTTTCTAATATATTTAGTAATCGCATTCACGTAAGAACTATCCTAAATAGTTTTTACATTGATTTGGAACTTTTCGAAAAAAAAATATTTTTTACGTTTTTCACCCACTTTTAGACACTTCTGATAAATGTTTCTAATATATTTAGTAATCGCATTCACGTAAGAACTATCCTAAATAGTTTTTACATTGATTTGGAACTTTTTGAAAAAAAAATATTTTTTTACGTTTTTCACCCACATTTAGACACTTTTGATGAATGTTTCTAATATATTTAGCAATCGCGTTCACGTAAGAACTATCCTAAATAGGTTTTACATTGATTTGGAACTTTTTGAAAAAAAAATATTTTTTACTTCACCCACTTTTAGACACTTTTGATGAATGTTTCTAATATATTTAGTAATCGAGTTCACGTAAGAACTATCCTAAATAGTTTGTACAGCGATTTGGAACTTTTTGAAAAAAAAATATTTTTTACGTTTTTCACCCACTTTTAGACACTCCTGATAAATGTTTCTAATATATTTAGTAGTCGCATTCACGTCAGAACTATCCTAAATGGTTTTTACATTGATTTGGAACTTTTTGAAAAAAAAATATTTTTTACTTTTTTCACCCACTTTAAGACACTTTTGATGAATGTTTCGAATATATTTAGTAATCGCATTCACGAAAGAACTATCCTAAATAGTTTTTACATTGATTTGTAACTTTTTGAAAAAAAAATGTTTTTTACGTTTTTCACCCACTTTAAGACACTTTTGATGAATGTTTCTAATATATTTAGTAGTCGCATTCACGTCAGAACTATCCTAAATAGTTTTTACATTGATTTGTAACTTTTTGAAAAAAAAATATTTATTACGTTTTTCACCCACTTTTAGAGACACTCCTGATAAATGTTTCTAATATATTTAGTAGTCGCATTCACGTCAGAACTATCCTAAATAGTTTTTCCATTGATTTGGAACTTTTTGAAAAAAAAAAATATTTTTTACGTTTTTCACCCACTTTTAGACACTTCTGATAAATGTTTCTAATATATTTAGCAATCGCGTTCACGTAAGAACTATCCTAAATAGGTTTTACATTGATTTGGAACTTTTTGAAAAAAAAATATTTTTTTACGTTTTTCACTACTACTTTACTACCTTTTAATTGAAATTACTCAAACAATTCTAAGTCAATGCAAGAAAAACAAAATACTTAACAGAGCCAACGCTTCCATAATAATTTTGAGCCATCAATCAGCTTTCTGTGTCATTTAGAAGCTGAGCTACAACCCAAGATCTAACATAAAAAAACTTTATATATATTCTCAAATCGAAAATTATCAGCAACCATTGTTGTTATCGTTGTTCTGCTTTGGGGTGGTTGGCTGGCGCACATCGCACAATCACATACATTTCAACAAAAACAGCGTGCAGTTTTCTCCGATTAAGTGAAACGAAACAGAAGTATGCGAGGTGAATGAGGATGTATGAAACAATGCGAAACAAAGCGACAATGTTTTTCTGAGGAAATGCGCAGATGGCTGGTGACGTGCGATGATGGGCGTATGATGGTGTTAATATCCACTATATTATTTCTGTAGTTACTGTAGTAGTATATTTACCTCTTGCGGTTCACACACTCAACCAATCTTAACAAATGAAGTATAAGAAAAGAGATTTTCGGGGTGCTTATTTTTGCATTTTTACGTTTTTTAAATATTAACAATTGAAAAAGTTGAATTTACTACATTAAATTTCAACTACGCAGTTGTGTACAACTATGATTCAGTGAAATACTTCTCTTAAATTCATTATACCCGTAGCCGTAGCCGTCCCGTGGCCGTGGCCGTATCTCGTACAAACGACGCCACGAAAGAGAGTTGACGGCCGAAGAGAGTTACAGTCATAGGAAATCTAAGAGATAATTTTCAAAATTTGAGGGGGAATCGGGTAGGAACGCTGTTATGTTATTTCAAAACATAGGTTTTGTTGTCAGTTGTCATTTTTGTAAAGGAAATTCAACGTAGCCTTGATATAATCCTAATACTATAAATGCGAAAGTAAGATTATTTTAACGACCTCAAAACTAATTTCCATGAATTTTGGTATAGGGATAGATGGGACCTCTGAGAATGACAGTCTACTTTTTGTCGCGAAAACAAAACGTGAAGGGGATCCAGTTTAAATGACGAACCAATTATTTCTGAAGTTAGGGACAATAAAATTCATCATTGGTATCTATATTTGGTAAGAAATAAATACATTTGCTGCAATGAATTTAGGATAGTTCAAACTATTTAGGATAGTTCTTACGTGAAAGCGATTGCTAAGTATATTAGAAACATTCATCAAAAATGTCTAAAAGTGGGTGGAAAACAAAAAAAATATTTTTTTTTCAAAAAGTTCCAAATCAATGTAAAACCTATTTAGGATAGTTCTTACGTGAATGCGATTACTAAATATATTAGAAACATTCATCAAAAGTGTCTAAAAGTGGGTGAAAAACGTAAAAAATATTTTTTTTTCAAAAAGTTTCAAATCAATGTAAAACCTATTTAGGATAGTTCTTACGAGAATGCGATTACTAAATATATTAGAAACATTCATCAAAAGTGTCTAAAAGTGGGTGAAAAACGTAAAAAAATATTTTTTTTTCAAAAAGTTCCAAATCAATGTAAAAACTATTTAGAATAGTTCTTACGTGAACGCGATTGCTAAATATATTAGAAACATTCATCAAAAGTGTCTAAAAGTGGGTGAAAAACGTAAAAAATATTTTTTTTTCAAAAAGTTCCAAATCAATGTAAAAACTATTTAGGATAGTTCTGACGTGAATGCGATTACTAAATATATTCGAAACATTCATCAAAAGTGTCTTAAAGTGGGTGAAAAACGTAAAAAATATTTTTTTTTCAAAAAGTTCCAAATCAATGTAAAACCTATTTAGGATAGTTCTTACGTGAACGCGATTGCTAAATATATTAGAAACATTCATCAAAAGTGTCTTAAAGTGGGTAAAAAACGTAAAAAATATTTTTTTTTCAAAAAGTTCCAAATCAATGTAAAAACTATTTAGGATAGTTCTTACGTGAACGCGATTGCTAAATATATTAGAAACATTTATCAGAAGTGTCTAAAAGTGGGTGAAAAACGTAAAAAATATTTTTTTTTCAAAAAGTTCCAAATCGCTTTAAAAACTATTTAGGATAGTTCTTACGTGAACGCGATTGCTAAATATATTAGAAACATTTATCAGAAGTGTCTAAAAGTGGGTGAAAAACGTAAAAAATATTTTTTTTTCAAAAAGTTCCAAATCAATGTAAAAACTATTTAGGATAGTTCTTACGTGAACGCGATTGCTAAATATATTAGAAACATTCATCAAAAGTGTCTTAAAGTGGGTAAAAAACGTAAAAAATACTTTTTTTTCAAAAAGTTCCAAATCAATGTAAAAACTATTTAGGATAGTTCTTACGTGAACGCGATTGCTAAATATATTAGAAACATTCATCAAAAGTGTCTTAAAGTGGGTAAAAAACGTAAAAAATACTTTTTTTTCAAAAAGTTCCAAATCAATGTAAAAACTATTTAGGATAGTTCTTACGTGAACGCGATTGCTAAATATATTAGAAACATTCATCAAAAGTGTCTAAAAGTGGGTGAAAAACGTAAAAAATATTTTTTTTTCAAAAAGTTCCAAATCAATGTAAAAACTATTTAGGATAGTTCTTACGTGAACGCGATTGCTAAATATATTAGAAACATTTATCAGAAGTGTCTAAAAGTGGGTGAAAAACGTAAAAAATATTTTTTTTTCAAAAAGTTCCAAATCAATGTAAAAACTATTTAGGATAGTTCTTACGTGAACGCGATTGCTAAATATATTAGAAACATTTATCAGAAGTGTCTAAAAGTGGGTGAAAAACGTAAAAAATATTTATTTTTCAAAAAGTTCCAAATCAATATAAAAACTATCTAGGATAGTTCTTACGTGAACGCGATTGCTAAATATATTAGAAACATTCATCAAAAGGTCTAAAAGTGGGTGAAAAACGTAAAAAATATTTTTTTTTTCAAAAAGTTCCAAATCAATGTAAAAACTATTTAGGATAGTTCTTACGTGAACGCGATTGCTAAATATATTAGAAACATTTATCAGAAGTGTCTAAAAGTGGGTGAAAAACGTAAAAAATATTTTTTTTTCAAAAAGTTCCAAATCGCTTTAAAAACTATTTAGGATAGTTCTTACGTGAACGCGATTGCTAAATATATTAGAAACATTTATCAGAAGTGTCTAAAAGTGGGTGAAAAACGTAAAAAATATTTTTTTTTCAAAAAGTTCCAAATCAATGTAAAAACTATTTAGGATAGTTCTTACGTGAACGCGATTGCTAAATATATTAGAAACATTCATCAAAAGTGTCTTAAAGTGGGTAAAAAACGTAAAAAATATTTTTTTTTCAAAAAGTTCCAAATCAATGTAAAAACTATTTAGGATAGTTCTTACGTGAACGCGATTGCTATATATATATATTTCGAGAGATAATCGAATCAGACCACCATTGTCGGGTCTCTTTTCGTCTCTCTACCACTGTAAATCTTACTCAGAGAGACTCTCTGGATTTCTCCACAGTTCTTCTCTGGGCTCAATTCCTAGTGTTAACGCTAGCATCTGTTTATGGGAGATCCGTTTCATCGACTGGGTCTCGACCCATTGATGTCCCAAGATCCTCATTCTTCTGCCAGCCAATGCCGGGCATTGACACAGTATATGTGCCGCTGTCTCAGATTCCTCCAGGCATATTCTACAAGTATCATCCTCTATAAGGCCCATTTTCCTTAAGTGATACCTGAAATTACCATGTCCTGTAGACAAAGCCACCACCCATTTCAATGTTCCTCGACTCATGCTTAGAACTCTTCTTTGAGTGGAGCAGGTCGGCCACTTTATTGCCATTTTAGCTTGTCTACATTGTTCCACGGTTGACCACCTTCTCAGGTGTTCTGCCGTGATCCATTTGTGGACAAGCTGTTCAACCATTCCTCTGCCAATTGAAGAGAATGGTTCTGGTCCCAGCAACTTTTCAGTTGACCCCTGTTTTGCAAGGGAGTCCGCCTTTTCATTGCCTTCGATCCCTATGTGTCCTCGTACCCAAGTCAGTGTTACTTCATTTTTAGATGAACACTTATTGAGTTTAAGTACGCATTCCAGTGCCAGTGATGTTGTGATGTTTGTTTGTTCCATGCATCTGATCACCGCCTGATTGTCCAGTGCTATGAGGATATTTCTTCCTTCCACCTGACACTCAAGCAAGTAGTCCAACGCATAAAGCAAGGCAATCATCTCAGCCTGGTATACTGAAGTGTATTTCCCGAGGCTAATGTGACGGGCAAGTTCCAGCTCTTCTGAATAGATACCGGCCCCCGCCCCGCCATCCATCATGGATCCATCCGTGAAAATCACTATTTCATCATTTCTTTTTTCTGGAAGTAATCCGTTCTCAATACGAGTTTTGTGATTTCTTTCCATAATACGCACCCTTGTTATTCGATCCATAGGCATGTTTAGCTCCCTAATCTCGTCTTTAACAAGTTCCAGGATCTTCCTATGTCCATAGATCGTACCACGATGGTGCCATTTCGCATCTCGATGCAATCGAAGTGCCGTTTGGGCCGCTGTTTTCTTAATAAATAAGTCTAGCGGTAATATCCCCATGATGACTTCCAATGCGCATGTTGGTGTTGTACGTATTGCACCTGTAATTCCCATACATGCTAAACGCTGAACCCTATCCAGGTGCTTCCTCACAGTTTTCTGAGAGGCTTTCGCCCACCATACAACCGAGGCGTACGTGATAATGGGTCTAGTTATCATCGTATACATCCAGTATGCTGACCTAGGCGAGAGTCCCCACCTCTGTCCACATACACGTTTGCACTGATGTAGTACCCTCTTTGCCTTCCGGACCTTCTCCTCAACATGGTAATTCCAAGTAAGTCCAGTATCTAGGTAGACTCCCAGATACTTAACCTTCTTAGTCATTGTTAGTTCCGATCCGAAAAGTGTTAAGGGCAGAAATTCCAGATTTTTCCTCTTCCTAGTGAAGACTATTAGATCTGTTTTCGCCGCATTAATGGAGAGCCCTTGTTCCAGACACCACCGCTCAACCACTCTGAGTGCATTCCTCATGATATCTGCTGTGACGTCCATGAATTTGCCTCTGGCCATTATTGCTATGTCGTCGGCATATCCCACTGTGTGAATGCCCGTCGCCTCGAGTCTGTCGAGAAGAGAGTCCACAGTGATATTCCACAGTGTAGGTGAGAGAACACCTCCTTGTGGGCAACCTCTGCTAACCCTTCCTCTGAGTTTTGAGGTTCCCGTCTGAATATTAATCGCCCTCGTATTCAACATATTGTCCACCCATCTTACCACCAGTGGGTTAACCCTACGTTTTTCCAAGGCTTGTTTCAGACTTTCAAAGCATATCTTATCGAAGGCACCTTCAATGTCCATTATAGTGGTCATCGCAATGCCCCCGGTATTTAGCTCTTCCTCCGCAACGCGTACTACTTGGTGTAGCGCTGTTTCTGTAGACATACCTACCCTGTATGCATGCTGTCTACTATTTAAAGGATACATCTTAAGCGCAGTACTCTCCATATAGTCCACCATCACCCTTTCCATTATTTTTAACAGGAAGGATGTTAGGCTGACTGGTCTGAATGACTTTGCCTCGGTGTAGTCCTTTTTTCCCGGTTTTGGAAGGAAGACCACATTTGCTTCCCTCCATGTTATCGGGATATAGCCTATTGCTAGGCATGCAACGTATATATTCCTGAGCCTTGGTGCAATTAGGTCTATACCCCATTGCATTAGACCTGGAAATATACCATCCGGCCCCGCAGTTTTGAAGGGTGAGAATGTTGCTATCGCACCCTTGACCGCTTTTGGTGTCACGATCCGTTCTGCTTCCGTCCTATCCATCCTGTTCGCTCCTTGTTTCCTTGGAGCCCAGGGCTGAGCTGACTTATAGCTTCCTGGAAAGTGTACCTCCATTAGGACCTCATTTGTGTGATCCAGTGTTTCCACCATCTCCCCCGCTCTATTACGAATGAGTCCGATCTTAGAAACTGGATCTCTCGAGACAATCTTTTGTAGTCTACTGACTTCAGATGTACTCCTCATACTCGAGCAAAAGTCCCTCCATGACTCCCTTTTACGTCGTCGCAGAGTAACGTTTAGCTCTTTCTTTTTCGCCTTATATTCATCCCATGCTTCGGGTTCTCCCCTCCTCATGGCGTGATTGAAGGCCTTCCTCGCAGCCTTTTTTAGCTTTTCAAGTTCCCGGCACCACCAAGGCGCAGGATCTTGTTTTTCCACTAAAGTAGGTGTACAAGCCACTCGGTACGCAACTTCAACAGCTGATTGCAGATGCTTCAACTGTGATTCTACATGCCAAGTGTTTTTCGGTATTCCGAATGTCATTACATTCAGTTTTTCCTCCAACACTTCAAGGTATTTTATCCTATCTGTGTTCTTCGGAATTCTGATGTATTTCCGATCTTTTTTCCTTTTAGATCCATAGCGAACATCAAATGAAATGGCTCTGTGATCCGACAATGTAGCCTGATCCATTACCCTCCAATTTGATATTCTTTCAATTATCTGGCTACTGCACAGGGTAACATCGATCACTTCCATTCGTCTCACATCGACGAAGGTTGGCTCTGTTCCCCGGTTTAAGATAGCTAGATCCTTGCATGATACAAATTCGAATAAGGCTTCTCCTCTGTAATTATCGTTGGTGCTGCCCCACACTGTATTATGTGCATTGGCATCACAACCAATTATTAGATCCTCGTTCCTGTTCCTGCATGCATTCACCAAAGACTCTAACTCTCTTGTCGGAGGAGGTTCTGGAGAATCATACGGCAGGTATGCAGATGCTATGACAAAACTTCCCGCACCTGATCCTACTCGTACTGTTGCAAGGTCTGGGGCACACAGATCCGGCAATTTATATGCTTGAACTCCGTGCCTCACCAAGATACAGGACCTAATTCTTCCGCTAGTTTGTGCATAATGCAACTCAGCCATGCTATTTGGGAGTCCTCTAATCTTTCCTCTAAAGATCCAAGGCTCCTGTATCAGGGCTATATCAAACGAATCCTCATCAAAACACTTAGTCATCATTGCCGATGCTGCTTTGCTGTGATGAAGGTTCAATTGAATCACCCTCAGCTTTTCCCGGTACGGGCCCACCTCCCGCCCGACTTGTGTTGATCCCATCTCCATGGTGTCTATCACTTCGTCGCCCTACCGGGTGGCTTTCCAGGTTGAGTCTTTTCCGATGATCTTTGGAACTTCACGAATGCTATGTCCAACCCGCAAAAGAGTCTATCTCCTGCTTGTCTAACCAGCCTCGCTTCCTCCCTCGGACACCAGATCGTCAGCTTGGTTCCACCAATTTTTTTGTCATCATATCTTCCCACATGAATAACCCTCCATTTCGAAGTGTCCTTCACACAGGAATTTTGACGACAAAGTCTGGCAAGGATGACATCCTTGCTCACGGGTTCACCGGGAACGAAGATTATCAACCTTTCCACATCCTTTAGTATGTGAAGCCTGTCTATTAGTTCTTACGTGAACGCGATTGCTAAATATATTAGAAACATTTATCAGAAGTGTCTAAAAGTGGGTGAAAAACGTAAAAAATATTTTTTTTTCAAAAAGTTCCAAATCAATGTAAGAACTATTTAGGATAGTTCTTACGTGAACGCGATTGCTAAATATATTAGAAACATTCATCAAAAGTGTCTAAAAGTGGGTGAAAAACGTAAAAAATATTTTTTTTTCAAAAAGTTCCAAATCAATGTAAAAACTATTTAGGATAGTTCTTACGTGAACGCGATTGCTAAATATATTAGAAACATTTATCAGAGGTGTCTAAAAGTGGGTGAAAAACGTAGAAAATATTTTTTTTTCAAAAAGTTCCAAATCAATGTAAAAACTATTTAGGATAGTTCTTACGTGAACGCGATTGCTAAATATATTAGAAACATTCATCAAAAGTGTCTTAAAGTGGGTAAAAAACGTAAAAAATACTTTTTTTTCAAAAAGTTCCAAATCAATGTAAAAACTATTTAGGATAGTTCTTACGTGAACGCGATTGCTAAATATATTAGAAACATTCATCAAAAGTGTCTAAAAGTGGGTGAAAAACGTAAAAAATATTTTTTTTTCAAAAAATTCCAAATCAATGTAAAAACTATTTAGGATAGTTCTTACGTGAACGCGATTGCTAAATATATTAGAAACATTTATCAGAAGTGTCTAAAAGTAGGTGAAAAACGTAAAAAATATTTTTTTTTCAAAAAGTTCCAAATCGCTTTAAAAACTATTTAGGATAGTTCTTACGTGAACGCGATTGCTAAATATATTAGAAACATTTATCAGAAGTGTCTAAAAGTGGGTGAAAAACGTAAAAAATATTTTTTTTTCAAAAAGTTCCAAATCAATGTAAAAACTATTTAGGATAGTTCTTACGTGAACGCGATTGCTAAATATAATAGAAACATTCATCAAAAGTGTCTAAATGTGGGTAAAAAACGTAAAAAAATATTTTTTTTTCAAAAAGTTCCAAATCGCCTTAAAAACTATTAGGAACAACTCTTACGTAAACGCGATTACTAAATATATTAGAAACATTCATCAAAAGTTTCTAAAAGTGGGTGAAAAACCTTTTTGAAAAAAAAAATATTTTTTACGTTTTTCACCCACTTTTAGACACTTTTGATGAATGTTTCTAATATATTTAGTAGTCGCATTAACGCATTAACTATCCTAAATAGTTTTTACATTGATTTGGAACTTTTCGAAAAAAAAATATTTTTTACGTTTTTCACCCACTTTTAGACTCTTCTGATGAATGTTTCTAATATATTTAGCAATCGCGTTCACGTAAGAACTATCCTAAATCGTTTTTATATTGATTTGGAACTTTTTGAAAAAAAAATATTTTTTACGTTTTTCACCCACTTTAAGACACTTTTGATGAATGTTTCTAATATATTTAGTAATCACATTCACGTAAGAACTATCCTAAATGGTTTTTAAAGCGATTTGGAACTTTTTGAAAAAAAAATATTTTTTACGTTTTTCACCCACTTTTAGACACTTCTGATAAATGTTTCTAATATATTTAGCAATCGCGTTCACGTAAGAACTATCCTAAATAGTTTTTACATTGATTTGGAACTTTTTGAAAAAAAAATATTTTTTACGTTTTTTACCCACTTTTAGACACTTCTGATAAATGTTTCTAATATATTTAGCAATCGCGTTCACGTAAGAACTATCCTAAATAGTTTTTACATTGATTTGTAACTTGTTGAAAAAAAAATGTTTTTTACTTTTTTCACCCACTTTAAGACACTTTTGATGAATGTTTCTAATATATTTAGTAATCGCATTCACGTAAGAACTATCCTAAATAGGTTTTACATTGAATTGGAACTTTTTGAAAAAAAAATATTTTTTACGTTTTTCAACCACTTTTAGACACTTCTGATAAATGTTTCTAATATATTTAGCAATCGCGTTCACGTAAGAACTATCCTAAATAGTTTTTAAGATGATTTGGAACTTTTTGAAAAAAAAATATTTTTTACGTTTTTCACCCACTTTTAGACACTTCTGATAAATGTTTCTAATATATTTAGCAATCGCGTTCACGTAAGAACTATCCTAAATAGTTTTTACATTGATTTGGAACTTTTTGAAAAAAAAATATTTTTTACGTTTTTCACCCACTTTTAGACACTTCTGATAAATGTTTCTAATATATTTAGCAATCGCGTTCACGTAAGAACTATCCTAAATAGTTTTTAAAGCGATTTGGAACTTTTTGAAAAAAAAATATTTTTTACGTTTTTCACCTACTTTTAGACACTTCTGATAAATGTTTCTAATATATTTAGCAATCGCGTTCACGTAAGAACTATCCTAAATAGTTTTTACATTGATTTGGAATTTTTTGAAAAAAAAATATTTTTTACGTTTTTCACCCACTTTTAGACACTTTTGATGAATGTTTCTAATATATTTAGCAATCGCGTTCACGTAAGAACTATCCTAAATAGTTTTTACATTGATTTGGAACTTTTTGAAAAAAAAGTATTTTTTACGTTTTTTACCCACTTTAAGACACTTTTGATGAATGTTTCTAATATATTTAGCAATCGCGTTCACGTAAGAACTATCCTAAATAGTTTTTACATTGATTTGGAACTTTTTGAAAAAAAAATATTTTCTACGTTTTTCACCCACTTTTAGACACTTCTGATAAATGTTTCTAATATATTTAGCAATCGCGTTCACGTAAGAACTATCCTAAATAGTTTTTACATTGATTTGGAACTTTTTGAAAAAAAAATATTTTTTACGTTTTTCACCCACTTTTAGACACTTTTGATGAATGTTTCTAATATATTTAGCAATCGCGTTCACGTAAGAACTAGGGTAAACTGTCCCACAGTGGACCAATTTGCGTTTGACCTGATGTAGTTTTTAAACTATTGGTTTAATCTTTAAACGGTTTAAAAGTACTTATTATTTGCTTTATTAGCTTTGTATTTCACCACATGCAGCTTTAGAAAGATCATGAAAAATAGTAAATTTTGAGTTTTTTAAAACGCACCTCAACTGGTTCACTGTGTACTAGGGGGTGGACACAGTGAACCACCGGGTAGTTCACAGTGAACCAATACTGTTTATTTATTATTTCATAAGAAAAATAAAGAACAAAAACAAGTAATTGATAAAAATCAATTTTTATTTAGCATTAACATTAAAAAAAGTAAACAATTCAAGAACGTATAAATAATAAAAACAACAAAAAGTAATAACAATAAAAAATAACAAAACATTTACAAAATGGACTTTCAAGGACTTCAGTAATATCACAAAAATAATAGTAAAAATATAATAATAATAATAGTAAAAAATAATAAAAAAAAACACAAAAACATTAACGAATGTTAAATTTTGATAGGTCGTTTATAAATGAAAATACCGAGTTCTGAAGCCTGGAAGTGCTACCATGTTCACGCGGCTTTTTTAATATCATTTTTATATCCCATTTGAACACAGAAGCCAGATCTGGACCATCCGGCAAAGAAAAGATGCAACTTTTTTCAGACTTCTTTCTCAAATAGCCAACTTGATACAGAACCATGGTTCACTGTGTACGACTATGATCTGGTTCACTGTTGGACATAGTGACTTTTTGGAGAAAAATATTTTTATAAAAAAAACTATTTCACAAATTTTATTGACATGTTAATTTTAAATAATAATAATAATTAACATTTTAAACTGTATCCAAAAAATCTCACTAAGCACATTACTTTTTGAAATAGAAGAAAAATAAAAAGCACGATTTCTAATTTACTTACCAGTAAAATTCACTTTTTCTCGAATACAACCGACACTGACGAGCGCACTACTTCAACTGCCAGGTAAATTCATAAAGAATCGAAACGCGGTTTATTTTCTCTTTACTTCGTTTTTATCTTATAAGTAGAGATTCTGTAAATTTAAAAGATTCACTGTGGGACATGAGCCACTGTGGGACAGTTTACCCTATCCTAAATAGTTCTTACATTGATTTGGAACTTTTTGAAAAAAAAATATTTTTTACGTTTTTCACCCACTTTTAGACACTTCTGATAAATGTTTCTAATATATTTAGCAATCGCGTTCACGTAAGAACTATCCTAAATAGTTTTTACATTGATTTGGAACTTTTTGAAAAAAAAATATTTTTTACGTTTTTCACCCACTTTTAGACACTTCTGATAAATGTTTCTAATATATTTAGCAATCGCGTTCACGTAAGAACTATCCTAAATAGTTTTTAAAGCGATTTGGAACTTTTTGAAAAAAAAATATTTTTTACGTTTTTCACCCACTTTTAGACACTTCTGATAAATGTTTCTAATATATTTAGCAATCGCGTTCACGTAAGAACTATCCTAAATAGTTTTTACATTGATTTGGAACTTTTTGAAAAAAAAATATTTTTTACGTTTTTCACCCACTTTTAGACCTTTTGATGAATGTTTCTAATATATTTAGCAATCGCGTTCACGTAAGAACTATCCTAAATAGTTTTTATATTGATTTGGAACTTTTTGAAAAATAAATATTTTTTACGTTTTTCACCCACTTTTAGACACTTCTGATAAATGTTTCTAATATATTTAGCAATCGCGTTCACGTAAGAACTATCCTAAATAGTTTTTACATTGATTTGGAACTTTTTGAAAAAAAAATATTTTTTACGTTTTTCACCCACTTTTAGACACTTCTGATAAATGTTTCTAATATATTTAGCAATCGCGTTCACGTAAGAACTATCCTAAATAGTTTTTACATTGATTTGGAACTTTTTGAAAAAAAAATATTTTTTACGTTTTTCACCCACTTTTAGACACTTTTGATGAATGTTTCTAATATATTTAGCAATCGCGTTCACGTAAGAACTATCCTAAATAGTTTTTACATTGATTTGGAACTTTTTGAAAAAAAAGTATTTTTTACGTTTTTTACCCACTTTAAGACACTTTTGATGAATGTTTCTAATATATTTAGCAATCGCGTTCACGTAAGAACTATCCTAAATAGTTTTTACATTGATTTGGAACTTTTTGAAAAAAAAATATTTTTTACTTTTTTCACCCACTTTAAGACACTTTTGATGAATGTTTCAAATATATTTAGTAATCACATTCACGTAAGAACTATCCTAAATGGTTTTTAAAGCGATTTGGAACTTTTTGAAAAAAAAATATTTTTTACGTTTTTCACCCACTTTTAGACACTTCTGATAAATGTTTCTAATATATTTAGCAATCGCGTTCACGTAAGAAATGTCCTAAATAGTTTTTACATTGATTTGGAAATTTTTGAAAAAAAATTTTTTTTACGTTTTCACCCACTTTTAGACACTTCTGATAAATGTTTCTAATATATTTAGCAATCGCGTTCACGTAAGAACTATCCTAAATAGTTTTTATATTGATTTGGAACTTTTTGAAAAATAAATATTTTTTACGTTTTTCACCCACTTTTAGACACTTCTGATAAATGTTTCTAATATATTTAGCAATCGCGTTCACGTAAGAACTATCCTAAATAGTTTTTAAAGCGATTTGGAACTTTTTGAAAAAAAAATTTTTTTACGTTTTTCACCCACTATTAGACGCTTTTGATGAATGTTTCTAATATATTTAGTAATCGCATTCACGTAAGAACTATCCTAAATAGTTTTTACATTGATTTGGAACTTTTTGAAAAAAAATATTTTTTACGTTTTTCACCCACTTTTAGACACTTTTGATGAATGTTTCTAATACATTTAGCAATCGCGTTCACGTAAGAACTATCCTAAATAGGTTTTACATTGATTTGGAACTTTTTGAAAAAAAAATATTTTTTACGTTTTTCACCCACTTTAAGACACTTTTGATGAATGTTTCGAATATATTTAGTAATCGCATTCACGAAAGAACTATCCTAAATAGTTTTTACATTGATTTGTAACTTTTTGAAAAAAAAATGTTTTTTACGTTTTTCACCCACTTTAAGACACTTTTGATGAATGTTTCTAATATATTTAGTAGTCGCATTCACGTCAGAACTATCCTAAATAGTTTTTACATTGATTTGGAACTTTTTGAAAAAAAAATATTTTTTACGTTTTTCACCCACTTTAAGACACTTTTGATGAATGTTTCGAATATACTTAGTAATCGCATTCACGTAAGAACTATCCTAAATAGTTTTTACATTGATTTGGAACTTTTTGTAAAAAAAATATTTTTTACGTTTTTCACCCACTTTTAGACACTCCTGATAAATGTTTCTAATATATTTAGTAGTCGCATTCACGTCAGAACTATCCTAAATAGTTTTTCCATTGATTTGGAACTTTTTGAAAAAAAAAATATTTTTTTACGTTTTTCACCCACATTTAGACACTTTTGATGAATGTTTCTAATATATTTAGTAATCGCATTCACGTAAGAACTATCCTAAATAGTTTTTACATTGATTTGGAACTTTTTGAAAAAAAAATATTTTTTTACGTTTTTCACCCACATTTAGACACTTTTGATGAATGTTTCTAATATATTTAGCAATCGCGTTCACGTAAGAACTATCCTAAATAGGTTTTACATTGATTTGGAACTTTTTGAAAAAAAAATATTTTTTTACGTTTTTCACTACTACTTTACTACCTTTTAATTGAAATTACTCAAACAATTCTAAGTCAATGCAAGAAAAACAAAATACTTAACAGAGCCAACGCTTCCATAATAATTTTGAGCCATCAATCAGCTTTCTGTGTCATTTAGAAGCTGAGCTACAACCCAAGATCTAACATGAAAAAACTTTATATATATTCTCAAATCGAAAATTATCAGCAACCATTGTTGTTATCGTTGTTCTGCTTTGGGGTGGTTGGCTGGCGCACATCGCACAATCACATACATTTCAACAAAAACAGCGTGCAGTTTTCTCCGATTAAGTGAAACGAAACAGAAGTATGCGAGGTGAATGAGGATGTATGAAACAATGCGAAACAAAGCGACAATGTTTTTCTGAGGAAATGCGCAGATGGCTGATGACGTGCGATGATGGGCGTATGATGGTGTTAATATCCACTATATTATTTCTGTAGTTACTGTAGTAGTATATTTACCTCTTGCGGTTCACACACTCAACCAATCTTAACAAATGAAGTATAAGAAAAGAGATTTTCGGGGTGCTTATTTTTGCATTTTTACGTTTTTTAAATATTAACAATTGAAAAAGTTGAATTTACTACATTAAATTTCAACTACGCAGTTGTGTACAACTATGATTCAGTGAAATACTTCTCTTAAATTCATTATACCCGTAGCCGTAGCCGTCCCGTGGCCGTGGCCGTATCTCGTACAAACGACGCCACGAAAGAGAGTTAACGGCCGAAGAGAGTTACAGTCATAGGAAATCTAAGAGATAATTTTCAAAATTTGAGGGGGAATCGGGTAGGAACGCTGTTATGTTATTTCAAAACATAGGTTTTGTTGTCAGTTGTCATTTTTGTAAAGGAAATTCAACGTAGCCTTGATATAATCCTAATACTATAAATGCGAAAGTAAGATTATTTTAACGACCTCAAAACTAATTTCCATGAATTTTGGTATAGGGATAGATGGGACCTCTGAGAATGACAGTCTACTTTTTGTCGCGAAAACAAAACGTGAAGGGGATCCAGTTTAAATGACGAACCAATTATTTCTGAAGTTAGGGACAATAAAATTCATCATTGGTATCTATATTTGGTAAGAAATAAATACATTTGCTGCAATGAATTTAGGATAGTTCAAACTATTTAGGATAGTTCTTACGTGAAAGCGATTGCTAAGTATATTAGAAACATTCATCAAAAGTGTCTAAAAGTGGGTGAAAAACATAAAAAATATTTTTTTTTCAAAAAGTTCCAAATCAATGTAAAACCTATTTAGGATAGTTCTTACGTGAATGCGATTACTAAATATATTAGAAACATTCATCAAAAGTGTCTAAAAGTGGGTGAAAAACGTAAAAAATATTTTTTTTTCAAAAAGTTTCAAATCAATGTAAAACCTATTTAGGATAGTTCTTACGAGAATGCGATTACTAAATATATTAGAAACATTCATCAAAAGTGTCTAAAAGTGGGTGAAAAACGTAAAAAAATATTTTTTTTTCAAAAAGTTCCAAATCAATGTAAAAACTATTTAGGATAGTTCTTACGTGAACGCGATTGCTAAATATATTAGAAACATTTATCAGAAGTGTCTAAAAGTGGGTGAAAAACGTAAAAAATATTTTTTTTTCAAAAAGTTCCAAATCGCTTTAAAAACTATTTAGGATAGTTCTTACGTGAACGCGATTGCTAAATATATTAGAAACATTTATCAGAAGTGTCTAAAAGTGGGTGAAAAACGTAAAAAATATTTTTTTTTCAAAAAGTTCCAAATCAATGTAAGAACTATTTAGGATAGTTCTTACGTGAACGCGATTGCTAAATATATTAGAAACATTCATCAAAAGTGTCTTAAAGTGGGTAAAAAACGTAAAAAATATTTTTTTTTCAAAAAGTTCCAAATCAATGTAAAAACTATTTAGGATAGTTCTTACGTGAACGCGATTGCTAAATATATTAGAAACATTCATCAAAAGTGTCTTAAAGTGGGTAAAAAACGTAAAAAATACTTTTTTTTCAAAAAGTTCCAAATCAATGTAAAAACTATTTAGGATAGTTCTTACGTGAACGCGATTGCTAAATATATTAGAAACATTCATCAAAAGTGTCTAAAAGTGGGTGAAAAACGTAAAAAATATTTTTTTTTCAAAAAGTTCCAAATCAATGTAAAAACTATTTAGGATAGTTCCTACGTGAACGCGATTGCTAAATATACTAGAAACATTTATCAGAAGTGTCTAAAAGTAGGTGAAAAACGTAAAAAAAAATTTTTTTTCAAAAAGTTCCAAATCGCTTTAAAAACTATTTAGGATAGTTCTTACGTGAACGCGATTGCTAAATATATTAGAAACATTTATCAGAAGTGTCTAAAAGTGGGTGAAAAACGTAAAAAATATTTTTTTTTCAAAAAGTTCCAAATCAATGTAAAAACTATTTAGGATAGTTCTTACGTGAACGCGATTGCTAAATATATTAGAAACATTTATCAGAAGTGTCTAAAAGTGGGTGAAAAACGTAAAAAATATTTTTTTTTCAAAAAGTTCCAAATCGCCTTAAAAACTATTTAGGATAGTTCTTACGTGAACGCGATTGCTAAATATATTAGAAACATTTATCAGAAGTGTCTAAAAGTGGTTGAAAAACGTAAAAAATATTTTTTTTTCAAAAAGTTCCAATTCAATGTAAAACCTATTTAGGATAGTTCTTACGTGAATGCGATTACTAAATATATTAGAAACATTCATCAAAAGTGTCTTAAAGTGGGTGAAAAAAGTAAAAAACATTTTTTTTTTCAACAAGTTACAAATCAATGTAAAAACTATTTAGGATAGTTCTTACGTGAACGCGATTGCTAAATATATTAGAAACATTTATCAGAAGTGTCTAAAAGTGGGTAAAAAACGTAAAAAATATTTTTTTTTCAAAAAGTTCCAAATCAATGTAAAAACTATTTAGGATAGTTCTTACGTGAACGCGATTGCTAAATATATTAGAAACATTTATCAGAAGTGTCTAAAAGTGGGTGAAAAACGTAAAAAATATTTTTTTTTTAAAAAGTTCCAAATCGCTTTAAAAACCATTTAGGATAGTTCTTACATGAATGTGATTACTAAATATATTAGAAACATTCATCAAAAGTGTCTTAAAGTGGGTGAAAAACGTAAAAAATATTTTTTTTTCAAAAAGTTCCAAATCAATATAAAAACGATTTAGGATAGTTCTTACGTGAACGCGATTGCTAAATATATTAGAAACATTCATCAAAAGAGTCTAAAAGTGGGTGAAAAACGTAAAAAATATTTTTTTTTCAAAAACTTCCAAATCAATGTAAAAACTATTTAGGATAGTTCTTACGTGAACGCGATTGCTAAATATATTAGAAACATTCATCAAAAATGTCTAAATGTGGGTAAAAAACGTAAAAAATATTTTTTTTTCAAAAAGTTCCAAATCAATGTAAAAACTATTTAGGATAGTTCTTACGTGAACGCGATTGCTAAATATATTAGAAACATTTATCAGAAGTGTCTAAAAGTGGGTGAAAAACGTAAAAAATATTTTTTTTTTAAAAAGTTCCAAATCGCTTTAAAAACCATTTAGGATAGTTCTTACATGAATGTGATTACTAAATATATTAGAAACATTCATCAAAAGTGTCTTAAAGTGGGTGAAAAACGTAAAAAATATTTTTTTTTCAAAAAGTTCCAAATCAATATAAAAACGATTTAGGATAGTTCTTACGTGAACGCGATTGCTAAATATATTAGAAACATTCATCAAAAGAGTCTAAAAGTGGGTGAAAAACGTAAAAAATATTTTTTTTTCAAAAAGTTCCAAATCAACGTAAAAACTATTAGGAACAGCTCTTACGTAAACGCGATTACTAAATATATTAGAAACATTCATCAAAAGTTTCTAAAAGTGGGTGAAAAACCTTTTTGAAAAAAAAAATATTTTTTACGTTTTTCACCCACTTTTAGACACTTTTGATGAATGTTTCTAATATATTTAGTAATCGCATTAACGCATTAACTATCCTAAATAGTTTTTACATTGATTTGGAACTTTTCGAAAAAAAAATATTTTTTACGTTTTTCACCCACTTTTAGACACTTTTGATGAATGTTTCTAATATATTTAGTAATCGCATTTACGTAAGAACTATCCTAAATAGTTTTTACGTTGATTTGGAACTTTTTGAAAAAAAAATATTTTTTACGTTTTTCACCCACTTTTAGACACTTTTGATGAATGTTTCTAATATATTTAGTAATCGCATTAACGTAAGAACTATCCTAAATAGTTTTTACATTGATTTGGAACTTTTCGAAAAAAAAATATTTTTTACGTTTTTCACCCACTTTTAGACACTTCTGATAAATGTTTCTAATATATTTAGCAATCGCGTTCACGTAAGAAATATCCTAAATAGTTTTTACATTGATTTGGAAATTTTTGAAAAAAAATATTTTTTACGTTTTTCACCCACTTTTAGACACTTCTGATAAATGTTTCTAATATATTTAGCAATCGCGTTCACGTAAGAACTATCCTAAATAGTTTTTATATTGATTTGGAACTTTTTGAAAAATAAATATTTTTTACGTTTTTCACCCACTTTTAGACACTTCTGATAAATGTTTCTAATATATTTAGCAATCGCGTTCACGTAAGAACTATCCTAAATAGTCTTTAAAGCGATTTGGAACTTTTTGAAAAAAAATTTTTTTTACGTTTTTCACCCACTATTAGACGCTTTTGATGAATGTTTCTAATATATTTAGTAATCGCATTCACGTAAGAACTATCCTAAATAGTTTTTACATTGATTTGGAACTTTTTGAAAAAAAATATTTTTTACGTTTTTCACCCACTTTTAGACACTTTTGATGAATGTTTCTAATATATTTAGCAATCGCGTTCACGTAAGAACTATCCTAAATAGGTTTTACATTGATTTGGAACTTTTTGAAAAAAAAATAATTTTTACGTTTTTCACCCACTTTTAGACGCTTTTGATGAATGTTTCTAATATATTTAGCAATCGCGTTCACGTAAGAACTATCCTAAATAGGTTTTACATTGATTTGGAACTTTTTGAAAAAAAAATAATTTTTACGTTTTTCACCCACTTTTAGACGCTTTTGATGAATGTTTCTAATATATTTAGCAATCGCGTTCACGTAAGAACTATCCTAAATAGGTTTTACATTGATTTGGAACTTTTTGAAAAAAAAATATTTTTTACGTTTTTCACCCACTTTAAGACACTTTTGATGAATGTTTCGAATATATTTAGTAATCGCATTCACGTCAGAACTATCCTAAATAGTTTTTACATTGATTTGGAACTTTTTGAAAAAAAAATAATTTTTACGTTTTTCACCCACTTTTAGACGCTTTTGATGAATGTTTCTAATATATTTAGCAATCGCGTTCACGTAAGAACTATCCTAAATAGGTTTTACATTGATTTGGAACTTTTTGAAAAAAAAATATTTTTTACGTTTTTCACCCACTTTAAGACACTTTTGATGAATGTTTCGAATATATTTAGTAATCGCATTCACGTCAGAACTATCCTAAATAGTTTTTACATTGATTTGGAACTTTTTGAAAAAAAAATAATTTTTACGTTTTTCACCCACTTTTAGACGCTTTTGATGAATGTTTCTAATAAAGGGTGATTTTTTAGCTGGTTTGGTTTTGGCAACACTGGTTTTGACAGCTGACGTGTGTTTAGTACCTTGTGTCACTGTCAAACAGCTTCAGTTTGGTTTGCAATTTAACCATGGATCGTCTTACAAATGAACAACGCTTGCAAATTATTGAATTTTACTATCAAAATTCGTGCTCGGTTCGAAATGTTCATCGCGCGCTGCTTCCATTTTATGATCGGCATTCTCGACCTTCTGAGCAGTCTATTCGGAAGATTGTGACCAAATTTCGCACCAAATTTACTTTGTTGGACATTAAACCACCAACACGTTTACGTACTGTGCGTAGTGAAGAAAATATTGCGGCCGTATCAGCTAGTGTGACAGAAGACCGCGAAATGTCGATTCGGCGCCGTTCCCAGCAGTTAGGCCTTTGTTACAGCACTACGTGGAAAATTTTGCGGAAGGATTTGGGCGTAAAGCCTTTTAAGATACAGCTGGTGCAAGAACTAAAGCCAGCCGACCTACCACAACGCCGAATTTTTGGTGAATGGGCTCTTGGAAAGCTGGCCGAGGATCCGCTTTTTTATCGAAAAATTGTGTTCAGCGATGAGGCTCATTTTTGGTTGAATGGGTACGTAAATAAGCAAAATTGCCGCATTTGGAGTGAAGATCAGCCAGAAGCATTGCAACAGCTACCAATGCATCCCGAAAAAGCCACTGTTTGGTGCGGTTTATGGGCCGGCGGCATTATTGGGCCATATTTCTTCAAAGATGATGCGAATCGCAGCGTTACTGTCAATGGTGAACGCTACCGAGCGATGATAACAAACTTTTTTTTGCCCGAAATGGAAGTTCTTGACTTGCATGATATGTGGTTTCAACAAGACGGTGCCACATGCCACACAGCACGCGAAACAATGGCGCAATTGCGAGGCGAGTTTGGTGAACAGTTAATTTCACGTTTCGGGCCGGTCAATTGGCCGCCTAGATCGTGCGATTTGACACCATTAGATTATTTTTTGTGGGGGTATGCCAAGGCTAATGTGTATAGGGACAAGCCCGCTTCGATTGACGCACTGGAAGCCAACATCCATGCATTCATTCGTGAGATACCGGCCGATATGTGTGAAAGAGTATGCCAAAATTGGACTCAGCGGATGGGCTACCTGAGACGCAGCCGCGGTCAACATTTGCATGAAATTATATTTAAACATTAAATTGCAAGGTTCAAACTATCGATTCAAATAAATATTTCATTCATTTTTTCGAATTTTTTGTGTTTTTTTTTTAAAAAAAGTTCTAAGCCTCTTAAAAAATCACCCTTTATATTTAGCAATCGCGTTCACGTAAGAACTATCCTAAATAGGTTTTACATTGATTTGGAACTTTTTGAAAAAAAAATATTTTTTACGTTTTTCACCCACTTTAAGACACTTTTGATGAATGTTTCGAATATATTTAGTAATCGCATTCACGTCAGAACTATCCTAAATAGTTTTTACATTGATTTGGAACTTTTTGAAAAAAAAATATTTTTTACGTTTTTCACCCACTTTTAGACACTTTTGATGAATGTTTCTAATATATTTAATAATCGCATTAACGTAAGAACTATCCTAAATAGTTTTTACATTGATTTGGAACTTTTTGAAAAAAAAATATTTTTTACGTTTTTCACCCACTTTAAGACACTTTTGATGAATGTTTCGAATATATTTAGTAATCGCATTCACGTCAGAACTATCCTAAATAGTTTTTACATTGATTTGGAACTTTTTGAAAAAAAAATATTTTTTACGTTTTTCACCCACTTTAAGACACTTTTGATGAATGTTTCGAATATATTTAGCAATCGCGTTCACGTAAGAACTATCCTAAATAGTTTTTACATTGATTTGGAACTTTTTGAAAAAAAAATATTTTTTACGTTTTTCACCCACTTTTAGACACTCCTGATAAATGTTTCTAATATATTTAGCAATCGCGTTCACGTAAGAACTATCCTAAATAGGTTTTACATTGATTTCGAACTTTTTGAAAAAAAAATATTTTGTACGTTTTTCACCCACTTTTAGACACTTCTGATAAATGTTTCTAATATATTTAGTAATCGCATTCACGTAAGAACTATCCTAAATAGTTTTTACATTGATTTGGAACTTTTCGAAAAAAATTATTTTTTACGTTTTTCACCCACTTTTAGACACTTCTGATAAATGTTTCAAATATATTTAGCAATCGCGTTCACGTAAGAACTATTCTAAATAGTTTTTACACTGATTTGGAACTTTTTGAAAAATAAATATTTTTTACGTTTTTTACCCACTTTAAGACACTTTTGATGAATGTTTCTAATATATTTAGAAATCGCATTCACGTAAGAACTATCCTAAATAGTTTTTAAAGCGATTTGGAACTTTTTGAAAAAAAAATATTTTTTACGTTTTTCACCCACTTTTGATGACTGTTTCTAATATATTTAGTAATCGCATTCACGTAAGAACTATCCTAAATAGTTTTTACATTGATTTGGAACTTTTTGAAAAAAAAATATTTTTTTCGTTTTTCACCCACCTTTAGACACTTTTGATGAATTTTTCTAATATATTTAGCAATCGCATTCACGTAAGAACTATCCTAAATAGTTTTTACATTGATTTGGAACTTTTTGAAAAAAAAATATTTTTTACATTTTTCACCCACTTTTAGACACTCCTGATAAATGTTTCTAATATATTTAGCAATCGCGTTCTCGTAAGAACTATCCTAAATAGGTTTTACATTGATTTGGAACTTTTTGAAAAAAAAATAATTTTTACGTTTTTCACCCACTTTTAGACGCTTTTGATGAATGTTTCTAATATATTTAGCAATCGCGTTCACGTAAGAACTATCCTAAATAGGTTTTACATTGATTTCGAACTTTTTGAAAAAAAAATATTTTTTACGTTTTTTACCCACTTTAAGACACTTTTGATGAATGTTTCTAATATATTTAGTAATCGCATTCACGTAAGAACTATCCTAAATAGTTTTTACATTGATTTGGAACTTTTTGAAAAAAAAATATTTTTTACTTCACCCACTTTTAGACACTTTTGATGAATGTTTCTAATATATTTAGTAATCGAGTTCACGTAAGAACTATCCTAAATAGTTTGTACAGCGATTTGGAACTTTTTGAAAAAAAAATATTTTTTACGTTTTTCACCCACTTTAAGACACTTTTGATGAATGTTTCGAATATATTTAGCAATCGCGTTCACGTAAGAACTATCCTAAATAGTTTGTACATTGATTTGGAACTTTTTGAAAAAAAAAATATTTTTTACGTTTTTCACCCACTTTTAGACACTCCTGATAAATGTTTCTAATATATTTAGCAATCGCGTTCACGTAAGAACTATCCTAAATAGGTTTTACATTGATTTCGAACTTTTTGAAAAAAAAATATTTTGTACGTTTTTCACCCACTTTTAGACACTTCTGATAAATGTTTCTAATATATTTAGTAATCGCATTCACGTAAGAACTATCCTAAATAGTTTTTACATTGATTTGGAACTTTTCGAAAAAAATTATTTTTTACGTTTTTCACCCACTTTTAGACACTTCTGATAAATGTTTCAAATATATTTAGCAATCGCGTTCACGTAAGAACTATTCTAAATAGTTTTTACACTGATTTGGAACTTTTTGAAAAATAAATATTTTTTACGTTTTTTACCCACTTTAAGACACTTTTGATGAATGTTTCTAATATATTTAGAAATCGCATTCACGTAAGAACTATCCTAAATAGTTTTTAAAGCGATTTGGAACTTTTTGAAAAAAAAATATTTTTTACGTTTTTCACCCACTTTTGATGACTGTTTCTAATATATTTAGTAATCGCATTCACGTAAGAACTATCCTAAATAGTTTTTACATTGATTTGGAACTTTTTGAAAAAAAAATATTTTTTTCGTTTTTCACCCACCTTTAGACACTTTTGATGAATTTTTCTAATATATTTAGCAATCGCATTCACGTAAGAACTATCCTAAATAGTTTTTACATTGATTTGGAACTTTTTGAAAAAAAAATATTTTTTACATTTTTCACCCACTTTTAGACACTCCTGATAAATGTTTCTAATATATTTAGCAATCGCGTTCTCGTAAGAACTATCCTAAATAGGTTTTACATTGATTTGGAACTTTTTGAAAAAAAAATAATTTTTACGTTTTTCACCCACTTTTAGACGCTTTTGATGAATGTTTCTAATATATTTAGTAATCGCATTCACGTAAGAACTATCCTAAATAGTTTTTACATTGATTTGGAACTTTTTGAAAAAAAAATATTTTTTACTTCACCCACTTTTAGACACTTTTGATGAATGTTTCTAATATATTTAGTAATCGAGTTCACGTAAGAACTATCCTAAATAGTTTGTACAGCAATTTGGAACTTTTTGAAAAAAAAATATTTTTTACGTTTTTCACCCACTTTAAGACACTTTTGATGAATGTTTCGAATATATTTAGTAATCGCATTCACGTCAGAACTATCCTAAATAGTTTTTACATTGATTTGGAACTTTTTGAAAAAAAAATATTTTTTACGTTTTTCACCCACTTTAAGACACTTTTGATGAATGTTTCGAATATATTTAGCAATCGCGTTCACGTAAGAACTATCCTAAATAGTTTTTACATTGATTTGGAACTTTTTGAAAAATAAATATTTTTTACGTTTTTTACCCACTTTAAGACACTTTTGATGAATGTTTCTAATATATTTAGTAATCGCATTCACGTAAGAACTATCCTAAATAGGTTTTACATTGAATTGGAACTTTTTGAAAAAAAAATATTTTTTACGTTTTTCACCCACTTTTAGACACTTCTGATAAATGTTTCTAATATATTTAGTAATCGCGTTCACGTAAGAACTATCCTAAATAGGTTTTACATTGATTTCGAACTTTTTGAAAAAAAAATATTTTTTACGTTTTTTACCCACTTTAAGACACTTTTGATGAATGTTTCTAATATATTTAGTAATCGCATTCACGTAAGAACTATCCTAAATAGTTTTTACATTGATTTGGAACTTTTTGAAAAAAAAATATTTTTTACTTCACCCACTTTTAGACACTTTTGATGAATGTTTCTAATATATTTAGTAATCGAGTTCACGTAAGAACTATCCTAAATAGTTTGTACAGCAATTTGGAACTTTTTGAAAAAAAAATATTTTTTACGTTTTTCACCCACTTTAAGACACTTTTGATGAATGTTTCGAATATATTTAGTAATCGCATTCACGTCAGAACTATCCTAAATAGTTTTTACATTGATTTGGAACTTTTTGAAAAAAAAATATTTTTTACGTTTTTCACCCACTTTAAGACACTTTTGATGAATGTTTCGAATATATTTAGCAATCGCGTTCACGTAAGAACTATCCTAAATAGTTTTTACATTGATTTGGAACTTTTTGAAAAATAAATATTTTTTACGTTTTTTACCCACTTTAAGACACTTTTGATGAATGTTTCTAATATATTTAGTAATCGCATTCACGTAAGAACTATCCTAAATAGTTTTTACATTGATTTGGAACTTTTTGAAAAATAAATATTTTTTACGTTTTTTACCCACTTTAAGACACTTTTGATGAATGTTTCTAATATATTTAGTAATCGCATTCACGTAAGAACTATCCTAAATAGGTTTTACATTGAATTGGAACTTTTTGAAAAAAAAATATTTTTTACGTTTTTCACCCACTTTTAGACACTTCTGATAAATGTTTCTAATATATTTAGTAATCGCGTTCACGTAAGAACTATCCTAAATAGGTTTTACATTGATTTCGAACTTTTTGAAAAAAAAATATTTTTTACGTTTTTTACCCACTTTAAGACACTTTTGATGAATGTTTCTAATATATTTAGTAATCGCATTCACGTAAGAACTATCCTAAATAGTTTTTACATTGATTTGGAACTTTTTGAAAAAAAAATATTTTTTACTTCACCCACTTTTAGACACTTTTGATGAATGTTTCTAATATATTTAGTAATCGAGTTCACGTAAGAACTATCCTAAATAGTTTGTACAGCAATTTGGAACTTTTTGAAAAAAAAATATTTTTTACGTTTTTCACCCACTTTAAGACACTTTTGATGAATGTTTCGAATATATTTAGTAATCGCATTCACGTCAGAACTATCCTAAATAGTTTTTACATTGATTTGGAACTTTTTGAAAAAAAAATATTTTTTACGTTTTTCACCCACTTTAAGACACTTTTGATGAATGTTTCGAATATATTTAGCAATCGCGTTCACGTAAGAACTATCCTAAATAGTTTTTACATTGATTTGGAACTTTTTGAAAAATAAATATTTTTTACGTTTTTTACCCACTTTAAGACACTTTTGATGAATGTTTCTAATATATTTAGTAATCGCATTCACGTAAGAACTATCCTAAATAGTTTTTACATTGATTTGGAACTTTTTGAAAAAAAAATATTTTTTTACGTTTTTCACCCACATTTAAACACTTTTGATGAATGTTTCTAATATATTTAGCAATCGCGTTCACGTAAGAACTATCCTAAATAGGTTTTACATTGATTTGGAACTTTTTGAAAAAAAAATATTTTTTTACGTTTTTCACTACTACTTTACTACCTTTTAATTGAAATTACTCAAACAATTCTAAGTCAATGCAAGAAAAACAAAATACTTAACAGAGCCAACGCTTCCATAATAATTTTGAGCCATCAATCAGCTTTCTGTGTCATTTAGAAGCTGAGCTACAACCCAAGATCTAACATGAAAAAACTTTATATGTATTCTCAGCAACCATTGTTGTTATCGTTGTTCTGCTTTGGGGTGGTTGGCTGGCGCACATCGCACAAGCACATACATTTCAATAAAAACAGCGTGCAGTTTTCTCCGATTAAGTGAAACGAAACAGAAGTATGCGAGGTGAATGAGGATGTATGAAACAATGCGAAACAAAGCGACAATGTTTTTCTGAGGAAATGCGCAGATGGCTGATGACGTGCGATGATGGGCGTATGATGGTGTTAATATCCACTATATTATTTCTGTAGTTACTGTAGTAGTATATTTACCACTTGCGGTTCACACACTCAACCAATCTTAACAAATGAAGTATAAGAAAAGAGATTTTCGGGGTGCTTATTTTTGCATTTTTACGTTTTTTAAATATTAACAATTGAAAAAGTTGAATTTACTACATTAAATTTCAACTACGCAGTTGTGTACAACTATGATTCAGTGAAATACTTCTCTTAAATTCATTATACCCGTAGCCGTAGCCGTCCCGTGGCCGTGGCCGTATCTCGTACAAACGACGCCACGAAAGAGAGTTGACGGCCGAAGAGAGTTACAGTCATAGGAAATCTAAGAGATAATTTTCAAAATTTGAGGGGGAATCGGGTAGGAACGCTGTTATGTTATTTCAAAACATAGGTTTTGTTGTCAGTTGTCATTTTTGTAAAGGAAATTCAACGTAGCCTTGATATAATCCTAATACTATAAATGCGAAAGTAAGATTATTTTAACGACCTCAAAACTAATTTCCATGAATTTTGGTATAGGGAGAGATGGGACCTCTGAGAATGACAGTCTACTTTTTGTCGCGAAAACAAAACGTGAAGGGGATCCAGTTTAAATGACGAACCAATTATTTCTGAAGTTAGGGACAATAAAATTCATCATTGGTATCTATATTTGGTAAGAAATAAATACATTTGCTGCAATGAATTTAGGATAGTTCAAACTATTTAGGATAGTTCTTACGCGAAAGCGATTGCTAAGTATATAAGAAACATTCATCAAAAGTGTCTAAAAGTGGGTGAAAAACATAAAAAATATTTTTTTTTCAAAAAGTTCCAAATCAATGTAAAACCTATTTAGGATAGTTCTTACGTGAATGCGATTACTAAATATATTAGAAACATTCATCAAAAGTGTCTAAAAGTGGGTAAAAAATACTATATTTATATTATATATATAATATATTTAGCAATCGCGTTCACGTAAGAACTATCCTAAATAGTTTTTACATTGATTTGGAACTTTTTGAAAAAAAAATATTTTTTACGTTTTTCACCCACTTTTAGACACTTCTGATAAATGTTTCTAATATATTTAGCAATCGCGTTCACGTAAGAACTATCCTAAATAGTTTTTAAAGCAATTTGGAACTTTTTGAAAAAAAAATATTTTTTACGTTTTTCACCCACTTTTAGACACTTCTGATAAATGTTTCTAATATATTTAGCAATCGCGTTCACGTAAGAACTATCCTAAATAGGTTTTACATTGATTTGGAACTTTTTGAAAAAAAAATAATTTTTACGTTTTTCACCCACTTTTAGACGCTTTTGATGAATGTTTCTAATATATTTAGCAATCGCGTTCACGTAAGAACTATCCTAAATAGGTTTTACATTGATTTGGAACTTTTTGAAAAAAAAATAATTTTTACGTTTTTCACCCACTTTTAGACGCTTTTGATGAATGTTTCTAATATATTTAGCAATCGCGTTCACGTAAGAACTATCCTAAATAGGTTTTACATTGATTTGGAACTTTTTGAAAAAAAAATATTTTTTACGTTTTTCACCCACTTTAAGACACTTTTGATGAATGTTTCGAATATATTTAGTAATCGCATTCACGTCAGAACTATCCTAAATAGTTTTTACATTGATTTGGAACTTTTTGAAAAAAAAATAATTTTTACGTTTTTCACCCACTTTTAGACGCTTTTGATGAATGTTTCTAATATATTTAGCAATCGCGTTCACGTAAGAACTATCCTAAATAGGTTTTACATTGATTTGGAACTTTTTGAAAAAAAAATATTTTTTACGTTTTTCACCCACTTTAAGACACTTTTGATGAATGTTTCGAATATATTTAGCAATCGCGTTCACGTAAGAACTATCCTAAATAGTTTTTACATTGATTTGGAACTTTTTGAAAAAAAAATATTTTTTACGTTTTTCACCCACTTTTAGACACTTTTGATGAATGTTTCTAATATATTTAGCAATCGCGTTCACGTAAGAACTATCCTAAATAGGTTTTACATTGATTTGGAACTTTTTGAAAAAAAAATATTTTTTACGTTTTTCACCCACTTTAAGACACTTTTGATGAATGTTTCGAATATATTTAGTAATCGCATTCACGTCAGAACTATCCTAAATAGTTTTTACATTGATTTGGAACTTTTTGAAAAAAAAATATTTTTTACGTTTTTCACCCACTTTTAGACACTTTTGATGAATGTTTCTAATATATTTAGTAATCGCATTAACGTAAGAACTATCCTAAATAGTTTTTACATTGATTTGGAACTTTTTGAAAAAAAAATATTTTTTACGTTTTTCACCCACTTTAAGACACTTTTGATGAATGTTTCGAATATATTTAGTAATCGCATTCACGTCAGAACTATCCTAAATAGTTTTTACATTGATTTGGAACTTTTTGAAAAAAAAATATTTTTTACGTTTTTCACCCACTTTAAGACACTTTTGATGAATGTTTCGAATATATTTAGCAATCGCGTTCACGTAAGAACTATCCTAAATAGTTTTTACATTGATTTGGAATTTTTTGAAAAAAAAATATTTTTTACGTTTTTCACCCACTTTTAGACACTCCTGATAAATGTTTCTAATATATTTAGCAATCGCGTTCACGTAAGAACTATCCTAAATAGGTTTTACATTGATTTCGAACTTTTTGAAAAAAAAATATTTTGTACGTTTTTCACCCACTTTTAGACACTTCTGATAAATGTTTCTAATATATTTAGTAATCGCATTCACGTAAGAACTATCCTAAATAGTTTTTACATTGATTTGGAACTTTTCGAAAAAAATTATTTTTTACGTTTTTCACCCACTTTTAGACACTTCTGATAAATGTTTCAAATATATTTAGCAATCGCGTTCACGTAAGAACTATTCTAAATAGTTTTTACACTGATTTGGAACTTTTTGAAAAATAAATATTTTTTACGTTTTTTACCCACTTTAAGACACTTTTGATGAATGTTTCTAATATATTTAGAAATCGCATTCACGTAAGAACTATCCTAAATAGTTTTTAAAGCGATTTGGAACTTTTTGAAAAAAAAATATTTTTTACGTTTTTCACCCACTTTTGATGACTGTTTCTAATATATTTAGTAATCGCATTCACGTAAGAACTATCCTAAATAGTTTTTACATTGATTTGGAACTTTTTGAAAAAAAAATATTTTTTTCGTTTTTCACCCACCTTTAGACACTTTTGATGAATTTTTCTAATATATTTAGCAATCGCATTCACGTAAGAACTATCCTAAATAGTTTTTACATTGATTTGGAACTTTTTGAAAAAAAAATATTTTTTACATTTTTCACCCACTTTTAGACACTCCTGATAAATGTTTCTAATATATTTAGCAATCGCGTTCTCGTAAGAACTATCCTAAATAGGTTTTACATTGATTTGGAACTTTTTGAAAAAAAAATAATTTTTACGTTTTTCACCCACTTTTAGACGCTTTTGATGAATGTTTCTAATATATTTAGCAATCGCGTTCACGTAAGAACTATCCTAAATAGGTTTTACATTGATTTCGAACTTTTTGAAAAAAAAATATTTTTTACGTTTTTTACCCACTTTAAGACACTTTTGATGAATGTTTCTAATATATTTAGTAATCGCATTCACGTAAGAACTATCCTAAATAGTTTTTACATTGATTTGGAACTTTTTGAAAAAAAAATATTTTTTACTTCACCCACTTTTAGACACTTTTGATGAATGTTTCTAATATATTTAGTAATCGAGTTCACGTAAGAACTATCCTAAATAGTTTGTACAGCGATTTGGAACTTTTTGAAAAAAAAATATTTTTTACGTTTTTCACCCACTTTAAGACACTTTTGATGAATGTTTCGAATATATTTAGCAATCGCGTTCACGTAAGAACTATCCTAAATAGTTTTTACATTGATTTGGAACTTTTTGAAAAAAAAATATTTTTTACGTTTTTCACCCACTTTTAGACACTCCTGATAAATGTTTCTAATATATTTAGCAATCGCGTTCACGTAAGAACTATCCTAAATAGGTTTTACATTGATTTCGAACTTTTTGAAAAAAAAATATTTTGTACGTTTTTCACCCACTTTTAGACACTTCTGATAAATGTTTCTAATATTTTTAGTAATCGCATTCACGTAAGAACTATCCTAAATAGTTTTTACATTGATTTGGAACTTTTCGAAAAAAATTATTTTTTACGTTTTTCACCCACTTTTAGACACTTCTGATAAATGTTTCAAATATATTTAGCAATCGCGTTCACGTAAGAACTATTCTAAATAGTTTTTACACTGATTTGGAACTTTTTGAAAAATAAATATTTTTTACGTTTTTTACCCACTTTAAGACACTTTTGATGAATGTTTCTAATATATTTAGAAATCGCATTCACGTAAGAACTATCCTAAATAGTTTTTAAAGCGATTTGGAACTTTTTGAAAAAAAAATATTTTTTACGTTTTTCACCCACTTTTGATGACTGTTTCTAATATATTTAGTAATCGCATTCACGTAAGAACTATCCTAAATAGTTTTTACATTGATTTGGAACTTTTTGAAAAAAAAATATTTTTTTCGTTTTTCACCCACCTTTAGACACTTTTGATGAATTTTTCTAATATATTTAGCAATCGCATTCACGTAAGAACTATCCTAAATAGTTTTTACATTGATTTGGAACTTTTTGAAAAAAAAATATTTTTTACATTTTTCACCCACTTTTAGACGCTTTTGATGAATGTTTCTAATATATTTAGCAATCGCGTTCACGTAAGAACTATCCTAAATAGGTTTTACATTGATTTCGAACTTTTTGAAAAAAAAATATTTTTTACGTTTTTTACCCACTTTAAGACACTTTTGATGAATGTTTCTAATATATTTAGTAATCGCATTCACGTAAGAACTATCCTAAATAGTTTTTACATTGATTTGGAACTTTTTGAAAAAAAAATATTTTTTACTTCACCCACTTTTAGACACTTTTGATGAATGTTTCTAATATATTTAGTAATCGAGTTCACGTAAGAACTATCCTAAATAGTTTGTACAGCAATTTGGAACTTTTTGAAAAAAAAATATTTTTTACGTTTTTCACCCACTTTAAGACACTTTTGATGAATGTTTCGAATATATTTAGTAATCGCATCCACGTCAGAACTATCCTAAATAGTTTTTACATTGATTTGGAACTTTTTGAAAAAAAAATATTTTTTACGTTTTTCACCCACTTTAAGACACTTTTGATGAATGTTTCGAATATATTTAGCAATCGCGTTCACGTAAGAACTATCCTAAATAGTTTTTACATTGATTTGGAACTTTTTGAAAAATAAATATTTTTTACGTTTTTTACCCACTTTAAGACACTTTTGATGAATGTTTCTAATATATTTAGTAATCGCATTCACGTAAGAACTATCCTAAATAGGTTTTACATTGAATTGGAACTTTTTGAAAAAAAAATATTTTTTACGTTTTTCACCCACTTTTAGACACTTCTGATAAATGTTTCTAATATATTTAGTAATCGCATTCACGTAAGAACTATCCTAAATAGTTTTTACATTGATTTGGAACTTTTTGAAAAAAAAATATTTTTTTACGTTTTTCACCCACATTTAAACACTTTTGATGAATGTTTCTAATATATTTAGCAATCGCGTTCACGTAAGAACTATCCTAAATAGTTTGTACAGCAATTTGGAACTTTTTGAAAAAAAAATATTTTTTTCGTTTTTCACCCACCTTTAGACACTTTTGATGAATTTTTCTAATATATTTAGCAATCGCATTCACGTAAGAACTATCCTAAATAGTTTTTACATTGATTTGGAACTTTTTGAAAAAAAAATATTTTTTACATTTTTCACCCACTTTTAGACGCTTTTGATGAATGTTTCTAATATATTTAGCAATCGCGTTCACGTAAGAACTATCCTAAATAGGTTTTACATTGATTTCGAACTTTTTGAAAAAAAAATATTTTTTACGTTTTTTACCCACTTTAAGACACTTTTGATGAATGTTTCTAATATATTTAGTAATCGCATTCACGTAAGAACTATCCTAAATAGTTTTTACATTGATTTGGAACTTTTTGAAAAAAAAATATTTTTTACTTCACCCACTTTTAGACACTTTTGATGAATGTTTCTAATATATTTAGTAATCGAGTTCACGTAAGAACTATCCTAAATAGTTTGTACAGCGATTTGGAACTTTTTGAAAAAAAAATATTTTTTACGTTTTTCACCCACTTTTAGACACTCCTGATAAATGTTTCTAATATATTTAGTAGTCGCATTCACGTCAGAACTATCCTAAATGGTTTTTACATTGATTTGGAACTTTTTGAAAAAAAAATATTTTTTACGTTTTTCACCCACTTTAAGACACTTTTGATGAATGTTTCGAATATATTTAGTAATCGCATTCACGAAAGAACTATCCTAAATAGTTTTTACATTGATTTGTAACTTTTTGAAAAAAAAATGTTTTTTACGTTTTTCACCCACTTTAAGACACTTTTGATGAATGTTTCTAATATATTTAGTAGTCGCATTCACGTCAGAACTATCCTAAATAGTTTTTACATTGATTTGGAACTTTTTGAAAAAAAAATATTTTTTACGTTTTTCACCCACTTTAAGACACTTTTGATGAATGTTTCGAATATACTTAGTAATCGCATTCACGTAAGAACTATCCTAAATAGTTTTTACATTGATTTGGAACTTTTTGAAAAAAAAATATTTTTTTACGTTTTTCACTACTACTTTACTACCTTTTAATTGAAATTACTCAAACAATTCTAAGTCAATGCAAGAAAAACAAAATACTTAACAGAGCCAACGCTTCCATAATAATTTTGAGCCATCAATCAGCTTTCTGTGTCATTTAGAAGCTGAGCTACAACCCAAGATCTAACATGAAAAAACTTTATATATATTCTCAAATCGAAAATTATCAGCAACCATTGTTGTTATCGTTGTTCTGCTTTGGGGTGGTTGGCTGGCGCACATCGCACAATCACATACATTTCAACAAAAACAGCGTGCAGTTTTCTCCGATTAAGTGAAACGAAACAGAAGTATGCGAGGTGAATGAGGATGTATGAAACAATGCGAAACAAAGCGACAATGTTTTTCTGAGGAAATGCGCAGATGGCTGATGACGTGCGATGATGGGCGTATGATGGTGTTAATATCCACTATATTATTTCTGTAGTTACTGTAGTAGTATATTTACCTCTGCGGTTCACACACTCAACCAATCTTAACAAATGAAGTATAAGAAAAGAGATTTTCGGGGTGCTTATTTTTGCATTTTTACGTTTTTTAAATATTAACAATTGAAAAAGTTGAATTTACTACATTAAATTTCAACTACGCAGTTGTGTACAACTATGATTCAGTGAAATACTTCTCTTAAATTCATTATACCCGTAGCCGTAGCCGTCCCGTGGCCGTGGCCGTATCTCGTACAAACGACGCCACGAAAGAGAGTTGACGGCCGAAGAGAGTTACAGTCATAGGAAATCTAAGAGATAATTTTCAAAATTTGAGGGGGAATCGGGTAGGAACGCTGTTATGTTATTTCAAAACATAGGTTTTGTTGTCAGTTGTCATTTTTGTAAAGGAAATTCAACGTAGCCTTGATATAATCCTAATACTATAAATGCGAAAGTAAGATTATTTTAACGACCTCAAAACTAATTTCCATGAATTTTGGTATAGGGAGAGATGGGACCTCTGAGAATGACAGTCTACTTTTTGTCGCGAAAACAAAACGTGAAGGGGATCCAGTTTAAATGACGAACCAATTATTTCTGAAGTTAGGGACAATAAAATTCATCATTGGTATCTATATTTGGTAAGAAATAAATACATTTGCTGCAATGAATTTAGGATAGTTCAAACTATTTAGGATAGTTCTTACGCGAAAGCGATTGCTAAGTATATAAGAAACATTCATCAAAAGTGTCTAAAAGTGGGTGAAAAACATAAAAAATATTTTTTTTTTAAAAAGTTCCAAATCAATGTAAAACCTATTTAGGATAGTTCTTACGTGAATGCGACTACTAAATATATTAGAAACATTCATCAAAAGTGTCTAAAAGTGGGTGAAAAACGTAAAAAATATTTTTTTTTCAAAAAGTTTCAAATCAATGTAAAAACTATTTAGAATAGTTCTTACGTGAACGCGATTGCTAAATATATTAGAAACATTCATCAAAAGTGTCTAAAAGTGGGTGAAAAACGTAAAAAAATATTTTTTTTTCAAAAAGTTCCAAATCAATGTAAAAACTATTTAGAATAGTTCTTACGTGAACGCGATTGCTAAATATATTAGAAACATTCATCAAAAGTGTCTAAAAGTGGGTGAAAAACGTAAAAAATATTTTTTTTTCAAAAAGTTCCAAATCAATGTAAAAACTATTTAGGATAGTTCTGACGTGAATGCGATTACTAAATATATTCGAAACATTCATCAAAAGTGTCTTAAAGTGGGTGAAAAACGTAAAAAATATTTTTTTTTCAAAAAGTTCCAAATCAATGTAAAACCTATTTAGGATAGTTCTTACGTGAACGCGATTGCTAAATATATTAGAAACATTCATCAAAAGTGTCTTAAAGTGGTTAAAAAATACTATATTTATATTATATATATAATATATTTAGCAATCGCGTTCACGTAAGAACTATCCTAAATAGTTTTTACATTGATTTGGAACTTTTTGAAAAAAAAATATTTTTTACGTTTTTCACCCACTTTTAGACACTTCTGATAAATGTTTCTAATATATTTAGCAATCGCGTTCACGTAAGAACTATCCTAAATAGTTTTTAAAGCAATTTGGAACTTTTTGAAAAAAAAATATTTTTTACGTTTTTCACCCACTTTTAGACACTTCTGATAAATGTTTCTAATATATTTAGCAATCGCGTTCACGTAAGAACTATCCTAAATACTTCTTACATTGATTTGGAACTTTTTGAAAAAAAAATATTTTTTACGTTTTTCACCCACTTTTAGACACTTTTGATGAATGTTTCTAATATATTTAGCAATCGCGTTCACGTAAGAACTATCCTAAATAGTTTTTACATTGATTTGGAACTTTTTGAAAAAAAAGTATTTTTTACGTTTTTTACCCACTTTAAGACACTTTTGATGAATGTTTCTAATATATTTAGCAATCGCGTTCACGTAAGAACTATCCTAAATAGTTTTTACATTGATTTGGAACTTTTTGAAAAAAAAATATTTTTTACGTTTTTTACCCACTTTAAGACACTTTTGATGAATGTTTCTAATATATTTAGCAATCGCGTTCACGTAAGAACTATCCTAAATAGTTTTTACATTGATTTGGAACTTTTTGAAAAAAAAATATTTTTTACGTTTTTCACCCACTTTTAGACACTTCTGATAAATGTTTCTAATATATTTAGCAATCGCGTTCACGTAAGAACTATCCTAAATAGTTTTTACATTGATTTGGAACTTTTTGAAAAAAAAATATTTTTTACGTTTTTCACCCACTTTTAGACACTTTTGATGAATGTTTCTAATATATTTAGCAATCGCGTTCACGTAAGAACTATCCTAAATAGTTTTTACATTGATTTGGAACTTTTTGAAAAAAAAATATTTTTTACGTTTTTCACCCACTTTTAGACACTTTTGATGAATGTTTCTAATATATTTAGCAATCGCGTTCACGTAAGAACTATCCTAAATAGTTTTTACATTGATTTGGAACTTTTTGAAAAAAAAGTATTTTTTACGTTTTTTACCCACTTTAAGACACTTTTGATGAATGTTTCTAATATATTTAGCAATCGCGTTCACGTAAGAACTATCCTAAATAGTTTTTACATTGATTTGGAACTTTTTGAAAAAAAAATATTTTCTACGTTTTTCACCCACTTTTAGACACTTCTGATAAATGTTTCTAATATATTTAGCAATCGCGTTCACGTAAGAACTATCCTAAATAGTTTTTAAAGCGATTTGGAACTTTTTGAAAAAAAAATATTTTTTACGTTTTTCACCTACTTTTGGACACTTCTGATAAATGTTTCTAATATATTTAGCAATCGCGTTCACGTAAGAACTATCCTAAATAGTTTTTACATTGATTTGGAACTTTTTGAAAAAAAAATATTTTTTACGTTTTTCACCCACTTTTAGACACTTTTGATGAATGTTTCTAATATATTTAGCAATCGCGTTCACGTAAGAACTATCCTAAATAGTTTTTACATTGATTTGGAACTTTTTGAAAAAAAAGTATTTTTTACGTTTTTTACCCACTTTAAGACACTTTTGATGAATGTTTCTAATATATTTAGCAATCGCGTTCACGTAAGAACTATCCTAAATAGTTTTTACATTGATTTGGAACTTTTTGAAAAAAAAATATTTTCTACGTTTTTCACCCACTTTTAGACACTTCTGATAAATGTTTCTAATATATTTAGCAATCGCGTTCACGTAAGAACTATCCTAAATAGTTTTTACATTGATTTGGAACTTTTTGAAAAAAAAATATTTTTTACGTTTTTCACCCACTTTTAGACACTTTTGATGAATGTTTCTAATATATTTAGCAATCGCGTTCACGTAAGAACTATCCTAAATAGTTTTTACATTGATTTGGAACTTTTTGAAAAAAAAATATTTTTTACGTTTTTCACCCACTTTTAGACACTTCTGATAAATGTTTCTAATATATTTAGCAATCGCGTTCACGTAAGAACTATCCTAAATAGTTTTTAAAGCGATTTGGAACTTTTTGAAAAAAAAAATTTTTTTACGTTTTTCACCTACTTTTAGACACTTCTGATAAATGTTTCTAATATATTTAGCAATCGCGTTCACAAAAGAACTATCCTAAATACTTCTTACATTGATTTGGAACTTTTTGAAAAAAAAATATTTTTTACGTTTTTCACCCACTTTTAGACACTTTTGATGAATGTTTCTAATATATTTAGCAATCGCGTTCACGTAAGAACTATCCTAAATAGTTTTTTCATTGATTTGGAACTTTTCGAAAAAAAAATATTTTTTACGTTTTTCACCCACTTTTAGACACTTCTGATAAATGTTTCTAATATATTTAGCAATCGCGTTCACGTAAGAAATATCCTAAATAGTTTTTACATTGATTTGGAAATTTTTGAAAAAAAATATTTTTTACGTTTTTCACCCACTTTTAGACACTTCTGATAAATGTTTCTAATATATTTAGCAATCGCGTTCACGTAAGAACTATCCTAAATAGTTTTCATATTGATTTGGAACTTTTTGAAAAATAAATATTTTTTTACGTTTTTCACCCACTTTTAGACACTTCTGATAAATGTTTCTAATATATTTAGCAATCGCGTTCACGTAAGAACTATCCTAAATAGTTTTTAAAGCGATTTGGAACTTTTTGAAAAAAAAATTTTTTTACGTTTTTCACCCACTATTAGACGCTTTTGATGAATGTTTCTAATATATTTAGTAATCGCATTCACGTAAGAACTATCCTAAATAGTTTTTACATTGATTTGGAACTTTTTGAAAAAAAATATTTTTTACGTTTTTCACCCACTTTTAGACACTTTTGATGAATGTTTCTAATATATTTAGCAATCGCGTTCACGTAAGAACTATCCTAAATAGGTTTTACATTGATTTGGAACTTTTTGAAAAAAAAATAATTTTTACGTTTTTCACCCACTTTTAGACGCTTTTGATGAATGTTTCTAATATATTTAGCAATCGCGTTCACGTAAGAACTATCCTAAATAGGTTTTACATTGATTTGGAACTTTTTGAAAAAAAAATAATTTTTACGTTTTTCACCCACTTTTAGACGCTTTTGATGAATGTTTCTAATATATTTAGCAATCGCGTTCACGTAAGAACTATCCTAAATAGGTTTTACATTGATTTGGAACTTTTTGAAAAAAAAATATTTTTTACGTTTTTCACCCACTTTAAGACACTTTTGATGAATGTTTCGAATATATTTAGTAATCGCATTCACGTCAGAACTATCCTAAATAGTTTTTACATTGATTTGGAACTTTTTGAAAAAAAAATATTTTTTACGTTTTTCACCCACTTTTAGACACTTTTGATGAATGTTTCTAATATATTTAGTAATCGCATTAACGTAAGAACTATCCTAAATAGTTTTTACATAGATTTGGAACTTTTTGAAAAAAAAATATTTTTTACGTTTTTCACCCACTTTAAGACACTTTTGATGAATGTTTCGAATATATTTAGTAATCGCATTCACGTCAGAACTATCCTAAATAGTTTTTACATTGATTTGGAACTTTTTGAAAAAAAAATATTTTTTACGTTTTTCACCCACTTTAAGACACTTTTGATGAATGTTTCGAATATATTTAGCAATCGCGTTCACGTAAGAACTATCCTAAATAGTTTTTACATTGATTTGGAACTTTTTGAAAAAAAAATATTTTTTACGTTTTTCACCCACTTTTAGACACTCCTGATAAATGTTTCTAATATATTTAGCAATCGCGTTCACGTAAGAACTATCCTAAATAGTTTTTACATTGATTTGGAACTTTTTGAAAAAAAAATATTTTTTACGTTTTTCACCCACTTTTAGACACTTTTGATGAATGTTTCTAATATATTTAGCAATCGCGTTCACGTAAGAACTATCCTAAATAGTTTTTACATTGATTTGGAACTTTTTGAAAAAAAAGTATTTTTTACGTTTTTTACCCACTTTAAGACACTTTTGATGAATGTTTCTAATATATTTAGCAATCGCGTTCACGTAAGAACTATCCTAAATAGTTTTTACATTGATTTGGAACTTTTTGAAAAAAAAATATTTTCTACGTTTTTCACCCACTTTTAGACACTTCTGATAAATGTTTCTAATATATTTAGCAATCGCGTTCACGTAAGAACTATCCTAAATAGTTTTTACATTGATTTGGAACTTTTTGAAAAAAAAATATTTTTTACGTTTTTCACCCACTTTTAGACACTTTTGATGAATGTTTCTAATATATTTAGCAATCGCGTTCACGTAAGAACTATCCTAAATAGTTTTTACACTGATTTGGAACTTTTTGAAAAATAAATATTTTTTACGTTTTTTACCCACTTTAAGACACTTTTGATGAATGTTTCTAATATATTTAGAAATCGTTTTTAAAGCGATTTGGAACTTTTTGAAAAAAAAATATTTTTTACGTTTTTCACCCACTTTTGATGACTGTTTCTAATATATTTAGTAATCGCATTCACGTAAGAACTATCCTAAATAGTTTTTACATTGATTTGGAACTTTTTGAAAAAAAAATATTTTTTTCGTTTTTCACCCACCTTTAGACACTTTTGATGAATTTTTCTAATATATTTAGCAATCGCATTCACGTAAGAACTATCCTAAATAGTTTTTACATTGATTTGGAACTTTTTGAAAAAAAAATATTTTTTACATTTTTCACCCACTTTTAGACACTCCTGATAAATGTTTCTAATATATTTAGCAATCGCGTTCTCGTAAGAACTATCCTAAATAGGTTTTACATTGATTTGGAACTTTTTGAAAAAAAAATATTTTTTACTTCACCCACTTTTAGACACTTTTGATGAATGTTTCTAATATATTTAGTAATCGAGTTCACGTAAGAACTATCCTAAATAGTTTGTACAGCGATTTGGAACTTTTTGAAAAAAAAATATTTTTTACGTTTTTCACCCACTTTTAGACACTCCTGATAAATGTTTCTAATATATTTAGTAGTCGCATTCACGTCAGAACTATCCTAAATGGTTTTTACATTGATTTGGAACTTTTTGAAAAAAAAATATTTTTTACGTTTTTCACCCACTTTAAGACACTTTTGATGAATGTTTCGAATATATTTAGTAATCGCATTCACGAAAGAACTATCCTAAATAGTTTTTACATTGATTTGTAACTTTTTGAAAAAAAAATGTTTTTTACGTTTTTCACCCACTTTAAGACACTTTTGATGAATGTTTCTAATATATTTAGTAGTCGCATTCACGTCAGAACTATCCTAAATAGTTTTTACATTGATTTGGAACTTTTTGAAAAAAAAATATTTTTTACGTTTTTCACCCACTTTAAGACACTTTTGATGAATGTTTCGAATATACTTAGTAATCGCATTCACGTAAGAACTATCCTAAATAGTTTTTACATTGATTTGGAACTTTTTGAAAAAAAAATATTTTTTTACGTTTTTCACTACTACTTTACTACCTTTTAATTGAAATTACTCAAACAATTCTAAGTCAATGCAAGAAAAACAAAATACTTAACAGAGCCAACGCTTCCATAATAATTTTGAGCCATCAATCAGCTTTCTGTGTCATTTAGAAGCTGAGCTACAACCCAAGATCTAACATGAAAAAACTTTATATATATTCTCAAATCGAAAATTATCAGCAACCATTGTTGTTATCGTTGTTCTGCTTTGGGGTGGTTGGCTGGCGCACATCGCACAATCACATACATTTCAACAAAAACAGCGTGCAGTTTTCTCCGATTAAGTGAAACGAAACAGAAGTATGCGAGGTGAATGAGGATGTATGAAACAATGCGAAACAAAGCGACAATGTTTTTCTGAGGAAATGCGCAGATGGCTGATGACGTGCGATGATGGGCGTATGATGGTGTTAATATCCAGATCCACTATATTATTTCTGTAGTTACTGTAGTAGTATATTTACCTCTTGCGGTTCACACACTCAACCAATCTTAACAAATGAAGTATAAGAAAAGAGATTTTCGGGGTGCTTATTTTTGCATTTTTACGTTTTTTAAATATTAACAATTGAAAAAGTTGAATTTACTACATTAAATTTCAACTACGCAGTTGTGTACAACTATGATTCAGTGAAATACTTCTCTTAAATTCATTATACCCGTAGCCGTAGCCGTCCCGTGGCCGTGGCCGTATCTCGTACAAACGACGCCACGAAAGAGAGTTGACGGCCGAAGAGAGTTACAGTCATAGGAAATCTAAGAGATAATTTTCAAAATTTGAGGGGGAATCGGGTAGGAACGCTGTTATGTTATTTCAAAACATAGGTTTTGTTGTCAGTTGTCATTTTTGTAAAGGAAATTCAACGTAGCCTTGATATAATCCTAATACTATAAATGCGAAAGTAAGATTATTTTAACGACCTCAAAACTAATTTCCATGAATTTTGGTATAGGGAGAGATGGGACCTCTGAGAATGACAGTCTACTTTTTGTCGCGAAAACAAAACGTGAAGGGGATCCAGTTTAAATGACGAACCAATTATTTCTGAAGTTAGGGACAATAAAATTCATCATTGGTATCTATATTTGGTAAGAAATAAATACATTTGCTGCAATGAATTTAGGATAGTTCAAACTATTTAGGATAGTTCTTACGCGAAAGCGATTGCTAAGTATATTAGAAACATTCATCAAAAGTGTCTAAAAGTGGGTGAAAAACATAAAAAATATTTTTTTTTCAAAAAGTTCCAAATCAATGTAAAACCTATTTAGGATAGTTCTTACGTGAATGCGATTACTAAATATATTAGAAACATTCATCAAAAGTGTCTAAAAGTGGGTGAAAAACGTAAAAAATATTTTTTTTTCAAAAAGTTTCAAATCAATGTAAAACCTATTTAGGATAGTTCTTACGAGAATGCGATTACTAAATATATTAGAAACATTCATCAAAAGTGTCTAAAAGTGGGTGAAAAACGTAAAAAAATATTTTTTTTTCAAAAAGTTCCAAATCAATGTAAAACCTATTTAGGATAGTTCTTACGTGAATGCGATTACTAAATATATTAGAAACATTCATCAAAAGTGTCTAAAAGTGGGTGAAAAACGTAAAAAATATTTTTTTTTCAAAAAGTTTCAAATCAATGTAAAAACTATTTAGAATAGTTCTTACGTGAACGCGATTGCTAAATATATTAGAAACATTCATCAAAAGTGTCTAAAAGTGGGTGAAAAACGTAAAAAAATATTTTTTTTTCAAAAAGTTCCAAATCAATGTAAAAACTATTTAGAATAGTTCTTACGTGAACGCGATTGCTAAATATATTAGAAACATTCATCAAAAGTGTCTAAAAGTGGGTGAAAAACGTAAAAAATATTTTTTTTTCAAAAAGTTCCAAATCAATGTAAAACCTATTTAGGATAGTTCTTACGCGAAAGCGATTGCTAAGTATATAAGAAACATTCATCAAAAGTGTCTAAAAGTGGGTGAAAAACATAAAAAATATTTTTTTTTTAAAAAGTTCCAAATCAATGTAAAACCTATTTAGGATAGTTCTTACGTGAATGCGATTACTAAATATATTAGAAACATTCATCAAAAGTGTCTAAAAGTGGGTGAAAAACGTAAAAAATATTTTTTTTTCAAAAAGTTTCAAATCAATGTAAAACCTATTTAGGATAGTTCTTACGCGAAAGCGATTGCTAAGTATATAAGAAACATTCATCAAAAGTGTCTAAAAGTGGGTGAAAAACATAAAAAATATTTTTTTTTTAAAAAGTTCCAAATCAATGTAAAACCTATTTAGGATAGTTCTTACGTGAATGCGATTACTAAATATATTAGAAACATTCATCAAAAGTGTCTAAAAGTGGGTGAAAAACGTAAAAAATATTTTTTTTTCAAAAAGTTTCAAATCAATGTAAAAACTATTTAGAATAGTTCTTACGTGAACGCGATTGCTAAATATATTAGAAACATTCATCAAAAGTGTCTAAAAGTGGGTGAAAAACGTAAAAAAATATTTTTTTTTCAAAAAGTTCCAAATCAATGTAAAAACTATTTAGAATAGTTCTTACGTGAACGCGATTGCTAAATATATTAGAAACATTCATCAAAAGTGTCTAAAAGTGGGTGAAAAACGTAAAAAATATTTTTTTTTCAAAAAGTTCCAAATCAATGTAAAAACTATTTAGGATAGTTCTGACGTGAATGCGATTACTAAATATATTCGAAACATTCATCAAAAGTGTCTTAAAGTGGGTGAAAAACGTAAAAAATATTTTTTTTTCAAAAAGTTCCAAATCAATGTAAAACCTATTTAGGATAGTTCTTACGTGAACGCGATTGCTAAATATATTAGAAACATTCATCAAAAGTGTCTTAAAGTGGTTAAAAAATACTATATTTATATTATATATATAATATATTTAGCAATCGCGTTCACGTAAGAACTATCCTAAATAGTTTTTACATTGATTTGGAACTTTTTGAAAAAAAAATATTTTTTACGTTTTTCACCCACTTTTAGACACTTCTGATAAATGTTTCTAATATATTTAGCAATCGCGTTCACGTAAGAACTATCCTAAATAGTTTTTAAAGCAATTTGGAACTTTTTGAAAAAAAAATATTTTTTACGTTTTTCACCCACTTTTAGACACTTCTGATAAATGTTTCTAATATATTTAGCAATCGCGTTCACGTAAGAACTATCCTAAATACTTCTTACATTGATTTGGAACTTTTTGAAAAAAAAATATTTTTTACGTTTTTCACCCACTTTTAGACACTTTTGATGAATGTTTCTAATATATTTAGCAATCGCGTTCACGTAAGAACTATCCTAAATAGTTTTTACATTGATTTGGAACTTTTTGAAAAAAAAGTATTTTTTACGTTTTTTACCCACTTTAAGACACTTTTGATGAATGTTTCTAATATATTTAGCAATCGCGTTCACGTAAGAACTATCCTAAATAGTTTTTACATTGATTTGGAACTTTTTGAAAAAAAAATATTTTTTACGTTTTTTACCCACTTTAAGACACTTTTGATGAATGTTTCTAATATATTTAGCAATCGCGTTCACGTAAGAACTATCCTAAATAGTTTTTACATTGATTTGGAACTTTTTGAAAAAAAAATATTTTTTACGTTTTTCACCCACTTTTAGACACTTCTGATAAATGTTTCTAATATATTTAGCAATCGCGTTCACGTAAGAACTATCCTAAATAGTTTTTACATTGATTTGGAACTTTTTGAAAAAAAAATATTTTTTACGTTTTTCACCCACTTTTAGACACTTTTGATGAATGTTTCTAATATATTTAGCAATCGCGTTCACGTAAGAACTATCCTAAATAGTTTTTACATTGATTTGGAACTTTTTGAAAAAAAAATATTTTTTACGTTTTTCACCCACTTTTAGACACTTTTGATGAATGTTTCTAATATATTTAGCAATCGCGTTCACGTAAGAACTATCCTAAATAGTTTTTACATTGATTTGGAACTTTTTGAAAAAAAAGTATTTTTTACGTTTTTTACCCACTTTAAGACACTTTTGATGAATGTTTCTAATATATTTAGCAATCGCGTTCACGTAAGAACTATCCTAAATAGTTTTTACATTGATTTGGAACTTTTTGAAAAAAAAATATTTTCTACGTTTTTCACCCACTTTTAGACACTTCTGATAAATGTTTCTAATATATTTAGCAATCGCGTTCACGTAAGAACTATCCTAAATAGTTTTTAAAGCGATTTGGAACTTTTTGAAAAAAAAATATTTTTTACGTTTTTCACCTACTTTTGGACACTTCTGATAAATGTTTCTAATATATTTAGCAATCGCGTTCACGTAAGAACTATCCTAAATAGTTTTTACATTGATTTGGAACTTTTTGAAAAAAAAATATTTTTTACGTTTTTCACCCACTTTTAGACACTTTTGATGAATGTTTCTAATATATTTAGCAATCGCGTTCACGTAAGAACTATCCTAAATAGTTTTTACATTGATTTGGAACTTTTTGAAAAAAAAGTATTTTTTACGTTTTTTACCCACTTTAAGACACTTTTGATGAATGTTTCTAATATATTTAGCAATCGCGTTCACGTAAGAACTATCCTAAATAGTTTTTACATTGATTTGGAACTTTTTGAAAAAAAAATATTTTCTACGTTTTTCACCCACTTTTAGACACTTCTGATAAATGTTTCTAATATATTTAGCAATCGCGTTCACGTAAGAACTATCCTAAATAGTTTTTACATTGATTTGGAACTTTTTGAAAAAAAAATATTTTTTACGTTTTTCACCCACTTTTAGACACTTTTGATGAATGTTTCTAATATATTTAGCAATCGCGTTCACGTAAGAACTATCCTAAATAGTTTTTTCATTGATTTGGAACTTTTCGAAAAAAAAATATTTTTTACGTTTTTCACCCACTTTTAGACACTTCTGATAAATGTTTCTAATATATTTAGCAATCGCGTTCACGTAAGAAATATCCTAAATAGTTTTTACATTGATTTGGAAATTTTTGAAAAAAAATATTTTTTACGTTTTTCACCCACTTTTAGACACTTCTGATAAATGTTTCTAATATATTTAGCAATCGCGTTCACGTAAGAACTATCCTAAATAGTTTTCATATTGATTTGGAACTTTTTGAAAAATAAATATTTTTTTACGTTTTTCACCCACTTTTAGACACTTCTGATAAATGTTTCTAATATATTTAGCAATCGCGTTCACGTAAGAACTATCCTAAATAGTTTTTAAAGCGATTTGGAACTTTTTGAAAAAAAAATTTTTTTACGTTTTTCACCCACTATTAGACGCTTTTGATGAATGTTTCTAATATATTTAGTAATCGCATTCACGTAAGAACTATCCTAAATAGTTTTTACATTGATTTGGAACTTTTTGAAAAAAAATATTTTTTACGTTTTTCACCCACTTTTAGACACTTTTGATGAATGTTTCTAATATATTTAGCAATCGCGTTCACGTAAGAACTATCCTAAATAGGTTTTACATTGATTTGGAACTTTTTGAAAAAAAAATAATTTTTACGTTTTTCACCCACTTTTAGACACTTTTGATGAATGTTTCTAATATATTTAGCAATCGCGTTCACGTAAGAACTATCCTAAATAGTTTTTTCATTGATTTGGAACTTTTCGAAAAAAAAATATTTTTTACGTTTTTCACCCACTTTTAGACACTTTTGATGAATGTTTCTAATATATTTAGCAATCGCGTTCACGTAAGAACTATCCTAAATAGTTTTTTCATTGATTTGGAACTTTTCGAAAAAAAAATATTTTTTACGTTTTTCACCCACTTTTAGACACTTCTGATAAATGTTTCTAATATATTTAGCAATCGCGTTCACGTAAGAAATATCCTAAATAGTTTTTACATTGATTTGGAAATTTTTGAAAAAAAATATTTTTTACGTTTTTCACCCACTTTTAGACACTTCTGATAAATGTTTCTAATATATTTAGCAATCGCGTTCACGTAAGAACTATCCTAAATAGTTTTCATATTGATTTGGAACTTTTTGAAAAATAAATATTTTTTTACGTTTTTCACCCACTTTTAGACACTTCTGATAAATGTTTCTAATATATTTAGCAATCGCGTTCACGTAAGAACTATCCTAAATAGTTTTTAAAGCGATTTGGAACTTTTTGAAAAAAAAATTTTTTTACGTTTTTCACCCACTATTAGACGCTTTTGATGAATGTTTCTAATATATTTAGTAATCGCATTCACGTAAGAACTATCCTAAATAGTTTTTACATTGATTTGGAACTTTTTGAAAAAAAATATTTTTTACGTTTTTCACCCACTTTTAGACACTTTTGATGAATGTTTCTAATATATTTAGCAATCGCGTTCACGTAAGAACTATCCTAAATAGGTTTTACATTGATTTGGAACTTTTTGAAAAAAAAATAATTTTTACGTTTTTCACCCACTTTTAGACGCTTTTGATGAATGTTTCTAATATATTTAGCAATCGCGTTCACGTAAGAACTATCCTAAATAGGTTTTACATTGATTTGGAACTTTTTGAAAAAAAAATAATTTTTACGTTTTTCACCCACTTTTAGACGCTTTTGATGAATGTTTCTAATATATTTAGCAATCGCGTTCACGTAAGAACTATCCTAAATAGGTTTTACATTGATTTGGAACTTTTTGAAAAAAAAATATTTTTTACGTTTTTCACCCACTTTAAGACACTTTTGATGAATGTTTCGAATATATTTAGTAATCGCATTCACGTCAGAACTATCCTAAATAGTTTTTACATTGATTTGGAACTTTTTGAAAAAAAAATATTTTTTACGTTTTTCACCCACTTTTAGACACTTTTGATGAATGTTTCTAATATATTTAGTAATCGCATTAACGTAAGAACTATCCTAAATAGTTTTTACATAGATTTGGAACTTTTTGAAAAAAAAATATTTTTTACGTTTTTCACCCACTTTAAGACACTTTTGATGAATGTTTCGAATATATTTAGTAATCGCATTCACGTCAGAACTATCCTAAATAGTTTTTACATTGATTTGGAACTTTTTGAAAAAAAAATATTTTTTACGTTTTTCACCCACTTTAAGACACTTTTGATGAATGTTTCGAATATATTTAGCAATCGCGTTCACGTAAGAACTATCCTAAATAGTTTTTACATTGATTTGGAACTTTTTGAAAAAAAAATATTTTTTACGTTTTTCACCCACTTTTAGACACTCCTGATAAATGTTTCTAATATATTTAGCAATCGCGTTCACGTAAGAACTATCCTAAATAGTTTTTACATTGATTTGGAACTTTTTGAAAAAAAAATATTTTTTACGTTTTTCACCCACTTTTAGACACTTTTGATGAATGTTTCTAATATATTTAGCAATCGCGTTCACGTAAGAACTATCCTAAATAGTTTTTACATTGATTTGGAACTTTTTGAAAAAAAAGTATTTTTTACGTTTTTTACCCACTTTAAGACACTTTTGATGAATGTTTCTAATATATTTAGCAATCGCGTTCACGTAAGAACTATCCTAAATAGTTTTTACATTGATTTGGAACTTTTTGAAAAAAAAATATTTTCTACGTTTTTCACCCACTTTTAGACACTTCTGATAAATGTTTCTAATATATTTAGCAATCGCGTTCACGTAAGAACTATCCTAAATAGTTTTTACATTGATTTGGAACTTTTTGAAAAAAAAATATTTTTTACGTTTTTCACCCACTTTTAGACACTTTTGATGAATGTTTCTAATATATTTAGCAATCGCGTTCACGTAAGAACTATCCTAAATAGTTTTTACACTGATTTGGAACTTTTTGAAAAATAAATATTTTTTACGTTTTTTACCCACTTTAAGACACTTTTGATGAATGTTTCTAATATATTTAGAAATCGTTTTTAAAGCGATTTGGAACTTTTTGAAAAAAAAATATTTTTTACGTTTTTCACCCACTTTTGATGACTGTTTCTAATATATTTAGTAATCGCATTCACGTAAGAACTATCCTAAATAGTTTTTACATTGATTTGGAACTTTTTGAAAAAAAAATATTTTTTTCGTTTTTCACCCACCTTTAGACACTTTTGATGAATTTTTCTAATATATTTAGCAATCGCATTCACGTAAGAACTATCCTAAATAGTTTTTACATTGATTTGGAACTTTTTGAAAAAAAAATATTTTTTACATTTTTCACCCACTTTTAGACACTCCTGATAAATGTTTCTAATATATTTAGCAATCGCGTTCTCGTAAGAACTATCCTAAATAGGTTTTACATTGATTTGGAACTTTTTGAAAAAAAAATATTTTTTACTTCACCCACTTTTAGACACTTTTGATGAATGTTTCTAATATATTTAGTAATCGAGTTCACGTAAGAACTATCCTAAATAGTTTGTACAGCGATTTGGAACTTTTTGAAAAAAAAATATTTTTTACGTTTTTCACCCACTTTTAGACACTCCTGATAAATGTTTCTAATATATTTAGTAGTCGCATTCACGTCAGAACTATCCTAAATGGTTTTTACATTGATTTGGAACTTTTTGAAAAAAAAATATTTTTTACGTTTTTCACCCACTTTAAGACACTTTTGATGAATGTTTCGAATATATTTAGTAATCGCATTCACGAAAGAACTATCCTAAATAGTTTTTACATTGATTTGTAACTTTTTGAAAAAAAAATGTTTTTTACGTTTTTCACCCACTTTAAGACACTTTTGATGAATGTTTCTAATATATTTAGTAGTCGCATTCACGTCAGAACTATCCTAAATAGTTTTTACATTGATTTGGAACTTTTTGAAAAAAAAATATTTTTTACGTTTTTCACCCACTTTAAGACACTTTTGATGAATGTTTCGAATATACTTAGTAATCGCATTCACGTAAGAACTATCCTAAATAGTTTTTACATTGATTTGGAACTTTTTGAAAAAAAAATATTTTTTTACGTTTTTCACTACTACTTTACTACCTTTTAATTGAAATTACTCAAACAATTCTAAGTCAATGCAAGAAAAACAAAATACTTAACAGAGCCAACGCTTCCATAATAATTTTGAGCCATCAATCAGCTTTCTGTGTCATTTAGAAGCTGAGCTACAACCCAAGATCTAACATGAAAAAACTTTATATATATTCTCAAATCGAAAATTATCAGCAACCATTGTTGTTATCGTTGTTCTGCTTTGGGGTGGTTGGCTGGCGCACATCGCACAATCACATACATTTCAACAAAAACAGCGTGCAGTTTTCTCCGATTAAGTGAAACGAAACAGAAGTATGCGAGGTGAATGAGGATGTATGAAACAATGCGAAACAAAGCGACAATGTTTTTCTGAGGAAATGCGCAGATGGCTGATGACGTGCGATGATGGGCGTATGATGGTGTTAATATCCAGATCCACTATATTATTTCTGTAGTTACTGTAGTAGTATATTTACCTCTTGCGGTTCACACACTCAACCAATCTTAACAAATGAAGTATAAGAAAAGAGATTTTCGGGGTGCTTATTTTTGCATTTTTACGTTTTTTAAATATTAACAATTGAAAAAGTTGAATTTACTACATTAAATTTCAACTACGCAGTTGTGTACAACTATGATTCAGTGAAATACTTCTCTTAAATTCATTATACCCGTAGCCGTAGCCGTCCCGTGGCCGTGGCCGTATCTCGTACAAACGACGCCACGAAAGAGAGTTGACGGCCGAAGAGAGTTACAGTCATAGGAAATCTAAGAGATAATTTTCAAAATTTGAGGGGGAATCGGGTAGGAACGCTGTTATGTTATTTCAAAACATAGGTTTTGTTGTCAGTTGTCATTTTTGTAAAGGAAATTCAACGTAGCCTTGATATAATCCTAATACTATAAATGCGAAAGTAAGATTATTTTAACGACCTCAAAACTAATTTCCATGAATTTTGGTATAGGGAGAGATGGGACCTCTGAGAATGACAGTCTACTTTTTGTCGCGAAAACAAAACGTGAAGGGGATCCAGTTTAAATGACGAACCAATTATTTCTGAAGTTAGGGACAATAAAATTCATCATTGGTATCTATATTTGGTAAGAAATAAATACATTTGCTGCAATGAATTTAGGATAGTTCAAACTATTTAGGATAGTTCTTACGCGAAAGCGATTGCTAAGTATATTAGAAACATTCATCAAAAGTGTCTAAAAGTGGGTGAAAAACATAAAAAATATTTTTTTTTCAAAAAGTTCCAAATCAATGTAAAACCTATTTAGGATAGTTCTTACGTGAATGCGATTACTAAATATATTAGAAACATTCATCAAAAGTGTCTAAAAGTGGGTGAAAAACGTAAAAAATATTTTTTTTTCAGAAAGTTTCAAATCAATGTAAAACCTATTTAGGATAGTTCTTACGAGAATGCGATTACTAAATATATTAGAAACATTCATCAAAAGTGTCTAAAAGTGGGTGAAAAACATAAAAAATATTTTTTTTTCAAAAAGTTCCAAATCAATGTAAAACCTATTTAGGATAGTTCTTACGTGAATGCGATTACTAAATATATTAGAAACATTCATCAAAAGTGTCTAAAAGTGGGTGAAAAACGTAAAAAATATTTTTTTTTCAAAAAGTTTCAAATCAATGTAATACCTATTTAGGATAGTTCTTACGAGAAGGCGATTACTAAATATATTAGAAACATTCATCAAAAGTGTCTAAAAGTGGGTGAAAAACGTAAAAAAATATTTTTTTTTCAAAAAGTTCCAAATCAATGTAAAAACTATTTAGAATAGTTCTTACGTGAACGCGATTGCTAAATATATTAGAAACATTCATCAAAAGTGTCTAAAAGTGGGTGAAAAACGTAAAAAATATTTTTTTTTCAAAAAGTTCCAAATCAATGTAAAAACTATTTAGGATAGTTCTGACGTGAATGCGATTACTAAATATATTCGAAACATTCATCAAAAGTGTCTTAAAGTGGGTGAAAAACGTAAAAAATATTTTTTTTTCAAAAAGTTCCAAATCAATGTAAAAACTATTTAGGATAGTTCTTACGTGAATGCGATTACTAAATATATTAGAAACATTCATCAAAAGTGTCTAAAAGTGGGTGAAAAACGTAAAAAATATTTTTTTTTCAAAAAGTTTCAAATCAATGTAAAACCTATTTAGGATAGTTCTTACGAGAATGCGATTACTAAATATATTAGAAACATTCATCAAAAGTGTCAAAAAGTGGGTGAAGTAAAAAATATTTTTTTTTTCAAAAAGTTCCAAATCGCTTTAAAAACTATTTAGGATAGTTCTTACGTGAATGCGATTACTAAATATATTAGAAACATTCATCAAAAGTGTTTAAAAGTGGGTGAAAAACGTAAAAAAATATTTTTTTTCAAAAAGTTCCAAATCAATGTAAAAACTATTTAGGATAGTTCTTACGTGAACGCGATTGCTAAATATATTAGAAACATTTATCAGAAGTGTCTAAAAGTGGGTGAAAAACGTAAAAAATATTTTTTTTTCAAAAAGTTCCAAATCAATGTAAAAACTATTTAGGATAGTTCTTACGTGAATGCGATTACTAAATATATTAGAAACATTCATCAAAAGTGTCTTAAAGTGGGTGAAAAACGTAAAATATATTTTTTTTTCAAAAAGTTTCAAATCAATGTAAAACCTATTTAGGATAGTTCTTACGTGAATGCGATTACTAAATATATTAGAAAAATTCATCAAAAGTGTCTAAAAGTGGGTGAAAAACGTAAGAAAATATTTTTTTTCAAAAAGTTCCAAATCGCTTTAAAAACTATTTAGGATAGTTCTTACGTGAATGCGATTACTAAATATATTAGAAACATTCATCAAAAGTGTTTAAAAGTGGGTGAAAAACGTAAAAAAATATTTTTTTTCAAAAAGTTCCAAATCAATGTAAAAACTATTTAGGATAGTTCTTACGTGAACGCGATTGCTAAATATATTAGAAACATTTATCAGAAGTGTCTAAAAGTGGGTGAAAAACGTAAAAAATATTTTTTTTTCAAAAAGTTCCAAATCAATGTAAAAACTATTTAGGATAGTTCTTACGTGAATGCGATTACTAAATATATTAGAAACATTCATCAAAAGTGTCTTAAAGTGGGTGAAAAACGTAAAAAATATTTTTTTTTCAAAAAGTTTCAAATCAATGTAAAAACTATTTAGGATAGTTCTTACGTGAACGCGATTGCTAAATATATTAGAAACATTTATCAGAAGTGTCTAAAAGTGGGTGAAAAACGTAAAAAATATTTTTTTTTCAAAAAGTTCCAAATGAATGTAAAAACTATTTAGGATAGTTCTTACGTGAATGCGATAACTAAATATATTAGAAACATTCATCAAAAGTGTCTTAAAGTGGGTGAAAAACGTAAAAAATATTTTTTTTCAAAAAGGTTCCAAATCAATGTAAAAACTATTTAGGATAGTTCTTACGTGAATGCGATTACTAAATATATTAGAAACATTCATCAAAAGTGTCTTAAAGTGGGTGAAAAACGTAAAAAATATTTTTTTTTCAAAAATTTCCAAATCAATGTAAAAACTATTTAGGATAGTTCTTACGTGAACGCGATTGCTAAATATATGAGAAACATTTATCAGAAGTGTCTAAAAGTGGGTGAAAAACGTAAAAAATATTTTTTTTTCAAAAATTTCCAAATCAATGTAAAAACTATTTAGGATAGTTCTTACGTGAATGCGATTACTAAATATATTAGAAACATTCATCAAAAGTGTCTTAAAGTGGGTGAAAAACGTAAAAAATATTTTTTTTTCAAAAAGTTCCAAATCAATGTAAAACCTATTTAGGATAGTTCTTACCTGAACTCGATTGCTAAATATATTAGAAACATTTATCAGAAGTGTCTAAAAGTGGGTGAAAAACGTAAAAAATATTTTTTTTTCAAAAAGTTCCAAATCGCTTTAAAAACTATTTAGGATAGTTCTTACATGAACGCGATTGCTAAATATATTAGAAACATTTATCAGAAGTGTCTAAAAGTGGGTGAAAAACGTGAAAAATATTTTTTTTTTAAAAAGTTCCAAATCAACGTAAAAACTATTTAGGATAGTTCTTACGTGAACGCGATTGCTAAATATATTAGAAACATTCATCAAAAGTGTCTAAATGAGGGTGAAAAACGTAAAAAAATATTTTTTTTTCAAAAAGTTCCAAATCGCCTTAAAAACTATTAGGAACAGCTCTTACGTAAACGCGATTACTAAATATATTAGAAACATTCATCAAAACGTAAAAAATATTTTTTTTTCAAAAAGTTCCAAATCGCTTTAAAAACTATTTAGAATAGTTCTTACGTGAACGCGATTGCTAAATATATTAGAAACATTTATCAGAAGTGTCTAAAAGTGGGTGAAAAACGTAAAAAATATTTTTTTTTCAAAAAGTTCCAAATCAACGTAAAAACTATTTAGGGTAGTTCTTACGTGAACGCGATTGCTAAATATATTAGAAACATTCATCAAAAGTGTCTAAATGTGGGTGAAAAACGTAAAAAAATATTTTTTTTTCAAAAAGTTCCAAATCGCCTTAAAAACTATTAGGAACAGCTCTTACGTAAACGCGATTACTAAATATATTAGAAACATTCATCAACAGTTTCTAAAAGTGGGTGAAAAACCTTTTTGAAAAAAAAAATATTTTTTACGTTTTTCACCCACTTTTAGACACTTTTGATGAATGTTTCTAATATATTTAGTAATCGCATTAACGCATTAACTATCCTAAATAGTTTTTACATTGATTTGGAACTTTTCGAAAAAAAAATATTTTTTACGTTTTTCACCCACTTTTAGACACTTTTGATGAATGTTTCTAATATATTTAGTAATCGCATTAACGCATTAACTATCCTAAATAGTTTTTACATTGATTTGGAACTTTTTGAAAAAAAAATATTTTTTACTTTTTTCACCCACTTTAAGACACTTTTGATGACTGTTTCTAATATATTTAGTAATCGCATTTACGTAAGAACTATCCTAAATAGTTTTTACGTTGATTTGGAACTTTTTGAAAAAAAAATATTTATTACGTTTTTCACCCACTTTTAGACACTTTTGATGAATGTTTCTAATATATTCAGTAATCGCATTAACGTAAGAACTATCCTAAATAGTTTTTACATTGATTTGGAACTTTTCGAAAAAAAAATATTTTTTACGTTTTTCACCCACTTTTAGACACTTCTGATAAATGTTTCTAATATATTTAGCAATCGCGTTCACGTAAGAACTATTCTAAATAGTTTTTACATTGATTTGGAACTTTTTGAAAAAAAAATATTTTTTACTTTTTTCACCCACTTTAAGACACTTTTGATGACTGTTTCTAATATATTTAGTAATCGCATTTACGTAAGAACTATCCTAAATAGTTTTTACGTTGATTTGGAACTTTTTGAAAAAAAAATATTTTTTACGTTTTACACCCACTTTAAGACACTTTTGATGAATGTTTCTAATATATTTAGCAATCGCATTCACGTAAGAACTATCCTAAATAGTTTTTAAAGCGATTTGGAACTTTTTGAAAAAAAATATTTTTTTACGTTTTTCACCCACTTTTAGACACTTTTGATGAATGTTTCTAATATATTTAGTAATCGCATTCTCGTAAGAACTATCCTAAATAGTTTTTACATTGATTTGGAACTTTTCGAAAAAAAATATTTTTTACGTTTTTCACCCACTTTTAGACACTTCTGATAAATGTTTCAAATATATTTAGCAATCGCGTTCACGTAAGAACTATTCTAAATAGTTTTTACATTGATTTGGAACTTTTTGAAAAATAAATATTTTTTACGTTTTTTACCCACTTTAAGACACTTTTGATGAATTTTTATAATATATTTAGCAATCGCATTCACGTAAGAACTATCCTAAATAGTTTTTACATTGATTTGGAACTTTTTGAAAAAAAAATATTTTTTACATTTTTCACCCACTTTTAGACACTCCTGATAAATGTTTCTAATATATTTAGCAATCGCGTTCTCGTAAGAACTATCCTAAATAGGTTTTACATTGATTTGGAACTTTTTGAAAAAAAAATAATTTTTACGTTTTTCACCCACTTTTAGACGCTTTTGATGAATGTTTCTAATATATTTAGCAATCGCGTTCACGTAAGAACTATCCAAAATAGGTTTTACATTGATTTCGAACTTTTTGAAAAAAAAATATTTTTTACGTTTTTTACCCACTTTAAGACACTTTTGATGAATGTTTCTAATATATTTAGTAATCGCATTCACGAAAGAACTATCCTAAATAGTTTTTACATTGATTTGTAACTTTTTGAAAAAAAAAATGTTTTTTACGTTTTTCACCCACTTTAAGACACTTTTGATGAATGTTTCTAATATATTTAGTAGTCGCATTCACGTCAGAACTATCCTAAATAGTTTTTACATTGATTTGGAACTTTTTGAAAAAAAAATATTTTTTACGTTTTTCACCCACTTTAAGACACTTTTGATGAATGTTTCTAATATATTTAGTAGTCGCATTCACGTCAGAACTATCCTAAATAGTTTTTACATTGATTTGGAACTTTTTGAAAAAAAAATATTTTTTACGTTTTTCACCCACTTTAAGACACTTTTGATGAATGTTTCGAATATACTTAGTAATCGCATTCACGTAAGAACTATCCTAAATAGTTTTTACATTGATTTGGAACTTTTTGAAAAAAAAATATTTTTTTACGTTTTTCACTACTACTTTACTACCTTTTAATTGAAATTACTCAAACAATTCTAAGTCAATGCAAGAAAAACAAAATACTTAACAGAGCCAACGCTTCCATAATAATTTTGAGCCATCAATCAGCTTTCTGTGTCATTTAGAAGCTGAGCTACAACCCAAGATCTAACATGAAAAAACTTTATATATATTCTCAAATCGAAAATTATCAGCAACCATTGTTGTTATCGTTGTTCTGCTTTGGGGTGGTTGGCTGGCGCACATCGCACAATCACATACATTTCAACAAAAACAGCGTGCAGTTTTCTCCGATTAAGTGAAACGAAACAGAAGTATGCGAGGTGAATGAGGATGTATGAAACAATGCGAAACAAAGCGACAATGTTTTTCTGAGGAAATGCGCAGATGGCTGATGACGTGCGATGATGGGCGTATGATGGTGTTAATATCCAGATCCACTATATTATTTCTGTAGTTACTGTAGTAGTATATTTACCTCTTGCGGTTCACACACTCAACCAATCTTAACAAATGAAGTATAAGAAAAGAGATTTTCGGGGTGCTTATTTTTGCATTTTTACGTTTTTTAAATATTAACAATTGAAAAAGTTGAATTTACTACATTAAATTTCAACTACGCAGTTGTGTACAACTATGATTCAGTGAAATACTTCTCTTAAATTCATTATACCCGTAGCCGTAGCCGTCCCGTGGCCGTGGCCGTATCTCGTACAAACGACGCCACGAAAGAGAGTTGACGGCCGAAGAGAGTTACAGTCATAGGAAATCTAAGAGATAATTTTCAAAATTTGAGGGGGAATCGGGTAGGAACGCTGTTATGTTATTTCAAAACATAGGTTTTGTTGTCAGTTGTCATTTTTGTAAAGGAAATTCAACGTAGCCTTGATATAATCCTAATACTATAAATGCGAAAGTAAGATTATTTTAACGACCTCAAAACTAATTTCCATGAATTTTGGTATAGGGAGAGATGGGACCTCTGAGAATGACAGTCTACTTTTTGTCGCGAAAACAAAACGTGAAGGGGATCCAGTTTAAATGACGAACCAATTATTTCTGAAGTTAGGGACAATAAAATTCATCATTGGTATCTATATTTGGTAAGAAATAAATACATTTGCTGCAATGAATTTAGGATAGTTCAAACTATTTAGGATAGTTCTTACGCGAAAGCGATTGCTAAGTATATTAGAAACATTCATCAAAAGTGTCTAAAAGTGGGTGAAAAACATAAAAAATATTTTTTTTTCAAAAAGTTCCAAATCAATGTAAAACCTATTTAGGATAGTTCTTACGTGAATGCGATTACTAAATATATTAGAAACATTCATCAAAAGTGTCTAAAAGTGGGTGAAAAACGTAAAAAATATTTTTTTTTCAAAAAGTTTCAAATCAATGTAAAACCTATTTAGGATAGTTCTTACGAGAATGCGATTACTAAATATATTAGAAACATTCATCAAAAGTGTCTAAAAGTGGGTGAAAAACGTAAAAAAATATTTTTTTTTCAAAAAGTTCCAAATCAATGTAAAAACTATTTAGAATAGTTCTTACGTGAACGCGATTGCTAAATATATTAGAAACATTCATCAAAAGTGTCTAAAAGTGGGTGAAAAACGTAAAAAAATATTTTTTTTTCAAAAAGTTCCAAATCAATGTAAAAACTATTTAGGATAGTTCTGACGTGAATGCGATTACTAAATATATTCGAAACATTCATCAAAAGTGTCTTAAAGTGGGTGAAAAACGTAAAAAATATTTTTTTTTCAAAAAGTTCCAAATCAATGTAAAAACTATTTAGGATAGTTCTTACGTGAACGCGATTGCTAAATATATTAGAAACATTTATCAGAAGTGTCTAAAAGTGGGTGAAAAACGTAAAAAATATTTTTTTTTCAAAAAGTTCCAAATCAATGTAAAAACTATTTAGGATAGTTCTTACGTGAATGCGATTACTAAATATATTAGAAACATTCATCAAAAGTGTCTTAAAGTGGGTGAAAAACGTAAAATATATTTATTTTTTCAAAAAGTTTCAAATCAATGTAAAACCTATTTAGGATAGTTCTTACGTGAATGCGATTACTAAATATATTAGAAAAATTCATCAAAAGTGTCTAAAAGTGGGTGAAAAACGTAAAAAATATTTTTTTTCAAAAAGTTTCAAATCAATGTAAAACCTATTTAGGATAGTTCTTACGAGAATGCGATTACTAAATATATTAGAAACATTCATCAAAAGTGTCTAAAAGTGGGTGAAGTAAAAAATATTTTTTTTTTCAAAAAGTTCCAAATCGCTTTAAAAACTATTTAGGATAGTTCTTACGTGAATGCGATTACTAAATATATTAGAAACATTCATCAAAAGTGTTTAAAAGTGGGTGAAAAACGTAAAAAAATATTTTTTTTCAAAAAGTTCCAAATCAATGTAAAAACTATTTAGGATAGTTCTTACGTGAACGCGATTGCTAAATATATTAGAAACATTTATCAGAAGTGTCTAAAAGTGGGTGAAAAACGTAAAAAATATTTTTTTTTCAAAAAGTTCCAAATCAATGTAAAAACTATTTAGGATAGTTCTTACGTGAATGCGATTACTAAATATATTAGAAACATTCATCAAAAGTGTCTTAAAGTGGGTGAAAAACGTAAAATATATTTATTTTTTCAAAAAGTTTCAAATCAATGTAAAACCTATTTAGGATAGTTCTTACGTGAATGCGATTACTAAATATATTAGAAAAATTCATCAAAAGTGTCTAAAAGTGGGTGAAAAACGTAAAAAATATTTTTTTTCAAAAAGTTTCAAATCAATGTAAAACCTATTTAGGATAGTTCTTACGAGAATGCGATTACTAAATATATTAGAAACATTCATCAAAAGTGTCTAAAAGTGGGTGAAGTAAAAAATATTTTTTTTTTCAAAAAGTTCCAAATCGCTTTAAAAACTATTTAGGATAGTTCTTACGTGAATGCGATTACTAAATATATTAGAAACATTCATCAAAAGTGTTTAAAAGTGGGTGAAAAACGTAAAAAAATATTTTTTTTCAAAAAGTTCCAAATCAATGTAAAAACTATTTAGGATAGTTCTTACGTGAACGCGATTGCTAAATATATTAGAAACATTTATCAGAAGTGTCTAAAAGTGGGTGAAAAACGTAAAAAATATTTTTTTTTCAAAAAGTTCCAAATCAATGTAAAAACTATTTAGGATAGTTCTTACGTGAATGCGATTACTAAATATATTAGAAACATTCATCAAAAGTGTCTTAAAGTGGGTGAAAAACGTAAAAAATATTTTTTTTTCAAAAAGTTTCAAATCAATGTAAAAACTATTTAGGATAGTTCTTACGTGAACGCGATTGCTAAATATATTAGAAACATTTATCAGAAGTGTCTAAAAGTGGGTGAAAAACGTAAAAAATATTTTTTTTTCAAAAAGTTCCAAATGAATGTAAAAACTATTTAGGATAGTTCTTACGTGAATGCGATAACTAAATATATTAGAAACATTCATCAAAAGTGTCTTAAAGTGGGTGAAAAACGTAAAAAATATTTTTTTTCAAAAAGGTTCCAAATCAATGTAAAAACTATTTAGGATAGTTCTTACGTGAATGCGATTACTAAATATATTAGAAACATTCATCAAAAGTGTCTTAAAGTGGGTGAAAAACGTAAAAAATATTTTTTTTTCAAAAATTTCCAAATCAATGTAAAAACTATTTAGGATAGTTCTTACGTGAACGCGATTGCTAAATATATGAGAAACATTTATCAGAAGTGTCTAAAAGTGGGTGAAAAACGTAAAAAATATATTTTTTTCAAAAATTTCCAAATCAATGTAAAAACTATTTAGGATAGTTCTTACGTGAATGCGATTACTAAATATATTAGAAACATTCATCAAAAGTGTCTTAAAGTGGGTGAAAAACGTAAAAAATATTTTTTTTTCAAAAAGTTCCAAATCAATGTAAAACCTATTTAGGATAGTTCTTACCTGAACTCGATTGCTAAATATATTAGAAACATTTATCAGAAGTGTCTAAAAGTGGGTGAAAAACGTAAAAAATATTTTTTTTTCAAAAAGTTCCAAATCGCTTTAAAAACTATTTAGGATAGTTCTTACATGAACGCGATTGCTAAATATATTAGAAACATTTATCAGAAGTGTCTAAAAGTGGGTGAAAAACGTAAAAAATATTTTTTTTTCAAAAAGTTCCAAATCGCTTTAAAAACTATTTAGGATAGTTAATGCGTTAATGCGATTACTAAATATATTAGAAACATTCATCAAAAGTGTCTAAATGTGGGTGAAAAACGTAAAAAAATATTTTTTTTTCAAAAAGTTCCAAATCGCCTTAAAAACTATTAGGAACAGCTCTTACGTAAACGCGATTACTAAATATATTAGAAACATTCATCAACAGTTTCTAAAAGTGGGTGAAAAACCTTTTTGAAAAAAAAAATATTTTTTACGTTTTTCACCCACTTTTAGACACTTTTGATGAATGTTTCTAATATATTTAGTAATCGCATTAACGCATTAACTATCCTAAATAGTTTTTACATTGATTTGGAACTTTTCGAAAAAAAAATATTTTTTACGTTTTTCACCCACTTTTAGACACTTTTGATGAATGTTTCTAATATATTTAGTAATCGCATTAACGCATTAACTATCCTAAATAGTTTTTACATTGATTTGGAACTTTTTGAAAAAAAAATATTTTTTACTTTTTTCACCCACTTTAAGACACTTTTGATGACTGTTTCTAATATATTTAGTAATCGCATTTACGTAAGAACTATCCTAAATAGTTTTTACGTTGATTTGGAACTTTTTGAAAAAAAAATATTTATTACGTTTTTCACCCACTTTTAGACACTTTTGATGAATGTTTCTAATATATTTAGTAATCGCATTAACGTAAGAACTATCCTAAATAGTTTTTACATTGATTTGGAACTTTTCGAAAAAAAAATATTTTTTACGTTTTTCACCCACTTTTAGACACTTCTGATAAATGTTTCAAATATATTTAGCAATCGCGTTCACGTAAGAACTATTCTAAATAGTTTTTACATTGATTTGGAACTTTTTGAAAAAAAAATATTTTTTACTTTTTTCACCCACTTTAAGACACTTTTGATGACTGTTTCTAATATATTTAGTAATCGCATTTACGTAAGAACTATCCTAAATAGTTTTTACGTTGATTTGGAACTTTTTGAAAAAAAAATATTTTTTACGTTTTACACCCACTTTAAGACACTTTTGATGAATGTTTCTAATATATTTAGCAATCGCATTCACGTAAGAACTATCCTAAATAGTTTTTAAAGCGATTTGGAACTTTTTGAAAAAAAATATTTTTTTACGTTTTTCACCCACTTTTAGACACTTTTGATGAATGTTTCTAATATATTTAGTAATCGCATTCTCGTAAGAACTATTCTAAATAGTTTTTAAAGCGATTTGGAACTTTTTGAAAAAAAAATATTTTTTACGTTTTTCACCCACTTTTAGACACTTCTGATAAATGTTTCTAATATATTTAGCAATCGCGTTCACGTAAGAACTATTCTAAATAGTTTTTACATTGATTTGGAACTTTTTGAAAAAAAAATATTTTTTACTTTTTTCACCCACTTTAAGACACTTTTGATGACTGTTTCTAATATATTTAGTAATCGCATTTACGTAAGAACTATCCTAAATAGTTTTTACGTTGATTTGGAACTTTTTGAAAAAAAAATATTTTTTACTTTTTTCACCCACTTTAAGACACTTTTGATGACTGTTTCTAATATATTTAGTAATCGCATTCACGTAAGAACTATCCTAAATAGTTTTTACATTGATTTGGAACTTTTTGAAAAAAAAATATTTTTTACTTTTTTCACCCACTTTAAGCCACTTTTGATGACTGTTTCTAATATATTTAGTAATCGCTTTCACGTAAGAACTGTCCTAAATAGTTTGTACAGTGATTTGGAACATTTTGAAAAAAAATATTTTTTTACGTTTTTCACCCACCTTTAGACACTTTTGATGAATGTTTCTAATATATTTAGCAATCGCGTTCACGTAAGAACTATCCTAAATAGGTTGTACATTGATTTGGAACTTTTTGAAAAAAAAATAATTTTTACGTTTTTCACCCACTTTTAGACGCTTTTGATGAATGTTTCTAATATATTTAGCAATCGCGTTCATGTAAGAACTATCCTAAATAGTTTTTACATTGATTTGGAACTTTTTAAAAAAAAATATTTTTTACGTTTTTCACCCACTATTAGACACTTCTGATAAATGTTTCTAATATATTTAGCAATCGCGTTCACGTAAGAACTATCCTAAATAGGTTGTACATTGATTTGGAACTTTTTGAAAAAAAAATAATTTTTACGTTTTTCACCCACTTTTAGACGCTTTTGATGAATGTTTCTAATATATTTAGCAATCGCGTTCATGTAAGAACTATCCTAAATAGTTTTTACATTGATTTGGAACTTTTTAAAAAAAAAATATTTTTTACTTCACCCACTTTTAGACACTTTTGATGAATGTTTCTAATATATTTAGCAATCGCGTTCACGTAAGAACTATCCTAAATAGGTTTTACATTGATTTCGAACTTTTTGAAAAAAAAATATTTTTTACGTTTTTCACCCACTTTAAGACACTTTTGATGACTGTTTCTAATATATTTAGTAATCGTTTATGCTAAGTTTGCTAACATTACTTAGTTTATGCTAAGTAAAGGGTGATTTTTTAGCTGGTTTGGTTTTGGCAACACTGGTTTTGACAGCTGACGTGTGTTTAGTACCTTGTGTCACTGTCAAACAGCTTCAGTTTGGTTTGCAATTTAACCATGGATCGTCTTACAAATGAACAACGCTTGCAAATTATTGAATTTTACTATCAAAATTCGTGCTCGGTTCGAAATGTTCATCGCGCGCTGCTTCCATTTTATGATCGGCATTCTCGACCTTCTGAGCAGTCTATTCGGAAGATTGTGACCAAATTTCGCACCAAATTTACTTTGTTGGACATTAAACCACCAACACGTTTACGTACTGTGCGTAGTGAAGAAAATATTGCGGCCGTATCAGCTAGTGTGACAGAAGACCGCGAAATGTCGATTCGGCGCCGTTCCCAGCAGTTAGGCCTTTGTTACAGCACTACGTGGAAAATTTTGCGGAAGGATTTGGGCGTAAAGCCTTTTAAGATACAGCTGGTGCAAGAACTAAAGCCAGCCGACCTACCACAACGCCGAATTTTTGGTGAATGGGCTCTTGGAAAGCTGGCCGAGGATCCGCTTTTTTATCGAAAAATTGTGTTCAGCGATGAGGCTCATTTTTGGTTGAATGGGTACGTAAATAAGCAAAATTGCCGCATTTGGAGTGAAGATCAGCCAGAAGCATTGCAACAGCTACCAATGCATCCCGAAAAAGCCACTGTTTGGTGCGGTTTATGGGCCGGCGGCATTATTGGGCCATATTTCTTCAAAGATGATGCGAATCGCAGCGTTACTGTCAATGGTGAACGCTACCGAGCGATGATAACAAACTTTTTTTTGCCCGAAATGGAAGTTCTTGACTTGCATGATATGTGGTTTCAACAAGACGGTGCCACATGCCACACAGCACGCGAAACAATGGCGCAATTGCGAGGCGAGTTTGGTGAACAGTTAATTTCACGTTTCGGGCCGGTCAATTGGCCGCCTAGATCGTGCGATTTGACACCATTAGATTATTTTTTGTGGGGGTATGCCAAGGCTAATGTGTATAGGGACAAGCCCGCTTCGATTGACGCACTGGAAGCCAACATCCATGCATTCATTCGTGAGATACCGGCCGATATGTGTGAAAGAGTATGCCAAAATTGGACTCAGCGGATGGGCTACCTGAGACGCAGCCGCGGTCAACATTTGCATGAAATTATCTTTAAACATTCAGTTGCAAGGTTCAAACTATCGATTCAAATAAATATTTCATTAATTTTTTCGAATTTTTTGTGTTTTTTTTTTTAAAAAAGTTCTAAACCTCTTAAAAAATCACCCTTTATTAAATAGACCGTCAGCTCCCGCGCCCCTACGCGATTCGCCCCGCAAATTTTAGAAAAAATGTTCTCTTAAATTTCTTATCTGTGAATGCGCGTGAAGCAGCAAAAAAAGAAATTCTAAATCTCGGGAGGTGTAATAAAATACTGACACTCAGCAGTGTTCCTGCATTGTGGTATCTCTACCTTTTTGTGGGAATTTTAATTTTTGAAAAACTTTTCTGCGGAAGAGCAAAAAATGTCTTAATTATTGGACTATCAATAATCTGGCTGAAAAACATTTAAACTACATTTCATTATGACTATCAACGCACTAAATGTACATAAAAAAGAGATTTGCCTTAAGCAAAAATTTCTATTATCAAAAAATTATCATTATAATGTTAGCAAACTGCGAATTTTATACTGAAGATTAATTTAATATGATTTTCTCTCCGAACAATACAAATTTTACTTTTAAAAGTATGTTTTTTCCATAAACAAAACTAAGGAAATTTGAGTTTAGTGAAAAGGGAAAAATTAACACGCTTCGTGTGAAAAATAAAGAGAGAGTGCTGAGAGCACTGACTGAGAGTTAGTGTATTTGGTGAGTTTCTGTCAGCTGATGGATGCGTTCTGAGAGTTTAAGTTCGTTTTTTTATTTCACCACGAAAACATGTAGATATTCTACAAAATCTATAATAGCGAATGTAATCAACATAAATAAACAAATGAATGATGTGTGAAATAAAATAAGATATTTTTGTTCCTATAATTATTGTGTCTGTTTTCGTTTGCCGTTTTTGCGAAAAATTATTTCACCGTGAATGTCCACAAAAAACGACAAATAATTTAAAGAGAAGAATTGATTACGAATATTAAGATTTGAAATAACATGCGTTTTTTGTTATAATCTTTTCATGAAGATTCTGTTTATTAAAAAAAAAATCAAATTATTAGAAAATTTGGAACAGTTGACATAATTAATGAAATTACATTTGAAATCAATTGCGTCAGCCGAAAATATGAATAATGTTCATTTATAACAAAAAGAAAAAGTCTAATAAACACAATCAACGAAAATTTATTTTCTTTAAAATGTACGGGAAAAGAGCGAAACTCAAAATGTATACAAGCAAAATTGGAAATAAACATGTTTACTGATTTGTACCCTGATATGTCTCACGCATTTAAGTTTTGCTGCTTACAATTTTCTTTTAATTCATACGATTCATAATCATTAGTAATTATATTTTTATATTAATACATAAGCGTTTTTTATTTTTGTCATTGATTCATATAGGTAGTTTATCGATTTCCATTTTTTACAACAAAAATGTAAACATCCCGTACTATAAAGACTATCTAGGTAAAATGAAAGAAATCCTAATATGCGTTTTAATATAATTTGGTACTAATTTCACCACGCCATACCCACCGTTTTCTTAACACGTCCCGATAACGGGCAATTATTTGAATTATTTGAATTTATTCCAATGTTACCACAGAATGAACTGTCAGGCATCTGTCAGGTTCCTATGTGCGAGTGTATGCGTGCGGCTAATCTACTTTAACATGGCACACATGCTTTGCCACATAGCAACACGGAAAACATCTTGTAGCCAAATTCTCTTAAGTTTTAACTTTTAAGAGCTGACGGTCTATTTAATACTTAGTTTATGATACTTAGTTTATGCTATTGTCTTTTGATCATATTGTATTTAATAAATAATTTAATACCGTTTGCTTACACTCGCCTTAGCCTTACTCTTTCTTTACTCATTCTCCAACTTTCCTTATTTGTTTTTTCTTGCGTATCGTTTTTCGTTTTATTGTTTTATTTCTGAATGCTGATATTGCTGAATGAGAGAAAGTGAAATGTAACATGTGAAAGAGAAATTCTCTTTTCCTATCCTGTCTTTAGTTCTTTCTCTTAAAAAAAGACGATTTTTCTAGAATTTTCTGGAAGAAATTAAATTGGTCATTTCATTCTCTTTATACTATTCAGCACGAAAATGCTATAAATACGGAGAAGCGTTCAATATTCTCTTCAGTATTATTTTAAACATATTAAACGTTAAGGTGAACTTAGTCGATTAAAGTTTGCAAAGTCTTTGTTTTCCAATAAAAATAAAGTGTTGTTTTAAATTATTAGAAATTAAATCGAGAAAATAAAAATGTCATTAATTCCTTTGTTGGCAAGTCTCGCTCGTGAAGTTGATGATTACCGTGTAGGTTTGCACGATTTGGATGATGGTTTCGGTTTTGGAATTTATCCGTGTGACATATACCGTCCAACGGTAGCATCGCTACAGTTAGGTCCAAGTCGCCGCTTCTCGCCTTATGAAAGATCTCTACATTTGATGCGTGGCAAACGGGACTCAAAGGAAAACGTAACAGTGGGAAAAGATGGCTTCCAGGTCTGCATGGACGTGAGCCAATTTAAGCCAAATGAATTAACGGTCAAAACTGTTGGCGATAAAGTTGTGGTTGAAGGAAAGCATGAGGAACGCGAAGACGACCATGGCTACATTAGTCGTCAATTTGTGCGGAAATATCAGTTGCCCAAGGGTTACGATGCCAACGACGTAGTATCGACAGTTTCTACAGATGGTGTTCTAACTGTAAAGGCACCACCACCGCCAAAAGCATTGAAGAGCAACGAGAGAGTAGTTCAAATTCAACAAACTGGACCAGCACACTTGAGCGTTAAGAACAATGAAGGAGAGGAAACGAATAAAGTCGCGAACGGTAGCAAGAGCAAGAAGACCGATGCAAAGCAACAATCTTAATAATTATATAAAGAGTACAAAGTAATTCAAACATTTTTTTGTAAATCCATGCTCTGGTATTTATTTAATTTTTTTTCCTTTGCAAACTACTGTGTAGTTCTGTATTTTTTGTACCTATCAATGTTCAATAAAAATCCTTAAAATTGTATAGGTACTTTTTTACTTTGTCTTGTTCCTCGTTGATTCGTTGGACTGCGCAGGGTTGATACCGCTGATTTTAATTGGGACGCAAACACTCCTTGCGCTTTTTCAAACTGAAGCCTTTCACCAAGAACTTCCTGTGGTATAACAGAGTGGTAGATTGAGATTTATTTTTTTGACATATATGAGTCAACGAAATTATTTCCGTCATCCATAACATTCCCTACTATCGACAATTTTACGCTCCCTTTTTAACACAAATGCGTCACACTTCCGCATTTTTGCGTTTCTTTTTCTCTGTATCTCGTTCCGAAAGACAACTTTTTCGAAAACGAACCCTTTCTACTCCGTATTTCGAAAGTGGAATGAAATGTACTTATGTCGCATTTAGAATTCCGAAATTATTACAGAGTACCTACTTTAAGGGGAAATCTATTTCGAATGGGACGAAATAGAGAGTAGGGCCCCAGATCTTGATCAAAGCTCAGTCTGAGTAAAAATCTAACCCCAGGTTATTTTTACAACTAATCGTGATTTGATTTCTGATCAGAAATACGAAAATTGGTACAGGCAAAGAAAAAGGATTGTAATACAGAGTAAAGTCTGATGAAATCAATAAACTCTGTTAACATGTCGATGCTGTCCGAAATTAACATATTTTTGAGCTATTGACATTGATACTTATGACAGGTACCTACCACTCTTTACAACATTTTACTCGTCAGCAAATGACACAGGTCTAGTTTACGTTGCAACCACTAACAGTAAAGTGTCGCTTTTCGTTTAAAAGCCAGCGCTCACAGCTACGTCGTTAGATCCTACCAAAAACAAAATCTAAATAGGCTTTAAGGAAAGAGCGACATTAAAGAGTTATTTTTTCAAAGCCGTTGCTGAACTTTTACTTTTTTTTTTATTAATTTTTGTACGTCATTCACTAAACTGCTACTAAATATGTTATAACGTAATTACGTGGTAAATTATTGTGAATTTGCGGAAATGGCTTATACCTATTTGAAATTTCGTTCGCTGTTCCTGCTGAAAACAGAAAAATGTCTCAAAATACATATTAGCGTTAACACCCGGTAAACATAATGAGCAATCATTAATCATTAATTAATTAATCATAATAAACATTATTAGCAATCATTTTTAATCTTCGCATTAAATGTTTTGTAGGTCACAATAGGTAGTTTTATATGGAAAATTCCGCCATTGTGGTTCGTAATATCTAGCCTGGCCTTGGACACTAAATATGATAATTAGTATCGCATTGTTTATTGGGGACATTATGATACATTTGATAATTTTTGTTTTTGTCGTCTCATTCGTTGCTGTTATATGTGACAAGCAACCATATTCAATTTTGGCTGGAATAACCAAACATCCGTAAGTGGAACTTAGATTTTTCTTTTCTTAACTCGATCAACTGTGTATATTGTGACTTTCATGTGGATGACGGTGTTCTGATAGGACAGGTCATTCCATTAAATGAAATAGTTATTCCATGCGTTCGTAATAAAAACGGTAGTTTCATTTACTCAACATTCGGACACAGCGAATCCTTAACAATAAAACCCAATAGACTTAAAACGTTTTCGTTAAATCATTTATTATCATTCTCGCAAGTTGTTTCTGTTATTTTTTAACAGTACACAGCTGAAATTAAATCATTTTTTTGCTTTTTATATTTGCAATTAGTTACTCATATTTAAATTTTACAATGCATTACAATTAACATGATAAGTAAAGATTTAGTTATTAAGTAATTATTTTCTGCTGGTTTTGTTTTCTTTTTCAGTTCACATAAATACATAATTGTTGAAATTGTAGTTCCTACATAATATAGTATATAAGAAGTTTGATTTTATTTCTGTTTTTCCCATGTCAGTAGGTAATCATAAGAAAAACAATTGCATTCAGGAGAAAGTAGATATAGTAATCACAGATAACAATATTTAATTAGAAATGATGATGGTTCAAAGTAGGTGTTTTTTTTTTTACCTAATTTTATAATGCATAATTTGTTATTATTATTTTAAAATAGAATAAGAGTTGATGGAACTATGCATACTTCACAATTTGCATTCCACTTATTCTTTTCTTCTCTACTTATTTGTTTTATTTTTATTTTTAATAAAAATGTCCATACTAAAATATTTCATTTCTCTCTTTGCTTTTCAATCTCTATCTTATCGTTTCTTTATTTCTATTTACAAAACATTGAATAATACACAAAGCCACATTTTTTTATCAAATTACCATTAGCTTAGAATTATACGCAAAATGTTAAACAATTTTTAAAAATATCTCATATAATCTTAAACAGTAAATCAGAGGAGTACAATTAGAAAAGAAAAAAAAAACATAAAACGTTCTATATTATAAGCCAACGAAAATCGGTTAAGTGTTCATTTTCGTTTGGATGAATTAATGGATAAAATGCAACAAAATCATGTACGCCAAGTTCATTTGATTATGAATATATATTTGAAATGGGGTTTCTGCAGTCTCATGGAATTATATAATTGAATTCACTTAAATTAAGTTTTTTCTTTTGCATTTCGAATAGCTACAATTTATTTACTCGTATGTTTTTCAAGATCAGTGTGAGAAGCTTTATGGAAGGATTTCAAGCAAACGATGAGTTATTTGTTGACGCACAGCTCAACGGCATTCAGATTTTTTTTTTTAATTTTTGTTAATGATTTCATTTTGCTCTTGTAGTTTTTACTGCCGTTTCAAATTGTTACTAGCATAGACCTAAAAACGATATGAAAAAATATAAGCCGTTTACGACAACGTAAATAGGCGTAATAGTTTTGTTTGAGTGGCTACTAGTACGCACTTTGCGGGCGCCTTTTGAATTCGGGTCGAATCGCCACTTCCGTGAACGAGCTATACGTTCACGGAACTAAGTTGATTTTACATGTGAAACAAAAAACATAATGTTCGTTCACGGACGACGCGATTCGATAAAGATGCATTGTTTACCTGGGAGTATTATTTTTACAGAATATGACTTAACAAATATTATTTGAAAAAGGTAGCTTTAAGCCAGAAATGGACTACGAATGCTGCCTCCAAATATGTTCTTAGATCCAATTCTTAATTGAGACGGGCCTAAAAACAGATTCAAGTTGGATTCAGCCCTGATGTATGCAGTATGCACGATAAAGATACGTTTACAGCCATATCACATCAGTGATATGATATTAAACGAAATCACGACAAGCCAAATTTATATTTGGCTCAGTTATACATGGATCATGGCAATTGCAGAGAAACAGCTCTTTAAGCGCGAGCATAAAATTCAAACTGTCCAAATTGTGAAACCGTTTTGGAAAACGCGGATAGTATTCGGCCTGTTTAGGAAGGTATGTGGCTTCAACCAGTGAGACTTTCGCACTAACAATGGACTTCGGATCATTGATATCTGAAGCAAGGTTTATACATTCCTTCGAGTTGAAAAAAAAATCAGGTGCACGTGTCGAATATAACAAGAACAACATACCGTGCTACAGTAGAACTACTGACCATAGTCTTAACGAAAATGGCTTAGCTAAGAGCTTGAATCAAATTGAAAAGTATAACAGTGGCAAGGGACTAGTGGAATTGCGAAAGATTCGATTTTCAAAAGACCAAAAGAACAATAAAGAAGGCAGACAACGAATAAGTAAGGTAAGGTCATGCCACGCAGACGAGATATTAGGTGCACGAGAGTATCCATCCGTACAAGCCGAGTAGATGCAGTACAAAAAGACATGAAACCTCTAGAAAAGAGAAGATTATGTCAGCAGGTAAACGTGCAAATGAATTAAAGCCTATTGAATCAATACCGGATCGGAAGTGCATAAAGGCATATGACACCTCGCTGGGGCTATGATGTTAATTTCATCATAGCGCTTCGAGTTATTTTGCGAACCCATCGTACGTGATTGTCATCACTGTGGGCATGAACGCATAATCTTGTTCAACTTAACCAGCCCCAACAGACATAGGCTTGCAACCGCGTTAATTGCCTCCCTAAGTTGCGCGATATCGACAGCACTGTTTGCATTCAAATTTTGAAATGAAACTAACTGAGTTAGGGCCGTTTGCTGATACGACTCATAGCGAATTAAGTGCTACATAAACTCTTATGTGACAGTTTATGCCCTAAAAAAAGTAGCTTATAAGTATTTAAGTACAACTTAAATCGTTAAGAGACGTATGAGCAAACGGCCCTTAAAAACATATATGTAATAATTTCATTGTTCAATATTTTCATAAAAATAAAGCACTTAGTGGCCAATAAAAACACAAAAATAATCTGCTAGTAACCACATTAGTAGCACAACCGGAGTGTTTTCTATTACAACAGTATCATTAAAACTTTGGCCAGCACCGACTGAGGTACACACTTCTCACACTCATGTATTACTATTTGTTGTTGTTGTTGTTGTTGTTTGCTTACCTCAAGAAGAAAGTGTTCAGTCATCTTAACAAGTAGAAAATAAATATGTACCACACACGCAGCAAATAAATGGACATGAAAGCGTTTTGTTCCTAAAATGTAATTTTTTGTTTGTATGTTTCTTTTTACTTCTTAATAAGGCTTTCGCAACTACTGCTCAGATTTGGCAATGACTTGAAGAACTGGCGATTCCTATCAATCAACAGTTCCTCACTCTTGGCACATTCGCTGGCGCTAGTGGCAGCGCCGCCAGCCGTCGTCGTTGTTGTACTAACACTAACACCAGTCAGACCGCAACCATCCTCAATGGTGTCTAATGAAAGTCGCAATTTGCTTCGAGGATTCGTCGAATCACTTGGACGGATCGTACTACGTTGCTGATCCTTTTGTGTGGCACTTTCGAAGGTCATATCCGCAACAGGTCGTTGACCAATCGTCGCACTGTCAGCAGCTGGCTGCGGGTCATTTGTGTGCAAACCAACGTTAAATATTGGATTTATTATGTCGGTATCACTGACCAGCAGCTTTGTGTCTGAATAACGCCGAAGGTCTTTGCCAAGGAATTTATCTAAATTATCGCTGATGTCGGGCGATGTAAGTACACTCGAATGCCTATAGCTAATCTTTGGATAACCGGAATCGTTGAGAATGTCGCGATTCTCTAGAAACACTGAGGAATTAGAATACCGATGATGTGGATGATAGTGTGGATTGGCAGGTGTGAAGATCGAACCGGACGATGTGGTGGCGGTCGGTTTGAAAACGTACGAATTGGTGGTTCGACTTGTTGTCTCACTGTTGCTGCTTACGCTGGTAGCGTTGTGCGGCTGTAATGGATGTGCTATTGCCGCTCCCGATGCTATCGATGTACTGAGATCTTGACGAGATCCATTCACGGAATTACTGCCACTTTGCGAGTGCTCTAGTACATTGTGAATAGAGTCGTGGAATGGTGTCATGCTTCCCGATCCTTGCGGACATGGGCGAAATGATGAAATCTGGCTGACATCGTCTAAAGTCCAATCACGATCGTAGTTGTGTGAATTGTTTTCGATGTTTGCCACAATTTGTCCGTGTTGCCCTGTATGTGGATACTGACCGGTGCCATTTGACGCCGATGGATGGGTCAAATTGCTCGCCGACGCTGGCTGGTTATCGACGACATCTTCGCATCCTTCTACAGATCTGGCGCCAGTTCCACCGGTTGTAGCGGCAGATGCCGAACTTGGATAATTGAAAGAATTGTAATTGTAGTTATTCGTTGTGTTTGCATGTGAAACTAGTGCGTTGCTGTTGTGAGGAGCGGTGCGACTGTGCAACACAGGCGATGGCGGCGACAGCGGATGTACTTTCTCTGGAGCATTTTGTATGAGGAGAATGCTGCAAAATAAAACAAAACTCACTTTAAAATTAAGTCGAGGAGGATTCGAGTTATGAAAGATTTGGGATACTGTCAAATAAGTGTGAGATTTCGAATTCGAATAAGAACCGAAGAAAACTGGGAGAAATTCGAAGCATTTTTAATAAAAACTACTCAGCTTACATTGAATCCACCGCAGAGGCAAATTCAACTAACAACTAGAAAATCATAAAACTGCTCCTTAACATGCAATTCTCTGGTCGGTCTCACCTCAAGCCCAATTGGTGAGCATTAAGGGGTCTTGCCTTATGGATTAAATTCAAAACGAGCACAACCCCTTACCTAAGCTTATCTACAACTACTGACGAACTATTAACCGATTCTCTGAAAGAAGGAAGCGAATCCAGAGTTAAAATCTGCGACCGCAGAAGGTCTCTCTGACTTCTAAATCATCCTTCCTCAAACGACAGAATAAAACTATGATACAGTTAAAAACCGCGTATTATAAGATCTTTTTTCGGATTTCGAAGGATAATTTCATTAAGTTCTTATCTTAAAGTGTCTCACCGATTTCGAGCTCTCCATCTATGGCACAAATGTAAATATGCTTTGCATTGAATGTACATGAATACAACCCCACCGGTGAGCCCAACAGTGACTACAGCCAACTTCGTCCAAAACGGCCAATCTGCAATAATTAAAGAAATACAATTGCTAATCATTTTTAAATAACATTCATCTTACCGATAATTCCGCGTTTGACATCTTCGGCAGCCCTTTCAATGAGCACACACAATGACCAAATGACACATAACGCTGCGGCACAATGGAACAGTACCGAGCAGCAGAGACGTCGCCGTTCCACTCCTGATATATCAAGACTCCGCCACTGAAATAAGCACGATTCATAATTTGTTTATAGAACACTTTGAGTAGAGTATGGTTCTACTTACTTCATTGAAGGGTTTTATTTTTGTGTGCATTATAAAAGGAAATTTGCATAATTCGCAGGCGTTCGTTTCGGAAGCGGTGAGCCATTGTTGTAGGCAGGTTTGATGGACGTACTTAAGACTACCCGAACAGTAGCATGGTGTTAGGAGCGGATTTTGCGGGTCACTTTCACAGTGACATATTCGACAGATGTCACCACTGTTTTGTGATGCTTGACTGCTACTAGAACCGAATCTGAAACAGAAAATAAAACTGGTCAATGAGGTGATCTTTTTTTCGGTCTGTTTTTTTAATACTATCTATTTTATTTGTAGTTTCCTGTTATGTATACAATTTTCAGATATTTCTCCAAAACGATATTTGCCAGTACAAATTATTTGTTCTAATAACTTTGGACTACTTCCATTTACAAAGCAAGAATTTTAAAATAATGGAAAACCATTTTCACTAGGAAAAAATTATATATGTCGGTACTTTCTGTAATATGTTGTTTCTTTTTTCCGCATTCAAGCAGACCTCATCTGTAAGATTTATAAGGGCTAGGCACATTTTCTTACTTATATTTCAAAAAGAAAGCGTTAGCAATTTAAAAATTATTTGCTGCTTTTCGGACAGGCCAAAAACAAACTTTGCATTCGCAATACTGCATAATTACATGTGAAAGTTAAAAATTCATATTTTTAAGTCGTACATATAAAAAAAATTAAAAACAAAATTGCGGCTTTTTTGGGAACAAATTGCGAAATCTGTGAGGTTTTTAGATTTATCTGTGGGGAAATATTTTGACCGTCTGGCAACGCTGGCCAAGTCATTTTACTAACTTAAATTAGTAGGTCCTCGACGCCTAGTGACCGTATGAGAGGTTAGAAAACAATAACTGCTCGCTTGCAGTAAAAACTCTTCGGCTTTCAAGGAACGCTCTAATCGCTTGATAGTTGATACATCTTTTTGGCATTAATGAATGGTCCGCCGTCAATTGGTAGTGCGGGAACAGCGATCTGAGCTCTGAGATTTCTGAAGCTCAACAGTATAAAGAAAAACGGTCCCCTTGACGATTCAAGACATTTGGAATAATTCACAAATGCTGAAGTTGCTTTTAATAGTTTCTTTCTGCCCGTGTTGATAGATTCCTGTTAGATCAGAGTGAGCACGTTTGTACATAAACTTAATTCTGATAAAAACCCTTTGCCGCCGCAACTTTCTTATCATTAGTTTCGAGTATAACCAAAAAATGTTGCATGTCGAAAGTCCCTATACATTTCCGGGATATTTCATAGTTCGTTGCCAACGATACGAAAGTCGGAACACAATATCTACCGCTGTGTGTGGTGTACGCAGACCTAAATCAGCTCTTCTTTTTTTCCCCTTACCTAAGCACATTAACCACAAAATTGCTGGCAATTTTATCGATCGAATGGGTGAACCATTTCAGGGACATGCATTATCTATTTGAGAACCTAGCCCGTCCGTGACTCGCGTGGGCCTGGCTAGTAGAATAATGTCCACCGAGCGCGTTGGTAACCGCACATACAGAACCGCATGCCACCGGAAATATTATTTAAGGACCCCGGCACTCTAGTGTGGCCAAATAAATAATTGCACACAACTCTGTTCGAGTATTTTACACCTACGCCCCACTTTGGCTGGAGCTTATATCTCCGTTTCTCTTTATTTTTTTTTTATTTATAAATGTGACAAACTTAAGGAGAAAATGATTCACAAATCCCAGATATACTGATAACGGACTGATTCACAACTACAATTTATTTTTTTATTTTTTTTATCTGCGATTCTGCTGTAATGCCTGATAGTGGCACAAAGGAACATCTGTTCGACACCGACGAACACAAACAAAAATATCTGTTTGAATCAACATTTTTTTGGAATTTACGATAGCAGGTCTCTTATCTGGAGCTTAACGAATCGAGTTGAATGTGGAATGCCCTAAAATATGACTGATGATAGGCGGAGAGCTTATTTTATGCAAGGGCATTAACATAAATTGACATTTGCATTAGCGGAGCATACTCGCGCCCAAAAATGTCACTGCGACAGTTCATCCCAATTGGCTTATTAAATAACTGTCGCGGATTTTTTCTTTGCCGCAAATAAACAGACGAAAACACCGCAATATAAGCACAGGCCACAGGGGCAAGCTATTTAATTAAATACAAAGCTAAGGCGAGTCAATGTACCTCTTGAACTCATTTTTAAAAGACGTCATACTTTTGGCAGCATTCAAAACGCAGATATAGGTATTGATGCATAAAGCACAGAATGCGTACCATGTAGAGTTTAAAGTGATTATAAATATTCGTAAATATGCAAACAGGCGCAAACTCTGCCGGTTGTTGTCGGCGCGAGTATTTTTAGTACAAGGTAATTCGTCTCACATTTACAGTAAACACAAAGGCCATTTGGGGTGTATGGTGGACTGCAGATAATTAATGTGAGCCTTGTTGGGAGAGATCTTCCAGGGGAGATAAGTGCCTTTGTTTGTTCGTTTGCTCTTTGTGATCAGATGCGCTAGTTTAATATGAAATCGATTATGATGGTTTATAATAAGAATATCCCTATTCCGTGTTTTTAAGAACCCTACTGCGGTATATTCTATAGCGCTAGACCAGATGCTGTGTTACGTCCACTGGGAATTCGTATCCAGGAAATGAATTCAAAAGTGTTTGTGTGTGCCAAGAGGAGTTTTGGTATAGGTACCCACTCGTGGCTGTCAAGTGTACTCTAAGGTGACGAGTTCCTGTAAATTTTTATTTTTTTTTTCAACTTAAAATATTCGCTCGGGCATGTTTCAGCTTTCAATTTTTACAAAGCTCTAAAAAATATACAATCTATAAGAATTGCTGACTGAATTTTCGCTGTTCATTTTCTTCATACAACTTCTGTCAGTTTCGCAAGGAACATTTATTTTTTTTTAATTTAACTCGACTAAACTCGTTTTACTCAATTTAAATCAGGCGTTGCTTATATTGCATACTAAAAAAAAAATGTTAATTTTAGCTATAATTTTCTGCGTTTGGAACTTTTAACTAATACATTTGTGAAAATTGACAGTTCGGAGAAAACTTACAACATGCTTACGGATCTAAATAATTTACTGTTGATAGTATAGCAACGTAGAATAACAATTCAAATTATCGTCATTTTCATTTGGAAACACTTTTCTCATCCTTAAGTACATACTTAAAAGTTCCTTGTTGTGAGCGCTTATTTTATGCAATATGTTGTTTTTAATCGTTTCCATCGTGCGATTCCAGTTTCACCACAAATAAAACAGTTAAAGGTCGAAAGCCATTGTGAAATTAAAAAATAGGGACTTATTCGCAAAAGACCCTTTTTCGTAAACACTTTCCGGGCGAATCCACGTATGAATTGTACATAGAAGTTATTGTCAGCGTACAATTTTTAAAGCGCTTTCCCCAGGAGCACCTATCAACATGTCGGAAAGACATTTCTTCGATTGCTTTAATAAGAAGCAAAACCGGTACGAACAAATTTCATATTAACTTTTACTTGCGGAATGTTCTCACATACTGAACGAAGAGTTTGAAAGTTCATGTTCTTTTATGTATCAATAAAATCATAAGCTTTCTTAACTCTTCTGTCAAATATAAGGTCTGGCCAGACATTTACGGATTTTAATGCGAGTTCTCTGATAGAAATAATAGAAGCTTCTTTAACGAAAATGTTTTCTGTGATTTTAAAATGTTGTTCTTTGGACATAAGTGGTCGATAGGTAATGAGGATAGTTTTTCAATTTAAATACACCTTCCGTCAACTGCAAGACTTATGAAGACTTCATACATTTTTTATGAATCAACGACAAACTTCAACGCAAGACAAGATTTTTCTTGCATAACATTGAAATGTGTAAGTCTTACACAAAAGATGAACTTGTCTCTGTTCTTTAATATTGAAAATAAAATATAAAATTAGCATGTTTTCTGTTGTCACTTTTTTTCATACAAAATGTCAACCACAAGGTCTGGCCAGACTTGTTTTTGTCAGGTTTTTTAAGTGACAAGTCTATGCCAACAAGCCTCGGACTTTTGAAGCCCTCAAGAATGCGAGGACCTGTTGCCGCAAGTTCGGGCAGGAGTGATGGAAAATGCCATAAATCGGGCCCGAATGGTCATCAATTTTGCCGATGGCGGCCACTTAGCCGCCATTTTCATTCATTTCATCATTTTCTCGACTTAATGCTGAAACAAATTTAAGACATCAATTAAACATAAACCGAAAGCAAAACAAAATTTTTTCATTTATAAATAAAATGCACGACTGGATCGAACGAAACTTTCTCGTTCATCAAAAGTTTGGTTGGTTGTTTTCTTATTTAATTAGGTAGGTAGGCAAAAATCTGAGAAGCAATGCTAGATAAAAGAAACGGTGCATAGAACATAGGAAAAGGAATTGTGTTAAATAAAATTCAACAGGCAGACACACGGAGCGAATTTTGAATCGTAATGTCAGAATTGATTAACATCTAGAGTTCGAAATTTTGTACGAACACAATATCTTGCTCTTACTACGTAATCGAGAAAGTTAAAAAACAAAAACAAAAAAAAAAAGAAACGAAAAAAGTTGTCAAAGAAGTGACAACTTTTACGCCTTCTATATATATACGTAAAGATAAGTTTGAGGACGCTGATCTTGCGATATTATATGTATGAGCGTCTGTTAATTACGAAGGCAATAATAAGCCTCATTTTACAATCCTCTTGTTTTGGCTGGATCGCGGAATACCGCTGGTAGTCTTCGAACTCTTACCGATATCTGCATAAAGACAGACTCTCAGAGGAACTGTTTTTATTGGTATGGATTTAATAAGCAATCTGATCCGTCCGGCCCCTGTCGACGGAAAGAAAACCAGCACTGTCGAAACAAAGATGATCAGCCTTGGTTTTTAAGCTTAAATGAGACAGAAAAGTAATCCAAATTTTCAACGTTGATTTCGTATACTTTTTCCCCCTAGTGCTTTAATAAAAATGTCATGAAACGCGCTTCTTTTTTTGTAATTAGCTATTGCACGAATGCACATTAAGGATTCGTGCAGTAGCTAATTAAAAGTCAAATTTCTGTCTTCACTCGTTTGTGCACTGTAAAAAGAAGCAAAACTTAAATTGCCTGCAAAACCGTCCGCGATGACTCAAACTACATCGTATCGCAATCGAAAGAGAAAATGTTTGCATTGAACAAAATTCAATTTCAAATAATTCCACTAACTGTTCCATGAAAATTGCGTGTCAGTATTTCCCCCAGTGCTGGGAATACCGTCCCCTTCCAGCTTAAGCAATCTCTCGATAAAAGTAACTAGTGAAGCTAAGTAAATTCATATACTGAAGCACAAACACTTAAACTACATTCGTACATCCATTATCAGTGATTTATCACAACCACCAACACAGTAAGAACCGAGTAAAAATAAATGACAAGCATTTACGAAAAGTCGTATACGTACATTCTTAAGGCCCACTGCAAGTCTATCTGCCATCACTTAACTCAAGTGCGGTATAATCGATAAGCCATACACATCGATAAGCGCGAGTATGCATGCGATAAACGAGTAGACGAGTATGTAAAACAATTCCCTGTCTTAAGTCGTTGCTCCAGCAGCCACTCGAACAACTCAAGTCAACGTTTTATTCATGGTTTACTCAACTGTATACATTATTAACCTTGATATGAACTTTGAATGAAATTATAAATTATGTGAGGTAAAACAATTGAAATCAAAGGACGGGCTCATGTCACCGTTGCAGTCTTGTCAATTTAATTGCTTTTTATTGTAAAAATTCATTTGAATTTATTAGCGCGGTAGTTTTTTTATGTTAACTTGTCAACTAAGTAGTTGTATACATGGGCGCAAAACATTAGTTTATCGTGCTTAGAATATTTAATGAGTTCAACTAATTGCTGAGAGGTGGTTTTAACGACCATTGCAATAATGACCATTTCCACGTACATATATACGTGATGTAAGTTGAAAGATGTTTAGAGATGTTCAATTTATTTCTCTACTTGCTTACTTTTTGTGATTACATTATATCTGGAAGGACACCAGACTAATCGGCACATTTTGGATATAACCAGTTCAAATTTGAGAGCAGTACAGAACAATTGGACACATTACATAGATATATAGTGACGTTAATTTGACACTTTCGTAAACAGTAGCAAAAGTGACGTTACCGATCAACCTAGTTCTCCCGTTCAAGGTCTACATCTAGTGCAGGCAAATCCAGTCAACTAACTGAAGTTTTTAGGAGTTGTATCTCCCGAAAAATCAAACTGGGCTTAAAAGTCGTCCGAATTGAGACAAATGATTGACCCTTCCTTAAAGTGTTTGGTGTCAAGAACGGCCTGACAATTATTGTAGCAGCTCGTGTTACTTGCAAATTTATGTCACAAATTATCGAAGAATCTAAAGATGCGAGGGTAATACCGAAAAACAATTTCAGGTTCGTTTAATATTTTTTTTAAGATCGCTAATTAAGTAATGTTTTTCTAGGTACCTAAGGGTTAGGACGAATGTGTTCACAAAGACACATTTAAGATTTCAAATTTCAATTTAGCAATTGGTGCCTGATGTCTCATATATTATGTCTCAATGCAAACGACGACTTGTAACAATAATCTCTGACAATGCACTTCATAAATCGATTAAAACATTCCCAGTACAAACAAGTACGTAAGTTCCGGATAAAAGCAGATCCCCTACCGCCTACGCCTTCCACCATTAATAACGAACATTCAGCAAGACAAACGATTTAAAAAAATATGTTGCACATGACAGACATTTTATTTTTGTTATCTCAGCAAGTATCAAAATTGTTTGCGACAAGCTTAACACTTAATGAAGCACTCACGAGCGATATAGATATTATTTATGTCAACAAAAAATGCTCAAATTTATTCGCAACTTCTGAATGAATATACAAATCCGTCACCTTATTTATTCAATGATTTTGTATATGTATCGATTCACGTGTTTAATTTCAAACACATATGCCTACCGCTAAGTGATAGCACATTTCCAAAGATTATTCCGAATGCAAAATGATTCGTGGTGTATCATCGAAACGTGATTTTATCGTGTTTTGCATTCAATCTTTGACAAGCGAAATAAAAGAACTCGCCGACAGAAGTGTGTATACGCACACAAGTTGTGTCAGCACGTTCCCAAATAATAATTAATTCCGGTCATTATTTTATAAAACTTCAGCACAATGGATTATAGGGATAGTCGAAGAGTATTTTGCGCTGTCACTTGTCAGGAAAAAAAAAATGTTTAAACCAGATGTTCGCAGACCGTATAGAGACAACGCTGTGCGATTGCTTTATTGTTTACCTTTCTGATCTGCGTACGACGTCGACTTTCAACAAGACGGCCATAGTAATGTTGAGTGCAAATGTAAATAGTCATACAGAAATAATTTGTTTATGCATTCAATTCACATTAACTGCGCCCAAAACAGAGTCGAACAGCGGTTGGGATTCAATATTGGGGACAATAAGTCAGTGTCACAAATAACCATTATACGAGGACTGCGCACAGTGCCACACTGCAGTTGAAATGTACTACGAATGTTTTCAATCTACATTTAAAGAAATACAAAAAAATAGTTGGTGCAACAGATCCGTAAGGGACTCTAGGCCTATATCTCCTTCCTCACAACCTTTCATTTTGGGACGAATGGAAGGGGTCTACATAGTTTTATGCCGAGTCCAAACGGCTAATTGATAAGCTCTATCATGTTAACTAAACTGTCGGACTTTTGATAGACTTTCGCGAAAGGTGGAGCAGTGGAAAAAAGCCTTGATGGAATTTGCATTATCTCGTGGATCCTGGGACCCCTTAATAGTCCACTAAGCCAACCATTTAAAGAAATGGTTTCATTAAAATTTTAGGACTAAGATTCCCGAGAAAATCCAACAAGTTTGCAATTGTTTTTAGTAAATACTTTCCTGAATATTTTGAGATACCTACCATTGATCATTTCAATCAAACGCTGAGCTTCAAATAAGAAATTTCATTTTATTTCTTGGTGCAATATTAAAAGCCGAATTATCCCACGCAAAGAAACAACATTTTATTAAATTTTTTAGCTAAAGTAAGCAAACATAAATATGTTTTATAATTAAAAACAAATAAGGTTAGTAAAACACTTACACACAAAATAAGTAAGAAATATAAAAAAAACTTACGCAAACGAATAATTGTTAGAAGCTATGTCCTATGCCAGGGATGGCGAAACTTTTTAGAGCTTCGTGCCATTTAAAATAAATAAATAATTTGAAGTGCCTTTGACGTGCCATCATACAGTCTTTTGATCTAGTTTTCTAGTGACTACTAGGAACAAATATAAATAATTTTACACTGCGCAGCATTTTATTTGTAAGCATATAATACAGTTTTTAATTCATTTTAAATATGCGGGACCTGTTGCGCTAACAACTTTTATAAAGGAAGGCGGAGCTGATAGTTAATCATCGAGGTAACACCGTCTTTAATAATTTAGACTTTATATATCGTGTCACAGTTTGAGCTGTGTGGACGTTGAGGCATGTTTGCACGCTCAAAAAGTTGTTTATCTGTTTTTATCAGATATTTCCAATTTATAAATGAAATCGGCAAAAGACAGACATTTTTGGTAGCACATGAAATTTGTACAAATCTCTTCCTCTCTAAGTAAAACGTTGGCGGTCATTTTTATAGCCATCGTCTGGTTAGTACTCGTGCACACTAGTTAACGGCACTCAAACTGTAAGGTCAGTATCCAACCTAATCTTATAAAAAAAACATTTTCTTCAATATCTACAACAATTACCAACGTTCGAGCGGATCATCAACATTTTTTTTCAATCACACTCGGAAATGTACAGTTTGAGGAACCGAATATAGTTTAGGGAATGGGAAGTACTATATTGTGAGAAAAAAATATATATTTAAAGTAATTGGAAAAACATATTTTTCTTATAAAGAAAGCAGAAAATTACTTCGTTTAATTGAAATAAGATATTAAATTGACAAATGGCATACTAAAAGATAAAACGTATTTTCCGTGTTCTAAGTTGAGTACGAGCTCACAAAGATAAATTGGTTTTTATCTTTTATGTCCACGATAATTAACAAAACACCAATACTGAATTTACAACGTAATAAACAATTTTTGAATTATACTTTATCCGACTATAATTTTGCGTTAATATTTTTAAATGAAATATCAGGATTTCCCCTGTGATTGGTACAATTTTTATGGATTGAAATTATTTTGTTGTTCTTTTTCTTGCCAAATTCTAGCTATTCATTTAAATCATAAAATTAACTAAAATATTAACTTGCACTTTTACTTCAATAACTTTAAACCTTTTCCAGCTTCCTCGGAAAGGATAGTAATTTCCATTACAAAAGAGAAACTGTTGAAATTCGTTTCACAATTAATTTTTTGGATTTAAAATAAAAATGAATTGAAATTCGTCTACTTATTGGACTTTTTCTCAATTTGTCAGCAGCAGCGTTAATATATTATACGAAAATAAACTTGAATTTAGCTAGTACATGGTCAATTTCGACCATTTTTAAAACTTAACGATTCTCTTATTAAAATAAATTGCCACATTTTACTTTAAGCGCAAAAGTAACAACTAAAGCTTTTTTTTTGTCATAAATATTTATCTTCATCCTGTTTCGCAAAGTTTGGTCTCATAAAAAAACGCGTTATGTATACGTAAACTTTAACCGCAATAATAAATAAAGCACATGTGAATCGGTGATTGCTAAAACAACATTTGTGACATTTTTAATTTTTTTACTGGAGATACAAAAAATGTTAGAAGACATTATGTTCTTTTTGTACAAAATGCCGAATTCGCGCTCGAATTTCTGTGTGTTTTATCAAATTCTGTTGTTTCTGTTCTCAACGCAATGTCTACACATACGCGGTGTAAAAAGGTAACAGAACTGATTTCGAAAAATCAGTTACTTACGATGTTTTAATAATCACCGATTCATGTACAAGTTAGCCCAAGTTATCTGTCAGAATACATATGAAGACATTTCGCAGCACGTACAAGAAATCTTCAGATAAATCACAGAAATTTATAAATTTCAAGATATATCAACACCAAATCGAAATCCTTTGCCAAGTCCAGCCATTAATTACTCTGTCAATAGCACCTCATCTACCAGCGATTTTACTCGACTAGCGTGTTCAAGTGCACGACAGCACTTTGCACTATAGTCGGCTTGACCAGGGCGTTCGAAAAGAAACGTGTGCACAATATTGTTTCCTTGTGCTAGCTAAACACAAACGTTCTTAAATTATGAATGAAAGAAACTTTCTGTATCTGGATCTTTGCAGTTTATATGAAAGCATTTGCACATGAACGTCATTTCCCCATTCTAATTGCATAGTGCCAGTAAGTTAGTGCAGAATGTTGATTTGATTGCTCATGTTATATTGTTTGGTAGATATGCGCTGCGCATATTTTTTACTTCCGTTATCGTTCTTTCTCACTTCAACCGATTATGGTGTATTATGAATACAGTAACTGTTGCTAGTAGCGTTTAATGGAAAACCCTAAACAAATATTAGAAAAATGTGTAACTGACTTTTAATGATAACTGACTGACTGACGTGCTGCTCTGCAATTTGCATGAAAATCGGTATTTTACAGTTCCATGTCTTCTTGCATAAAGTCCAATTAATGTAAAAGCAACCACACATCATGACAGTCATATTCAACATCCTTTACACAAACGCGACCAATGCATCATACACTTAACAAACGAAAGAGTGAGCGAGGGCTCACATACGCTGTTTAACTTGTCAAACATCCGAATTCCGATTAATTATTTCCTAGTTTGACAGCAGCTGTCAACAATTTACCCCCCACTCACGCACACGTAAAATCACACAAGTAATAGGTATCTAGGCAATTTCCGGTGTATTGATTTCCTTCACAATGAGATGGCATGCTGTAAAATCGAAATTGAAACTGATTTCGTATACGCAAATTATTTAGTAAATTATTCTCCTCAAATTCATTACCTATTGGGTTTTTTGAACTTTTTCTACAAGGCTACACGGGGCATCATCATCATCATGGCATTCTTCTCCTCATCAACAACGTGTTTACAAAAGGCATAACAAAGAGCACGTCCTTCGTCAGTTTAGCCACAGAGAGTATCAATGGACACAAATTGAATTGGCATTCTTAGCAGCATGATGGCGGCAGTGGCCGCCAATGTCTTTTTCTATACATTTTCCATTTGCCAAACTGAGAAATGCCCAAGTGAGGAGTTTAGCTCTGTCCCGTTCCAGTGATATTTCCAATTTTGCAATTTTTATTCAGCATTTCCAGTTTTAGAATAAATGAAAAATTGTTTTGCCATATATTTCACATCGACGGAAGACCACGTCATCATCCGCCATATGCAGCTGCAGGTGAGGCCGTTGTTTTTCTTTTGCGCACTGCCGCTGGTGGAGTCTTCGCGTCGCATCGCGTCTCCGTTCCGTTGACTTTTTCGCTAAAAGCAATCCATTTGGACATTTGATATGCGGTTCACGATAAAAGTACGTGTTTACTAGTTGCTTTCAGTCGCATCTAGTACATGTTTCAGTACTTGTAATGTAGGTAACGATAATGGCAATCAGATAAAAATAAATAGAGAAAAACAGAGAAGACCAGTTGCAACCGCAAATACCCGTACTTGTTGTAAATGGAAATAATTTGCACAAGGTATAGGTAAAGTTGTGTGCGAATCGGTGTCCGGTGACAGTGTACTGATCGAAATCTTTGTCATGCGTTTTACAATTGGGAATTTTTTGTTGACCGCTGTTTTGAATGTTACTTTGTGGCGGACAATTTAATTGATCCTGTACAGCAGGTGCCAGGAGTTTGGGCAGGAGTTGTTTTATGTGCAGTATCTGCATATGTGACAGAGCATGTGATCACTAGGTATGGATCGTAAGTAGCACTCGATATCAGCTCCGAGGGGATAAGTTGGGACACTCTAACTTATGTATTTTCATACGTTTCACATCTAGCTCAGGCGTAACTCCTGTTGCAAGTGAACGAAGTTCAAACCAGTTCATCCAGAGTCACATTTAATAGGCAAAAGGTTGATGACGCTTGTAGGCGATTAATAAATGACTTAATAAATAATGCAGATCCGTTTACCAAAGAGGCTGAACATACCATAGTAGATCAAGGAAAAGTTTTAGACAACCAATAAATTTTTTTTTATAGAATCTGGTGTCAAATGATTTGGAGCGCCCTATGCCAACAGATGATTCAATGGTAACATCAGTTATAATTAGCGTTGCGTGACTTACTGACAAAACTCAGTGACAAAGCACTCTAATTGCGGTAGCAAATAGCAGCGAACCCCTATTCGCATTAATTAAGATATTAAAACATGTTAAGTGATCATTTATAAATAATAATGGCGATCACAATACCAGTTCGAAATTAGTTCATTAGATTTTAGGTTATCACCATTTTTTTTTTTTAATTCTAATGAAGCCCACACGAAATTGCCACCCACTTGGGTATCCAAGCAAAATTGTAATAAAATAACCTCTCAATTTTATTACAGCGTTAAGTGTTTCTCTTCGTAATACTTTCTAGTTTTTACAAACGGCAATAATTGTATTTTTAAAACCAGTAATACTTGCATTGCGAAAACTGATCGCTGAATAACGTTTACACTTTAGTTGCAATTAAAATATATGTGTCACGAGTTCAAACATTTATTTGTTTGATGTTATCGAAGACAATTCGCAGCTTTCATAGATAAAAAAATAAAGCAAAAATTGAAAAAAAAATAAATAAATAGGTATAACAAGAGGCTTTTAAACGCAGTCGGCATACTGTCAGCAACACTGATGTTACCCTATCTCAAGCCAACGACATCCCTGCAACAAGTAGTGGCCATCTGCCGGTGACAGATGGAAAAGAGGGGGGATAATACTTACTCTTGGGTAATTATAAAATGCGAAACCAAAAAGTGGAGATAGAGGAATAAAGGAAGGAAAGTAATTTTGTGATTTATAGAGAAGAAACGCAAAAGTAATATTTGCACCTTTTTTAATTCTAATGAACCATGTAATTTATAAACTAATAAATATTGCAGGGAATTTTAAGCTTACGCTTTCAAACACCGAATTGGAAATTCTTCAACATTTTTCTTTTTTTCAAAGTTGGCATTTACTGCCAACAGCAGCAGCATACTGTAGGAGTAATCTTGTTCTTAATAAATAGATATACGCGTAACGAATTGGTCATTTGCTGGTTGCATTTTTAATAACCACCTATTGGGACACTGACAGCTCTAAAAAAAATGACAATAGCACTATCCATACGAATAGATATGAATATGACTAAACGCTTCAACAACGCTTAAAAATATAGCGAGTTAATTTCCAAAGTGAATGCTTTGTTGCCGTAATCGTGCTTATTTTAGCAAAGAAATTTCGATCGCACAAAACTCATCTGCTATACACAAGTTTGACATGTTCGAAACGCCACTTACATCTTACTCAGATCAGTAAGAATAAAACGTATAGTAATTGGTACGAAAATCCAAGTCTGTTATTTTTCTGACTCAGACGTTTTGCATGCATATTTTTTTTACATAAAATAAACTATTGTTTAGAAATAGCCAAGTTAAATTTTGTTTCTCCAGGAAAACCAACAAAATACACCTATATGACGTTCGTGAAAACAGCAGCAATTGCTTCGTGTCAGGCGAGGTGTACATTTCTTTTAGATGAAAATGTTTAGACACAATCTGTAGTTTTGCCGACTTTTCGCACCGCTTTGTTCAAAAACTTCTACTCCATTGTATAATATTCGTGTAATTAGATCTTTACCCGAATTTATAAATAAGGTTAAAATTTGGCTTCTTAGTTTCGATCACGAGGAAATTAAAGTTTTGTTGCGCTATGTTATTTGATTTGTTTAAAATCTTTTCATTTAGATTTCTCTTCTTTTTCTTCTTGCTTTTTGCTTTTTGTCTTGTTTTTGTATTTATTCGCATTCACCCCACTTCTAGTTGTTATAATTTATGAAGTGACATTACAACTATTTCTGTTTTCAAATAAAAATGTCACTACTTATTTTTTAAATATAACTTTGTTAAATTAAGATTGTACCTATGTAACAATTGTTGAATTAAAAAATATTGAAATAAATAATAATAATAATAATAATAATAATCATTCCTAAGGTATATATAAGGCATCCGGTTCTTCTTTAACTAATTGGCTAGTGTATCAACAAATATTTCAAATTTACTGGACAGGTTTGACAGGAACTTCAAGGCAAGTACGAATAAAGCGAAGTAAATTGGGACCTTCGGATTCCTAGTTTAGTAAGTTTGACAGCTGACTGAGTAGACGTATTTCTGTTTTTGGCAAAGAGAGATCACGTGAATAGTTTTCTCTGTTGACGTTTATGGAGGGGAAGCCGGCAAATCTAGTCAAAAAAATTCTGCATGTATGCTCAGATGAAATTTCGAAGAGTCAAATTTAAATAAACAGAATTCAAAAAAGTAAAAAAAAAAATGGCCGGTGATAGAAAAATGTGTCATTTCTGAAGCTATTCTGCAAATTTAGAATTTTCGCACGATATTTGACAAAAAAAAAAAACCTCCGAATGTCCTCAATGCTATGTTCGAGTTTTCGAACTTACTTTAGCAAAGTAGGTTTTTGTTTATACCGATTCAAGGCAATTGCTAAGGGCTTTTACTTTGCTACAACCTTTTACTGAAAGCAATTGCTAGATTTTATTCATGAAGCTGAGAAGAATCCTATTCGGTTTTATTTCATAAAGTCATGAAGCGCAACGTACTAATCGAATGAATGTTGAAATTTGACCGCGATTTGAACAGCACATTCGGGAGCTGAAACTGATTTATCCACACTATTTTACGGAATTTCTATTTAATTCGCATATTAGATATAATAAATAATAATGCCAAAACTGACCACATACTTTAAGCGAAGTCAAATTGACGTACAACACCTCAAAAGAAATGTGTTATCATTCTGCAGCTGTTCGACAAGCTTTCTTTGCACTCATATGCGTAGTTTATTATCTCTCTATACCGGGGAATTTCTGTCCGCTAAGTTAATTATCCGGACAAAGGCCTAATTCCTAGAAAGTAACTGTTCATAAGCAAAATATATTTTTTTAATCAATCTGATAAGGTTCTTTTCGAAATGCACTTAACTTTATTATTTACGTTTTAAATAATCATTTTAATCGACAGGGTTGTAAATAATTGCTTAATGATTTATAAGCACACGTTGTTGGTAGTTTATTGGGAAAAAATACTCTGGAGGGCATTTAACAATTTAGGTATCGTGTGACACAGCTTTTTTTTATATTTTTCACGAGGAGTTTTGTTATTCTATATTCTGGAAACAGGTGTTAATGTTGTTGAATCGCTATAATCGAAAAAGAAATAAATGAAGATTGAAACACCACCACACAACATACTATTATAGACCAAATTTCTCCACATACATTATTTAAAAGTGCAATTAAACGTATTGCTAAGTACTACGACTTTCATAGATTTGTGACAACCTAATTACGTACAAAAACACTAATGCAACTAACCACGAACCATGTTCAGAAGTCACATCAAGGATTCCAATCTGCCCCGTAAATTGTTACATGCTTATTAATGTGATTTGTTATTCTTCGCCTTTTACCTTACGTCAAAAGGATAGCAGGTCAAGGACTGTCGAATCAGCATTGTCCACCACACAATTCGTTATAATGACAGAGTAGTGACATTTTACTTGTACAAATCTGATATTATGGTAGGTAATGGCTTTTTGTTGATGGGACGGGTTTCCAATCACTGTTTTTTGTCTGGGACTAGGGATTCCAAATTATTCAAATCGGGTTGGAACGTCCTACCTAGAAGCAATCACTTCTTATGCTATGTGCCTTTAATGACTGCCGTTTTTGCTTTAATTTGTGTCTGGAATTTGAAAGTTCGTTACCTCCGTGACCAACTCGAAGCCATTAAGTTCCATTCAATGACCCTTATACCTGCAGACGTTTTAATGATCCATTCGAATCTTATAGCACTATATAGCAAGACCTTTTTAGTTGTCAAATTCTCAAACATCAGCAGATTACCTGGTAGCGTTTGTCATTATCATTATATTGCGCTAGCTTTACGCATTGTACCTCTAATGGTTTTCTGTACCTCAATTTGGCGGGGCCTTTTGAGAAAAGTGAAACGCGGTAACCAAAGTCTGTGGCGATCGGCAGTTTGGATTTTGCAGCAATTTTCCTACCGAAAACCTGTAAAGCTATGCTGTCCACCAATTTCAGCCACCTTAAAGTCAATTACTGAACGAAGGCAAAAAACTTCACTTCATAAGGCGTTAGAAAGGCACGTCAACGTAAAATATTGTACCATAAGGTCCAAAAAGGCGGTCCAAAAAGGCGTCTAGGCCGGTAAGGTTTTTATTTTCTTTATAAAGTCGACTGTGGCACCAGCGGACGATTTCTGAGAGACCCAATTGTTTCTTGAAGAAAATCTTTCTACAAATTGTTTGAAATTATATTTTACAGAAGTCCAGTCTTCTTAGAGACATGAGTCGCAGTCTAAAAAGTCGGCGAGGTTTATTTTATTCATGTGTTAGACAGTCTTTATGTCATACCTATACTTAGATTTAGGATTCTCTTAAATCATTTTACTAAAAAAATTGTACAAAAACAAAGAACTCTCTGCCAAACTTGCTAATGCCGCAAATGACCCTCATCGTTGAGCAATTCGTATTTTCCACAACTGATTATAAATTGTACTGTAGCCAGTTGAGTCGTTAGTTTGGTAGACTACTGAGGACGGCTCACAATAATTTCAACTCCCGGAAAAGCTCAAATTGTATCTTAAGGCTTTAACTGTCCCTCGTTCGGCCTGTCAGCATTATTGGGATTGATGAAAAGTTTTCCTCGGTCTCTTAAGTTGGTTTTACATATGCGACTTCGTTCGCATTCGATATGACATCATATTCTGTAACTAACGCCACTTCTACTTGGATGAGGTCTGAATGGGCCCTTTTATGACGCCCTTTACTTTAACCGGTTTAAAGAGTTTTCCGCATAAATTGTTATATTCAATATTTATATATAGATCTGAAAATCATTGTGCTGCAAATTTAAGTGCAAGAAGACACTTTAATCCAACTCTTCTTTTTCTGTAAATAACAAAGATTAATGGGAGATCCTAACCTAACATTAAAACTACAACCGCCGCCGGGGCACAAAATAACCCTTAAAATTTCCTGAAAAGTATTTGTAAATATTGATAGCAAGAAAGCTTATCAATTATACATATACATAAGTGTTGATCTAGCTTTGTGTTTTTGTTTAGTAAATATTTCAATGAAGTTGTACGAAAGTGCGAATACAAATATGTATGTAGAGTACACAATCCATTATCTTTGGGCCTGCGAGGCGAGGATAACGAACGCAGTGTTTCGCGTCCGTTGAGCGAAATGCGAAAATTAAATATTTATAGTAATGGCAGGCTCTTTTAGTTTATGTGAAACCAATACGTGAACACATTTTTCATTTACTGCGACACGGTCCTGTGTTATGTATGTTGTATTTGCATGTAGTATTAATTTTGTTTTTAGTCGTGACAGACATTGGGGTCGCTCAAAACCTAATCGCCAGCAAACAGACGTCTGTAAGGATCACGACCACGTACGTTTTTTTTAGATGACGTTTATGGATAGGCAGCCGATAGATCTAAGCTGCATTCCAAGTATAATATTTCGATTGTTTGTTTAGTTACTTTTTGGAACCTGGAACAGCCTTTGTTACTACTGTCAGAGTTAAAATTCACCGACACGTATATCATTACACGTATTAGTTCAGCAAAACTACAATTACACATATCACATGTCACTTTTCATGTCAAATTTTGACATGCCGTCGTCATTAGGCCTGTTTTTTTGAGCTTTGATCTCAGCAAAGCAAAGCAAAGTAAGAAAATGTGCACATAAACGATTCCCAGCAGCTTTCTGAACAGTAGGTTTTATCGATGAAATATTGGCATTTGCGGCTGACTGGCAGTGTGGGCTTGTTCGGTGAGTTGCATGATACAACAAAAACTATTGTGTCATGGGTAGGTAGGCAGCAATTGATTAGGCACATCAAAAAAGTATCTTTTTTAGCCGAAGATATACACTTTTTTCATAAAAAAGTCTAAGCGATATTCATCCTTCCTCATATTCTTGGGCTTAAAAACAATGGAGAATATAAATTCTGAGGACACTCTGGTGCAAGAAATGGATCTCAAATATAAACACACTAATATTTTATGATTTCAAGTACCTATATACTTATAAGGTAAATTTGTCTTAAAATTTGTCTTAAACAACATTTCCAGCTTAAATAAAAAATAAATTATGTATTTTTTATTACTATCCCTAACATTCAGTTGTTATTTTGAAATTTTGTTTACTTATGCACTTCTTTATGCATTTCCGCCAATCACAACCAACGCCTTGTATGTACTGTAAATAGAGACACCCTGCGAACAGATCCATCTTATACAAGTGTGGCAGCAAAAAATGTTCTCCCTCTGGTGTTCAGAAGTGATCATTTACTCCCAAGTGGCTCTTGCTGGGAATGAATACTTAGTGTGAGTTTTCGAAGTGTCAAGTAAAGCGTAGTTGTTGTAATTGCGTGCTGAAAATCCTACTTTGCTTTGCTTTGCTGAGTTCGAAGCTAAAAAAAACAGGGCTATTGACGTCAACATTTGTCCTAGATTTGTCACTATGTGTCTGGTCACGCCGGCTGTCGCAGCGCACTGTTCCGAAATTACACAAGTCACCACCGAATGGCCAAATTCTTGTGACGTCAGCATGTCAAAATTGGCCACGAAAAATTAAACGTGTAATCGTAGATTAAAAATTTGCGAAGAGAAGACATCCGTCAAACAGCAAAACTGTTCTTTTAGTTAGATTTCCCATATGTCACAATTGCCAATATAAATATTGGTTGTTAATGAAGGCAATGGTTTAGTGGTTGGACTACTAAGCTTCGATTCCCTTTAAGGTTTTTTTGCACTGCGCCACCTCTCGCGAACGCCTGACAAACATCCAAGAGTACAACTGTCAGGAAAGAGCTTCTCAATTAGCTGTTTGCGGTTTGGACTCGGCATAAAATGTAGATCCCTTCCCTTCGCCCGAAAAATGAAAACCTCCCACAAAATGAATAGTTGTGAAAAGCTATGCCTAGGGTCCATACGGACCTGTTGCGCCAACAGTTGGAAGCTTGGAATACAGCACAAGTCACGAATTTCTATGTTTATTTTTATTTTAATTTCCGTGGAAGTCAACTTAAGCCGGCTCTAGAGTTTTGAGTGTGCCCATTCTTGTTGATAGGTGGATTTAAGTATTTCAAGGCTAACTCAAACCAACGGCGCCCATAAAATTTAACCGATTCAGCTGAACCAACTCACAATTGGACCAAATTTGTAACAGTGTATTAGTCAAAGAACGCTTCTAAATCTGTTCCGCCTGTTTCTCTGGAGTTCACTGTCTAAGCACACTTTTTTTTTAAGATGTACTTAGTTCTTTTGAAAATAAAAGACTCTTTTGCTTTTTTTTCTGAAGATTTTAAATATTTTGCTCTTTCTAAGCTAAAAGAAGACGAACGATGTTAACGTGACAACCCTCTCAACACTCACTGGTGGCAATTAAATTTGAAAACACTTTAAATTGTTTGAAAACAAAATAATTACAACCAGTCTAGCAATTCAGATTGTTTACAATTCGCCATAGCATGGGGTCAAATGAGTTTATCAATTTGCGTAAACAGTTCCGTCTTTGACGAAGCTGTCATATTGAATAAAATAGATTAGCGAGATATAAAATAAGGCGTATGATACGATCGTCTGAGAAATATTTGGTTATCGTCTGCGTTAATACCACATATAGGGTGTGCTATCTATTGGTATCTTGGTATCTTTTTGAAGTAGGTACAAACAATTGTTTGAAATATGAGTAGTACAACTTAAACCAAAATTAGCCTTTCTGGCACATAAAATAAGCTAGGTACCTACTACTTCTGGTTAAAATGAGGAGGTTGATGCAAACCAGGGCGAGATTAGACGTAAAAAAATTGTACCAAGCTGGAGATGGTACAAATTGGTAGTTATAACTAAAAATAACGTTTAATTAACAATTCCTTACAGTGATTTCTAACTAGGTAACTAAAAAACAATTCACTTCCTTAAGAGTTTGCAAACGTAGGTTTCTGATATTCTGATTTTGTTAAGAAGTTTGACAGACTTGAAAAAAAAATCTATTTAAATATAAGTATACTATTTACTTAGGTAGCACATGTAGAAATATTAATAGTCAGACGAACTGTCATGTTGAGTAAATATTTTGCGCAACAGGTCCTTAAAGGATACCTACTAGACATAACTTTCCACAACCACTCGTTTGTGAGTTTTAATTTTTTTAAACGACGCGGGAGAGTTAAAACCTTAAGATACAATTTGAGCTTTTCCGGGAGTTGAAATTGTGAGCCGTCCTCAGTAGTCTACCAAACTAACAACTCAACTGGCTGCAGTACCATTTATAATCAGTTGTGGAACATACGAATTGCTCAACGATGAGGGTCATTTGCGGCATTAGCAAGTTTGGCAGAGAGTTCTTTGTTTTTATAGAATTTCTTTAGTAAAATGTGGTAACAAAATTGCAACATTTTGCCATCTGGACCTATATTTTGTAACAAACGTTGTTCATTAATCCATTTCGGAAATAGATATAGGTATGTAATTAAAATAGGCCAGCTTGGATTTCTTAGTTTTAGTTTTGTCTTATTTCGTCCAGAACATACAAGAGGTGGCACAGTCCAAGATAAACAGGATGATGGTGGACTTTTTCTCTAGTACCTACCCCATCAATTCTGCTTAGCCATTTTTCAATCGGTGGCGGTATAAAGGTGTCGGCTACGCTGATGTTCAGGTCTGAGCCAATTCTTGACAAAGCATATCTACGCCTATCATGGTCGGGTACGGGTGAATACATATGAAAACAGATTTTCAATGGGCAAAGCTGACTTTAAACTCTTTCGCATACGTTTGCATGAACCAAGAGTCATTCCTTCCAAGACTGATATCGGAGACTGACTGTAGAAGTAACCAGTTCACTTTAAATGGCACAGCCGTAATGAAAGTTCTGAAAAATATCTGGCAAAATTTTATTTTCATTAGATACTTTCTAATAAAAAGTAAAAAAAATAAATAAAATCAGACAAATATACATAAACTGGCAACTCTCGACTACCTTTGCTAAGGTGGACAACCGCATACACCTAAAAAATAATAAAATTCAATAAACTCACCGGACAACATTCGTGTAGTGGGGACCTGATCCGGTGCCGGTACTCCAGTCCACATTTTCGATATCCGACGTTTTTCCAGTATCACAGGGCATTTTCCTGGATTTTTGTATATCTATTTTGTTTTTTTCTACTTTATCACCTTTTTCTTCCTTCACTTGTTCGCTGCTTAATGGCGAACGATCAAACTCAACACTAGCCAAATTCGCACTAGCGCTCGACTTCCGCACTGGTATCAAGTTAAAACGCTTCACGAGGGTGGATCGACGCAAAAATTTCAAAACAAAATAAAATGAAAAAAAAAATAAACCCAGAAAATCGAAATAAATATGCGAATCGCGTACAATAAGCCAGATAGGGAATACGGAAATTACAACAAAGAAAACGTCTTCACAAATGAAATCTCATTTGAAATGTTTTCTTTTCTTAAATCATATTTCCTTTCTGTTATCTTTGTTCGTTCGTATTCATCGCATTAGTGCACTGTGAATTGATTTATATATAATTAGGAATTCTATGTTCATTTCATACGCATTTAGAGGACGATTTTTCAATATTGCACACAGAAAATATTTGTCTTCTATCTTTGTTGGTTTTTGTTTGAATTATGTAAGTAGAAGAGTGTTGGAAATATGATTTACCAAGATATTGTACTGCGTTCGTATGGCGTGAAGTGCTATTTCTGTCCCATTTTACATTGAACAATTTTTCTTTTTTGTGAATTTCAAATTAAAAACAAAGCAACCGAAATGAATTCATCATTAACACTATTTTTCGTCGCAGAAAATGTAATTCGCGTCTATTCACTACTTTCGCAAATGAAGGCAAATGCGAATGATGGTAGATGAAAGAAATAAGGAAAAAAAAATCAACAAAAAGCAATTTGAAACGAGTTGGGCGAGGACCTAGCGAGTGGCATTCAGCTAATGTTGTTGTCAGCCACATGCTGAATGAATGCGTTCAACAACGTTAAAAAAATGAGTGTGTCTCATAATAATCGAGGTTATCTCTTTGCCTCTAACTGTATCTGTCATCGCAAATACACACAAAATAAAATCGAACATACACAAATAAAATCAAACATACCTGTTATTAATTTCAGCACTTCAGCAAACAAAAAATAAAAAGAAACTGTCAAGAAAATTATTTCAATTTAAATTTTCTAATTCTGTTCGTGTTTCGGTGAGTTTTTGATATTTATATTAATTACATACAACCAAAAATTGTTTCATTCTTGGCAGGTATGGCAACAAAACAGAAAAAAATAAAAAGAATTTTTAATATTGAAACTTGGATACCTAATGTCAAAGTTGACAAAAATGTCACACTTAAACACGTAAAGTTCGGTGTAGACGCCTTTCGAGATTTATAAATCACTATGGCTAAATCACGTTGGTGGGAACATAGTATAACCTAAATTCTGCAACCATAAAAATAGTTGTATAGTCAAATTTCAAACGCTTCATATTATTTATTGTAGGGTTTTATTTTCGAAATAGCTTTAGCCAAAGAAATTTATGATTGAGACATTCGCACGACTTCTTGCTTTTATGCATTTATTTTAAAATTGGACAGCTTGTCGACAGCGAAATGTGAATATAATATAATACTTTATTATAACATGGATGTTTTATAATTGTGGCTTATGTACGATATGTCAAACTCTATATTAAAGAGTAGGTATTGCTGATTTCCAGAATAACAACAGTACTATATTGTTACGGACGCAGAAAAAAAAATAAAGAAAAAAAATAAAGAATTGTATGACACACACGTTCCGTAACAAAACCCACAAATTGCAATACGAATCCCAACAATTCCATGGGAACCTATGCTAAGCATTGCGATTCGATGGGAAGCGGAATGTCTAGAATAAGCATAATTTAGGTGATAAGTAGAAGTCGAGTGGAAAAACTCGAAGAGTTTTATTCTGTACGTTTAACTGGAAACATCTAATAAAGTTCTCTTAATAAAATAAATGTTTTCTTTATTTTAAATTTCTTTACTGTCAACGGGTTTAATTTTGTTCTTTCGTACTTTGACAACGGTTAATACTGGATGCCAAAATCCCAGGCACACAAAATCCAGCCCGCGTCAGCATTATTTTTTTTTTATTCAAACATTGTGCTACATAACAATATACCCCTTCCATACCGCACCGAAAACATTGTTTTTTGTCGAAAACTCGTCGATGCATTCACACGGAATACCAACTAGTTTTCGTTTGACGTTTCAATCAGCTGTAAGGCACTAGTCGTGAAACATCTGTGTAAGCTATTTTGGTTACAAATTTCGATCGCATTAATTAACTAATAAAATAAATTCAAAGCATTTAATAATAGTATTAGACCATCAATTAAGTGAGGTAAATGATTTTAAGTTGTGAGTGACGTCTGAATATTTGAAGAGGCGTGTTTCTTTCAACAACCCTACGATTGGAAGTCGTTTCCGTGGTGTTTTCGTGGAAAACGACTTTAAGCAGTTGGATTAAGCTTTCGGTTGTTTCCGGCTCGGTGTGAGTAGGTGTGATTTACGGTCTATGTAAATCGCATCTTTTGTTATGTCGTTTTCGATTTGGCTTTTCAGATTTTGATCTAAGGTTTCAGATTTCTGCTGCCAAATCGAACATAAAATCCGAATTTTATTAGTTCTTGTGTGTATTCAGTTGGCCGCAAAAAATATTTTTTTTCACTTGCACTGGAAACCTATTTAAATTGATTTTTACACATTTATAACAACGCATTTCGAAATAATTTAATATAAAGAATCGTTTCCATACTCCATAAATTAATAATCCAGTTAAAAAAGCAATCCTTTCAACGATAAACAATTCGTAACCGCCAGCTGTGTGTCATACACATTGGAATTGGAATTGGAGATTTCTCTAAAGAGAGTCAGATCAAAAAAAAGATTGATTTTTTTTTGGCAAATCGAACATGAAAAGCAATCCCAATCAAAAAAAAATGATTTTTTTCTCAAAAAAATGTATCCTTGTGCCAAATCGAAACAACATTAGTAACTTGTTTTTGGTTTGTGCTGAAGTATTTCACTATGAATGATTCTATTTCTTTGAGGTAACGCTCTTCGTGCCGCTGTACTGTGAAGTGAAGTATGATGTGATGACATTTGACTCCAGTGTCCCTGTCCAGTCTTATCTTTCATTTGTTGTGAGTTTTCTATTGTACTTCGTCGCTTTGTATTATTCGGGTGGTTCCCTATCTTTAAACCGACTAAAAAAAAGTTAGGTAAATGGTTAAGTAGTTCAGGGTATTGTGATTAAAAGAAAAACAAATAATGGCAGCTACTTCACATTGGAGTTACGATTTGCTAAAATCAGCAATTGCTGCCAAAAACATCAGCCACCATGACCTGGAATATTATAAAAACTTGTTTAAAAAAGATATTCAATCTGCAAGACGTTACGCTAGCATTAAAACACTGGATGATTTATTGGACTGCTTAGAAAGACGAGACAAACTTTCAGAATACAACATTGAAGTTCTTCAAACTGTTGCTGAAAATTTCGCGGACGATGACATTGACATAGGCTTACAAAAGTACACTGCACCAGAATCGCCGAGCAAACTGCAGAATATTTATGCGTTGCAACGACTCCAGGAAGATGCTAAGATTAAGTCTGAACTTAATAGCAAACCAACAAAAACAGAGCATAAGCCTTCAATTATTTTAATCGAGTTCACGCAAGAGAAGCGTGACGACATTTACAAACTTATTGCCCGTGACATTGGCAGAGATTGGCGTAGCTTTGGCCGTGAATTACAGGTGAGAGCAGGAGACTTGGACAAGATAGACGTCAAACATCCCACTGATCTACAATCAAGAGTTTACGAAATATTTGAAATTTTCGAAAGCGACCGTCGCTACAATCCAAGGGATCACTACGATGTTATCTGTGAGGCATTGGACAATTGCAAACGAAAAGATGTTCGTCGTTCGGTACAAATGATTATGCGTTATTGAAATGAAATGTGATATTTTTTTTTAAGTTGGCTATGTAACGAAATGCATGAATTTGTTAATAAATTATAAAAAAAAACAACAACTTTGAAATTTATTATAACGTTTACCTTGGAAATGTCATTTGTGACAAATGACTGTCTCAAAACTTGATCATTATATCGTTGGTCCCGTGCAAGAATATTCTAAAGGCATTTATGCCACTTTCCAGGAGAGGCGTTTGAAGTTGTTTCATAAGGTAAGTGTTCGCACTAGGTGTTATCCTAAGTGCAATTATGGCTCTGGGGTGTCAGCACGTAACTTGATACAATCGAGCTCTGGCAGCACCTTATTTGTTTCAATCGATTATCCTCGATTGTATCAAGTTACCTGCTGACACCCCTGTTTTCAAGATTTTTGGTTATATTAGCATGAAAAAAAAGCCGATATGGGGATTCGGATGGTAAACATAACTCAAAACTGGGGGCCTACTATGAAACTCGATTCTAAAGTGAAACTGTTCGAATTCGCAAAATCGCGACTCTGTAATTCTATAAGTAAGTTATGAAAGCGAAATTCGAACAGCTCTAGTAATGCCAACTTTTTTTTGTTTTCTTAGTACAAAATTGGTACTACCTTCTCCGAAAGTTAGTCAAATTCAAATACCTTCGAATGCGCTAATAATCATTCTACATCAAATGTGCTTGCGGAGAAGGTCGATTTAAGAAGTTTTTTTTCTCAGAATGTAAGTAAATACATTTTATAAATTAATAATTCATGAAAAGTTCATAAACATATGTCGTTTTCGATTTGGCAAAAAAATCAATTTTTTTTTGATTGCTTTTCATGTTCGATTTGCCAAAAAAATCAATCTTTTTTTTGATCTGACACTCTTTAGAGAAATCTCGATTTTTTCTCAGATTTCACACATACTTTCACTAATACCAATGTGTATGACACACAGCTGGCGTTTACGAATTGTCTATCGTTGGAAGGATTGCTTTTTTAACTGAATTATTAATATTTCGAGTATGGAAACGATTCTTTATATTAAATTATTTCGAAATGCGTTGTTATAAATATGCAAAAATCAATTTAAATGGGTTTCCAGTGCAAGTGAAAAAAAATATTTTTTGCGGCCAAAATAAAAACAAAATTCGGATTTTATGTTCGATTTGGCAGCAGAAATCTGAATTCTCATATCAAAATCTGAAAAGCCAAATCGAAAACGACAATAGTAATATGCATAATGTTTGCTTTTTTTTTGTCGCAGGGAATCATCTAAAAGTGCAAACACAAGAGTGTCACTGTTTGAAAAAGTGCAATATATGACCCGGCAGCCTTTATTATGTTGGGAACAAAAGTTTGTTTTTTTGCGAACATTTAGTTCTGTTGAAATATTAGCCGTGTTTTTTTGAGCTTCGATCTCAGCAAAGCAAAGTAAAGTAGGATTTTCATCATGCAATTACAACAACTACGCTCTACTTGACACTTCGAGACTCGGTTGTAGTTGTTATAATCGCGTGCTGAAAATTCTACTTTACTTTGCTTTGCTGAGATCGAAGCTCAAAAAAACACGCCTATTGTTCAACAAGTAGGTACATAAAGGCATCTTTCGAAAGGCAGTCGTTTTTAACAAAGCTGAACAAAGTTATTTTAGTTTATTTTATTTTTGGATTAAAAATTAAATTAAAATAAAAAACTTTTTCTTGCCAAGCTCCATTATGTTAGATTTATTATTATTATTATTATTAGTTATTTAATTGTTTCACGATAATTTTTTTGGAATATGTCAATTATAATGCGATACTCGTTTGGGTTATGTCAAACATAATGCGAGAATCGTTCGAAAATCGGCGCCATCGATATGTGCGATTGACCCCGTCCAAGATGTTGAAATCTATATGAAGGAGAACTTGGACGAAACCCGTATTATGATCTCGGAGTTGAATTGGCGCATTAGCTAGTAAGCACAAAATAGACGTGACTACTATTTGATTTCCCATTCCCAGCAGCTAGAAATATGGTGAGAAGTAGCGCTAGGATTTTAAGGCTAAGATTCCACACTATTCGCTCTCCCAAGGCAGTCAAAGCGTTCACCAAATTAAGAATGGGCTTATCAATACTAAATCATGCAACCACTTCAATGTGTACACGTCTACAATGGCATTCATGTTGTTGGGGATGAAATCAAAGGCCGACCGGCCTAACTAGAAGAAGCCAACTGGTACCAGTATCGCGACATAATTACAGGCAGGGTGACAGCAGAAAAAAAGTGCAATTTCTGAAGCCATTCTGCAAGTTTAAATTTTTTTAACGACATTTAACAAGCATTGGCTCGCTAAATACTATGATAGTGGTGTGATAGCCAACTGCGTTACATTTTAAAGCTTTATATTTTGACACAACAGCATTATGCAACATTTTTAAAGCGCCTTCTCCAACTAAAAAGAGGGCCAAAATAGTGAAAAATTGTGGCGGCGCTTGAAAAAAGTGCCAAATTGCAACTTTAGTCGCATAACGACCACCCTGATTACAGGGCTGCTTCTTCCGAAATCGTTTAAAAAATGGTTTAGATTGTGGGACTTTTGTCGTTACGTTGTAGTGCATAATGCCATAGTCATTCCCTTTCCCTGTAGGTACCTTTTGTATTCTGATTAAGTAGTTTGCGACTTACATTATATTCTACAGGTAGTGTGGTGTATGCAGTTTGGTGGATTTTAGCATATAGCGTTTATTTGACGCCGCGCCATATTTTCGCTACTACTGCTCCCATTTGCTGTATCCATCGCCTTTAGAGTATCATTCCTAAAACGCGATTTCCTAAATTCACACTGATCGCCTGACAAAGCTCATTTATCCACCGGGGAAGCTATCGGATGGTTAGGGTTTTGACTCCAATTTGGAAGCAACTTTCCATCGTTGTTATTAAAACGTATGGTCTTTTCTGAACCACAACTTTGAGTGTTATATTCGCAATGCCCGAGCATCATCTTGCATGCTTCGAATAGTTTTTCAGTGCAATTTCCGAGATGTATGCGTAGCTTGCTGTTATTACGTAGTTAAAAGGTAACTTATTAGCGAAATGCTCTCATGATCAACGAAGCAGACGTTGTATTACTATCATCAGCGTATGGACATCAGTGCACCGGCACGAAGAATGTTCAAATGTATTGACCGCAAAAGAGGATAACCTTACCTTGACAGCACGCCCAGTGAAAAAGGTCACATAAGCAAGTTAGCTGAGGCTCAGTTGCACCATTTAATGTCAAGTAACTAAGCCGTACGAATTTTTAGGCACATACCATCTTAGGACACCTTCGGCTTCATTTGTAAAATTACATGTTCTTCCTTTTGATAAACAACTTCTTCTATAATCGCACATTCTTGTTAGTTTTTTTTTCTCGTTTAATTTGAATACTTCAGTTTCTTCTAAATTAAATATTGATTATGGTGAAGATACGAACATTTAATCAATGATCAATGACAGATGAAATTGCATTCGTTTTTAATTTCGCTTTACATTGTTGTCAAAACAATGGGACATATTGGAAAAAAAAATCTTTTTATAAAAGGCTGTCTGTTCCCCTCTATAAAATCTCAATTCGTGCTTCAATTTCTTTCGATTCAATTGAATAGACTACTTTCCTAGCAGTCCGATTGAGTGGGAATTTACAAGTTTAATTCATGAATCAAGTGTTTACGAAAGTAATAATTAAATATAGCAAGAGAAGTGAATTAGAAAAGAAAACAGAAAGTATAATAATTAACATAGGGGAGATGATTTCTGCTAGCAGAGTAGTTCGTGTTGATTTAAACAGACTATGTCCACAACTGTTTAGAGAGTGTATATGGGCTTGACACTTGGCCCCTGCTTCACCATGGTATCCTTATGCAGTTGGTACTGTAAGCTGCCTCGGGATAACCGCAATGCATCTTTCAACTTGTGGCCAATTTCCAGAGCGGCAACTTCATTGTTTCCATCAGCTGTCCAAATTGCTGCAAGTATGGAGAATTAAATACAATAATGGGAATACATTTGTGAGAATGCTTACAGATTTTATTTCCCTTTGTTCGAATGTTGATGACAGCACCACAAACTTGGTCCGAATTATCGAAGGCTTCGCCAATTAAACAGAGGAGCTGTTGGAAACAATGAGTATTTGGTATCAGAAAAATAAGTATAATGGAAGTTTTTAATGGCAATGAACAGAAGCTGCGGCGGCGAGGACTGAATATGATAAAAACGACCTCAAAAAGTCGATATATTCGATTTTTCTTACACCACAATTCGAGCGTAGTCAGTTGAGATGTTTTGAAGGTATACGTGTGTAATGGAACGCTGTACCAAAGATTAACACTGCCAAAACAAGAATCAGTGTTACTGGATAAGGCAGTAAATTATTATATATTTTGTCAATTTTTTGTTCGGACTCTAAATTCAAATCTATGCGATTTCTTCAGACGCGGGCGTCTAGAAAATCATAACCAGAACTCAGCAAGCAAATAATTTGCAAATACTGGGACAGAAGTGACAAAATGTGTCTAGTTGTGGAACAATTAGGCGTGAAAACAAGAAGTAGACAGAACATCGACATAGGATGAAGTGTCATAATCATAATAGACAGCTATTTCCTTGAGGTAGTTTGCTTTTTAATACACCTCGACTACGCTTTCTAACATCCAGAGACATCTGTGAACAACTAGTACATCCTTATGTTTTTTTTTTTATACGGAAATAGTGAAAAATTCCTTACAACATCCAGCCATAGGTTGTCCATATCTGACTGCTTGTGGTTTCTGTTTAAGGATATAACCCAGCGACCGCCTTGCTTGTTAGCCGAGTCCTCCCACATTGGACTGGAATAAACAGAAAACATCAAACTTTATCCGAAACAAGCGCAGATCTGTATAAAAACCTACCGTATGCCCTTCTTAAACAGAGAGTAATCGCTACCGATTTTGATCTCAGATGGAGGCTTGATGTGATTGTATAGACTAAAAGGTGAAGCAAACGCATTCGTTAATGAACGAGTTCTAAGGAAATAAAAATATCACCTCCAAAAGTCTTCAACTGTATCAAAGCTGGTGATGTTATTTTGCAGTTCTTCCCATGACTTTGTTCGATCGTTCTCTAAATACCATAGCGTCCACATGTTTTGCAGTGGGTGCTTGAATAGATGTTCTGGACGCATCTCAACAATTTCACCGTCTTTGGCTTCATCTTTTGGTGCGGTGTCTCGGGTAGGCGGCGCTGCCGCTGTCTTATCGGCACCACTCTGAAAACAAAAAAACGAAAAAAATCAATCAAATTGTCTGTCATTGTGTTCGGCTATGTACAGTTGGAAAGACAAACAGAGATAGAAAAAAAATATTCATTTACATTATAAGAAATGATAGGGCCACCGAAATGCTTCTTGCGCTGGAAGTCACTAGTGAACATTGACTGCATCATTTCGCTTGTGGGTACTTTCACTTTAGACACACTAAACGCACAATTACACAAGCAAAATCAATTACAATAAAATTGAGTTTTGCTTTTGTTTGAACTTAGACTTTGCAACGAAAGACACAAAGATAAGGAAAGAAGAAAAACGATTGGTAGCCACAGATTTGCCCTCTTCGCTTTCTTTGCAGGTTGGCGGTTTTAATTTAATTTACTGACGTAGAACGACGTGCAGCAGGACAGATACTTGAAACTTTTATACTTGAAATGAAACACCGAAAGATAATTGAGTTTTTCTACGAGTTTCTTCAATTTTTTATTTTTTTTTTGTTTCTTAACAAACACAACAAATTCGTTTGGCTATCGAAAATTTTTCTTTTGTAAAACGAGATTTTCTCGTGACAAAAAGTTCACAGAACCTGATAAGATTTTCTTGTTTGTGGCAAGTGTAGACCGTATTGGGAACAACGACACTGTGAGCTACGGTTTCTTATTTAGTCAGTTGCCGCATGTTTAATTAAAGCGTGGCTGGCTAACTGCATTATTCCAATTCTTCTATTGTTAGGAATTCGCGAAGCGGTACTTTTTAGACTTGAAAGATGAAAGTGCGTGCAGACGGTGGAAGTGTTGCCACTTCTGTTGGGTTATAGTTTTTTGTTGAATGACGGTGAACTGAAGTTGAAAACCAGGGGTCAGATTCTGTAAGGCGAAACGATCAAACGTTTTCGTGCGCACGAATGATTTGGCCTATGTTACACAAGCAAATTTCTTCGTGCACACGAAAACGTTTCGCCAGAATTCCGACCCTGGGTCTGGCCCCAAGTTTAAGCTGGGAACAAGAACAAAGGGGAGGTAGTAACAGTCATGGTATAGAATTCGAAATATTGATCTAAATGCATGATCTCCGGTTATATCGAGACTTATAATTATTGTCTGTTGCATCCTATTTCTTTTTTTTAACTTTCTCATATATGTATCTTGTAAGAGAAAGATTTGTTTCAAACTTCGGATTTTTAGTTCGGGCCAGTTTTTTTTTGCACGTTAGCTTTATGATTAAGCCAAAAGTGCAATTTATTTAAGAAGGTATATATACTTGTGCTTTCCGTACGTTATATTTTACCAAGTATCATTTCTGATTTTTTAAACCAACCAAACTGCATTTATGAACGAAAATGTTTCGTGGCAACCAGTCGCGCATCTTATTTTTGCTTGTAGAAAAGATAGCTGCATCATAGAATGCCAAAAATAAAATAAAACCTGTTCGTAGGCTTCTGTATTCGATACAAATAAGCCTAATGCGCTTACAGGCCATGGCCTCAACTACAGAGCCGCTTCTGTCTCTCAGCGGTGGATTCAAATAAAAGTATATACGCTCTACATGACCGAACGACCTCAGTCATTGTATCTTGAGTTTTTTTAGCATAGCTCAACGTCGCTATATAGCCCGAAACTACCTCTTTGATTCTCTAAAATTTAGCAGGACCCATGTAGGCCAAAAACCATTCAATTGATCGGTTAAGGTCTTCAAAAATGTTACTTTCAAACTATATTTAGTTTAAATATTTGTTCTTCTTTTGCGAAGCGCTCTAAATTAGCAGATGTAGTTATAAAAATAACCTAAACAGGACCTTGTTGCCAATTGAGTTCTAGTTAAAGTGTTCTTAAAATCTCTTAGTAATCGGAAAACTACCTACGAAGCGATATTTTATAATTCAAAGAAAAATAAACACAGCAAATCAATCCAGTCTTCTAAAATGTTTAATAGTTCCGGGGAATTTTGTTGACGACAGCCCTGTATAGGTGTAGATCTTGAAGAGAAAGTAAATCTTTCTGGATTTACAAAATTCGAAGTGGTAGCCTGCAACAGTATTCTAAGAACGACACTCTCAATCAAATTGAAGATTATGGTGAATAAAAATATTATTAAAATATTATAGTAGACGGTTGAAAGCTGCTGCATCAAACTTCACTTAGGAACAATTTACAGCATCGATAAACTATTGTCAGTCTATTATATCCTCTCGCCTTTAAATCTGCATTTGTTATGAAAACGAATTATAGAACCACACAGGAACTGCGACTCTTATAATAAATGCAGTCAAAACCTTGTTTAAAACGATTTTACGGAGTAAGTTGCAATAAAACTAAGCACTAAGCGAAATGTTTGAAAATATAATCAGCTGCCAAATGGCAATACGATGTCATAAGTTGCCACGAAATATGGATAGGTATTCCGGAAAATTTAAAAAAACCAAAGGAAAAATGTTAACTTATAGGCAGGTACTAGAGTTCTCCCAGTGGTAGAAATTCTACTACTGAAGTGACCTGCGTTATACACAACATTATGTTGTTTTTAAAGAAGTGAAAGTGGTTCTCAACTATTTGCATCCGCCTATTTTTATACGAGAAGATTTGTTTATATACGTATTATAAATGCATTCAAAAATAAAATTAAAAATTGGCAACACTATTTCGGAATACGTTCACGTTGCCAATAATGCTTGGTAAAAGAGATGGAAAGGGGAAAGGAGTGATAGAGAAGTCAAATATGGATGGATAAGTTTTTTGTTGCTCGCTTACCATGATTTTTAATATTCTTGACGTCACAAACAAATATGCAGGCGATCACAAAACGTACATACAAAATTCACTTTCACTTAAGTGATATTGGCTAATTTAATAAAGCTTGTTAAAAGGCGTGCCGCTACGGAATGCACACGATTAAATGCCTGTCTGTTGCTCTGCAAACCAATTTTGGTTGCTTTTCGATTCTCGCCGTCCTGATTCTATTTTTAATAAAATGTTTCTCTACTCACTTTTTCAACTTCGGACAATACCATAATGTTAGCGCTATATTATTCGTAATATAATTTGTTTGTTAATTACTTCTTTAGGCAAAGTAAACGTGCTGAACTGTATTAAATTCTTTAAAATTTTAGAAGTGAAAAAATTGACACATGTACCCACCGCAAATGGGGTAGTCGTCGGGGTGTCAAACCTCTTCGCGAAAGCACTTTAGCGTTTAGCGGCCACAAAACTGAGATGACTATAATCGGTGAAGTTGGTTGTGGTTGTAAATTCAGTATTCAGCAGAGAAAATACTGGGTGATGCTCATAACACAAATCTTATGGTAGAGCTACAACTTCACGGAAAAAATAGCACGGTAGATTAATGAGAATACGCAATACCCAATAAACGTCGATAGTGTTGCTAACACGAATAAAGATAAATAAAAGGTGCTTTTGTCAGCCATGTTTTCTTCGTAGGAATGGGAAAGCTCTTCAATTTAATATTTTCTTAGCCAAAGCGTATAGAATTCCGATTTCCTAAGAAACAATATGGCTTCCAGAAGCGGTGAACAGAAATGAATTTATTACTTTCGTCAAATTTGTTTGAAGTATGATTGCTAAATTCTCAAATTTATTACCACTTTACTGAAGTTTATCGAAAAAGTTTTAATTCAATTTTAAATCAGCTATTACTGCGAGAAAGAATACCGAAAGCAGTTTTCTTCCATTCTTCGTTCCCAATTACTCGTCCCTTTTTTTAAATCATTTTGTTTTCCTATCTGTTCTGTTTTCTTATTCTGAAATCCAATGAAACAAGAAAACTGCTTCTGGTCGAATCCACAATTGTTTTGGTGAAATGACAAAAAAAATCTACGGCTGCATACACAAATTACACTTTTTTTTAGTGCTCCTAGATTCTTGATTCTGTTCTCCGAATCACCAGTAGAGTACCTATTTTTTGTGCCAATAGAACGGTTTCCGAAGTATTTTTTGTTTGATTCCGGACTCTCCCATTCGACTCTTTTTGCTCATTGTAAACAATGTAAAGCGACATAGGATTCCGTGTGAGCTACAAAAATACACAAAAAATATAAAAAAGGCTGTCAACCACTTGTCAACCGTGGTGTAATGGTGTATTGTGACAGAGTTCGGGAATATGTACACCATTTTTACTAAAAGCTTTTTATTAGTTTTTATATATTATTTAAAGGCGATTATTTCGATTTGATTGGTAATAGAAACATCCACAAAAGAAGTTTTACATATTTGAAACACATTACGTCAAACATGCGGCTATGGTTCTACCATTTTTCGATATAATTAACAAGCGAGACTAGTTGATGTTATTGTATAAGATATATAATTTAAGCTATCTTGATACTTCTATGATGTATGTCTTATCTCCCTTGAAAGTTCACTCTCCGCATGAGAAGTTTTACTTCAAAAATAACATAATGAGTTAACGGAAATATACACACCATGTTATTTCTTTGTGTCTTCCTCTTTTGGGATGATATGAGTTTTATTTTCCTCCGTTTAACTTTGAGATCTGAAATAAAAATCGGATGGTCCCAATGGTAAACCGCATTAGTGTTTTAATTCTTAGCTCTCAGATCAGAATCATGTTCGGAAATCTTTGTTTTCACCATGATAATATCGGAGAATTATCCGCATTACAATATTGTTGTCTAGTAAATTGTTTATTAATTAAGTTCCTAGTTCCTAGTTCCTAGTGATAGTGGAATTCGAAGATGTAGTTGGTATGGGCACTCTTTGATAAACGTCAACAGTTTATGTCAATAAAACACGGTCTTCTATGGGAAGAGCACTCGGTTACGAAAAAAAAAACAAATTGCAACAATTTTCCACAGTGTGGTAAATCTAGTATTGTTGTTTTAAATTATAATTTTATTTAAAATATGTTGACTTTTCAATTCAAATGGATTACAATCAAAGAGTTACAGTAAATTGTCATAGTTTACGGATATCATAAGAAATAAAGATTTGAGTTTGAATACAAAAAAATTTAAGCAAATTAGTAACCTACTTCCAGCATAAAATAATATAAAACAATTTTTTTATGGTTAAATTAAATAAAATACAAATTATGACTTCATAACGAAATAAGAAATGCAACCGTACATACAGATTACAGGCACAAAATGTAACATCTACTATATAACGACATACTTAAGGAAGTTGTTTAATTTTTTTTATTTTTTGTGTTCATTAAATATACATTTCACAGGTGTATAATATATTACTTCTCTTTACCATTGCAAAAAGGTGAACATCTCATAACTATATAATATGAATGTATAATAATATTCTTAACAAAAATACAGCATACTTCATACGATTTTGTTTTCACTCGAAATATAAACTTTTATTTCTATTTTATTTCCTATTAAGCTTTTTTTTTATTCAATGTTTGTAAATACATTGCCAATAATTATATCGATTCATTTCATTTCGATTTTTTGTTTTAATAAGCAATTGTAGAATAATATAAATACAACTAAAGGCATTTATTATATATTAGATTTTCTGCATCTTTCATAATAAAGTAAAACGTAACTTAAATAAAAAAAGGTATTCATTGCAGGTCAGTTAGAAAAAGAAGTACGATTTTACTAAACAAATTATTTTGAGTATAAAAAAATAAAACAAAACGATAACAGCTTTAAAAAAATTAAATTAATTTACGACAACAACTACAAGTAGACCCCACTTGATGGAGGGTCCTACACATTTTTGTTTTATTTGCAGTTTTATTTGATGGTGCAAGACTTGTTCATTTTTTTGTTAAAATTGTTACATAATAAATAAAATTGACGCAGAGGTTGTCATATTATTTGAAGAATAGATTCTGAAAGAATACAATCTGTATCCCGTCATTTAATTTTAAGTGTGTGGTTGTTTTTGCTGTAGCTGTTGATGTAGTTTTCTTAATCTTATATAAGCTTTTGCTTAGCGCATTCGGGACAGATAATATCGGGTCCATCGGTTATAAAGCCACGTCCAACGAGGGATGTCTTGCAGCTGGCACAAATGAAGCAATCATGGTGCCAATGGCGATCTTCAAATGAAATGAAGCGAGTGCCACCAATACCTGAAATGACAAAAAAATAAATGAGAAAGTTTTTAACACTTTCAGGTTCAATTCTAATTTTATTTCTTAATCTTAAACAAGAAGCTAAATGTGTAAAATACTCTCAACAAGGTACGCGAAAAAATACTGAATTTCTGGAACCAGCTTCAAGAAATTCATTGCAGATGGCAACTAACAGATAAATAGATAAATAAATTCAAGAAATTCCTGCCTGAGTGCTCAGTTGATGTGACAAATTTTCTCTGCAATCATTAATATTTTGTGGCAGTAAGTTATTAGGTAGTTTCAAAATTGTTTCACTTTAAAGAAATGTTCCAATTGCAAAATCGAGTTCTGTTGCATTTACACCATCACGCCCGCGCATTTTTGCACGAGACGGGACAGAGAGATCCGTTTGTCCGCAGTGAATGCTAATAAAGGCGTAAGAATGAGATCACAAATCAGACGCCATGGATGTTCTACCCATAATTATAGATACGTAAAACGGAAGTAAACACAACTTCCGGCGAACAGCATCTCTACTTTCACTTGAAAACATGTGAAACAAGAGTAGTAGTTAGTTGCAGTAAATTAAACCAACCAAATAAATAAATAATATTGTCCGTTCATTACTTCCGGAAGCCATTTTGTTTTTTTTATAGACAAGCGAAATTTATAAAAATACAAACATGCATAGCTTTCCCATAATTCCTAACACGTAAAAAAGATGGCCGACCAAAATACGTGTCAAGTTTTTTGGCGTGCGAAGTAATGCCGTCCCTTTCAGTCACACGGCTATTTAGTATTTAGCATCCCTTCAATCTTCCGTGTTAGGAGTGTGTGATCGTAAATGCGGCATTATTCAACGCGTTCGCGGAGGTTAAAGTGCCATTAGTTAGTGCTTTGGCCGAGTTTTGAAATAAAGGTCCGTGCCATGAAATTTGTCCAACAAAGTTATTTAATAAACGTACAAATGACTTCTAATGCCATATTAAATGACCACTTACCTGTAATAGGCTTCACACACGCAGTGCATCTTTTGGCGAACAATTCACCAAAGCAATCGGCACAATAAGGTTTCTCATCACGACTAGTAAATCGCTGACCGGCCAACGTTATATTACAATTAGTGCAGGTGAAGCACTCACGATGCCATGGCTCATTCTTATAAGTCACACCGCCAGCAGTAATGACCTACGGATAGAATAAAAATAAACTTTGAGTTTTATCATTTGTAATATCAACAGCTTTTCACTTACTTTGCTGCACTTAATGCATCTGGTTGCGAATTTCTCCTCATAGCAACCGGCACAGTAGATCTCTTGCTCACGTGGGATGAAGGATTTGGTGCCAATGGGAGTTTTGCAGACACAGCAACAGAAGCATTTCTCGTGCCATTGGCGGGTCTTGTATTCCATTTTCTTCGTACCTAGAAGAGACACAAAAATACAAACCAAAACGAATGATAAATATCTATCAAACTCCGTATAAACATCCAAAAATAAAGCGTATACTTAACATAATTCTACCATTAATCACATTTATCGATTACAACTTACACAATCAAGCAAAACTATACACAAATCTACAACACAGTCACAGAGGTTCATGAAAATTTCTATATCGCTAAATTGTTATGCATCATGGTCCGCCATTGTCGTGCCACTTTCACTGGGGGCCACGAAAATGGTATTGACTTCCTTAGTCCAAGGACACGGATATGACAATAAGCGATTCTCTGCACCAGTCGATTGATTGGTATGGATATATATTTCGGAATAAAATTATTGGCAGAGGGTTCTCAAAACAAAAACCGTCCAAGTTGTCTTTCTGTGCTATAAATACCGAGATTGTTACATGGCGACATGCAATGGTGCAGTCAAAACAGTGAATACCTAAATCTGTGACATTGTTCGAGTAATGTTAAATTTTATTCATCTATCGATTTCATTTTTAATGCTTGTTTGTTTTCCGAGTTCCTAGTTTCGATGGTCGATCACTGTTTAATACTGGACACGGATCTAAGAAATATTTAGGTTTGCTTTGGTAATACTTTGGAGAACATAAAAAAAAAGATTAACATCTACGTGATGCTTGAAAGCGAGGTTAAGTTAGACACATTGTCGTAAGACCCTAAACTCCTTAGTGGGAACATTACCATTCTTGGGGAAGCCGTAATTTTATTCTAATGATAACAAATTTGAATAGGCTACAGTCTGATTGTTAAAACTATGTTTTCTTTTCACAAAATAAATATTTTCTTGTGCAAACTACACAGCTGACTTTGACAATGAAACACTGCAATCGGCAACGAAATCGATACTGGCAGTTGATAGGTTCTTGTACTTGCTACTCGTTCGAATAGTGGGCTGTTAGAGCTCTAAACAGTAAAATAGAGAGCCTGTAATAAATTCCAATAATTATGTTTTCTGACAACAAAAGATTCATCCTTTGTATATAAACAGCAACACTGCTATAGTTCAACAAACTAAACTACGTTTTACTTCTTGCGTAAAACAATCGAAAACAATTAACCAATTGAGTGCAAAGGTTTGGAAATGTTGTCTTGTCATGAATGTGCGTTCATCGCATATCTTTCTTGCGAAAGTTCAACAAAGAACTTTACTTACCAAAGAAGAGTTCGCTAATGATTCGAGGTGAAACGTGAAAGTGCGTTGACTCCTTGACTCCAACTCCGAGGGATTCGGTGGAGAATTTCTAAATACGCACCTCTCTCCGACTTATATGAAAATAGGTAACAAACATATACTAATGGTTTACGAAATATTTATTTTCTGTAACCACCCACATTAGAGAATAAATCCGCCACTTAACAATGAAAATACAAAGTCTACAAAAAAAGAGCCATGAGATCATTCACCAATTTGGGGTAGCGTGACAGATATCCACCAACAAAATGTCTGGTAATTTAATATCATTATAACGATCCGTTGTTTGAAAGCCATGAGACTTAATGATAGTTTGCAAATTTTGCCATACATTTTGACTAGTAAACTACCCAAGGAAGTGAAACGATTTTCACAAGTGGCGATGACGTGAAATAAATTCTTTTTTAATGGTAAGTGTGTAGTTTCTATAGTACGAACTTCTTATGTCAATCGCGTGACAACTGGTATCAATCCGGATGAGATGACATGACTAATTACAATGAATTTGGTGGAGCATAGTTGTTTAAGTACTCCCACTGAGGTACGTCATTTTTTGTATTAAATAAAAATCATGGCTCTATTGTGATCGCATAAGCATCATCATTATGGATATGGTTAAATGAAGTTACGTAATTGCTTTTCTTAATATTGATATAGTGTCCGATGTATTAAAGTTAAGTTGAATCTTCAAAGATACATTTTCGAATTGACGCACGATAAGTTATTAGCCTGAATAGTTGTTTTACAGTGAACCTTCAAATACATAATTAAATGCAAGTCACCTAAAATAATGGGTGGCTGGTCCTTGCTTTGTTTCATTTTTCTCGTCACATAATATAAAATGAGTCCTCATATCGAAATGGTTTCTTTGTATATGTCAATGGCGACATAGGATTCGAGAAATTCAGCTGTCATTTACATTTTAAGTTGAAGTTCGAGCGATGATTTTCTTCGCCTGCTTGGGGAATGCAAATAAACAACCAAAAATTATTGCATTAACGAATCGCAACTTATTATATTACTTTTGGATGTTTCAACAGAAGCGTTCAAATTTGGTTAGCGACGCCATTTAAAGTATAGAACTCTTTTTTTTTGAGCACCTAAACTGACAGCAGCTTTAAATGCAAATCAAATCAAAATTATGACATTTCAAAGCAATCGCTGTCATTTTCATATCCGCAGTGTAACTACGAAATATTTCTCACTGCCAAAGCAGACTTTGATATACGTTAACGTTTTAAAATTAAGTCATTGCAATGCCATTAAAATCAAAATACAAGTCGCAAATGAATCGAATTGTGGATTTACAAAATTTCAAAAAGTATGTCCAAATCTGGTACAATATTTGCGCTCATAAAAGTGCCCATATTACTCGTACATACCAATTTGTCATCCACTCTTATTGTCACAGAGCGCAGTTCGCCAGTTCTAAGATTAAGAATAATCCCTTTCCTCAACAAAATCGCATTCCATAATTGTAAATGTAATGAGTAAGCATCCATCCGAGGAAGTAGATGGCAGATCGGCTTGACAGATCGACAATCGGCATAGCAACCAAAATTTATGACTGGCATTTGTACTAAAGTGGATGGGGCATGTTAAAACATCTAACTCGATATATGAATCTGCGGGTCAACACTAAAAAAAAGTGAAACACACAAAAGCCACCAAGTTAAAATAGAGCAAAGCAAGGGTGTTGATGTCGTTGCAAACTTTCAGGGCAATAAAGGACTTTTCGTATGAGAGCGAATTGCGAACACGTGCATATTCGTAGATTCTGCAACGCGTATAAGTTTCATTTTTAAAGGTTAAGTTCGAACGAATTTTTCGTTTGTGGGTTTGCAAATCGCGACTGTATTATGTGGATTGTGAATAAAGTGTTACAGTTCGCGGCAAGCAAATGTTATTCGCGCGAAAATTGGTTTAATTGTTAATTTCGTTATTTATATCGATTCAGACTCACGCTGTAGATTAGATGTAAGAAAAGGAAGCTCTCAACATAGCCCCATGTTTTCGCTATTCTTTTGACTGCTAACAAATTATTTAATTTAATTATATCGCCAACTCCAGTATCCATTTAGCGATTTGAATTAGGTATATTTAATTTCAACGTATAAACATTACCAAATGCATATACAAAACAACATACTCCAATCAACCACTAACTGTTTATTCCAGACACCCAATCTATAGATAAGATAAACCAGCTTCCTTAGAAGCCATCAGCAATCAAGTCAAGTATTTGCTCAAGTTAAAGTCAAACATTTACCAACAGATTACCAAGTTCATAACCTTTTTACTGCTACTGCAGCGTTGTGTTTACCTGCTTTTGTATTTCTCGGATCGCTCAGTCGACAATAATCTCCAAGGCTGCAATAAAAATCCCGATTCTGGTCGACAGCCGATGAATTTGGCAGGAACATACTCAATACGGCAATGTCTTCATTATTTTCTTTGGCCTTTCGAATGCGCTCGGCACCGACAGTTTTTGTGGTTAAACGTAGACGTGAATTCATTTCGGTCGATAGGATATCAGCAGCCATATCCATAAGTGGCATATGAGAAGGGAAACACTTTTCTGCGGGTTTCCGCTTTTTTTTATTATTTTTTTTATTTATTACTTTCTTACTACACTTTTATGAAAATCAATGAATAGGAATAGATTTCTAAAAAAATCCACATTACGTATGTTCATGCAACTAACCAGACCACATAGTGAGTAGTTGAAGTAGTGGTTTGAATTGTTGCTTTAATTCGCCCGAGGGAAGAAATGCATTGATATAATACGAGTGGATGAGTCACGAGTTTGTATTTGTAGTGAGGGAGAGATGCGAGCAGACAAGAAACACAAGTTTCTGATCATCTTTTGTAACACGACCTGGGGTGATTTCAAATTATAGTGCAAGTATTCGGATCTATGTGCTTTTAAGTAATGTTGTAACGACTTACTTAAGCTGTTAAAAAAACTGATCTTCGATGGATAATAAAGTTGTAATAAAATCCCTTTTGAATTGCAAAAAAAGGATTTAACTACAACTTCGCAAAAATTACTTTTTCCCGTGTCGAAATAACGAAATATGCATCGCATACACAGACACACTCCTCACACGATCGTGATCTAATTAGAAAAAAAAAAAAACATGGGAAATAATTTCTCCCAACATATTTCACAGACATCTATGAATGGAACTTAAAAATCCTGTTTTGCACGCTTTCATAAAAGTAATAGGTTTAAGGAAGTCTGTTCAACATAGTCACATTTGAGGAATGTAATCATTAGGAGCCACATTGCGACGTTGAATGATTAAGTCAAATTAGCGTGACGCTGTGGTAGGTGGTAGCACACATCCTTTGAGTGTTTCTGACTTTTATACCACTCTAAAAATTTGTTTGAAGCAAAATTGTGAAATTGTGCAGTTGAATCAGTGGTAACATATATGCCCATTAAATCGCTGTCAAACAAAATTTATAGCGAGAATAACTGGCCCTTGATTAATTTTGCTTTGACCATCAGAAGTAAATCGCCGAATGGCCAACAGAATGTTATATTCCGCGAATATAACTCATGTATGAAAACTGTTGTCGTACTCAAGTAAGTTGTTTTCATCACTTGCATTTAGTTCATATTAACCAAAGTGATCAACCAAAAGTATGCACAATAACAGCACAAATATTATTTAGAATTTCAAATTTTCTGCCCTCAGTGACAGTGACTATCAAACTTTCGTTTCGATGAAAGTCCCTTACACACTTGATAATCATGCACTAGGTGTGACAATTGCGATTCGTTTAAAATCTTCCTTAATTCAAAAACGACCTGTCAAACAAAATGTTTTGACAAGCGAGGTACTCGAACGTATGTGAATCAATAAAATTGAACCGAAAATATTCACTAACACTTAGAATATCGCAACAGAAGCGGAAACAGGGTGATAATGAAACATTGAACTCCTTATCGTGTTTTGGCTCATATTTGAAACCTTTACTTTGAACTTCAAATCAAACCAAAATTGAATCGACATTTTATGTTATTGTTTTATGTTTTTCCACACACATATGTATATCTAAATTTCTCAAAAAAATGCATAGAATTTGAAAAAATATCAGTGCTGCTGTCATACAATGAACGGTGCTTTGGTCTTTGGATGCACCCATCAATGATGGCGAAAGTTGAACGCAACCATACCTCATATTGTTGAAACCTCTTCCCTGATTGGCTGACATTGAAATTCCAAATAGAAATTTTCTACGAATCTGACCAGCGGACAGAAAAAAACTTATTTACTTTTTCTTTGAAATTGAAGACCGCATTTCAATTCTCAAAAGAGGCTAATATCTAATAACCTCTCAAACAATGACTTATCAGCAAAAGAGCGAAAATTATTTTCACTACAAATTACGGGAAATTAGCTGTTGTCTTTTGACGTGGAAACGTCAGTTTAGATGCTCCATTTGACAGATTGCCGCTTTTTGTCAGACTGTTTGGCTAGGAATATTTATATTATAGCAGAAAATATTTAAATATTTTGAAATTTAATATTAAAAATAACAAACAAAAACTATTAAAAACGAGAAAGTTTCTTCGATGACAGACTAATGTTGCTGCAAAGAACGTCACTTTGCAGCGTTACAACACAAATTAACATTTTTTCTTGAATACAAAAAAAATTAAATGTTTTTAATAAGCATTCATTTTCATAATAAAAACAGCATTAAACACAAAAAAAACTTGTTGTCTATTAAAAAAAATCTCTAATTCGAACCTTAATCGGTCCAAAAGTATCACTTTACTACATATTTGTTCATCTATTTCTATTTTAAAATTATTGAAATTATTATTTAAAATTAAATTGAGAGAATTTCAAATTTTGTCCCAATTGTATCCACATCGAACCACTTTCTTATCTGTGCATTTACTTCTGGTTTCATAAGAAATTAAGACCTGTTTGACTGTAACAAATTAAATCGATAAACACTTGTTTATGTATCCACAGAATAACTTTGGATATGCGTGACTAAATCATTCCAAAATACCACCATAACGTCATAACAACAAGTTCCTACTACATCGAAGCTCAATCAAATGACCTCTAAATGGCCAACGAACTGTCAAAATAACCTAGAAATTCCAAAGCTCCCCCCATTACTTCGACCCACATTTTATAGAGTACCTAATCCATACTCTGCCAACAAAAGTCTGTGCGAAAAGTTCGCACCAATTGAAATGTAATACTAGCGCGCTATTATATCGATGATGTCGATCACATTGCGGTGACTCTATTACGGCGTTAGCATTTAAGACTCGCATTGTGTGACATGTCGCGCTAAAAGGAAAATCCAATTCTAGCCAGTCGATTGTGGAAATCTTTGAAAAAGCCAACACCCCAAGTATCTAGTTCAACCTCAACCGCAGCGAAAGGCGCAAGTTAACGCTTCGCAATTTGATTGCACTAAGTTCGTTCGTATCAGAAGAGTCACAGTCACAATATGTGACTTTCATGAGTTTCATGAGTGAAAATCATATCGAAAAACGTAGAAAACGGAAATCGATCGTTGCTGGTTCGATTGACTTTATGGATTGTGAAATACGAGCAATGTCCCATACAAATATTGTACTCGGCGATATCTGCAACCCGCATATTCATCCATCCATCCGTCTATCTTATTGTGTCTCTTTTGTTTGTGGTCAACCTTTGTGTAGGTTTAATTTTCAATTCTTATTCCAGATTTCCATCGCTTCAAAGTGAATTGACAGTGTCTCCTGCCGGCTGTGGGCTGAGCGCGATGACGCAATACTGTGAAGAAATTGGAACACAATGTTTAAAAATACGATCTGATGGGATCACCAGCTCAATTGATACGCTTTGCTTTTATGGTTTACTTTGAAGCCATAAATCAAGTTGAAACCGAAAGGAAGCACATCCCAGATTTATTCAATCATTGAATGGGCTTACACGCTTCGATGGAATGGAAGACTTTTGCTATTTCGTTTTTGGCATTCACCACCCTTTTGAGGGACAAGGTTTGCGCTTGTATAGAAAGTGGTTCCCAATTTATTTGACAATTTCTTTAGGCAGTGGGAATTTCCGTAAACCTACGCTTTCGTCAGCAATAATTCTGTTGTTCAAAAGAAATTAAATGTGTATATATTTTAACGATTCCAACAGGGTGGCCCAGTTCAAAGTGAAAATATGTAGTTGTATCGGTATTTTCCTAATAAATATTTTTCTGTGCACAAGTCTTAAAATTTATTTATTTTTGCGAACATTCGTGTGCCCAAGCTATGTGAATTAAAGAAATTACTCGAAGAAAATCTTGCAATTGTTTGTTAATAAAAGAATTGAAATTGCAACTCGAACAGGGTTTCTTTAAAATGTACTAGAATAGAAATAGGATACAAATGAAAAGTAAAATCTTTCATTGGATCTTATGTAAAGAAATATTTAAAATAAATTAAGCTTGAACAATTTTTTTACAAAATTAATCCTGTGATGTGGTGGACGTAAACCATAAGCAAATTCGACTATAAATGTCACACTGGTTGCTTTAGCTTAAAAATGTTGACAATGTTGTCAGCTATATAGGTAGAACGGAGAATTATTTGGAAACATATAGTCATGAAGTATGAAGAAAATTGAAACTTCGACTCCACATAATATAATGATCTGTCAAAGAGATAACAAATTCAATCTCATTTAGGTGGAAAGTCAACTGAACTTAAAGTTGATGCCTTTCAGTTCAGTTGATAGCTAGTTGTGTCCCGAAATTGAAGACATTTCGTATACAAATTGATTTGCGTTTTTATACATTTTACCGAGATTTGATATTTGGAATTTTATCTTTCTACTCAAACATTGATATTTCAATAAAGAATGCGACAGGAAAAATAAGGCAAGTTTGAAGCAAAATACGAATTGGGGTAAAGTGCTGCCAACAAAAGAACAGACAGCGTGACAGCTGACATTTCAGGGTTACTAAATCCGTAGAAAGAACGTGAAAGAACAACGGGTTGTCATTGTTAAGATATATTTAAAAAATAATGACAGTTTGACAGCTATAGTTTGCAATTTTCTTTCTCAGCTTTCTCAGCTATGAGGTGATATTTTTTGATGGCTTTATTAATCGTCAAACTGTTGAATTTGGGGCTTAGAAAATTCCAAATTGAGATACAAATGTATATACAACGTATCACTGCTTGGTGCGAATTTTGGGACGGAGGCATCATCGGAATGTTCTTTTTTGAAAATGCGGCTTGTCAGCAATGAAGTTTAGCTAATGGTGCCTGGTATTGCAACTTGTTTATCTAGTCCTTTTGGTGGAATTACAAGACATTGATGTGAAAGACATGCGGTTTTACAAGGACGAGGAAAAATTCAATTGATGCATGAATCATTTTGTGGTCATTTCATTTCCAGTTTTGGAGATGATGTTTTACGCATTTAACTTTTTGTTTTTGGGACTTTTTGAATACCAGCACCTCCTAAAAGCAGAAAATTTATAAATCAAATTCGGAAAACGGTCATTGAAAACTTGGACAAAAGAGTGCGAGCGTGCCAGCAAGGCCGCTAAAGCCATTTAGTTCACAGACTATCTCATTTCTAGGGACACCCTTTACAAACTGAGTATTTGTAGTACTTTAACCTATAATAGAATCGACAAAATGGTAATTATTGCAACGGAGCTACCTTCTCACAAGCATTCCCTTACTTTTTTGGAACGAGTTATATTCTATTAATTTCACATATTCAAATCAAAGCACAAACAATCTTCCATGATCCTAAAATATATAATGACAGCGTTACACGATTTTTTTTCGATTTTTAAGCAACAACTCAAGCACACAATATGCATTCTTAGGTCACAACAAGTAAAATAGCTATATGAGTACATGTAACAGACATTAAAACGACATCCACAGTCACTTACTTTTGGCAGCTTATTCACTTCCGGGAATTTTGTTCTAACTGCTACTGAATGTAAATATCTATAAATTTGGTTAATTTCAAACTTGTCTAGAAGTCAGAAAATGAAAAGAAAAACGTATGGCTCAAGTTATTGATGACTTGAGCCCTAGTTATCCAGAATGAACAAGAATCACGACACCAAATCAAATCCCAAAACCAAATCACTTATACACGCAGTACCAGACGATCTAAAACGCCTGCCTTTATCAAACCGTAGAACTTAATTAGCATTCATGATCTGGGACGTAACAGCACTCGCGCTTAAAACACAAATTACTATTAATTGCAAAACAAGGTCCTTTACTTTATTTGTGGACTTCATAAATGTGTTCGTAGGCAATTGGACAAGTGTATTCTTCGCCTACCACCGAAAAATTCACCTATTACAAGGCGTAGCAAATTTATTCGGTAAACAAATGAGAAATGGAAAACCTTTAAGTCACATAACGAAATGTGAAATTATTGGACTTTGTTGATCGCCATTTACGGTTTGCCGGACTGAGGCTAAAGTACGATTTATGAGCGGTACTAAATGTCGTGCACTTTCCCATTCGCGTTCCCATTGTGTCGGCCTTTTTCTTCATTTTTGTTGCCGATAGGCAGTTAGATACAAATGCTGTTTAAAAGATACCCCCAGCCACCGACCAATTCAATGTCAATGTGCAGCAGAAGAAATTGCGATCCAAGTTCCAATTGTCGGTTGCGCCTGGATATGCGCCGGTAATTTATTTATCGATTTCAGATTGCTGGTGGTCATAATTTTTTCTCATCCATTGGATGTGCTCGCCCGGAGCATCATTTATCGTTGGGGAAACATCTTAATATGGTTTGATGTTGTTAGTGCGCATTGCATGTGCAATGGTTGGTGCAGGGGCAACGCGATAGCCCACATTCACAATTATGGTATTAATTGTAACTAATTGTATTTTATTACACGAAACGTAGGCGTGTGGGGTGGGTTACGGCATTGAATGCAGTTTTACCGCTTCGTATTGTGTGCTGTGGAAAGCATTGCTATTTGAGGGGACATCAACTTTTTTTACTATCACCCGAAAGTCGAAATAGTTCCGTTGCTATCTTCTGCTGAATAATTAAATTGAGTGAGTTATCAATGGAAAACTGTTTAAAAGTTGCTGTCGACCGCAACAGCAGGGAAAGAATTGAGTACATACACAGTTTCCACTGACGTATTAACATGACAACCATGAATAATGGGGTTAACTTTTGGCAGCAGTGCAGTGCAGCAGTGGGCTAAGTGCCGGTGCTTTTGCCAACAGTCAGTTGAGCAAACGTAACCTTTCTTGAAATTCTTTTACTTTTACAGAAGACAAATTTTTAAATAATTTTCGCCAAGAATTCAGGCCAAAAGATTGCAGTCGAAGAGATAAACAGGCTTTAATCGGAATAGATAGCGGTTCTTACAAGTTGTTATGTGAAAGATTTGAAGATGCTTCCGTATAAAATTTTAGCTGTCTGTCATCTGCAGCTATTACATTTTTCTGCAGTCGCAACATCAATAAGAATGAAGTTAGTGATTCTTCAACGTTAAACTGAGCTGTTCATTTTGATTTTATTTAAATTTAGTTGGTTGGTTCTACTGTCCGGACGCTGAGCAGCGCTTTAGGTTCGGCTTTCCCGAGAGATTAATTTAAAAAAAAAAAACGGCGACTCACAACACCATTGACCATTGTATATAAACATACAATGACAACACAACAGTCGTATATTTTCCTAACAATTGCATGTCAATGTTGAGTGTTGAGTTTTGTAACATATTGGAAATTAGCTGATGCTATGGTTCATAATGTGGACAAATGCCAAGGGGAAATATTTCAATATTTGAGCATATTTGCCAATATCTCCTTGTGGCTAATTCGATGTCAACTGTCAACATTATTTAAGCACGTGACTGTATTTGGAAATCCTTTTTCTTATTCATTTGACATGAGAATTGACTATTTTTTAGCACTATTCTAATTTTTAACAATCTTTTTAAATTTGTTAATGGAAAATGAAAGAAGTTATGGTCACAGAGTTGTTTCACATTTCAACAGCCGTTTGACATGCAGGTTCCATTTTCTGAAAGGTTTGGGCCGTGTGCACAGTGATGCCAACCCGAATTGATGTTTTTATGCCTAAGTACGAAACAAATTATGCCTTTTCAAAGAAATTATTCCTTTTTCGGTCAAAAATATGAAATTGCATATTTAACAATTGTAGTACAAGGAACCTGTACTTGTTTTGCTCTCTGTAATCCAGAAAGCTAGAGAATTCCGTTTCACTTTTTTGTATATAATTTTGTTTGACTTAAGCAAGTAAATCAAGTTGAGAATTGAAAAAAAACAAACATGAGGCACAGTTGGGAATGATAATGAGCTATGCGACTTTGATCAAAGTACAAGTTTTACAACATACAAAAATTATTTGTGTGGATTTATTGTAAAAACTTCTCACAAAGATGTATGCCTTTGTTTTGAAAATTATTCCTAAATGCCTCAAGCATCGGAATTATACATAAAAGGTATAATTATGCCTTAGTTGGTATCACTGCGGTGTGCAACAGAAATAGAATAAAAAAGTTAATTTAAAGAACAAACATTTTTTTCAATTTGTATCTTTTTAGCCAATAAAAATGCGGGGAAGAATACGAATCTAATGACATCTCACTCTTCAAAATCGGTTAAGTCGTTTAGGCAACAGGCGGTCACGTCAAAACACATTACCCACCTTCTGTGCCCAGTCGGGTAAAAGTGACACACTATTTTAAAAATAAATTGCATTCAGCAATAAAACTTCAAACATCTACGTGTGAATTGTGAATTTCTAAAAAAATTCTAAAAATTTGTTAAATCATAAGGAAAACGAAAATTGATTTTCATAAAAGATTGCTTCAATTTGACATTCAAGGGTCCAAAGTTTAAGAGGCTTTAAATTTACAAGCCAATATTTGACTTCAAGTTCATAAAAATTCAGATTACAATTCGACAGTGCAACGCTCGCAAATTTCGAACAACAATGCGAACTGCTCACTTGTAATTCAATATTTCCTTCACCATCTCAGATTGCTTTATGCAAACCAGACACTTTGCACATTCAGTTGTAAACAAATCCATAAAAAGCCATCTCTCCATTTACTTAAACAAATATAATGCTTTATACTGGTCAATTCGAAGCCCATTAAACGTGACATACATTGTCCACACGAAATACCTTGCTTTGCATTTAAATAATAAATAAAAAAAAAACATTTTCTCCCTCATGGTCAGCGAAAATGTGCTCGTAATTTAAGGCATTAAAGGCACAATTCTGTTTCTTGTTTCAAAAGGAGGAAACCATTAATCTTAAGTTTTTGTTTGTTTCATTGATTTCCTCCTTTGATTTTATGCTGTAACTATTCCAAAAATAGTAATTGTTTTTGTTACAAATAAAAAACAAAAAAAAAAAATGATAAAATTTTAGTGTTGGGGGGCATAATAATTAAATCATTTTTCAACTTAATTAATACCTAATTCGATTGATAGCTAATTATAAGGAAACGATGTGGAAAGGGTAACCCGTGGGCGATTGATTGACGGCAGTGATCAAAATAAATAACAATTGTTTGAATTGGGTCCAATTTGTAATCTATTTTTCATTTTGGTTTACCAATTGTTCTGATTGCCACACGTTTTCGATAAACAATTAATTTCATTCGCTGAGACACTTCAGAATGAAAGACATGTTTTCACTTTCTTTGTTATTGAAAATAAATCGCTGATGCTGCCGCATCTGTTGGCTGAGTGAAATTATTTCGAGAATTAAATATATTTTCAAATAAGTCATTGAACTGCAATAATGTCGGTTGTGATGTGAATCAGTGTTTATTTTTAATTTTTCTGAGCTCAGTGAAGAGTTAGAGATCCACTGAGATTTGCGGTTTTTTTTTTTCATTAGTTTGACATCGAAGTGCCTAAACCCTAAAGCCAAATTTTGCTATACAGTATTTTGGGAACATTATCAATTGCGTCATCAACTGATCGCTGCTTTCCGATAGTACGGCAGAGATGAACAAATTTTTTTACCAGTAAAAGGATGATACATTTCAGGGCAAACTTCTCAGATTTAAAATAATCTGTACAGTTTTTTATAGGTTTACTGAGGTGCAATAAAAAGTAGGTCAGGAACACAGCTTACTCTGATCACTTAAGCTGGTCGGAGTTGTAAGAGTTCTTTGCAGGTTTGGTAGTACTTGCAGTTTACCCAAACTTATCACAAAGAGTTTATATCCAAGTATTTGTTTCTTATGTAATTTTGGAGCACTATATGTTAAATTTTAAATTTTATCGAGTTTTTGTTTGCATTAAAAAAAAGTGCATTTAAACAGCGAGCTGATTCCTATAGAGAGAGCTAAAAATATGTCAAAGAGAATAGAAAGTTAGGAATCGGTGTACCCACTCGTGCCGTTGTCTACAACAATGTAACTTTGACTTGGATAGCTTTAGACCTTTCTACACGATTTTGCGAACTTCGTACTGTAATGCAGCAGAGGTCTACTCCTAAGCCCTATATTAATTTTCTTGGTTCCATGTTACACAACCAATATCTTTCGAGTTCAGGAAAATTTTGGAACTATTTATTAAAAAAAATACATTTTCTAAGTATTTCAAAATCAAAAGGTAAATTGTTAGATTTCCGTTTTGCTAATAAAATATTTTCCTAAAAGTTCAATCCATTTAGAGTTCTTGCTTACTTCATTCATAGTTAAAAACAATTGGCCTTACCAATAACCATTTTTAGTTTCGACTCTAAATTTTAGTAGTTCCATACAAATTTCGCAATTGTGAGCTTCCATAAATTTAAAGTCGAGACTAAAATTTGTTATTAGTGTTTATTAGTTTCGTTTAAAAAGAAATTTAAAAAATATTACTAAATAAAACGGGAAAACTAAAATGGTTTCCGTGAAAAAATGGAATCTTCGGCTTTGTCGGCGGGATTTGTCGGAAAATTGGCCACGAGAACTGTATCAGAAAAGCTCTTTGTATATATGAGGTATTCTGACTTTTACCACAGCAGGGCATTCATAGAGAACAAGTTTTGTCGTATCCTCATCGTCTCCGTAGAGTTGGCAGTATTCATGATCGGATTGTCCCTTATTTTTATTTAAGAAGAAAAACAAATAAGAATTGAGTCTTTTCGACGGCAAAACTAAAAAGTGTTTATTTAATCCCTCTTTCCATAAGTATGCTTTGAGTAGCTACAAACTTGAAAGCTTGACTGGTTTGTTTCAAGTTTCATATGGTCTAAGTGGACTCACGGTCAATAGTAATCTTTAACTTTCTCATAAGAGAGAGAGAGACATTGTTTTCGTACAAATCGTCGAGCTCGAGATGTAAATCAATTTGACATTAGAATGATAGGGGAGCTTGAAAATGTTCGTCTCGCAATTTCGACAACATTCAATATTGTACGTAGTATATACGCAGAGGTTCGGAGAAATCGCCCATTTCCTTAAAACCTTTGAACTAACGACGAGAAAGTTTCGTGCGACACAGTCGTGCATTTATTTACATAGGCCATTGTCGTTGCGCAGTGGCTTAGTGGTTAGTGTGTTGGACTACTAAGCGAGGGGTCCGAGGTTCGAATCCCGAAAAAAACCCAAAATTCCAACATCCGAGAGTATTACTGTCATGAAGGAGCTTCTCAAATAGCCGTTTGGACCCGGCATAAAATTGTAGATCCCTTCCATTCGTCCCAATAATGAAAAACTCACACGAAACGAATGGTTGTGAGAAGCTAGGCCTAGGGTCCCTACAGACCTGTTGCGCCAACTATTTTTTTATTTGTTCATTGTCGTTGAAATATACTTTCGAAAAAAGTACCAACCGTTTATCGACTATTTTGTGAAAAACTGAATACGGTACGGAGTAACACGATCATGTCATGTCCAAGAAAGACAAGTAGGTAGCAGGGTGAATTGCATCGAAAATTTTTTCTCATTCTTTTTTCATTCCGTGCAGCCATGGTCTGTGGTATTAATTTCCATCTTAGTTCCCGATTTTTGGAACTGCATTATTAATGTATTTAAAAAAAATTAACATTTAAATGTATTTCAAATTTGAAATGTACTACTAATGTAAATTTTGTCCAAAGAATATTACTTGCTAAGCAACTGTTCTATGGGTATGCAGCTTCGGTTTGTACCAGAGTATAACTCGCTCATTCCATTATCCAGCAAATAAAATAACCCGAAAACGATTCAAATCGGTAAACGTGTTTTTGAGTTAACGGTGGTCCTACACCCAAAATTCATAACCTAATATCTATTTTTCAAAACCGATAATTCTTCATTTGACACTGTTCAGGGAAGGGTTAGAAATGGCGACTTATCCACTGACTTAATCCACTCTACACTAAGCAAATCGTTTTTAAGACGCAATAACAAGGTATCAAAAAAAAACTGGCCTACTTTGAAGGCCGTGTGTGAACGGTGTTAATAGATTTTATAACTAACACATTTTTTAAGAAGTTGTGCCGTACTTTTACAGAATTCTTTCAAAAATGACTTGCCTGGTCGATGGTGTTCTATGTTGCTACAAATGACGCCATCTTTTCCTAATGCTTTGTGTGAAAGTAACATCACACAGCGATTATCCAATAAAATATGGGCTGGCTACAGTAAATACGATTTACATTTTGGTAATCATGCTGTTAGACCAGAAAGTATTAGCAACCTACCTGCCTTGAATATTCAATCAGACATTTCCCCGAAAAAAAAATGAAAAATATGTTCATTCCATGTTCGTCTATTTATTCAATAGCTACAACAAATGCCAATGAAAAGAGTTTAGAAATGCATTTGAGAGTACCTACACTTCCTGTGAATTACTCAGATATAGATACGACATGCGAGTACTCGTAGCTTGACAGATCAAAGGAAACGCTTTGTGATGTGATAATTCACAGGTAAACACGCACCAGAATAATAACAATTTGTCCGTCACGCAATTAAAATGTCGTTTACATTTTCATTTCTTCTCGTGGTTGGTTGTATGGAAAATACCAAGTATCTCTAGCTTAATGGGGTATTGTCTTGATGAGAAGATATTCCGCATTGTTGCTGTGATAAGCGATATTGTTGGTGTTTTTATTTTGATGTTGCCTTGTTTATGTTGCGACTTGAATCACACCTCAGAGTGGAATTTCGTCTTGTCCACTTACTTAATTACGTGAAGCGGCTGAAGATTAATCTAGTGTTTATTTTGTTCGCACTCGAACACACAACCAAGTTGTTGAACTGGAACTACGATCTAACTTAAAGAGGGCGCAGAATTATCGCCGACGTGAAGATGGCGAACTGTTAAGATGTGAATTTCCGGCAGTTAAAATTCTTTTATTTCGTTTATAACCTCAAACAGGTCTCTGCCAGATGACTCATCATAAATTAAATCGAATACTCATACTCACTATCTGCGTGTTTAGATCGACGCTGGAACTTAATTGGGCAATTCATTTTCAGATGATGTCTTTTAAATAATTAAGAACAATTAGCAAACGTCATACCGAGAACGGAACAAATAAATGTAACTTTTTCAAGGTCGATGACACTTATTTCAGTTAAAAACAAAACAAAAATTAAGAGAGATAAACCTCTAAGACCATTCGAGCAGTTTTCGCCCGTAACTTCAAATATCACGGGCTCATTCGAGTTAGCTTCTTGAATTTGATGGATGGTTCCCGATACATTAAATGACCTCCCACTCCAGAAATGCGTTTCGCTTTGATGTGCAACGAAAGTACGATTGCCAGAAATATTTGATTGGTCTTGAAAAATACAATTTTTTTCGAACAAAATTAGATCCCATCAAAAACCGTCCAAAAGACGGACAAAAGTGAGCAGTGAAAAACGCACAATTTTATAAGGAATTTCAGGCTTTAACTCGGTATGTATAAAACTAGTCAGATGTATGTTCTTAATGCGCTGCCACTAAACTATTTTCCTTAACATATTCTTACAGATGTTAAAAAAGTCGATGGAAAGTGTTTGACACGCCCACTTTTAAGGGACATATCATGCAAATGAATAAGAAACTATTGCGGAAGCCAGAGCTCAGAGAATGGAAGGACTTACTTACTAAGGTGGTGCTACAGTCCGAGTGGCAAGTGTAACCCTTCGTATGATTTCTGCTGAGATGTAATATTGAGAGTTAAGAGAACAGAACAAACTTAGGTGAAATAACAAGTCAGGTCCATTCAGATCTCTTAAAGTGAATAGCCGAATCTTTCCCCTTATGAATTTTGGACTACCCTTTGTACCTTGCTGCTGGTGAAAGTCCCAAGTCAAATTAAAAATTGCGCTCCGTGAACATTCGTTGGGACGAGTCTCAAGACGTTTGTTTGTGTGACGAATGCTGATTCTGTGCATATAGCAACAATATCCTGGGTCCGTACTTCTTGGTGGCTTTTGGTGTCCTCCTTGATTTGAAAATTAAAAAGGGTCAGCTACTTTCATACGAGAAATTGCCACGCTGCACTTTCAAGGACCAATAATTATAGTCACGAAGAATATTATTATTATTATTATTATAACTTTATTGTTTCATAAATAAATTATACAAACAAAAAAAAAATTATAGCACTAGCTAGCAGCGCCTTAGGCTAAAGTCACGAATAAATTAGAACGTCTGTATAACCACCGACTTCAATTTTAAGTCTTAATCGAAAGTTCTATCTTGAAGTGCAAGAAGGCAGTACCAGTTTTAAGTCTTCAATCACTGATGATGGATCAAAAACATGTACAGCGTGTTTTTTTTAGAGGTATAGAACTTTAAGTTGGCAACACTATTTTAACTGCCGGCCATTTTGTCAGCTGTCCAGTGATTTATTTTTAGTTTGGTTTGCCATTTCATCATGAACAAGTTGACAAATGAAGAACGCTTGCAAATCGTGCAAATTTATTTCGAAAATAATGGTTCAGTTCGCGAAGTTTACCGCAAGCTCCGTTCATTTTATGGTCGACATAATCGTCCATCAGAGCAATTAATTCGGTTAACCATGGATCGTTTTCGCACTACGTTTACTCTATGTGATAATATGCATCCGCAGAGACGTCGAACAGTGCGCACCGAAGAAACAATTGCCGCTGTAGAGCAAAGTGTTGAAGAGGACCCGGATGAATCGATTCACCAACGTGCACAGCAATTGGAGCTTTGTCCATCAACTTTATGGAAGATTTTGCGCAAAGATCTTAGCTAACGACCTTACAAGATTAATTAAAGCCGCGAGACCATGCAATGCGTCGTGATTTTGGGGTGGGCCGAAAATGAGATTGATATCGATGCTGATTTTCATCGCAAAATTTTGTTCAGTGATGAGGCTCATTTTTGGTTGAATGGCTACCTCTAAAAAAAACACCCTTTACAAATATGCTCAGTTTTCACTACTGCGTACCTTCATACACTTAGTCTCAAACCTTTAGGTTTAAATGCAGAAGCACTGAAGTGGTTTCACAAACAAATAGGTTATGTTGAAGCTGTTTCAGTTGCAGTTCCTGTTTAAAAGCGACTAGTGTTATTACTCTGTTCTCTACCCTTTATAATGGGACAACGTTACTGCCAACGGATATGTCATATCAAGCGGAAACTTCACTTGTCTGTAAACTAGAGAGAGGACCAGTCAGGATTTTTCAGATTTATATGAAGAATAGGTCAAATGAAAAAGTACGGCCTATAGATAAACAGATGCAATCGATTTCCCTTGGAATGAGTTAAGAGCGTGGAAATCTACAGATACTCTCATCAGCATATGCCCAATAATGGTCACAAAGTATCACTTCCAAGTTCAACAGTGTCTTTCATCAGCATTTCACCAATCTACTTAGCTAAGAGACAGTAATAAATTTTAGTACTGATTTGCGTCTAAACATTACACGCTACTCATCGCAGACTTTTTCTTTTAATTTCCCATTGTCAAAATGGATTTGTTCCACTTTTAGCTGAACAGTAAAATTTATTGCTACACTTTCAACAACCCTTGGAGCCAAACACTAAAATTTAGCATTTTCCACACTTTTCCTCGAATAAATAAAAACATCATCACCTGAAATAATTACTGCTTGACTCAGTCATTTCAAAACAAAACGTTCCACTCCAATAAAATTCAATTAATGACACTACACAGAAATAATTTTCCAAAAAAAAAAAACAAAAACGAAGAGAAGACCCATAAAAATTCACTTAATTTACATTCCGTTGAACTTCAAAGCGATATCTTTTTCACAGGTACCCGCATTCATATGAAAACATCTGCTTCCATCGTCAAATTTATAGCAAAACACTTGCCATACAAAATAAAAATAATAATAATAAAAAAAACTATTATATTAACAGCAGAATTCGTGCGATACTTATCTAGATAAGATAAACACCGTTTAAACGTTCTGCGTACGATAAACAAAGTGAAACAACGCCAACCCATCAGCGACCAGTTAATTTGAATTAATAACTCCCGCTGCCATAAATATCCATGTGCGACAAAAGAGAAAAAAAAACCTATCTTTCTCCAGACAATAAAAGGTGAAAAGAAAGTGCAGCTTTGCCCAAAATCCACGAATTGGGCTCAAAAACGTGACACAAATATTTCGTCGAAGCCCATTCACAGTGTCGCCGCATGAAATGCATTTTCTATCCCTCCCCAGGCGAATTTTTGTCGAAATAAAAAATAAAAGTTACTAATTAATCAGGAGGCCTAAAACACAAACTACACTTGTCACTCGTTCGCCCAGTGAAGGCACGCGACACAACCGAGTACGAGAGTATCCCAAGAAGACGCTTTAACGACGCAAAACAACAAAAAACGCACAATCCGCTCACATTGAATGCCGATTAGATACTGAATTTAAATTCTTCTCTGTTAACCGTTCAAACGTTCATACAACAGACAACAGCAACAGCGCCGGATACTGAGATACACCATAACCATACACCGAACCGACTCGGCGGGTATAGCCGTACAGCAGACATGCTTCCACCAAACCGACAACGGAAGTGGTTCGACTCGTCGCCCCCATCCCACACCCTTACTCTAAGCCACGGTAAACAAGTCGGCGGTGATAGTGCGAGTATAGGCATAGGTGTAGCTTGTAGCTTGTACCAGAATATATTTCTTTTCAAAACTGAATTATCTCCCCCGAAAAAAAAAAAATATAAAAATGCAACCCCAGTGGGACACAGCTTCGTCCAGAATTTTGTTTATCCTCAGATAACTGGCGGTGTTAACGCATTCCACGGGGGCATTACATGGAGGTGCCAATGAAATAATCCGGCAGATAGCAGGTGGGCGTGAATAGTGAAAATGCGCTTTTACTAATTCGAAGTATGAACCGAAGGATGATGTTCTTAAATTAGCAATAAGCTATGTTATAAATTGTGCGTTGACTGTGTACACAAAGCACGGAGGGTAAACTTGATTAAATCATTAAGTAGATCTGTATACTTATTCCGTTTGTATAGTCCAATGCCAGCCACTGCTAAATGGCATAAGCAGTTTAACGAAAATAGTTTACAAAAGAGTGCGACTCGTTGTTTATATTAGGCGCAAAGATCGTGTGAAAATAATGAGAGTATTAAATTTAGGCTTTGAAGTGTTGCAACTTTGAAGATGTTGGTATGGTTTACCATAGGTATCCTTAAATAAGCACGAGTTTAATTTAATTGTTTAATTTTCCCACTGACGTTTGTATGAATGTGTAACACGTTATTCCGTTCGGCTGGGGCAGTACTTGTCGTTCTAAAGCCGATCGCAAGTTGAGGAGTGTCCGGGCCAAAAATTAAACAAAATCCATGGGCAGATCAAATGCGTTAAGTCAGATATAGTTCCAAGTATATAGCGATTGGGTAAGTGCAAGAGGGAACAACCTTCCACAAAGTAATGACCAAAGAGAGTTTTTCACAGAGATTTGTGTTTCGAACTGCCAACACTTTTTCCAGCGGAATTGTTTTAGAAATCAGACCTCCGTATTATACTCAAAATGTATACTTATATAAGGTGTTTTTTCCCCAATGGTCTACATAATATAGATCATTGATTTTCATGGTTTACAACAATAATACGAGATCCAACTGTTTTGAACCATGGAAATCATTGATCTACTATGTAGATCATGTGGGCAAAGTAAAAAACACATATAGTAATGGCATAGAACTATAATTCTAATAAAGTCAGAACCGTAGCCATTAATATGATTTCCATGAGCTTTATTTTATCTTGAAGTTATATAGCTCAGAGACAATACCCCCAAAAGTCGAGAAGTACCTCATATTTTTTTATTTAAATATTAACTCAGTTCGAAATCATAACATATCTGGACAATACAATACAATATGCTCATGTTTCTTAAGCCACACCAAAGTGCATTACATTGCCAACCGCCGCCCGAGTGGTTCGTGTGGTGAATACTCAGCGACGGATCTCAGGTTCAACTCGTAAAAAAATACAAATCACATTTTAAGGTGTGTTTTGCACAGGTGCCTTCTATTTGTCCCAAAAGTTCAACAAATCATACAAACGAATAGCTGTGGGGAGCTATAGTCCTAAGGTGCTATTTGGAACTTTTGCGTAAACTATATATATGTTTTTTCTTTTAGCGTTGAGTGTTAAAAAAGCCTAGAAACATTTTTGCTTCAGCTGAACAAGTACTGACAAAGCAATGTATCAATTCATTTGATCCAGAAAGTCGAGGATATAGAAGCAAACACTTCGGAAGCTAATTCTTCGAAAAATTGGAATTTTAAAATTTATTAAGTGTCAAGCCTAGTACGGGACTAGGACGAGATTTTCCGGTGGTATTCAAATGGACAGCGAAACGTCTGCGAAAAGTAATTTATGGAGAGTTCAATCAGCTAATACAGAATTAGCAGTGTTACCTCCAGTACAGACTTTTTATCTCTGATTTGGCTACTCGAACTTTTTACTGGCTCCTTAAAGTTATCATTTGGGATTTATCCTAATTTACGCTAATCACTTTAAAGTTTGTCGATTTTTAGGCTGCCTGCTGCTAAATCGAACACTAAATCGGAATTTTCTGGTTCTTTTGTATATTGAGTTGGTAGCAAAGAACACTTTTTTTCACTTTTGCACTTAAAATCTATTGCAAGTGATTTTCACACATTTGTACCACCCTATTTCGAAAATTGTTTATATAAAATCTCGTTTCCATTGGCGTTTTTATATTGTTAACATTGGAAAATGGAAACTAGGAATGTCTCTCAATTATGAGTATATCGTCATTTCCTTAGAAAATAAATGTAGCTGCAATATTAATTTGCAAAAGATGACAGAAGATGACATTTAATAACTTTTTATATTTTTTAACGCCTTAATTTTGTACTTTTTAGTGTGTTAACGGAAAAAAAAATATCTAAAAGTTTGGAGTAAGCAATAAGTCATAAGTAATAGAAAGATCCTTCCATTAAGTGCAAATCATGCAATTGCAGTGAGAAATACCAAGTTTGTACCTATAAAATTTGTTTAGGCCTGTATTCTTTTGTCATCCTCATCAATAATCCCGTCAGTACTTAAATCACTCGAAAACGTTACTTCTGAGAATAAATTGACTGCTCTAGGATGAGGTTTTCTAGTTGGCATAGGCACCGATAATAGAATTAGTATGGTCCAAAAATCATTTTCGACACATAGCTAACTGTGATCACTAATCACCAGTCGAGCGAACATTTTATTAATATTTTTCAACTGATCATTGTGAGTGATGTAAGCAACTGCCTTTCAAGTAGCGCTTGGTAGTAGAAACTCTCACTCACTGTGTGTCTGTCCGGAATTAGCTACGATAAAACGGCGACTTCTGGTGGTACTCATGATATACTCCCTTAAGGAAGTCTTACAGAATAATAGAAAGAAACTTAACAATCTCGATTGTATGAAAACTCCCTGTTGGTAGTTGTTAATTACTCCGATCGATTTATATTTACGAGCATCCATTGTTGGCTAAAGCCATAGGTTCTTATTTTTGACACCATTTGGGGGTTCTTTTCCTTTGGGAAATTTTCGACAGGGAATGAGTTCCAAAGTTAGTTTGTCCGATAACAAGATTCCGAAAAAAATTATGCAAAAGTTATGTCCCCGGAGGTGTCTTGTCAGTTTGTCGATGGTGCAGTCATAAATCGCAACAAATAGTATGCTAGCACGCAGCACTGTCACCTCCACTTCAGACCTGAGCAAGTTCTGCCAAATATACAATTGTTTCTAAAACTAACAATATGTAGCTGCCGTTTAATCCGTTCATTATCGCGGCAAACTCCCAGCTTAGTACCGTAAAATCAAATATGGCCAGCCAATAAAAACCCCATTTCAGACCCCTAAAAGGTTTCCCTGTCCGTCACTCTTTGGCTGTGTGTGACCTAGGTCGTCGTAACGTTGTCAACAAACTTAATTGATGTTGTATCTGTCATTAATTATATCCCACGACCGAGTTCAATAGTAATTTGTTGTCATTCGCACCTCAGTTGACACAAAAACAAGTACCCTCTAGCTAGCCCGTTGGTTAAACTGCACCATGCCTCAACAACTCATATCAACATGCTAATTACAAAGCCTTCGTCATAATATCATCGCATGAGTGCCAATGTCCATACGGTTTCTGTGTGGGGCTTAACCTTCCCACAAAACCACACAAAACTCTCAGTTCGACGAATAAGGTTGCCACCACTGCTGCCCAACTGATTGTGCAATCTTATGGCGCGCAAAGTCAATGTCATTCGTAGCCTATTCGATAAATCTAATTGAATCTAGCATCCAGCTCGATGTGTGGGATGTGATTATTTATTTGCTACCGGAGTGTGGGCTCGATAACGCTTGATACGAGTATCTCATTCAAGCTGCAGATCAATATTTGAGATTGATTTACGATTCAAGACGAGCTGTTCTCTCCGGTGAGTAATTGCATCTCTTCCCAAAAGGGCGAACTGGCTGATAAATTCCCGCGACCATTTAAAAGATGTTATGACCCATCCGCACAGACTGATGTGTTATGCAAATTCAATTGTAAACAAGTGTATCTGGTTTTACAATTCAAAGCCCATTGTTGACGAGATCGTCGTGGGCTTCGGGTTTGAGATACTCCTACTGGTGGCTGCTTAAAAATGCATTGAAAGTGATTAGCATCTCGGTGCAGAGATGCATGTTTAGATCCCACTTAATTTGGCAAACTATAATTTAATTTCCAATTTATTGTGGCAAATTAATTCCACTCTGCCCCTCGATGGGAGATAGCCACGTTTCGAGAGCAGGGGAGTTTTTGCCAGTCTTGATGATTATGAGATCATGGCATTTAGTTCCATGACATATTTTGTAAATTATAATTTTTAACGGTCATCGATGAATAGATACACCTCCACATTTTCGATAAATCAAAGAAAATCGGTTAGAATTTTGAGTGTTTTTTTTTTAGAACACCATTTGCATATTTAAACTGTTGTTTCTGTAGGGTGAGTCATGGAAAACATGATACCTCTCCGGTTATGAGGTATATTTTTGGAGGTGAACTGTGAACACTAGGAAGACAAAGACAGTGTCGGGCTGCGTGGACCGGACTCAAGATGCGGAAATACTGGGGGAAAGGTGTGCACACTTGAATGATGTTGTTTTGATTGTTGGCAACTGATTTATGAACTTGTTACTATAAGACAAGTGGTAGTGGGATTTAACATGAAAACTGACGACAAACAAAAAATGGACTTAAAATGTTTTCTTGAGACTTTTGTTAAGCTGCACCTGTAGCCCATGTAGCAAATGGCACAGCTGTTCCTAATTAGATGTCTGCAGATCATTTTGTGGACAACAAGTTGACAGAGACCATTGATGTAGTTGTAAGAGGCTTTCTAGCTATCGATAGAGGCACTTGTCGCCTGTTTGAATAATATCTGGATTCATTTGGTTTTATTACAGACTAACATAGTTTTGACTTCCAAAAGTATCAGCTTTTCAACCTCGAAGTGATTGCCTGATGTTAAAATCGCATAAAGAACGATCTTAGCAGCCAAGGCAAAAATATCCCTAGAGTTCCTGTTAAAGGTCAACCTCAGATGGAGGTGGTGAACAAACCGTGTCATATTCAGAAAGATGTTTCAGTACAAAAGCGCGGGAAAAGCCGCCAATATTTTAAGTAAAACGCAAAGAGATATCGCCAGATGGCCCGTAGAGGACCATGCACTCAAACTGGGCATCACACATAGTACACACTGCTGCAGTTGCAATGAAGCAACCGATAAAGAAACTTTATCCCTCACTAAATATGCGCCCGTCGGACACTAGCTTAGACAAAACAGCGATCTCTAGGAAATCTTTGATTCAATTGAATAAGCTTCGGAGAAAAGCATTTCAGAAGTAATAACCTTCTTAAATTCCGAAGTTTGGATACAGCACCTCACGTTAAACAAACGACAACAACCATTTCAAATGAGTTGTATCAACCAAATGGCACCTAGTGATACTACCTACCTAAGATCACAACGTTCCTATTCAAAGTAAGGTTTCTTTTAAACAAATATGACGGCTCTGTCGGTAGGTCTGGGTAACAATGAAGTTCAAATTAACGAAATTTTTGGACTACATTTAATCGTATATATCGTGCGTGGATATTCATTTTTGTTTCACTGTTTATTGTTACGTTCTTATAGACAGCAAAACACGGCACCCGTTCCATCTTCAAAAAACTAAAACTATGATCACAGTTTGTGAATATTGCAAATAGACATCTGCAGAAAGTCTGTTTGTGTTTATGGATTTCTGAAACTCGCTTATCCAGCTCATACGAATTCGGTTTTATTTGCCATCTACTGCCCGCCCTCATCCTCAACGACTATCTATAATGATCGGTTTTGAACGCGCACAGGGATTGTATGTTAAAATGCTGTTATTACCTTCTAGAAAAGGACGTGTTCTACTTTTTGTATAAGTTTCTATCAAAGTTTTTCTCTCACTGCAAAAAGTCAAGTAAATAATGCCTTTCAAATTTTATCTCCCATCTTCTGGAAAGCTGTCTTTGAAAAGCTATCCACCGCAGCTCTCGAGAGCTCACACTTAACTGCAATTGCAGTAGATCTACAACCTTTTTGTGCAAACAAATAAATCTGCTGAAACTAAATCAAATCCAGTGCATTTTTTTTTGCAGAGCACCATCGAATCAACATTTTAAAAATTTGTTTGCAACCAAAAACGGCGGTACAAATATATGGCTTTCATTAAAGCAGCCACTTTTCACTAAGCACACCCAAACAAATGTAGTCCGCTTATAACACAAAATGTTTTTTGTTTGATTAAAAATACTCCTTTTGTTGGAAAATAAAAATTTACTGCGTTAAAGTTTGGAGCCCACTGCGCAATTTCTTATTGGGGTGGCAGCACTGATAGTACAGTGAACTAAATAGATTCACTCAGCGTCCCCAGACTTTGAAGACTGTTTTCCCCTTTTTTATGAGCAAAATTATTAGGTTTTCCCTAAATTTTAAAACAGTTTCCCCCCCCCCCCCCCCCCCCCCTTCAGTGGCGCTGTGATCACTAAATTCACTTGCTCGCTTATCAAGTCCATTTGCGGTACCACAAAGGACCAACCAAAAGCTTAAGTGTGCGTGTATTTCCTAGACACTTTACTTGCGTCAATCGTGTTTTTTTGCGCTGAATTTGTAAATATTTCGAAACTAATTTAAGAAGTGTGTCTTTTCCAGCAGTTGACAGATTCGTTCGTGTTCCATTTACGACCTACTTGGGAGTAGTTTATCATTGGCAATGGAATACCAACAACTATAAGTAAGTAGTTTCAGTGGGCGTTTACATGACAAGTGGTTCTGGTTGAATATTTGAGAAGCGAAATGCGTCCCACTTTTCTCTTTTTATTACTTTGCTTGACACAACACTAAAAACGAAGCTGACGGTGTGAATAATTTATCTAGTTGACGTAATTTCATTGGCACTAAATTGCAGTAAAAAAGTTAATATTTATTCGCTAGAAAAATTTCCCTGGCGCATAATTCAACGCATCGATTTGTTGTTCTAAATAAAGCAATCAATGTGTTTCGTTGAATTTTCTGACGTATCTTTGACTGTGAGACAAGTTTGTGTATTTTTAACAACAAAATTGTTAGCTGGCAATGATACCACTAAAAATCACTGTAAAATATTCTCTCGCCTTATCAAGTAATAAGATAAATCGCATGCTTAGAACTTATTGCAAAAAAGCTCATTTTGTAGGCTTATTGGATGCAACACCATCTGTACTTCATTATGTTGTGTGAATGCCTATATTAACCAGCGACGTATCTTCAATGAAGGAACTTCAGATTTCGCTTGAATAATTAGAGCTAGTACTGACAGAAACGTGGTGCTGTTATGACCTTAGCTCGTTCGAATCTGAACGTTTTGCCAGGAAAAAAAGCATATGAGTTAAGAAACACCCGAGTAGATGACTCATTTTGAATGAACTTTTAGCTGGAAATCATTCAAACGGCCCCACCTGTCAGCTGTCAATGCAGACAATCAAACTCACATTACGCAGACGCACAGTCATGACATGAAGTTCAAATATTCCACCTGTCCGGCACGCAACAAATGAAACCCATTAACCGTTGCTATACAGATAGTCCTGCCTAACGAAATCTTATCTCCTGTCCAAAACTTGTTATCAGATCAATTTGTCTTCATTTCCTCTGCAATGTCAGATGCAAAGTCACTCTAGTACACATTTCAGTACAGGTTTTGCACTGCACCACACATTGTGCCCCGCTAAGACGCGACGACCGTAATCCGCAATCGTTTGTAATCAACTTGTTTAATAGGTTGGTAGGCATGTTTGGACGGTGGTTATTTCTTCCATTTTTTCCTAATTTATTGATTCACCTCTAGTCTATTCAAATGAATATAAATTTGTGTTCGAAACCAGTACTACTACCAGAGCGATGCACCATTTTCCGGGTTTCGCTGCGCTGGCGCTGGTGAAAGAAGTTCCACCGGGATTCTTGTTTCTAGTCACCAGAAGACATAAATTGCAATCTCCTCCGCGAAAGTAATTGCATGCAACAACGCATGAGACAGGGAAATTTAATTCCCATTCCTACCTGTAACAGTGCCCTTAAAATGTTCCGCCTACATACCTCCAAGCAAAAAACTGGCAATATCAAAAAAGTGTCTCAAGGTAGTTTGTTGAAGATGTGCGTTGTCGTTTGGTAATTTATTCTCGCGTCGCATGCTGCTTACATCACAAGTATACCAACGTCATGAAATACAAAACCCAGTCAGATTTGCAGGCAGTTTTCTTTCTCTTTATTTTTCATCACAACAATATCAAGTGAATTTGTTGGTTGTTTTTTTTTCTGCGGGAAATACAAAATTTTACTAGATATTTTCCGTCTGGATGATGTCTGACTTAAAGCAGACATTTCTCCTTCTGCTCGCCCACTCGCGCACCGACCCAATTGAAGGTGAAAGAGAATTTATGTTTGTTTATATTATTTTCTTGAAATTAAAAATTTTGCTTACATTTATTTGCCTGTAGTGAGTTGGTGTTCTTTTGTTTGCAAGTGCGTTGTAAGTAAAAGAAAACCGACTAAACAGTGGGAGAACTTGTCCTTTGGCCAACAACAGGCGGTTTGCTTTCGAGGACACGATAATGAGTGTGGGCTACTTTGGTGAATGGGGTTATACTTGATTCGGTTTCACTATCAGTAGTGTCGTTGTGAATACATTGGGATGTAGACGGCGTGATCGTTAAGAATTTTTTTATGAGAAATTGGTGATTTTAATTTTATTAAAATTTTTGTGGGCGGCACTGCACTGATCGGGCCAGACCGTGATGTAAGCAGTCGAGCTTGGTGAAGTAGTTTTAGTATCAATGTGAGGACATTTTACTTTCCGCATGTTTTTCTAGAACTTTGTTTGGAATTTTCTTATTCAGAAGGGCTATTTATCCGGTAGATGAGCTTAACCTTAAAAAACAAATGCAATTAAAAAGTTAAACAAAATGTTACGTATACGCCGTGGTTATCGAGAACCCCAACGAATGCCATGCCTTGGAATAGTGAATGAGTTGCCGAAGGACTTTTGTTTTGGGGGTGCCATTTAAGTCTCTGACTATAATGGTGACTATGTATCGAGCTATTCGTGAAATAGATCCTTGAGCGATTTAGGCACTCAGACACGAGGAAAATGTTCATGAATTTATTTAAAAAGTGGAGCCTCGAACCGTTGAAATTCTTAAATGGTGACGGGTTAGCACCAAGCCAGGCACAGCAGTTGGCATCAAAGCTGTTCATGGCCACAAATTCGAAAGACATCATATGACAATGAGAACAACCTCTACAGTGAGCTCGGAGGCAATATTCTTAAACTTTTAGACCTTTTTTTCGCAAGACATCATATGACAATGAGAACAACCTCTACAGTGAGCTCGGAGGCAATATTCTTAAACTTTTAGACCTTTTTTTCGCAAGATTTCAGTCGGCAACAGTGCCCTCTGGCTAAACTATAGTTGAAGCTACAATCTCACCAATGCCAATGTGCACACATAACCACTCCTCAGCCATGAATCTTTTTTCCGAAAAAAACACACCAATCTTTGATAGATTATTGGCCACTTCACCGGAGGAGATCTCAATAATTGTAAATCATTATCCTCACGTACAATTTTATTAGTTGTTTTTACAGTCAATGGGAACGCAAAACAAGCACCTCGTTTGACCCTAAGTCAAATCAAAGTTGTAAACAGTAATCGTTAGTGGTTAAGAGGCACATCCTCTTTTGAAGGGAAACAACAATGCAAAATGCTCTAAGTTCTATGTAAACAGAAAGAATATTTATATATATTAAGCAATGACAAAAAAAGGCGAAAAAACAGAAGAGCTCCCAGATATCCAAAGGATTCAAAAAGATCCCTTAAGATCGTTCAAATATGATTATGACTTCCCATCCATTGTTGGGAAGAACTTTAACGAACTCTGCTGGAGGTTTAATTCTTAGGTTTGACAGCAATAAATACGAAATCCAAGATTTTACTTGAAACCAAATTTCTCCAGCCCCGATACAAAAGAAGGCTATGGACTGTGTTATGCCAAAAATGATTGACTCCTGTAGTACGACCTTTTTTTGAACTACCAAATTTGGAGGGTACTCAAAATAGTTTTTACGCCAAGCCTATCGTCAGCTAAGCCTGGCATATTTCAACCATGGATAGGGTCTTGGTGCACTCAACTCTGCTGTGACTACTTCATTCATCATTTAAAAAATAAAATAAAGTGCACGACTGGGTCGCACGAAACTTTCTCGTTTAGTGCGAGTCTGTCTGGATGTAAGCATTACTTGGTTTTTAGGGTTTTATCGCAATCGAAAATGGGGTTTTCGAGGTAGGAGCAGTTTTTAAAGTGAGCGTTTCCAGTGATTCGAATTGAAGATAAAGGACGCAATCATTTTGAAAACATCAATTTTAGTCTAAGTTTGTATTGAAGGGATCTACAATTTAATGTCGAGTCCAAACGGCCAACTGAGAAGCTCTTTCATGACAGTTATACTCTCGGATGTTTGTCAGACGTTATATATCTATCTTAAAATGTTGGTTAACTGCAGTCATCTGAAATAAAGTTCATCAAAACACGCATTTACTGTAAATATTCAGAACATTTGATAGTCAGCCTTAAGTCTTAAGCTTGGCCGACTTAACACATTCGTGCACGAGTACTACGTAACCCAATTTAATTTAGTTTTACATGAAAAAGTCACAATTGACTTATTGCTCAAATTGGTTCAACACACCATCAAAAGGGAGTTAAGGTTTGGCGGGTGTCAGTGTATTTTAGAAAATAAAATAAATAGAATATTCTCATCTTAAAAATGGCAGTAAAATAAAATGGTCGTTAACAATATCGACTTCGACAATCTAGTTGTTCAACCTTAAAACCTACTCACAAGTCATCCGAATAAATTCAAACAAAATCTAAGGGAATGCTACCAGAAGGCTGGTAAGCTTCCAGCTCTGATATCACTAAACTGTGATTGGTATTCCGTAAACTTAGCGCCGATTGCTGATTATGGCTCATAAGTTCAATATAAATGCTTTTGTGGTACTTTATGTAAGGTCTAACCCGCCTGTCACATAAGGACTGTATGTGGAACATGATCGTATCAGAATAAGCATAGCGACGAAAAGGTCTACGTCAATGAATGTGCTAAAAGAAGGCTTTTTCTTTCACACATCTTTGCTTTCTGAAGACCGAATAAATCCCCACCAATCCTAGTTCTCAAAGATCATCATCAAGCTTGAAAAACTTAAGGGTATAGTTTAAAAAAATTATAGCTCTGATCTGAAGTAATTACTCAAAGTGCATGAATTTCATCAAAAAAAATGAATTCGCACTGGCACCAGATTTAACGAGTTCATTCGACCGTAGGCGTTCATCAATTGATCACACGTGTGACGTGTCAATCAATGCGTATTTGCGGCGAAACTATTTCAATAGAGTGACGCTGCTTAGTTTCGGAGTCCTCTTCATAGAACATTTTAAATTAAAGCGAAATATGTCATGTAGAAAAATGCAGGTAGCAGAAAGTTCGGCACTCAGAGAAGTCAAGAAATTAAGAAGAACGCGACTTGACAGGAAGGATAACGTTAGGCAACTAAGCTCCGACAGCAAGTATTAAAGAATAACTAATCTTAAATTTTTGTATTCTTACAAGACCTCATAATTATCCTGTAAATACTTAGTCCACCATGTACAACAACCATTCTCTTTCTCTAACACAAATACATGCTATAACCTGTTTACAAAATTTTACTACACAAATAAAGCACGTTTAACAATAAAAAACTAGCCAACTTCGTAAAATGTTTAATTTTGTTTTCTAACCGAAACAAAAATTAATTACCACTTACCCTCTATAATTAGTTGGTATTTTAAAAAAACAAATATATAAAATAAGATAAAAAAAAAAAAAAACAAAACGGATTAGGTTTACAATTTTGAAAGCAGTGAAAAGAGATAAAAAATAATCAATCTTCTTATGAGTATACGCACACTTGGTTATTTACATCCTAATCGATTATTTTTTATAACACTTACCAGCACGGAATACCTCGCCGCATCCATCGCAACGTGATGCAAATTGTGCATCATAGCAATTTCCGCAGTAGATTTTATCGGCTTTGGCACCGAATTGCTTATCAACTAATGATATGCGACATTTGTTGCACAAGAAGCATGCCTCATGCCAGTGCTTGTCTTTATAGGAAAGATCCTATAAAATCCAAAAAAATAAAATAAAATAAAATTAAAAGCGCAAAAGAAAAATTTTATTTAACAAACCTTCGAGTCAATTCCAATGATCTTGTTACACTCCTCACAAGTGTTTGCGAACACATTCTCGTAGCACTTAATACAGTACGGATGGTCGTCACGGATCACATATCGTTGTCCGGTCAAGCTCTCATCACATTGCCAACAACAGAAATGGCCAGAATGCCAATCCTTGTTCATTGCCTTTGTATATTCACCACTGAAAATTAACTACAAACAAAAAAGAAGAAAGAAACCACATTTTAATTTATTTATCCAAAAATAGTAAAACTATTAAACAACAAAACGTAATAGTTGTGAATTTGTGGCTAGTGAGGAATATAATTTTATTGTTCTCAAATTATGTATACCTTTTGTTTAGTCGAGGGGCGTTACGTGTCGTTGGTGAATGAAGTATTTTGGTTGTTCTTGTTTCTTCGATATAGATTTTTTGTTCATTTTGTTTATATTTTTTGTTGATTTTTTTTATTTTTGTGGATTGATTTGTTTATATTGGAGGTTTTTTTATAGTTTGCTTGTGCATGAGTTTAAATAAAATATATAAATTAAATTACACAAAAATAGAAATACAGGAATAATCATCGTCATTTTCAATATCCCCGCACCGACCGGGCGTATAATGCTTAAGTGGACCCCGCGTAACTCTCGATCTTAAATTTTCAGCCATCTAGGGCTTCATTTTCCTACCACGAGCTAAAATTTTGATAAATTACTATCAACTTACCCCATGTATCCGAAATGAAAGGTCAAATCGGCTTGTGAATAGAAAATAAAATGAAAAAAGTGAATTTGGGAATGCTTTTTGACCGGCAAAAAAAAAAAAATTCATGGGGATTATACGAGAACAATAAAATCAATAAGATTCCTAGTAATAAAGACGCCATCCGTGGAAAAGGAATAATCTCTGCCCACAATCGCTGTTCTATCTTTCACTCTTTAGCTTGTGCTTAAACCAAACATAGGCAGAGCAGAACAAATGAATCTAACTTAAGACGCAAGCTTAACAAAAAAAACAGCATACTTTTTACCACGCGTAAAAAAGAACAAGAAAATATTGGTTTTCAAGTCAATTTTTTCCTTCAATTTGTGCACCCTGGTCGCATATTGTGTTGTCTTTTTGAAATCACAGCTCTTCCTTATTACAGTTGTTTAATTGGAAAACGAACGACGTCAGTAGTCATGGACTTATAGCGCTTTCTACATATTGACTGTACATTTTTGACCGGAACAAAAAACAGGCCTAATAGCTGAACAAAATGTTTGTGCTAAACATAAGTATTTACATATTAATAGCAATATAATTTTCGGTCCATTTGAGCAAAGGTAGGACACACTTCGAATCATGTTGAAATGGAAAATTAAACGGAAGACAAATCAGCTATTACCTGTGATAAGAGTTACTGAAAAAAGGGCTGTCAATTTGAAAAAGAAATCTCTGAAAAAAAACATACTTTATAAACTAAAAAATAATCGCAAAAAAAATTACATCAATAGTCCGTGACCTGGAATTGGTGTTTTAAAAAAAGGAACTCGACGAGAAACTGTTGGCTGACTCATCGGATATTATGTTGTATATCCGACCAGATAATATTTTTGAAGTTGTCAGGTTAGTATTGTTTGCTAAATTTTGATCTTCATTGAATAATTAAATTATTGCGTCAGAATCTGCTAAATGTAAATTAACACGGATCTTTGCAGCAAAGTTAGCAACAACTAAGTTTATGCTGTATTGCATACTTTTAGGATGTAACCACTCTGTTCGATGGCGCCTCTATTTGGAGTAAGATTTTGGCATTCGCAACAGTTTACTGTTACTCTCAATGAGCCAAAAAAGTTTAACTTAAAAAAAGCTAAAACTTCTGCCCGACAGACACTGGGATGAGTTGAAGGCACAGAAGAATTTGGACTTATTTAGAGCCAATCGTGAGGATACTTTTAAGCCTTTCGTCACTTTCATTCGGATCTGCAAGGGATCCTCCAGACATACATATCCGGAAGCGGCTGTGTAGTGTGTACGTCCAGCGGTAGAAGTTTACATTTGTTGGTTAAACTAATTGGCTAAAGACCTGAGAGTCCTTGTTAAGTCTTTTAATGATCATTGCGTAAAACGGACACACTTGTTAATGGATGGCTTCTTGGGATAAAGATAGATACCAGCCTCGTCCGTCTGAATATTTTTTAAGACGAACGTGGTACTCTTTTTAAGAAAAAAAAAAAAAAATGAAATACTGCTGCAGACTAACAGGAACTCTGAAGGGCGCTTTTGAATAGCACATGCAAGTATTGAGCTTATAGAGATTGCCCCACCTTTGCTCATATAGGCTGTTGAATATATACGCGTTTTCATGACTTAAGAAGTCGAGGAAATAATCCCAGCACAGTTTACAAATTTTAAAGTGCCTCAACAGTAAACGAAAAATAAGTAGTTGCTAGAACAGGACCCGGCCGGGCAGACTATTCACGTGATAAATTTTGTTTGGTCCCCAGTACCCGCGAATCCAATGAATATGCACACACAAATTTTGCAGTAGAATTTTGATTTTGAGGTTAAGCACAACAAAACTTGTATGATGAACGCATCTTAATTTTGTGGACTGTGAATGAAAACAGTAAAACTGTTGTTCATGATTTTGTTATTTTTTTAAACTTGTTTTTATAATACATTCGAATTAATTATTCTCCCCTTTCAAGGTAAAAAGTGCGCAATTTTCTGTTTGTAAATGCATCGAACGTGGTTTAATTACGTTTTATCAAAAATTGTATGGAAAAACTGTTGCCGATTCGAAAACTCAGTCCTAAAAATAACATCATGAGTAAAAAATATCATAAATGAGTAAGAAAATTGTCATACTTCATATAAAAGAGTGACTCACACACACACAGCCTAGGTGAATAAGTTTACGTATAAATACATATCTGAATTTGAAGAGTAGTCCTTTGTTCGAACAGCAGGTGCCAAAAGTCTTATAGAAGTAAAATCGTGTGCAACATCACATCAAACGAATTTAGTGCGATTTGATTGATAGTTGTTCAATTGTAGGAGGCTCTACTACAAACTTTCAAAAATGACTTCGACGATCTGGGAACTGTTTGAATTTTGTTTTTACGTTTTTAAAACAAATTTTAAAGCAAAACTGATTGCTTTATGATTGGAAATGTTTTTCACACATTTTTGATGTTTTTGTTAAAACTTTGGCCTGGAAAATAAAGTTAACACAATATTACTGGTTTGAAAAGGTATCAACAATTTTTTATTTACTTTACAAGTCTGTTACAAGTCGCCTGTTAAATTGCAAAAATTTACTTGCAGAATAATTATTCGTCGCTTGTAGTTTTTTTTTGTAGGTAAATTTTGGCTTGCATTTTTTTTTTGTCAAAGAGGCCCCTGCTAAAACTCTCTAAGTCAAATTTACATTTTGCCCTAACTTAAATTTGTCGGTGTTATTTTTGCAGTCCTTTAATTTTTCAAAAGAAAATTAATGTTATAAGTATTGAAGGCGGAAAATGATTGACTGAGTAGATTTAAAACCAGTTTAACTACTATTGGAAAGCTTTTATCATGAGCACATTTATTTGGAAATTGCATGTTGAATTTCGGAATGTGAATAAAAAGGCATTTCAGCTGAATGCTCTGACGGTTTTTTAAACGAAGCGAGAGTGTCGCTACAGAAATAGTATTCACATTTGTATTAAAAATAGGTTACATCTTGGATGACTGCTCAATAATAGATACTTTTCAATAAAGCTTTCAGTATGTCTCTTAAAGAGTTGAATGGCGGCTTCGACAGACTAATAAAACAGAACAAATTAAACCCCTTATATATGGACAGTTTGCGCGAGAGAATTTTTTCAAAATATGTAGATAGAAAATGCCATTTTAAATCAGAAATTAAAAAGAGAACAGCTACGTTAAAAAGGCACAACCAAATTAAGTGCGACAACTCTCATTTGAAACACCCTAAACAGATAACAGAAACGTATGAAAACCCTCACTCTAAAGTTGAACTTATTTAATCACAAATGCACTAACAACTGTCATCAGTTGCATAACAACTCCATACACTCTCTTTCTCTCTTCTCTGTATGCGTAAAAAGGAAAAACTCCATATGACCAAAATTGGCCAACAAAAACTGTGAAAAATCCAAAATACGATCTGAAATTCGACCAATATGGGCACACAAATTCGGAAGGAACTGGAACAACCATTCCCTCATTTACAAACGACACGTACCCCCTGTCAATCTCTTCGATGGTAGTTTGATCGACTTCAGTTATCTGAAGTTCCGAAGTCTGATCATTCGATTCTCGGCGCTTCGTTGTTTTTTTCACTTTACGCGATTTCTTCACTTCCGATACCGTATGCATTACATCGACATCAGCCATTTTGAGTTCGATTTCTTGCGTTTCTCTTAAAAACCAAAAAACAACAAAACTTTTCAAAGTATCTTTACTTGAAGTCTGTTTAAATTGCAATTGCAAAGGTATTGCCCTTTTTTGATCGAAAATAGATGCCGCAACCAAAACAACGAACGAATAAAAAAAAATTCAACCAAGAAACAGAATTCGAAACGCGAACGATTTAAACTTCCCCGAGTCAAAATATGAACTGTGGAAAACAATCTGAGATTTTCCTCGAATGCATTTGAATATATTGTTTCGCCGAACGAGCGCCAGATTTTCTCCCAATTTTCTCTGAATTTTTCTTGAAAATATTTTCAATTAAGAACACAACACAAAATGTGTACATATTTTCGATAAAATTATAAAAATACCTACAAGTATAGAGAAAAAGGAAACTAAAACCAAGTCAAAGAGAGACCCGATCACGAAAAGAGAGCGCGCACGATGCGTTTGCCATTTCAACCTGCTCACATTGATGTAGCTTGAGTGGTCCCTTCCTTCTCGCGAGAGCACTGTATTGTATCTTGAACTTTATTCATAGAATCGCAGCGAAATGTGTGAGGTGTATAAGAAAAAAAAAGCATTGATGTGGAGTGGCGGGAATTCCCCTCCGCCGAATGGCGATCTGTAAAAAGGCAGCGGAAAACTGAGAACTTGTCGGAAAAGGTGTCTCCGATGCGTAGGTTTACATCGAGCCTCAATAGTTTTCTAGGGTCACTTCGTTCAATAACATTCAAATCGGGAACAACAACTGTCTGCGATCTCACCTGTCTGCAGCTGGAAATGGGAAGTGCTATTTTAACGCATTCAAGGTGGCACACACATCTCACATAGAGACACACTTTGCAATCGAACAAACGCGCCGCATAAATACCTCAGAGATACAGTATTCCCATTTTTCTCTTTTGGTATTTATGGGTGCTGTTATTTTTTTTTTGTGTCATGAGCTTGTTTCCAAGTTTTGTGCACACGACCCGCCAACAGCGGGCCCACAAATTAATGAGCAAAAGTAAGAAGCAACAACGAGGTACGCATTTTCTCTAGAACATTATAGATTGAACATGCTGGGGAAAATAGAACCGCACCAGCATCGGATTGCGGTGAGAACAACGAGCACAACACCCCAACACCGGGTGTGAATAATTATTTTCCGCTCCCGAAGGTCGATTGGGGAAATAATTAAAAATCATTTTTCAGCTCAAATTTTCAATTCCAATTGAGTAAATATTTTCGAATCGATTTCGATGATTGCCTTTGAAACATGTTGTCTTGGACATAGTGCCGCTGCCTACGGTTGTCGAAGAGAGACGTTTGTCCAACGCGGGCGGCCCAAAATTTGGGTCAAAAATATATGCATTCGACTGCACATGATGCAGATGCAGATGCAGAATATCGGATTTGGTTTAAATTTAGATCTCTGATGCCACGCTCAATTGAATTGCACTCCGGTGTCTGGCGGGAAAACATGTTTTTGCGGAGGCCGATATTTTCGTTCTCGTATATTGTTGGCGAACACATTGTGCATTTGGTCATCGTTTATGACGAATGATGCAAGTTCTTGTGTTTGCCAAGAAAATTGAATATTCCCTCGTTATGCCCTGCAGAGCTATGCATATGAAAATTAACGATCTTGAGCTGTCACTTGAGATGAAACGCAACGGCCGTACGTATATTTTTCGATATGGATGCAGGTCGTATTTTCAAAAATTAGGGACAATTTGTGGCTTTTCATGGTCGGTTGGCTAATTCGGTAATGTTGTCTGCCGAGAGTATAATCATTTGTTCAAAGTGTTGGGCCAATTATGAAAGTTCTGGGTTGCGCTAATTGAAGGCTGTTGGTGGATGATAAATGCTTTGAAAATAGAAAACATGTCACAGTCAGAAGCGGAACAGAGACAAATTTTCTTAAATTTGTTCAACTACTTGTAAATAGACGGTAAAAAACTAGCAGTTACACGCTTTGGCAAAGGAAGCACCAAGTGTGTTAGAAATTCAGAAATATAATCTAATACACGAAAAGAGGCTTGATGTTGAGGGCGATATCATTTTTTTTTAAATTGCTATGTCTACATACGTTTCGGTAAAAGGAGCAAGAAGATTTTAATCGAATAGAACGGGAGGTGGGAAGCGTTTCAAGGAAACAGTGATCGTCTCTGGGATAGTTTTGTGAAACTAAGAGATACCTCGAAAGTTCCTGTCTAAAAGCCTCGCATGTGAAGGATGTGAACTGGGCTATTTAACGAAAGAAGAACGCGGGAAAACTATTACACGCACTTTTTCCTGGCAGCTCCATTGCAGCAACTCACAGCTCAGGTTCATTCAAACAGGCTTGCACCAACCTTGAAGGGCTCGTTACGCCTATGGATATGCTTTGATCTTATCATGGCTTCAAACCTTTTAAGAACCCCGAACTTGACCCCGAATAACACCCGCTGAAATGCACAACTGTCTCCCACCTGGGTTGCTGCTTATTGTAAAAGACTTCCAGTATTTAATGTCCAGTCCCACACCATAGACCGAGGTTGAAACTGTTTTTATACCGAACGATTACAAGTTAGCCTTTAAGAACTCCGGCTTGTAAGGGTTTCACCAATGCTGCCAGTTAGCGCCTTGCCTCTTGTAACAAGAACAACTTCAGGTTTTTAAGGGTTGACTGCGTTTTCTTTGTATATACCTGCGAACCTATAGTTGATCTGTGCAATCTGCGTTTTTGAATATAATGTCGCTAGCTGATCGAGTAACGTCACGCGCAGAGGCTTGATCAGAGAACACGGATAAATTCTTAAACCTTTTTATTTTCAGTTCTTGAGTTCTTTCAGCTTGTAGTGAAAGCCTGTAATGGATCGATTTGAAGGGTAGATCCGTCCAACAACACTGAAGAGTTGTTCCATTTATCATTATACCATTTGTCAATATACCATTTCATTTAAAGTACTCTCTAGCTCTTATTTACTCCCAGTCAATTTTCCAAAGTGTTCCAATTCCTTCGTAAATATTTCGAAAATCCACCGAAAACTGAGGGTTGTAACAGCAATTAGAGTTTAACTCACCCAAGCAATTTAGTTTTGAAAATAATTTTCATTAATTATCAAAACCACGATTGTGGGAAGGCCAATCAAAGAAAGAATTTATCGTCAATCGAATAACCATATTTCTTCTGACGTAAACGCACCGATAAATTATATTTTTATTCGAGCTATTTTTAAACAGATAATGTGTACTTACAAGCTGGATCGCAGATTCAATTAAAAACGTATCGAAACTATTTTCGAATTTTTCGCAGATGTGTTCCGTTTCTCGCATATTGTTTCTTGTATTTAGTTTTTCACAGGTCAGCTACTTAAATAAATTTGAAATTACTACATTTTTTGTTTTCTATTTTCGGTGTGAACAAATATTTAATAAATAAATCAGTTCATCAAGCGTTTGTGTTTTGGTCGAAAATACAAATATACATACCACTAAACATTTCCGCGTGGATTTTCTCGCCCACGTTTTTAAACTTGAACTTAAGAAAAAATTGCTAAAAACAAATGTAACACTAAATAAAACTAAACTTTTTTTATAAATAAATACATTTTTTTAAATTAATTTCTCGGCACAGTCATTCCATTATAATTTATGTTGACGAAAAATAAAAGGAAATTCATTTAGACAGACAGAAATATGCGCGTTGATAGTTTTTGTCTTTATGATGTATTTTTAGAAGATTGTTGAAAAAAATCAATCCACATAAGGAACACTAGCTAACCAATGTCAAGGTCACAAGGCCCTTTTTATTATGTCCATGATTTAATCGGTTTACAAAAATAGTACGAGATCCAACTGTTCATGTAAAACCATGGAAACCAATGATCTAGTGGATAAAATAAAAAGCGCCCACAGTGACGTCATCTTGGTTCTAGGTAACCAGGGATCCCAGGACCCCAGGTTCGAAGTAAGAAGTTTTGGTCTATAAGTTAACGTAAAACAATCTATAACACATGCCACCGTCACACGGAGCAACGACCCGAAATCATGCCATCTAGCAACCAGCGATGAGACCTGCATCGAAAGCACTTTCGCACGGGCATATGACACCGACCGGCGACGACCGTACGATTCCAGGAAAATACATTTGAAGCAGAAGTGCAGTGGCAGCAGATAATTAGTATTTAAGCTAGTCGTAAGAATTTCAATGTCAGTCTTAAGTCAGGAGGCAGAAACGCTGCCGAATTTTTAAATAAAGTTTTTTTTAAATAAAACTAGAATTTAGTTTTATAACTTATATGATGGAGTTGAAAAGTTAAAAGAACCGACAGCGTTGTTCCAAATTTTGAAGCGACGCATAAAACGAAGCAGATCACGTTAATGCGATTCCAAGACTTATTCTGGGGCATATTTATAGAAACTGAATTGGATACCCCTCTCAAGCTTGTACTTTAGCGTTGAGATGCTGCCTAGGAAGGTGTTTTAATTCCGCGAGAATCTGCTTAAAAGTCTTGTTTTTCAAACCCGGACTTGTCGGGTTTGAAGAAAGTGCTACTATCTCATCGTAATAAGTCTATTGACATAAAAAAGGCAAAGATCGCAAGTAGATAATTGTTGAAGGGAATTCGCATGACCCTAGGTCATGGTACATTGAACATACATCAAAATGCAACGCCTCGATGCAACTCAAGGGGAAGATATCCTGAGGCAGAGGAGATATCTGACAGCCCACTCAAGTCACCAAGTCCGGTATCAAGAGCGAGCTCTAATTGGAGGAAATCACAAAAGAACCACTTGTGGCCTCAGAGACATGCTTCCACCTCCCCCAAACAATCTAATCTAATCTAAGCGGAAGATAGCTCTCAGCTGCAGCTGGAGCATCGCGACAAGCAGTCGTCACTTAGAAAACTCATTTCTTTCCACGTAATACTCTAAAGTGAGCCTTTACTATACCCCATGCCCACCCAAACGCCAACGACAACAATTAAGCAATTCAAAATAATATTCCCAATTACCCAACAGCGAACGTGAAAATGATTCATATACTCGTATCCTCTGGCGCTGTCCACCATCGAGCTCGAGAATTGCCAAAAATATTCAAATATCGTCCGAGACACTTAACATGTATGCACGTCAAGTGCTTGGAAATCTGCATTAATTAAGTCCCGGCAATTAAATTCATTCAGTCTGACTGTTCTTGCCAACCGGCAAGTGAGAATCAAACCGCCCTCGTGCGCCTCACCGACCGCTCGGACTATTTTGCTAATTTTGCATTCTGCATCACATTCAAATTAAATTTATTTTCAAAATGTAATTTCGACTTGTTTTTTGATGGTCCATGTCGAATATCACCTCGCCATTCGACATTCTGAATTCTTATTATTAAATAATGGATCGTATTTTAAAATTGCGCTCGGCACAACGAAGTTAGCTCACGCAAGCGAAAACAAATTTATTCTATTTCGAGGAGCATTAAGAACGCCCCGTATAGTCGTATATAGCACGACTGAATTGGTTGCATGCGTTTGGACAAGAGCAGATCACTAGCTCTTCCATGGGGGTGGTGTTCTTCTGATTGATGTACGAACGATGAGTCGATGAGGCACATCAAGGCGAATTTTGTTCGCGCTGACATGGGACTTGAAACAATTAGAAGCGTTTTGCTGAAAAGTTGCCATACCTATTGATGAGTCTGAAGGAAACAACAATTTTAATTGGCTTTGGGGTTGAGTTTAATGAGACTGGGAGATGCGCCAATTTTCGAGTATTTATGGAGACTTTCTCCGCCGATCGGTAGATGTTTTTAAACGAAAGAAACATGCGCGGGAGACAGTTGTGTGAACTAACGTTGGATGTTGGCTTTGCATTATTTTCGGAAAGGGACTTTTCTTCTTTGGGATAAGTAGAAAGGTTGTTTTTATATTAATCAAATAGTTACAAACAATCCTTCAAAAGCAATAATCCTCTGAAACTGGTCCTCAGAAATTCGCCGAAGACTATTAGGCTAAGGAACCTGCAATCATGGGTAGATCTTGCGAGAAATAAGGACAGGAATATAGTTTGGGCTCTTACTTTTAGAACCAAGAGTAGGTACCTTTCAAAGGCTTCTACTTTAAGCTCCACTATAAATTTCCTAAATAGGCAACATTTTCAAATATTGGTTGTAATCACAGGGTTGATCAGTTTGCGAATTTTGGTCTTAAGTTATGCCGGGCATTCAACTCGCTTTGGGAATAATGAGAGTAGTATGTAATTCTGGGGTTAGATTTTGTAAAGCGAAACGTTGAAAGCTTTTCGTGTGCACGAATGATTTGCTCTAAGTTACAGAACTAAATCATTCGTGCAAACGGAAACAGCCTTACAGACTGCCGAACCAAACCTCTATCCTATCTTTCTCCCTCTTCCTCATCTTGTATCCAAACCAATAAAAGGTCAGTGCAGTAACTACAAGAACCTGCAGGCAAAAAAAAAGTATTATTTTAGGCGCAAGCTTAAAATATTAAATACGAGTACTGCTGGCGGAATGCACCGCACCAAGGTGGGTTCGAGGAAGTCATTAACAGAACTGTGGTTCGCAATTGCCGTATAAGGAACACCCAAAATGTATGAGGTACCCAATATCGAGCAGAAAGTTTACCAAACGGATCGGTTCAAGGTTCGGTAATTTTGAAATACAAATCCACAACTGGATTTTCAAAACGTGCACGTGCAATGGAATCGTGTTATCGGTCCGATTGTTGGATCAAGTTCGACATCTCTCCCCTGTCCGTTTGGAAAATGTTTTGGCTCGGAAAAGTTGCCGCTCCTCAAGCCTCCGTTTATTCAAGTTAGTTGAATATTTTGAGTTAGCTATAGGACGGATGTGCTCCCGGGTATAACAAGTTAAGACATTATTATTATTACCACCGAAACCGGAAAGAGCTGTCACAAAAAAATTATTCTGCCTGAGTAATAGCGAATCTTCTACGATAAGACCATTCGAGTGAACATTGTCGAAAATACATTCCTTAAGCGATATACACAAGCATGTGGTATTTGCAGAAAAATATAGCAGAAGCCCAGCGAACCCCGCAAATTGAGAAACGAATCACAGCGGCCACGAGACATGACTTACGAATACCTAGCCTCCAATAAAAGATATATTTTCAGCTATTGCTATATGAAATGTCGTATTAAATTCCAGCAGTATCTGCGTCTTTTGATGAGGAGTACTTCGAGGAAGACTTGGAGTAGAACGAGCTGCAAAACCTTTCCGCAATCAAGAGAGTCGTGATTGTGGATTTGTCCGGCGATGATTGAAATATCAATTTCTGAGATAAACCGGGGCTCTTACAGAGCTTTTAATTAAAATGCTGAAACATCGATCTACCTATACTCTTCTTCCTAATCGCTTGTGAATACGCCCTAGATTTCAGCGGACCTGATTTGACTTAAACCATCTATCGAACTGAGGGTCAATATCTGTATTCCGTTCAAACCAAGGTATTATGGAGACAATGTACTGCGATCATGTTCCCCCTGCTTCTATAGCTCGCACCGTTCAACCTCAGTGGTTCCCAGCGGCAGTACTGGTTACTCCACGATCACCACCTCTCTCCTTTTCGGAGCCACTCATTCGCTAAAAAGTTTCCAATGCTTTATAGTCTCATCTCAAACAAATGGAAAGTGACATCACAACGGGGCAACTTTGGTCGAAGTGCATCTCATCAAGGAACACTTTTTATTTATCTAGTTTTACTTAAACCTTGGCCTTAGGCAGTGTTGCCGGAGAGAAAAATTATAAAGTAGTACTGCAGCCAAAAGATGGGAGTATTTTGAAAAAAATAGGAGTACAGGCATTTTTTAGTCTTCAAAATTCACGGAACCCCCAAACCACAATCTCAAATAACAATAAAATAAATACCGAACTGACAGATGAAAATTGCATGAAGCTAACGAAAATCAAAAACAAACTAGAAAGAAGGAAATTCCCTTTTTGACGACAGTTTGGAAGATAAAAGTGCTACTAAATTTGCATTAAATTTGAAGTGAATTAAATTTATTAAGGTTGAAAAATTGCACTTTGCTGCAAGTGTTAGATATTTTAGGTCTTTAAAAAATAAAGGAGTACAAAAATGAATGGAGGAGTACGGAGGTGTTGAAAGTAGTACAATAATCCTATGGGAGTACTTTCGGCAACACTGGCCTTAGGTAATGTAATGATCAAGTTTCTGGGTAATACAAAATAAACGGAATATTAATACATGATAAAAATAGATAAAGTGCACGACTGGGTCTCGTTTATCAAAAGTTTGATTGGACGTTTCCTTATTTTATAAGATAGGTAGGTAAAGATCTGAGAAGCAATGGTAGATAAAAAAAACGGTCCATTAATATAGGAATAGTATTAAATAAAATCGACTTGTGGCTTATTCATCTGACATGGCAGTACTTATCGAATAACAATACAAGTTTTGTTTAAGTTCAAGCTCTCAGTTACAGGCAATTGTCGCAAGAACTAGTAAGAGAGTAAAAAGCACCTACTGTACTATTTTATAAGCTCTTACACTTTACAAGACTTTTTGAGAAAACTAAGCACGGGATCTTCTGTAGAATACTTATATCATCTTCAATATTAGTATTTTGATCACAGTCGTTAGAGCGGTTTTTGTAAAGTTACGGAAACAAAACAGTAACAAATATTTGGCAATGTTTAGTTTGAGAAATACTATTGCTTAGCTATTTAGCCGAAAACTGAGCATTTAATATTGTTTAGGATTAGTTGGTTCTTAAAGATTTATCCAAATCGAAAATGGGGTTTTTGAGATATGAGCAGTTTCTAAAATTAGTGTACGGACACCATCTTTTTGAAAACATCAATTCTACTTTATGTCTGCATTTTAGTCACAATCGGTACCGCCGTTTTCAGGTCAACTAAAGAACCAAATTTTGAAAAAAGTCCTTTGAACGAAAATATACAGAAAAACTGAGATTGCCATTAAGTTAGAAATGACCATAGTACCTCAGAAATTAATTCTTGTTGCAATGGACCGTTTTCGAGATATGTCCAAATTTCAAAAGTACCGTCGTTCGATTTTTTCGCGAAAAAATGAGTATACAGTCATGTTAACCTCATCTACTTACGCTCAAATATTGAGAAATTGAAATTTTTAGATCCGTTTCCGAACAAATCAAGCTGATGTGAACATTTTGTATGGGAAGTACCAATAATGTTGAGGTTACCGTGCAGAAAAAAAAAACGGCCCCGAACTGTAGGCCCACAAACTCCGAATCTGAAGTTTGAATCAAATCAGGGCGGTCCCTTAGTCTGTAGGCTTAAGGAGCATACTGACAGACGGACAGAATTTCGAGACCCACTTTTTTGAGTTCCTCTACCATAGAAATGTACGAAATGATAAACATCTCGAGCTCGAAATTGGGTACAAATACAATATCTTCCCATTACTTCGAGTAAGTTAAAAAATGAAGACAGCGTTGTTATTGTGATTTATTTGAAAATGGGTCGCAAAATGTGTAATAAATAAAATTTACAAAAGAAGTATGAATTTCGGACTGACAAACAAAATAATTTACATCACGATAACAAGCTTCAATTATCGTGATTTAAATTATTTAAAATAATTTACATCACGATAACAAGCTTCAATTATCGTGATTTAAATTATTTTGTTTGTAATTTATGTCTATAATCTACCAATATTATTCGAAAATGCTCGAAAGCGTATTCTGATTCACAAAAGATTTATTAAAATACTATACTGAGAAATTCCTGAGCACCACCGTCTCTACGTGCAATCCCAAAGACGGACATTCAGTGTACAGTGTCAGCTTACAAAATAATACAAATGAAAAAGAGAAATATATTAAAGCATTTCCCGTTTACGCCACAACAGTGAGATGTTCAAAATAATACGATCCAATTACACTTATCAGTGTTGCCGAAAGTACTCCCATATACTTAAAACACCACCGTACTACCTCCATTCACATTGTGCTGACATTTATTTTTTAAGATTTAAAAATGTCTGTACTACTATTCTTTTCAAAATATTCCCCATTTTTGGCTGCAGTTCTACCTTAAAATATTTGCCTCCGGCAACACTGACACTGATCCATAACCACACAAAGAGACTCAAAATTCTTAATGACTTTCTGTCAAAAATAATAATATTCACTCCCGAAACCGTTGAAATCAACGAAAATGCATTGCAAAGTCCAACAACAGATAGAGGGGCAACGAAAAGTTAAAAAAAAAAAATACAAACAAATTGGCACCAATCTCTTTCAAGTGTTAAATTGTTTTGTGTCACTCACGATTTCGTTCGACAATTTCGAAATAGAAGAACAAAAACTGTCAAATATTACTACAACCACAACAAATTGCAAGCACAAAACAATTTCTCTTACTAACTTGACTGTTTCTCGGTCAAACTCAATTTAAAATGACGTTTAACAAAAATCTATATGATCCCCAAAGTATGTATGATCCAAATGCAAAACTGAATACCAAGCCACTAGTGAGTGGGCGTGGAAATAGGCCATCTGAAGAACTATAATCAAACGCAAGTCCTCGTGTCTCGAGTATCGCAATAAATCTTCTTCATCTATGATCCGAATATACTCGTATCTATACTTCATTTCACGATGGACGATGCTGCCTCTTGCATTGGGCGGTGTGGCAGATGGAATGCTTTAGGTGTGTTCGTCACGTCAGTGCACTGCATTTTGAAAGAAAAAAAAAAAAACGTTGGCACTCATCCCACTTGAGTGGTGACGATATTTTTAGAATATTTACTACATTGTCATTTTGCATTTGGGAATGGTGCACTGCACTCTCGATTAGAGTCACATGTCGCTGCAGGATAGTTTCCTCCCTGATCTGGAGGATTGCGGTAGGAAGTGTTGTTTGTTTACAATCATCTTCCGCATTTTTCGCGACAGTAGGTTCGATAAAGTGTGCGGCTATTTTAGGCCGTGACCAAATACCAGGGATGGATCAAAAACAATCGAGGCTGGTGTTATGTAAGAAATTTGAAAGAAATGTTTTGCGAACATAGAGGTGAGACATCTGTAGCTGTCTTTGGCACTCTGAAGTGGGAAAGAACGAAGGGATAATATTTAGATGCCTGATCTACCATTTATCAAGTGCCTCGATCGAATATGAAATTCATTCAGCAACAAATACTGTTCATACTGACGATACATCGACTGAACCCAAAAATCAGAATGAACGACGAGTAAGTTCATCACAACCGTAAATTATTTATTGAGCTCAAGTCAAAGTCAGCCTCAGCGGTAGAATCTCATATCGAAACATGCAAGCTAGAGAATTGGGGAAGAAGTCTTGAGCTTCCGACACATTAGTGATCGACTTATGACTGTCCGTCTGAATTCGGTGACATCATCCACCTGATAGCTCACAACTGAAAAATACGATGCTGCTAAAGAGTGTTCCTACGATCTCCTCCACCAGGCAAGTGAGCCATTTCCAGACGTTGCTTTTATTGTTATAAGCACGAAGGATATCCTCCACAGGTCAGTTGGAAACCGTAGCCACTTCGAAAACGAAATTGCCTTTGCTGTCAGGCGACACATTTCTATAACCAGTATACGATTTTCTCACCTCCTATATTGGCTGTTTTCAGACCATCACACGGTCGGTCCTAGAACACTCGTGAAGTTTTCTAGATGTCCAAATATTCCGAGCTGCTACCAGAGCAGTCAACATCGGTGACAAGAAGCTATTGACCCATTTGTTTGAGAGAGAGTGTCGTCTAGCAAAACAAATCACCTACAAAGTGTCGCTGCTGTGGCCTTTACATAAGCTCGGAAAACAAATAGGTAGGGAACAACATCAGTTTTTCATGAGGAAAAAGGAAGAACATCCAAAGTGCGGAATCAAGGAAACGGAATTTTTGCAAGCACTAAAAAGAACGTGTCAAGACAACAACTGCTGATCATAAACCCAAATAGATGAGCTGAGAAAACAATGAAGTAGAGTTATATTTATAATCGTATAAGGGACTTTAAGAGACTGTTAAACGGCAAGACATTTGGGCAGCTGTCAACCTAGACGATGAAAGAAAACACTCTCGTCAACCCGACGCAAATGAAGTGTCCAAGAAGCCTGCTGGAAAGAGAATGCACCTGTCTTTGGGGAAAGTATGTCTCATGGGACGAATCTTACCATCGTTTATGCAGACGCAGTCTATAGCCAACCAAATATAAGCACTCCAGTTAAGTCTCGAGAAAAAATTCATGATTTACATACCGATACTCAACATCTTGTTGTGAACTTAAAGGCCGCAGACGACTGCCTCTATAGAGACGACCAAAACCAATGCGAGTAGTAGCATAACGACTACCTCAGCAAAAAACATACCAAAGCTGAAAAATGCTCAGTAAAACAGTTCAGTGAAAATTATTCCGATACAGCCTGCTAGTATGCAATCAATTATGACAAAGTGCTGTTAATTTTGTGCATTTCTCGGCCTTTGATGAATTCAGCAGCTTTCTCTGATAACTGCTGTGAATCTCTTGCTTTACTAAGATAAACGTTCGTTGGAAAAGACCTGTTGTCAAAAAAATGTCAGACACAATCATTCCTAATGCACGAAGGAGATCCGACCTTTTTAGCTTACATTTCAAAACCCCCTGGGTAATTCTTAATTCTTCTTCAATAATTGGTATGTGTGTTAATAAATTCTGACATTTGTCTGATGATGACTAAAGATGAAATGACTTTTCAGGAACTGTAGGTACAAGCAAGAGGACGAGACATTGGGTCGTATATGAATAAAAAACTAGCATTTGCTCTGAGTACGTAAGCGATTAAAATCGGTTAGAAGAAAAAATTGCATTGCTATAGTAAGTTCAAAAATTCGAGCATAACATTTACTTCGCTGCACGTCTTCTTTCCTTGCAATTCCTGTAAAACTTGACCGATGTTGCAATTCCATAGCTAATGGCATAAATCAAATTTAAAATAATCCCATTAATACCGCCCAAATATACCCAAGTTTAATTCCATCTCAACATCGACTCCTCCTTGAATGCTGCTATAGAGTAAATAAATAATTGTCCGCATAGGTACCATCGACTGTTTTTTTTTTTTTGTGACCAATGGAATGGACCTTTAGTTTTAGGCAGAGTCCGAACGTCTGAATTGAGAAGCTTTTTCAGATAGGAATACACCCGGATCTTTGTCACACTTTCGCGAGAGGTAGCACAGTGGAAAAGGCCTTAAGGTGCAATTTGCATTCTTTCAGGGACCAAACTTAACACTTAAAACTTGATTTCTTTTTGTCTGGGGATCGCCCAGTATTCCAGCACACTAACACTGGAAACTGTATTCAAAATTTCCGATCGGAATAGCATGACCCTAGCAGAGTTGACAAGACAGCTTCATTGGCTTTATGTAACTCTAAAATTTCATGGCCCCAATATCGTGCCTGAGTAACATGTTGTCCGCAACAAAGTCATTAAGAAAAGTGAAAGTAGATTTTTGCCAGCTCTTTTTTTCGAACGTAAAATGAAAACTGACTCAATTATAATTAAAAATAATTTTCCGACCGTACTAAAAGAGGTCTCCGGATCTTCAGTAGTCTACACCAGATTGCCCTTATCCCTTATCCGGGACACCCTGTATTACAGCGAATTTGGTTTGCATAATTTTATGAGCAATACTGAAGTTTGCTAATACTCGTATCTTAAGTCGCAACCGACATTCAGTAAATAGCCCATTCTCTTAAGAGTCGTATGACTGTCCGGGTCTATATCAACCCCACTTGGAGTTTTTAAAGCCCGTACACATATTCATATGACCGATCCATGCACCTACATTTCGAAAGAACTCAGATCCAATTGCAGAACAACTGGTTTGCATTGATTCGAAGTCTCGTGCACACAATACTCAAAATTCTATAATCCATCTACCGGCAAATGACAGTAGCTAAAAATACAACTACACAAATTTATAATTTATTAAAAAAAAAATATATTTGCAACAGCCATACGTAGATAACTACAAATGAATCATCTGGCAGGATGGGAGAAAAGAAAAACAAGCTTAAAACATTTGGGTTGTGACATTTGCTTGCCTTTCAAGCGATTCTCGTTTTTTGACAAAATAGAATAAATTAAAAAGCTCAACATTTTCTTTCATGTCTTTATGTGAAATATATTTATTTAGGTTTTCTTTTTACAAAAAAAAAAAAGTAAAATTAAATAAAACCAAACAAACAACTGAACAAAATATGGCACCTCAATTACAGTAATAAAAATGTCATTACATGCTCGTGTTTCTAAGCCACAATATCAACAAATAAACTAAATCAAAAAGTCTAAGTATATAATTATATAATATTTTGGACAGCGTTCGCTTGCACAGCTATTTGGAGTACAATTTTGTATGTATATATATATGTTTTTGGATGGGGGAGATTTTATGCGGAAATATCTAGTCTTTGCGTGTCTATAAGAAAAAAATAAAAAATAAAATAAATAATGGCAATCATTATAAAAAAAAAAAAAAAAACTGATTTTGTGAGTAAGGGATGTCCCAATTGTTGCGGTTAGTTTGGCTTGCTAGAGGTGAGAAGCGGCGAAGATTTGTTACAACAGGCATTTTAGTTTAATTTAGAACAGGGGATACAAGCCGCCATCTTTGATTATATCGTACACATCCGGCTCAGAGGACGGTGATGGCGTATTTTTGATTTGTTCGGGTTGTAATGGTGCGGTAGAAGTTTGTGCAGCAGCTAATGTGGGTGAAACAGTGCTAACGGGAGAATGGGATGGTTCTGGCGTTTTGGACCGCAAACGGGTTGGGTCGCCATTTGCTGGGGACGCTGGAGTCGTTTCAGTCTGTGGAGTGACAGCGGTACGCTCCGTGGACGGACTTGGTTTCACTTCGACTTTTGGGGGTTTTATGTCTCGTTTGGCCTGCGGGCCGATGAGGTCCTCGATTTTGGGGGATTTTCTCGAAGTCGGTGGAGGTTTCGCCTCGGCGGGAGGTGGTGCGATTAGCGCGGCACGAATTGCAGCAACAGATGGCGGTGGTGCTTTCTTCTCAGGTGATGGCAGTCTAATATTTAAGATAGGGAGAGCGGCCTCCTGTTTTGGTTTCCTTCGCTTTTTAGACTTCTTCCGGGGCTGCGAATCCTCGGTTTCTACGTCGTCTAAAGTCGGCGCATCGATGGCTAGATCGTCATTTCCTTTGGACTCTCTGCGAGACTTTTTCTTAAGTAGGTCGCCTTCTGGGATGATGCTGTTCCTTCGAGACGCAGTCTCGGGCTCTTCATCGTTCGCTACAATACTACCTTTAGATCCTTTTCGGGACTTCCGTTTGTTCTTCTTCTTCTTTGAGGGCTTTTCTGTCGCCAGTTCCTCGGGTTCCTGCTCCATTTCCTCTTCCAACTGCTCGTGTGCGTCTTCATCGGCTTCATTGACACGTTGCATGTCTGCCTCTTCTTCAGAATGCACGGGACTTCTCGAAAACAGGGTAATGCTCTCACCTCCTAGGCTGAACTTTCTCGAATCCAAGTACTGCATGTGGTTCTGCTTGTCGTGCTCGTCCGCGTCGTCGTCGAGTTTGAAATTCTTCCTCCAGTTGTACTCCTTCTTGGGGACGTAGTTGATGTCCACTTCCGCGGCGTCGTCGTCATAGGTAGTGGTGAATGATGTCGATGGGACAATACCATACCGGGAGCGTAGACGCGTCGAATTGATAGCAGACGTTGTGGCATCTCCCAAATACCTGTGCTCGGTGTCCCTTCTCTCGTTCTCCAGAAAGCTCCTCGAACTCTCCCTGCTACTGGCTCGGCTCGATCGGCTTCGTGGTGACCACAGCCCGAGAGTGCTACTGTTGCCATTTGAAACAGGGTCCCTCGCCATATAGCGCTCCACGTCAAGCCGGTCCTCGTCAGAGATTTGAATTTCTTGCAGAATACTGTCGTAGTCGCGCAGGATTCCAGAGGGTTTTCGATTTTTGATCGCTTCGCCGTAAATTTGATCGATCTGAAAGGAGTCCTCGTCGGATACGCCACCAACGGCGCCTTCTACATCGCGCCAGTCGTCTGCATGTCGGCCGGCGTATCTGTCCATTTCCCGATCGGCTTCCTCGCATTCTGACTGTTCGTTGTGCGATTCTTCGGGTCGCTCGTTATAGTCCCAGATGTCCTCGTCGATCTCATCTTCTACCTCGACAACGGTTTGGCGCTCGTCGTCGCTGCCAGATTCGTAGGCCTCCTCGACAACATCCTCACGAGGATGCTGCATAGCTGCTGGTGCTTCCTCGACCTTGGGTGACTCTACGTCGGTGTCGGCAGTCCAAGTGGTGCGCAGATCTCCCAGCGATCTCACCTCCAGCTCCGAGATGCACGCGTAGTCGTCCGGGTACTGCTCGGTCGGAATCTCTTGATTGAGCGAAAATCTCCTAAAGTGGTGATATTCTTCGGCCTCCAGCTCCAGCACATCGAGGTCCTCTTCACTCTCCTGAATGAGGTCTTGGATTTGGAATAGGATTTCCGGCTTCTGAATCAGCACCGTGTCCGAGGCCCTCCTGTTGCGATCCACGTAAGATTTTGTTATGTCAGCGGCAAAGTCTTCGGAATTCGCGGCAGTTTTTGTGATATCCTCGAGGATCCTCTCTTGCAATTGCTTCTTGGCGAACACACGAGCTGTCATCTCTTCGCTATCGAGCACCGGTGATCTGCTTTTACTGTGGGACCTTCGGAAGTTTTTCGCCTCCTCGCGAAGGTTCTCGAACTGATCGGAGAAGTCCATAGACTCACCGACATAGGTCGATCGCTTGAAGTTTCCGCTCAGCAGTTCCTCCTTCAGTTTTTGTACGTCGCGCCATTCGGCCGAAATGGACCTTTCATACTCAGGAGTCGTTGGGGTGCGTCGCAGCTCGGCGATCTGTTTGGCGATCGCCCCGCGTTCGCTGGCCCGGTCATTTGCCAGATCTTCCATCACATAATCCACCGAGGTGCGGTGCACCTCATTCGATCTCTTGGTCGTCATCCCCGTAAGGGATTCTCGGTTAAGCTTCGTATTGTAGTCGTAGAAGTCACTCAAACCATCGATCTCTGGCTGATCTGCGGCATCGGCTTTTGGATGAATGCGTTGGTAAATGAATTTGTATGAAGCAGGATCGGGACTGGGACTACGGGACTTTGTTGTGGCTGGTTTATGGGATAAATTTTGCGGGGAGGGACTTACTGAGCGAGAGCGTGATCGTGATCGTGATCGCGATCGAGATGGGTTGATCGATGCGTTGAAGTCATAGAAGTCGCTGATACCCTCCATGAGATACTCCTCCTCTTCGGGTTGCGGTATGGGCTCGTCATCTGAGGCATAGTCGATCTCTATGGCAGGATTCCCCCCAGCCCCGGCACGGGATTTGCGTTCCTCGGTCTTCCACTGCTCCTTGTACTGTTTCATCTCGTCGACGCGTGGACTTCTACGCAAACCGGCACCGGCAGAGCTGGCGGGCGACGATGTTCTAGATGCGATGCTCTCCGTTTCTTGGGAGTTTTCTCGCTCGGCGGATTCGGGGGAAATTAAAGCAGGCGATATAGAAGCAGAAGCAGAAGCGTGTGAGGAATTACTCCCAGCTGGGGATAGCCTAGCGTCAGCAACTCTACTTACGTTCTTTGTGTCACTCTCCTCGTCGGGCTGTTTGATAGATTCCTGCAAGCATAAAAATTTAATCAGACCTTTGAAAGTGCACATACTTGAAGTGCGAGCTTACCGGATCCTTTGTCCGCTGTCTCTGTAGGACAGAAATTGCCTCCTCATGCTGACTCTTGGTGGCCTCTTCAAAAGAAGACATCTTTGGGATATTAACCGCCGACAGACTGGGCGACTGCAGCCGCTGCTTTGCGTCGGCCTCTTCGAGCTCCTCGTCGATTGATAGGTTCTTCTCGCGCTTCCAAAATTCACTGTCTTTGTAGTGCTCGCGTTTAACATCACCCCATGGATTGGAATCCTCTTCGTCGAGCATTTCCAGGGATCCTTTCGCTGCATCACTTGCATCACGCTTGCCGTCCTTGGCCGGACTACGTTTGTGACGTCGATGCGGTTTGCCGACCTTCAGGTTCGGTTCACTGGCATATTTAATGGTTTCGTATTCGCTGTCACCTTTGCGGATGTTCTCGAACTCTTCCTCTTCCAGTGAGGTGAACATTTTCAGTTCTTCTTCGCGTGACGCTCTCGACTCACGCGAAGAAGTCGAACTTCCACTGGATCGTCGCTTCTTGAACGCCCTCCTCCGGCCGGAACCATCTTCACGCACTAATGGCTTGTTCTTGATGCCGTCCAGTGATCGAAGATATTCATCGGAGTACTGAAGCGACGGCATATCTTCTCCACCGTCTGGGGCTTGCCGTTCGAATTCGTCGAAGTTCAGCTCGGGGAGAAGGACCGCTTCGGATGATTGCTGTGTGGAGAAGGACGATTGCATACTGGAAACGGGCTCTGCCGATGAGGACTCCTCAGACACACCAGGGAAGAGTAATGTTTTCGATTTGATTGAGTCGCTTCCTGTCTGCCCATACTGAGTCTTGACAGTCTGAGTGGATGTTGGGGAGTGTTCGGCCCGACTGATTTCTGTCTTCACAATCGGCTGTTCTGTGGCTACTGCTCCGATATCATGGCTCAGTCTGAGTTCGACTTCTTCCTGGGCGTCTTTCAATTTCTGCAGGGCTTCTATGTCGATTCTTCGTTGGCGCTCTTCCATTTCTTTCTCGGCCTCGATGAGCTGGCGAAGATTCTCGGCCTCTTCTTCCATTTCGCGCTTCTTTTGCTCAAGTTTACGTTCGGCTTCGAGGAGATTTCGCACATTCTCCTCGTTTTCGTCTATTTCGCGTCGTTTCTCTTCAGCTTCGCGCTCCGCGGTTTCTCTTTCCAAGGCAGCAGTGTGCTCTAGCAGGGCCTTTCGTTCTTCATCGGCTAATCGTTCTCGTTCCTCCATTTCTCTCTCAATCTGAAGCAGGCGACGGTAGTTTTCCTCTTCTTGCTGGCGGTTTTGTTCGTCATCGAGGCGTCGCTGCTCCTCCTGCAGTTCTCGTTCGGCCTCGAGAAGTTTGCGGTTGTTTTCTTCTTCGAATTCACGGAGGCGTTCATTCTCTTCGCGCTCCCGTTCGGCTGCGAGGAGATTGCGGCTGTTTTCGACTGCTTCTTCTTCTTCTCGTTCTCGTTGTCTTTCGGCTTCGAGAAGTTTTCGAATAATTTCTTCATCTGCAATTTCCTGCAGGCGATCGAGTTCCTGCTGTCGTTCTTTCTCTTCGCGTTCTAGCTCGGCTTCAAGGAGCTTACGGGTGTTTTCTATTTCCAGCTCCTGCAATCGCTGCTCCTCTTCGCGTTCTCGCTCGGCTTGAATAAGTCTTCGCGCGTTTTCTTCTTCCAGTTCCTGCTGTCGCTGTCTTTCTTCGCGTTCCCTCTCCTCTTCAAGGAGCTTGCGAGTGTTTTCTTGTTCGTCTAACAGCCGCTGCCTCTCTTCTTCCTCCCGTTTGGTTTCCATCAATCTCTTCACACTCTCTTCTTCTTCCAAACGCCGCTGCTCTTCTTCCTTCTTCCGTTCAGCCTCAAGTATCTTTCGCTCATTCGCTTCCTCTTCATCGCGTAGCCGTTGCTGTTCTGCTTCCTCTTCTCTGCGTCGCTTATCCGCTGCTTCCTTCTCTTTCGCTTCCTCCATTCGTCGCAGTTCATCTTCGGCCTCCTTCAGTTGCTTTCTCGTTTCTTCTTCGATTTTTCTCTGGTGTGCCAATTCAGCTTCGATTTCCCTCTGCCTCTCTGCCGTCTGCTCCTGCTTTCGCACTCTCTCCTTCAACTCGTCAATTTCCTTTTCATCGGCAGTGACACGAAAACCATCTTTATAAAGCACCCCATCCTTCATCGCCTTCAATCCGAGCGCCTCCTTCTCACCCGCCTCCGAAATCGAGTTCCTCAGTTGATCCTGCAGTTTCTGCAGGCTCTCCGCCTCGCTTTTCAGATCACGCATTTCGGGATTGTGCCGAAACGACCAGTGGTACAGGTGGCGCACTACATAGAGGAATTCCAGTGCTCCCATGTATCCCACCACAAAGGAAAACACCAATTCACCAATCTCGGGCAGCATCTTTCCACCCACAAGCAGCTCACTCGCGCACCACCACTATGCAGAACCGCACTTCGCAGATTCGCTTGCGTAACCACGGTCAGCGTCAACCAAAAATTTCGTAACCGAAAAAAGAAATTTTCGCAAATGTAATCCACAAGTTCACTTGAAAAATTTGAAGAATTTCGCAGACACAAATTTATTTTTAATTTTTTTCCGTTTTATTCACCACACTTTACCACATTTTTTGCGAGGAATTTTGACGTTTTCCCTCAGATTTTTCCGGACAATGATTCTTTATTTCGATGCAGCAGACGTGCGAGGCGGTTCCTTCTCTAGATGATTCGTTTTTATCGATCGATTTGCGACTAATCAATTACTGCATCTCTATCGCGGCGACCGATTCGATATTTTTTTTTCGCTGGCGGCGCACATGAATCACGTACGCGAAAAGGTGGATTCAAAAATAAGAAAACCGCATCATCATTAGAAAAACGAAAAACACTTGGATACTAACTACATACTAGCATGGCATTTAGCATGCCAAGATACGAGGACAAGTACTCGAGGTGATGGTGGGATTTTAATTTCACATCGCGGGCTCTCTCTCTCTCTATCGGTCGTATTGTTATATTTTTGTGTACTGACCCGACGCCACAAAAACTAGAAAACAAACGAACAAAAGTATCTGTATCTAAAAAAAGAGCACAAAAACAAAGTTTGTTTAACTAAAGGTAGCAAATTTAGATCGTAGTGTGACACACACGAACTATCGAACGAATAGCACACCACAGGCAAGTGCAAGCAACAATTATAATGCCACCCCGTCACCGTGTTTTCAATTCGAACCACTGCAATGCGAGTTGCGTTATAATGAGATTACCAGTCAGATAAGTACAACAGAAGACGCTTAGTTGACACGATCCGTGGTAAAATTATGTCGTCAATATAGAGAGGGCGAACGAACCACCACCGCAGAGAACCGCTCCGCTTTTGAAGGAATGTTTCCCGCGATGGGCTTCTATTAGATAAGCTGTTAGAACGCGAATCGAAAATGTTTACTGAAGATTGTTTATGCCCCTAGCTCGTGGTCAATCAATCAAAATGAACTTATCTAATTCAAATACGAACTGAAGTGCAAATTTAATTTGCAGTCTGTTGCAGCAACATGTTGCTACGAACTATGGTGAATTTCTGTGACGTTTCTTTGCGGCAACTGGTTCAATGTCACCGCCGGACGAAGATGAAAAGCCAATTTGGGGGATGCACTGTTGTTGTACACGCAACACCCACATAGAGAGGAGCATTTGAAACGCTCGTTGAGGTTAGCATACATTTTGGCAAGGCAATGCATAATGCGAAACAAATGATTTTGTACTTTTAAGTCAAATGTGATACAGACAGTTGCCGGTTTGACCAATGAGGCATGGGGAATCTGTTTTTTTTTTTTTTAGATGGTTTATTGGTGCCGGGGGTTGCGAATGTGGCAGAGAAAATTAAATTCATTCAGCACAATTGGTGACAGTTGGCGATCTGTTTCTCTTGGCTGACATTTATTGAGGGAAATTTCATGGATCTTCCGAGAAGTGAGATCATCAAAAGATTTCCATCGCAAGCTCTATGAATAGAGACGAGTGGCCTTTGAATGCGACGAATGTTTATTTGGGATGGCACTCAAAAGAAAAGTACCTATTGGGCTTTTGTTTTTTTGTTAGAGCTGTTTTTTTTAATGAATCTTATATTTTTACAACTGCTTATAAAAATATTTTCTTTTTTTTATGCCCCATTGAAACAAGTTGTCGCTTCCATTTTACCAGTAATGTCATCTGCCAATGAGATATTTATAAAAAGGACCGCTAGTGATGCATTTTTGCACTTCCTTTGAGATTTAACAACAAAGTCAGAGCAACTAAGATGAGTGAATTGGTGAGAGATAAGATGCTGCCAAAGCATATAAAGTGGGCTTTGAAAACTCATTACTTTCAACATTTTCCTTTGAAATATTTCGATTCTGAGACACTGGTGCACTAGGACTTTCTGGTCAAATCTAGCATTAAAATCTCAAGTTCTTTAGTTGCAAAGGACATATCGAGAAGTTTTGCCGAAATTTTATTGTGAGTAATCACCCGTCTGGCGATGCTTTCGTTCGTTTTTTAGCCCATTTTCGGTAAAGCAGAACTGTGTGTAATCGTAAACGAACTGAGAGAACTGCGTCGGGACTTACTTGAGAAGACAACGTAATACGTACGCCAACTATAGGTAGCTGCTGGCAAGCAACCTTCGGCCAGGTGGCGTTTGTCGCAACAACTAAACATCCCACGGACATAATTGCCGAGAGGTTTAAGAAGCGGATCTGTTTAATTTCCACTCAAAGTTCAAAAAGTCAGTAGTTGCTTCCAAGAGGCCATCGCGTGTATCTGCACACCTAGTTTGAAAGGGAGCTGTTTTTTTTTTTCGAGAACTGGAATCATATCAGACAAAGTCTATTTATGTCCACCTCAATTGCTTTATCAATTAACAAAAATATGCAGCCAGAGTATTTCAAGATCATCTTACTCAAATCACGGTTTGATTTGGCTAGTCGTTGATAAATTCCTCGGACATTGTGCTGTTAAAGAAGAAGAGCAAATGTGCAGAAATGCTCTGAGACTTTGAACGTTTTCAATTTCCTCCAAATTTTCCCGTTCGTTAATAACAAACTATCTCTGTAGCTCTTAACCAACTGTTTGATATTAATCAAGAAACTTGGTTGATAACAACTAATAAAGTGAGTTTTTTAACAGTATGCATTTAACCTTTTCATCTCAGTAGTTTTTAACAACGAATACTCGTTTTTTCTCAACAGAGACTTAGTTAATTTTAATCCTTTTTTATTTTAACCGAGCAAAAATTGCACTCGGTTAGAGCCAATTTTTGAGCGTGATATATAATTTTGAAAAAGACAGCACTTAAACAGGCAGGGATATGATGAGGATTCAATAACGAAAAAACTGGTGCAGTGACCCCCTTTTCGTTCTACGAAAATGTGAAACCAAACATCAAAAATTTGCATATGAATAATTTCTTTTCACGTACTCAATTTCAAATAAATGTTTTTAGTGAGAGATTGAAATTTGAGAACCAATATTAAATTCCTCACGATATTTTCACTTATTGAACGAGAATCGCTTTTTAGTATTGAGTGAATCGAAAAAATGAAAGCGAATGTAAAAACGATTTATTCGATTGACAGAACCAGAATTGACCCCCAAAAGTGTTTGCGAAAAGAGCTAAGTACTCCGACTCCATATGTGATTCCAGCGTACTCCAATCCGAAACTTGTGCTTCTCGAAGCTCGCTTTCTGGAGACATGTTTTCAGAGGACTACAACTCACAACAGTTTAACGTGCGTCTATTTGCAAGCATCTTGGGAACTGTTAAAAGCTTCATTAGTTAATCTTTTCCAAGAAACGTATTTAAAAAAGGTGCACGACTCGGCTTAGACCCTTTAGCTATAATCGTTCCAAGTAGTGTAATTTACGAACTAAATTAAAAATTCCAATTTGGTGTAATGCCTAAGTTTGTCAAAAAACATAGTTTGACGGCAAAAGATAAACAAAAACAAATGTTCAGAAAACTGTAGAAAGGAAAAAAAGACTTGACGCAATCGGGCATCAATCGGCGGTCTTTACAGAGAATTTTGATGAATGACTTGAAGATGTTCCCAAACAAAGTGACTGTGCATCGGATGCTATTTTGTGTGTAACCACCGCTCAAGCATAATCTCTCATTTTGGTGACTTGCACTGGCAGGCAATATCGCCTTTTTTTAACCATTCCGGACATCTTTCTGTGGGTTTTTTTTTTTTAAGTTTTTTGAGTCTATCTAATAAGCCTCAGACTCTTGAAGCCCTCAAAGAGAATGGCCGTCAAGAATGCGAGGACCTATCGCCGGAAGTTCTGACCGAATGGTCATCAATTCTGACGGCCGATATGACTACCTCGACTTAATGGAAAACAATTTAAGACATTAAACTCACTTAATCCAAAAGTAGAAGCAACGTACTTCATTCATAAAATATATAAAATATAAACACCTTGTATAAAGATCTAACTCCTCACAAGTATGTTCGGAATAAACTTGAAGATAACTAAACGCATTTTGATGAAGCCTTCGCTGGAATATTTTTAGTAGTTCCTCTAGGTTGTGTGAAAAACTCACACAAAACGATGCTAGGATTCCTACGGACCTGTTGCGCCAACTAATTATTTCGAACTTGATCTTTTTGCTTCCTCGCCCGAAGGCTAAGCTATAATAAATTCAAACCCACTTTTATTTGATAAAATGTAAAAAATGTAAAAACGATTGGTTTCGGGTGTAGCTCTGCTTTAGGGGCAAAGAAAGTACTTCGAAAGCAATGAAGAAACACACAACACAAAGACTGAGCTTATATGACTACAGTCTTACGGAATCGCCGCGTCGTCGAAGCGAACGAGAAAAAAATGCGTGATGTGTCCCGTGTGTGCGTAGGGCGCTGAGTAGATGGAATAGAGGTGCATGGCGTTGGTGGATCGTGTGTTTCAATTTACGCTTTAATTTTCCATTCTGACGTTCACAATTCAGCGAAATGCAGCATAACAGTTCTCACATTTAATTTGTTTAGAGTTTACAGAAATTGCAATCGAACTTCGTTAATTGGAATCTATTGGGCCCAGTGATGCCAGATTACAAGATATATCATATTTTTCAAGATTTTTGAGCTCCAAAATATGTACAAGACCTTTTAACCTCGAAATCATCAAATGTCAAGATTTTTGATACCAAGAACTTTTTAAATCTAGCTCATTAAAAGAACCTTTTTTATTGAAGAAAAACGTTGGCTATTAATTCCATTATTATATATAATGTGAGTGAGTAAACAGAGGCCATGCGCAATTTCTTTCTCACTAGCATTTGCATCAACGCTAAGGAAAAATGCATTTTAACCAATTTGATAAAATAACTGATGTAACGTGTTTTTGGAAAAATGGTTTAGTATGTAGGTACTGAAACGGTTGTTGAAATTTTTATCTTTACAAAGGATTTGTTGAGCTTTAATGAACCGAAATTCTATGATCCTGATATACATAGGTAAGCAATGCAATTCGAAGTCAATTTAATAAAAATATGTTCCAAAATTTCAAAAAGCATTAACATTAATTTATGAACAACGTTTTTAATTATAGATATTTAGTTGATTTATGTATTAGTAGTACAGTACTTCAAAATCGTATTTTGAATTTTGGCAATTTAATATTTTGAACAAAATCTTGAAAAAAAGATTTTTTGTTTCGAAAAAACAAGATTTTCAGATTTTTTATCTGGCAACACTGAATTTGGGCCATTTACAACAGCCTCACTAATAGAGAGGTATTCCCCTTAAGCAGGTCGCACTAAGACAGGTTCACCAAGATATATTTAAAAAAAAATAATCACGCAAGTATTCTATGTTCTATTGAAGATTTCTATTCACTTTTGCGTAAGATAAAGTAGATTTGAGTGACATTTTTATTTCGGAAAGAAGGCTTTTGCCATTTTGTAGATGGAAAACATCAATAAACAAAGAAAAGGACAAAAATCGTCGGTGGGACATGAAATTTGTACTGCATTCGTTTTTTCCTTTTTTTTTTTTCAATATTCCTGCCACTGTCTCAGAATTCCGGTTATGTAATTGCCATCGTCTATTTTTCCCGACCAATCACAAGATGTCAAAAGCTGGTATGTTATGGTATGTTGCAAGAGCCAACAAATTTTATAGAAATTGTAGCTCGGAAGTCGTTCGAAGAATTCATTTAATAGAGTCAAGTCGCTGGTATAGGCAAAGGGTCCCCATAAGATAGGTAAATAAGACAAATATATTCACTTTCGTGGGTGCGGATTGGTAGGACAAACGATTCCATTTCAAGAACCGGTTTTGTTGGGTATTTTTTAAGTAAAGGCTATGACTGGGAACGTGGCTGCTTTGCGCTTCCTCTTCGATCGGCAGCTATGTTATCATGGTTTGCTTTAGAGTTTTGAGCAAATTAAGCGATTATGCAACTCAAATAAATTACATTATTGGATACTTAAAGTTATGTTTTTCAGGAACAAACACTCTAGCTCAGTTTTTCTAGTACCAAGTTGTTTTGTTGGTAAGTTCTTTGCATTCTGTCAAACGGAGCAACAGAATTGGGGCCAAGAGTCCATTTTTATTTTAAGATTTTTACTGCAAAAGGTATGGAGACTCATAGCTATTGTGAACCAAGGCTTAGGCGGAAAAAGCCATCACATCGTTGAGGAATGTTATTCCTTAGATTTTGAGGGCGAAACAACGCTAGTTCTGCACCAAATTCAAATCAATACTTATCAGATAGAATGTAATGGGCAATCAATCCGATCGAAGATTTACACTTTGTAAGCAAATGAAACGAGTTTAACTGAGCCCTCTAAGGAGTTAGAGAGAATTTTCCTCCTAAATTCCCTTAAAATAAATAAATATTAAATGGTTTGTCTACTCACAACCATTAGATTTGTGTTAACTTTGGGCGAAGTAGCTCTGTGGGTAGTGTGCTGGACTACTACGCGAATGGGTCTCAGGTTTTATCCCCGATAAAAAAAAGCGAAAATCTGGCAAACATCCGAGAGTACAACTGTCATGAAAGAACTAAATTCTTAGGATGTCGATTTTTAAGTAAAACGTCGGTAGCACCGCCAAAATAAAAAGGGACAAAAGAAACACATCGACGACAACATCTCAAGCTATAAGTGTGACCCACATTTCGAGTCAAAACATTAACACATATTTTACTTCATTTTCCTTTTATTTAATTTTAGAAAACAAAAAGTTCAAGTGCGGCCAAAATGCAAAATTTATTTATGTTTAATATTTAAAATTTAACATTAAATTGCACTGGTGGTCTACTTATTTTAGTCGTGTTCTCATTCACTGTGGTGCAACCGTTTGCCAACGAGGGGCAGAACCAAAATCTTGACCAAGTGCAATTTCGAGAAAAATTACGGCGCCAAGCCCTGTTAAACTGTTGTATCATTCCTAAAATAGTTGCTGTTCGACTAAAATGAAGTACATCCGCTACAGTGTTTATTTTCACCGACAATTACTGATGGCATGCTGTTGTTGCTGCAGGTGATTTCTATTTATCACCTGTAGAAACATTTTTAAAAAAGTAGTGCTCCCTTGCCCTCGATTCGTGTTGATTGACAGTGTTTGCCTTGAAATGTTTGCATCCTGAAATCAATTATTTGCTTTTTGTTTGAACTGATTGATTGACACAATATTGCTGTCGGATTTGGCTCTACAAAAATGTACATGCCAAGTATGAAAGGTTTGTCATGTCAGGTCTTTTAACACTCGAACAAATGAATTTTCGAGTTGTTTTTTTTTTTGTCATTTGTTTGTTTAATTTGCAACCAGTGAAAGATGGATGGCACAGGCCCAATTCGAGAGTCGCTGTTGCATGAAGACTTTGAGCGAGGAAAGAATTAAAAATACAAATGCAGATGAAATTTCTTTTTTTGGATGTTGTTTAAAGTGTGGACGTGTAAGGTTCTCCGACTGTACTCGTATTAGAAATAGAGCTATGGGTCACTTTGATGAACGAAGAACAACTGTCCAATAATTGCCTTCCTGAAGTTATTGAGTTTTTGCTTAGTTGTTGCTGGAATGCAGGAGATAAGAGGCAGATTTTCGCAGCTCAAAAAGAAAATATGTATAAGGATGAGATAGATATCAAAGGATGAGGGTGGGGACCTATGCTCAAGAAAAAAAATCAATCATTTTCTGAAATAATGGCTCGATGTGATGTAGTTTGAGTGTTACATATACAATTTAATTGATTGCATATAATCTGTCCAAATCAAGTTATGGTCAACCAACACTCTATCATCACTTTCGTTACCAATATTAATACGTGAATATCAAATGTTGGGTATATTATGTCGCCATTAAAGCTGGTAAAATTAAGTTATCAATTCCCCATTCAATTTGTCGCCGCCGTATTACTTCATCTTAGATTAGAACCTATTTCCAAGGAATACGATTTAATTGCCCCTAAAAGTAAGCAGTTGTATAATTTTCTTTCACCGAACATTTTTCGACATAAGCTTTTCGCGCTACATTTTCATAGTGACGTATTAAAATGAGGTGCTGAGGGAAACAACTATTTGAAAACTCAGATTATAGAAGTAACATAAAACTGCCTTAATCAACACGAAACACGGTATGCTATCACTAGCACGAGCATATTTTCGAACGACAAAATTATCGCGCAGATCTTTTTTGAACAAAATGGTTGGATAACACAACTGTTCCTGTGGCTCTCATTGGACAATTGCAGTCTATTGAAGTCTCAACAGATGGTTTTAGTTTTTCAAAATTTATACTCATATCGCGATACTAATAATCATTTTAAGTGTCCGAGCTAACTTTTTCGAACTCACAATGGCGAAATTTTCCATACAAAATTGCATATTGTGACCTACAAAATATATACGGCGAAGGCGTAAAAATGATTACTAGAAAGGCCCATTGATCCTTTTGTTGTCTTCTTTCTCCCAGAATATTATGGACCTTACAAATAAACAGTTATTGTTTCGACTCTAAATTTTAGTAGTTCACGTTGGCTGTATTTTCCATACAAATTTCGCAATTGTGAGCTTCCGTAAATTTAAAGTAGGGACTAAAATTTGTTATTCGATTTTATTTGTTATGACTTTTGCAAACAAGCCGATATAAAACGGGATACATTTTAAGAGATTGTATGGGATCAGAGGGAAAATTCACAACTGCTTGAGGGAAAAACTATGCAATGGATATAATAGCACTTCACCTAACGAGAGCAAGTTAGGAAATGAGAGGATTTTTCGAAATTGTAATTAATTTGTTTTAATTGGGATTTAATTATCTGCGAACTTGGCAAAGCTACCTATTCTATATTCTGTACTATTCTACCCATAATCTCAGTGGCGTAGCGAGGGAGGGGCAAGGGGGCACAAGCCCCGGGCGGCACTTTGCTAGGGGCGGCAATTTGGAGCGGTTAATATTTTTAAATATAAATATAACATTTTCAAAACTGATACTTTTTTCAGTCCAATAAATTTATTTAGAAATTCATTTACAAAGTATACATTCCTGTGTTGCTTAACAACAAAATCCAATGAGCGCTGCGCCCTAGTCAGAATCAGAAATGACAACCCTGTACAGCGCAAACAACTTGTTTCTTGCTAGAAGTTGTGTGTGTAGTCTGTGAGATAAGCTTCTCAAAATTGAAGCTTATTAAAAATTATTTAAGGTCCACAATGAGCACTCTAAGGCTATCTAATCTGGGTATCATGGCTATAGAGCAGGAAATTATAGAGACCATTGATACTGAAAGAATAATAGCAGATTTTGTCGTCAGGAAAAGTAGGAAAACAATTTTTAAGTAGTTTTCTGTAAGTAAATAAAAAAAGTTTCTTGTAGGCCTACATCCTACACGGCTACTCGGATTTCGTTTAAACTTCGGATTCGGAGTTTGGGGGCCGATTTTTTTTTGCACGGTAACCTCAATATTAATGGTACGTCCCATAAGAAAACGGCTTTAACGATTTCAATCAAATTACATACTTAGAGCAAAATTGATGTTGTCAAAATTATGTTGTCCTTAATTTTCAATTCGAATCACCGAAAACGCTAATTTTAAAAAGTGCTAAAATCTCAAAAATTTCGATAAAACTTTAAAACCCAATATCGTCGGTATAGTAACAATGCCAAACTTCCAATGAAAATCCAATAACAGTTACGTACAACTTACTAACGTACAAATATTACCAGCCTCTCCTTTTTTTCAACCATATTGATATGCACTGTAAAAATTATTCCAACAACTTTACACAATCAGCAAGTCCCACTTCATTTGCACCAAAACTTTTGATGAACGAGAAACTTACGTTCGACCCAGTCGTGCACTTTATTTCCCTTTTACTTAAAACTAAACTAAATACTTTCATCCTCTCATTTAAAAATTACTAATTTAATGCAATTAAATTAAAAAATTTCAAAAGCTAAAGAAAAAAATGTAAGTTTAATGGGAATTACAGTTGTTTATTTCATATCCTGAGGTAAGTAATTTTTATCCGCTTAGAGATTGGTAAATCGGAAAGTAAATTTGCGGCTTAATTTTTGCTTCACTTCCTAGAAAGAACATGGTACGAACAACAGTTGACAAAGTTTTGAAGAGAAATTTTACCAAGTTTATTGACACACATATGTGTAGGTATAACTGGTTGAAACCGTAGACGATGGTTTTTTTTTTAGTGTGTGAAAAATTACTAGGGGCGGCATAAACCGGGCGGCCCCAACCCACGCTACGCCACTGCATAATCTCATACATCTACGAGTTCTAGTTAGGAAATTCGTTGTGCTGTGAAAACTAAAAGCCTTCGTTACTTTTAGTTATAAAATTAGGACCCTAAAATGAAGATATTCCTGAGCTTGTTACTGAAACGTCGCCCTAAAAACAGAGCTCACCAAAACAGACTAAAATCATGGGCCATTAAACAAATTTGGCTACCTCTACACTACGCAACTTCTCTTGCATAAATATGTATCCTTAAGAAAAATGTTTTAGTAACAATTAAAAATTCAACAAAATAACAGATAAACGTGTATCTTTTTTGCTATTAAACTTAATTATTCAAATTTGTAGTTAAAAATGTTGCAATGTGTATATGTAGATGTTTATATACAATTAAGGTTTGTTCCAATTGTTGAATTATTTTCGACCCTTAAAAATGGAATCGGTGTTATTTTTTTATATAATTTGTTAGAGCTTGGAGGAGTGTTGTACGAGGATAATAACTCCCTAGTGAAACTGATGTCCACTTTAATTTTATAGACGATGGGTTATTATTAGTAAGAATAATTGTTAACCTTCACACTGAATATTTAGTAGATCACAATACTCAATTTTGTATGGAAAATTTCGCCGAAAAATGTATAGCCTGGACACTAAAAATGATTATTTTATTAGTATCGCGAGTTACTCGTTCGGCACACTTACTTGATTTGTAACTTATTTGCATTGGAAAAACCAAACACAAAAGGAGGAGGATCTTTGGTTAAATTTATTTTTAAAATGATTCACAAAATCACTACCCCACAAACGAGTAAATTTAAATCACAGAAATCGGTCAACGTCTTCCTAGATCTAAGCACCATTTTTCAAAATTGTTTTCACTGCATCAGTAATTATTACAAATACTGCCACTAAGCGTTTGTTTCAAAAATCAGCCCCGCGACAGTAAAATTAATTCACGCACATTAACCGCGAGTCCGTGCACAACTTTCTCCCATCTCACGTGTCTACTTAAACTGCGTTCAATATGTTTTACTCGCAGATAATTCACTCATAATAAGGATAAACCACCACCACTACCACCATTTCTGTGCAGAGACATCGTATTTTCTTTGCTTGCGACGGACGAGAACGAAAAGATAAACCTATCTACGGAAAACTTTCCAAGGTTTGGCACAAGTGTCTGCGCACACACACACACCCGGGCTACTAACATCGTATATACCCTCCGCCATCGCTGACCATTCAACTTCAAGTGTAAAGTGTTCGACGTATCCGTACCGTATAGTTTATTATTACCTCATTTAACCGAACCGAATTGAGACTTGTTAGCTGGCGCATAATAATGGCGGTAGCGCGCACAGCAGCAGCAGTTGCTTCCAGTCATTTGGTGGCCAACACAAATCACCCGAGAGATACCAAATCATGGTTATGGTAGTCTTCGTCGTCATCCGAGTTGTCCGATCCTATGCGAAATCGCGTGTATTTCTGGCGAAAGGAAAACCAAAACCCTAACCAAAGTAATACGACCTCCTGGAGCCGGCGCCGGATCGTGAATACAAACGAAGGAAAATGGGGCGCTTAGTATTTGGTGCGGAAATTTTCATCTCTCAAACAAGTCCCAATGGGACGCTTACGAACAAAGTCGGTAGCAGAGTAGACCACGGCCAATTGTGGCGGTTGTGCGGTTGTCTGTCCGTACGGTGTTGACTATTAAGGAGATGATTGTGGTTCGGTTTGGATTTGCTCTTTTTCTTTCTTTTTTCTTGTGGTTTGTCAATACTACAACTCCGAGGGAACCCACAACCGGTGATGGAACAAACATTCTATTACGTATTATGACCAAAATAGAATATGCTTGCAAAGAGAATGATTGCACGCGGCCAATTGAAAGGCTCAACTGTCTGTCATAAGGTTGGGTATGGTCAATACCGGATTTTACGATAGCCAATGGATTTGAGCAATTTGTTTTGATGTTGCAAACGTGGCCTGGGCAGGCCCCATATTTGCTGACAATTTATCGTTGATGTGAGTTTTTCCAAGTGGAAGGTAAAGATAGAGGTAGCGACTGTATCTATATACAACTGCATGGATCTGGACTGCGTCTATCCTTTCGAGGTTTCGGCGGTGTACAGATGCAATCAGCCCGATGTATGAATCGACTGGCAGGATAATTCAAAGGGCATTCCTTAAAATACATAAAGGAGTTATTTGTGCTACTTTTCCCACTGGCTTATTGCCAGAAGACTTGACATTCTGCAAAAAAAAACAGTGCCACGAATAGCTAAATGTCTCTACTGTACTGAGCTGTAGTTTGGTTTATGTCTGTTACCAGTTGGCCTGCTAAATCGAATGTACATACAATAAAATATTTCTTAAAGGTTTCTTAGGACTTCATGAAGGCCATGGGCTATGTGGTTCATCACCACGCCTACTTTTTTGGGACGATTTTGTCGAAAATGTAATTTTTTTCCCGGCCTTTCTGCCTCTAACTTGCAACATACTCAAATAATTCTTAATCAATAAAAAATAAAAGAATGCTTAAAAAGGCAAACCTTTCTAAGTAGTAAGCTCTTAGTAAGCTCTCAGCTGTATACCTTTAGGACTTAATTTCCAGACAAGGGACCTACATATCTGCCACGTGCACAAAACAAACACCAAACATGTTCATCAGTAAAAAACCGCGGCCATTTTTCTGAAATAATTACGGAACTCATTTTCGGAATCATTACAACTGCACTTCAAAGAACTGCTCCCTCGCATAAAGTATCGAGTTGTATCCGCCATGTCATAAGCACGAAACGTCAACCAACAGAGGGTGGAAAAAGTTCGTTCTCTCATTATCGATATACTATCGTTTCAAAAAAAGGATACCACACCTCAACAATTACTCTGTCAAAGAAGCAATTAAAAACGAACCTTTTCAGCTTTAAATTATTACCGGTCGAATCGTTTAGCTTCCACGTGCCATATGGCTTACCCTTTTTTGTCGATTATAGCATTTGAGTTGAAGTTGGATTTACAGTCGCTGCAAGGTGAATGGCTCTAGTTAATCACATTAATGCAACGTTACCTTGAAGTAGACATCACGAGAGCGAAATCACAGAGAGATGGATTTCCAATTCCACAAGCAACGAAGTGATATGAGCAAATGGCACGCATGTTGTCGAGCTAACTTGATGAGGTTCCTCTTCACTGCTGACATATATGTCATGCAATAGTCACTTGAGAAGTCACTATAAAATCAGGCGTGTCAATTAGATTTAATCCAACTAACAAAGTTGTTTATACAATCGCAATCGATAGGCAATCACTTAGAACTTACCTCGGAATATATGAGATGATGGATACAATTATTTCGTTTCATTTAAGGCAATTTATTTGAACGTGACTTGGATTGAAAAATATAAAACCGAAGAGGTTGGAGGAGGCGTTCGAACTGTATCTCCGTATTTGGCTGGCTGAGGTTGTGATTACAAGAACAACAAGAAGTTTAAAGTTTCTTTTCGAATTAAATGGTTGTTGATAGAAGCTTTTGTCTATCGGATAGACAGCTGAGGCTAGGATGGGAAGATTATAGACGAATATGTGTTATACCCTTGGAAGGAATATCAAATCACAAGCAAATTTTACAAACAGAAATTCCTTCCATTTTTTAGTTTTATTTAAAAAATCTTCATCAAGAAAGCCACAATCAACAGAAAAAAATGTAGACCATGTTACGGCGAGAATCAGCCACAGGACAAGTAAATTTGGAGACAAATTCCAATTGCACTTATACTGCAAACCAGAGACAATACTGAGACCACCAACTCCGACCGATTTCCCGTTACTTAGCCTACAAGCTATATTTTTATTGAGTGTACACATTTGGTGCGCTAGTATTCTTACATAGAAAATCGTATTGACAAATGTCACGAAACTTCAAAAATTCTGCTCACCAACACACTACCAGGAGATATGAGACACTTCCGCTGTTTTGGCAAAGTTGCTGGCAGAGTTCATAGAATTTTATCCGTTTAATTTGAAATTGTTCGTTACGTGTGGATAATATTTTTTTTTAGGAATAAGTGCACATTTGCTTAAAATGTTCATGAAAAATTAACAATGTAGATTGGTTGAGGGAAAATGAATGAATGAATTTTGAGTAAATTTTCTTCATTATTTAAGAAAAATTTACACACAAAATCGAAGTTAATGATATCCAAAAGCGGAAAATACACATCGGTTTGTCCTAATATGTTTCTAGTATATAGAACATCAACTTTAGATAGTTTTACTAACCAAACAAATCAAATTATTCGCCTTTTAACAATTTATAATAACTAACCAATGGCATTCAGTAATAAAAAAATGTGGAATTCCCGAACTTTTTTACATTTCCCCACGGTTGCCGAGGTTGGCAGCATTAATTTTTGCATTTTTTGTATGTTTTTGCATGTCACACGGATTCTTTTTTGACATAACACCGATAGGAAAACAAAATGGCGAATTTGAAAAAAAACTGAGGTGGCCAGCAGCAAGAGGATTGTGAGTTGGGGGTCTCAGTATGGTTTGTCTATGCTGCAAACTACACAAATTTACGTGGGGAAAAGTATGCGGTCATGCTGATCAAAATATAAAAAATATATTCATGAATTCATTTATGAACGCAAAACTACAGCTGCCTGAATGCGGCCGTCAAAAATGACATAAATGAGTTCATAATTGCATATATAAGCCAAAGCCATAAATGACAGAAATGAAAACAATTTTGTGAAAGATAACTCGGATGTTTAATATTAATTCCGGTTTCATTTCAAGGCGAAATGATATAAGGAATCTTGTGCCAATCGAAATATTATTTTTGGCTCTTGTTCACTTCTAACTAGAACAAATTATTGAATAATTTGCAGAAATTGTACCCCCTATTTCTCTTGACATTTTTCTTCAGCGCGGGAACCAAACAAAAACACGTGCGTCATTGACAGCATGCTGAGTATTTTCTTTTACGCACGCAAGTATTGCCAAACTTCTGAAATGATAGTGCTTTCGTTCTTTTACAATAATGAACACGAAATTTGCAGGTACAAAGGAATCCGCAAACATTTTGGGACCTTTTGAAGCGTTCGACTATCCCCACCGCAATTCAGCACTTTTTATTTTCGTCCCGGATGATATAGCAGTGTCGTTGGTCTTGACAGTGACAATAGCCGTACGTAAAATGCAACTGAAAGAGTTGGAGCAGCATGAAAATCAGTTTTTTTTACATTTAGGAGGTCATAGCAGAAAATGTGTCAGAAATTGTTTTCCCTTCGAAAACAATTACAACAAATTAACAACCACTGATTGGATTCCATCAGACTATCAGCCCGATTCTGGCAAACCTCACTGATACCTCACTAGTCACAAAACCCTCACAGGGTGAGGTGAAATTGGTTTTGTGAGGTTTCCGTATTCTGGTAGCACACTCACAACTTGCTGGGAAAATTCATATTTGTATAAAAAAACTGAGGAATGTGGAAATTTTTATTCACAATAACAATCAAAATTGTGATCTCCCATGGAGCAAGTCACGCAAATAGAAAGCTCTCACAAATGACAATATTTTTAGGCATTGTTTCTCTCTTTCCAAGCATTTAAAGACCGAAACCTGATATTTTACGCTATATTTATTAATTTTTCGTGTAAAATTTATATTTGTATAACAAAACTGAGGAATGTGGAAATTTTTATTTGTGACAAATGTCGTTAATATTCTATTTTCTTCGTTTCTAAAACATTTCAGTGTCAATATTTCGCATATTTTCTTAATAAATTTGTTTTTCTTTATTCAAATAATGGTGTAGATATAATATTTCGTTCTCAGATGCCACAAAATTGAAGTGATAGTAATCTAACCATTGTGAGTTGAATTGGTTGTGAGCATTATCGGAGAATACGAAAAATGTTATCGAATCACAACAAACCTCACAAGGAATCAACCTCATAAGAGCTTGTGACTTCTGAGGCCTCACAACGACAGAATCGGGTTGGAAAATTCCTGACAGATGGAACAGTAAAGGAATGAAATATTTCAGTTGAATGATTTTTTTTGTAGAATTAACTAAGAATTTGATTGGAAACGTTTTTTTCGTACGGAAAAATGGATAAATTATTTTTCTAGAAAATTTACAGATAATTTTCTATTTTTTTTCCCAACCAATTTGATAATTCATAAACAACTTTTTAAAACCAAGAATGCGTTAACGCGTCAAGCATTAGGTTTAAGTGATAAAAAAAAGCAAACGAAAATGTTTACGGTTTCTTTTCACGTATGGCTATAACTAGGGCCTAAATCCTTAGCTGTAGCTGTGAAAGCAATAATTGCAGCAGAAATCAAGCCAAAGTCTGTGAAATGCTGTCGTGAACAGCGTTGCCACTTTACTGTAATTGCAGTAGATCTACTGCAAAAATATTCAATCTACTGTATATTTTTTTACAGAATATACTGCAAAGAAGCAGCCCCAAAGTGACATCGTTGGTCGTGAAGAGCTAAGGGCTCTTGGAACACTGTATCCCATTGATGGATTTGGAAGGGATATATTTCTATGGAAACTTGTATCACCACAGGAAAGCTATGGTCGTCATTCAACAGAGCCGCGAACAAGAGATTTTTGTATGTGTTGACGAAAACCATTCAAGACTGACCAAACAGCACATCACAGCTAAGCATATACAACTGACGACCTTGGGCAAAATTTTGAAATGAGCATGGAACCCTTAAGAGGTGCAAATAAGGATTTAATTCCGGTAAATGAGGACGAGTATTTAAACAGCAATAATTTAACATTTTTAGTGCCCTGGGGTTAGCAAGACCACATAGGGGCACCGCGGTTTTCCATTCAACCCCAGATATGATGAATATTCTTCTTGAAATGTTCCCTGAGAAAAAAATTCTCAGAAAATTAAGACTCTGATTAGCTGCATAGTTGTCCTGGGCCCTATTTCACCAACCACTTTTGCAATTTTTCACTTTGCAAATTTGGAAATGTTCCCTCTTTGCAGAATTCGTTTCACCAAACACAAATTTTCAAAGTGCAAAGCATGTTTTTGTAATTTGCAAAGTTTAGTCAATTTGCACAGAATTCGTCCATTTCGTTTCACCAAACAAATTAGATTTGTACTTTACATTTAAAATCGTAAAATGTTTGTCAATAATATGCAAAGAAAATAAATCATTTGCAGTTAAGCTTTTGTTGAGAACAGTTCGTGATATAACTAAAAAAAATATATAATGTGCCGTTTCGAAGAACTCTTTGAAGACGAAGAGGATACAAATAATGTACAAAGGGTTGTAAAATTAAGGACAAATTTTGAAATTGGAGATAATTTTTTAACCCTGGAAAGCTTTCGTTTAACGAAGACGAGTATTGAACGTGCTTTGTCAATAATTGGACAGAGGCTAAGGTTTGACAGCGAACGAAATAATTGCTTAAGTCCCTTGCAACAGATTCTATGCACACTACGTTGGATTGGAAATGGAGGGCAATTTCATGGAGTCGCTGCTATGCACGGAATAAGTAAAGCTACAGTCTGCAGAGACATGGGAAGAATGCATTCAATGCAGGATATCGACCATTTCCAAATGCAGTACTTTTAGGAGACAGCGCTTATTCTTTAAGTGAATGGCTAATAACACCACTAAGAACAAATCAGGACGTTCCAGTGGAACAGCGTTTTAACCGAGCTCATAAAATTCTGGGCGAATCATTGAAATTTTGTTATGTGAAATGTACGAATTTCTTTCATTCTCAAACATTTAATTTTTTTATGAATATTGAAGGAAACGTTTCCATGTTTAAACTATCTCCGCCTGCAGCCCACTATTACAAGTAAAATCTTTTTAGCCTGCTGCGTTCTACATAATCTGGAAGTAAACAGAGGACAATCAACGTGGGAGAACATACACGCATATGTTTTTCACTTTGCAAATTTACAAAACACGATTATGAATGCAAGGTTCTCTTTCTAATTGGTGAAACACTTATACTTTTCACTTTGCAAAAAAGTCTGAAAAAGTGCAAAGTTGTCACGACTTTGCATTTTTGGTGAAATACATCGCACTTGCAATTATTTTTTTTGCAAAATTGCAAAGTGAAAAGCGCTTGGTGAAATAGGGCCCATGCTTAACAGCTTCGAAATTGTTCTTTAGGTTTTTTTCTTTTCTTTTTTGAAGGGTTATGGAGAATGATCTACATTCTTTTGCAGGCGTAAAAAAATAACATTAAAGGACAGAGAGACTGCAGTATTGCACCAAAATTGTGGTCACTTATGGGATATTATTCGTCATATTCGAAGCTGAGCTTCAGTTTTTATCCAATTTTGTATAAATCCATTGAACGAATATAAAGTACTTCAGGTTCACAGCCCGCTTATTGCTTTGGGCACAATCTGTAAACATCGACCAACAACTTCGAGGCAACTGCAAAATGGGCACAACCGCCTTGCTTGCCTTTAGTCAACACCCGGCAGTGTCTATGCTGCACATTTCCAGAAGAATACATTTTGTAGTACTTTTTTTGCTTTAAACTTAAACCAAACATTTTTTTATCTTTTTATCATTTATTAATGATTGTTTTTTATACGAAATAGTAAGGGTAGGCAAAAATAAAGTTTGGTGCAGACGATGTGTGGGAACTTTTTATATCTAAGGGTAGGTAGATGGCAGTCGAATGGCGCAGATTTCCACAAAAATAATCATTGGTCGGCAGAACAATGAGGATGAAACTCGATTACAAAAATCTAACTTAAAGTGTAATCATGTTGGGTCTGTACCATTAGAAACCAAACGCCAGTCTCGAAAGACCTCGACAACAAAAGCCCCAAAAATAAAGCTTAAAACAGCCAGCGAAATAAAATATCGGAATGCGATCGTGAAGGCTAAGTCACAAAGGCATTAAACCATTCTATTTCCTACTCGAACATAATGCGGTATGTTTGATTTGATTTAAATTCAAATTCTTTTAAAAATGTCGACTACCAGGCTTTCGCAGGCGGGTTTTCTCCGGACTTCTTCGAAAGGTTGTGACTGAATTGCTGGTCTTTTGTGAAGCAGGGCTCAAATTTCCCATTTCGTATTTCAGTGGGTGGTTAAATATTTGCTCTGATTTTGGAAATCCTTTCAAGCTACCTCTGAATTCGCATTCTGAGTCTAACTTGTTCACTGTAACACTTCGTTTCACACCTGGGCCAATATAATTTAGCATTTGATTATCCGTCCCTAAATTCACAGCTAGTGCGCACTGTTTGTGTAAACAAAACATTAAAAATAAGCCAAGTATACTCACTTCATCACAGCCATTGCAACGCGCCCTCAACGTCTCCGCGTAGTGACGCTCACAATAGATCTTGTCGTCGTGAACACAGTAGGTCAGGTCCACCAGCAGTTCGTCACAAGTGTTGCACGTAAAACACTTTGGATGCCACATCATACTGTCAACGAATTTCGGCGCCACCACAGCCATATCTCCCTTTGGGATACGTTCATCACAATGTACACACTGAGTACTCTGCGCAGCATCCTTAATATAACCTGCAAACGAAACAAACACTTATATTCGTATCTGAATCTGAAAACCACGACCCCCCCAGTCCGTACTACATACCAATGTCTAAGGCGATTTCGTTTCTTGCTGCAACGAAATCTTCGTAAGAGGCACGATGTTGTGGTTCCACATGTTTGCAGTAGTCCAGCGAGAGATCCTGCTTCGGTAGCTGCAGCATTATTTGCTGTTCACGATAGCGTTCGCCGTTTGAACTGAGTTTAGGAACTTTCTCCTGAGGGATCTTATCAAAGTAGCGCTGGACCTTTGACGATGTCATTATACCTGGTGGTACCCAAGTGTAACCCAATTGTCGTGGATCTGATTCCCAGTGCGTTGGCGAGATACTCTTGAAGCCGAGACGTTCGCGTACCGATGTGACCTGTTCCTGGTAAATGGCATGCGCTTCGCGCGGGCACTTGCATGATTGACACGTTTTTCTGTAATGAAATCGAAAATGGAAATTGCTTCAATATACGAGTATCCTTGGGATGGCATTTCAATTAGACGGGTTAGTTGGTGCGGGAGCGGAAAGGATGGCACAGGCCTCATTAGGGGGAATTAATTAACCCACTCAAATGTGTGCTATATCAGTTTACGGATTCGAATTGATGGCGCTACATTTAAGGACGTATAGTAATGACACCGCAAACAAATTGGTGTCACGCTTCGGTGTTAAATGACCCCCGTGAGGGAATTTAATGAGCCAGAATAAGTGGGTGGTGGAGTTTTATCTTGCACCTTTCGTTATTACCACTAAGGAGATTTAATTGAGTTGTCAAGCGAAAGGATTAAATGTGCTGTGATGATGGTGTTACATTTGGTTTTTGTTGGCAGCTTATCTAGTTCTTTTGTCATTCATACACTATTCTTGTTGAGTAAAAAGCTTTGGTGTACTTGCAAGCACAGAGAGCTTTTGAGTTATATACTGGGAAATGGGGCTTTCGCGGTTCGTGTCTATAATACGCTGCGTGGTGGTGAATAGGGGAACCTCGCCAGACGCTACATTTTTAAATGGATTTTTGAATTCAAATGAAGGGAAAGAGTAATAGCGTTTTCGATTGAAGATCCGAGAGAATTGCCCCGAAATTCAGAATTGCTCTTTTCAATGAAATTCGTTGGAGCACTTTTGTAATAGTGGTAGACACCATATGAGAGATTTGGTTTTCTGTTGCTACTTTTTTTTTTGTTTTCTGCCGTAATAAATACAGCCAAATCAATATATTTCAATTTAAGTTTACATTTTGCACCCATAATTGTATATTTTCGGATCACATAGCGAACAATTTGTTTCTAATAACACAACAAACACTTCAATCTGACATTTTGTTAGTATGTGTTGGTGAGGTCAGGGCAATTCTGTAAAAATATTCCGGACACTTCAGTCGTGTTAAGAATTGACCTGGAAGTGCACTTTTTTTTCAATGAAACATAGAATACATCGAAAGAGCAATTCTAGATTTGCTCTTTTCATAAAAAGGGCAATAGATTTGCTCTTTTCATAAAAACGGCAATTCTTTTCTTCAATCGAAAACGCCATAAGCATGTTTTTGTGTACATGAAAGAAAGTAGGCGATGTCGGCATTGATGTAAATAAAACTTTTCAACGACTAGCCGCCAACATTTGAGGAACAAAATTGCAGCAGGAGTCAAAATTGAGCATCGATGCACTCAGATCAAATAGGACTCAATGTTTACTTAGTCGATGACGTGGGAATTCGTTTGAGACTTTGAAGTGTACATGCCAGACAAAAGCGGAGCAAGATAAATCAGTTGACATAAATAAAATCATATTTTGAGATGTCTGGTTCGATTGATGCCTGACATTGTGGTGCGTGCCAATTGCCAACTGAGTTACAGTTCATGAGGGCGAAATTCGCCACACTTCATCCATAAGGAATCTTTTTTGTAGCAGCAATGCAAGAGCTTGGGCGGATTGCTTTCACTATTTCATTTGCAGTTTTTCTCTTGCAGATAAGTGCAAGCAACTTCGGATTGTTACTGAAATCTTAGGGCGGTATTATAAATCATATTCAATGATTTATAATACTAGATCTTACGACCTCTCAATGGCGAAATTCGATATATAAAATTACCTACTGAACTCAGAAAAAAAAAATTGTTAAGCGAAGAATTTTGAGATTTTTAAAAAATTGTTAAAAGTTCTTGGTTCAAATATTATTTTTGTTAACAAGAACTCGTTTTTAGGTTTTCAAGAATCACGTATTCAACGTAAGAATAATATACTCTCCATAAGAATTTTATTACATCATCGCCAACAATTTCATTCTTAAATCAAAGATTTTAATATTTGGGTTCATTTAAACCAACAAAAATTGTTGGCATTGCAATTTATTTTTCTGTGTGTGTGACCTAAAAAATATTTAGAGTGAGGGTTAAAAATTATTATAGTAAGTCCCTTAGAGTTAACGTCAAGAATGTTGCAGTCTGTAGAACTTAGTTTCAGTTTACAACTTTCTGAGCTGTAGGGTTGCTTAAGTACTGCAGGTAAATTATGTGAACAGATCAAGAACAGATTAGAAGTGGACTTCTTTGGAACTGCGTCGCTGTCTAAAAGATATAATGTCAGTTAAGGTGAATATTTTGCTCGTTTCGAACAATTTTAAGACGAAAATAGTTTGACTATAACTTCCTATTTTAAAAAGTAGTCTGCAGCGTCGACTTGACAGAAGCCTTCACCAGATACAGATTGGTATTGGTCTTGGACTCGAACTCGTCTTCCTAAATTTATGAGCGGCTGCGTTAAACAGGAGGAAAATAGCAACACTCTAACGAATTGTCGGAAATGACTGACGAAGTGAGTCTGACATAAGTTCCCCTACAAGAAGACTTCATAATATTAACTCAAAGGTGGTGCAAAAAGTTAAGATGATAAGATACCTTCTACGAGCAACTCCGCCATACATACGGAGTTAAGGTCAGGGAGGGAATTTTAAGATCAGGGTCACAAGAGATGGTGGAATATCAGCATCGTTTGCGTGATCCAAAATACAGGAGACCATCTAAACTGCGTTTCTTATACAGTCAACAGTCTCCTTAATATTGCAATCAAGACGCGCTTTTCGATTTTAATGTCATCTTTGACAGCAATGATAGAGACAGTAATAGTGTTTGCATCCAAAAATCATCAAGCCGATGATGGGATCACTCCATAAGGTTATGAGACTTCTAATATAAGAAAGGATTTAGGCGATGGGCTGTCATGTGATTTCTTAAAAATCACTCTTGAGAAAATTCAGTAAAAAATACTAGTTTTCATAAACTCTGCAGCTGGCATACGCTGTTTACATGAACAGCTGAGCTAGGCTTGCAAATAATGCAACAGACGGGGCAAAAATTGGTGAAGTAAATTCCGTCAACAAGAGTGTGGAGCACACAAAATCGACTTATAGGAACAAAGGTCATTGTTTACCTACTACTCAGATATTTTATCAACCTCATTTCCACTAACCTCTAACAACGACATCACATCCAAAAAATCAAGTGACGAGCTACATTTGCCAGACTGTGCTTTGTGCTTTGGACACTCTATTATTAGACCCTAATCATCCCAGTCCAGTTCTATGGCAGAAAAGCTTGGAGGTTGGCGAAGGTGGATAAAGATATTACTTGAAAGTTTTGAATAAAAAATTCTCAGAGAATTTTCAATCAGAAAAATTGTAATTTGTCCTACCGGGAAATTTTCAAAAAGAAGGACAACGCGTGGGACGATGGCCCGACTTAAGGTTAGATACCTAGTTGGAAGGGGAATTTAACCATCGATTGAGCTGAATATTGAGAGATCCGTCCTCAACTGTAGCGCCACTAAAAGCTGAGTATCCAAGTAAGGAAACTCAGATGCAATATACATTTTCAAAGCAAAAGTTTTTTTGGTACAACAGAAAGAAATAAAGGTGAATAGAGAAGACCCCACCGACGGGAATTGAAGAAACTATACGCAAGCATTGCCAGATGAACTGCGCATGAAGGAAAAAAATGGAAAAGGAGAGAAACGGACCGCGGCGTTGAGAAAATAATGAGTTCTATTGAACATCAATCTCCAGGAAAGCAAAGTGACAAACTATCCCAGGTAACTTCTTCTAAACCAGGGGCCACCAGCCTGGAAGTAAGGCCCATTGTCCCTATATATAAACCAAGTCTGCAGATAAATACATCGCGAAACATTTAAAATAAAGACACTCCACACTCCACAGAGCTTCCGGAGTTCCGTAGAAATGATTAAGAAGGTCCCTCGAATACTCAACGAAACAAATTTATTGCCGCGATTAGGACAATCGAAACCTTCAGACTTATACCGACAAATATCGACTTCGAAAAAATATCGGAAACAAGCAGCAACTATCGCCGAAAAACTGCCTGCCAAACTTTTATTACTTATAAAATAAGTTTTATGAGTCATAACTTAAGGGCTCACACTATTTAAAATATATACTGTCCGTGCATCAGCGTAAACGAATATTCAACTTAAAATTAATTCCAAAAATTCCGTCGCTTATTGGGTACAAAAAATATTTCTTACTAACGGAGAAGCTTCCTTAATGAATGTCCTGTATTCCAAAATATTCAACAACGACTATGACAGTATATCTGTCTCTTGATATTTGTACGAAAGAATGTGCTCCACCCTATCGCAATTTGTGAAAAATGTCGACGGATTCAATGGGCAGAAAAGTACAAAATGGACCAACTACGATTACGACGGTTAAGTAATCGGCATGTGCTTTGATTATTGGTCGCCATGCAAAATCTGACGTATATCCAATCCATCTGTCAGCTGAAGACATTTCCGCAACAAATACGACTGATTTTATGGGCTCCACCTTTAGTTGCAGTACGAAAAACATTTGTTCGTGATTTTAGTGAGTAAAAATATGACTGCTGTGAGCACTCTGACCCTTATATTTTTTTTTGTAATATTTCCACCATTTTAGGAAAGAAAATGGGAGCGGGTCAAAATGCTGCTTTGTAAAATTCTGCCTTCCCACACAAATATTCTGATATTTTTAGTTCTTTACAAAATTCCGCCTGTCAAATTAAAACCAAACAAATTTTGCCTTTTTCCAACCAACAAAAATATAAACAAAAGATAAATAAAATAAAAAAATTCGAAATTGAAACCAATTTTAAATATAATGTAATAAAATTAAATAAAATACAATTTTAATTTAAACAAAAATTTAAATAAAAACAAACAATATCTATTAAAACAAATTAATTAAACAAAATTAAAAAAAAGAAACGAACAGTTAAAATAAAAACAAAAACAAATTGAAAAATATTAAAAATTATAAAATAAATAAAAAAGTAAATGTTCTCTACATTTTTGATGTACTAAATTCTGCAAGCAATACAAAAAGGTTTGCTGAATTTTGTACAAGCAGAATTTAAAAAAGCCAGAATTTAGTTAAACAGAATTTTGAAAGCAGAATTTTTAAAGTTTAAAGTTTTGACCCTTCCAGAATTTTGACCCCAACACCAAGAAAATGCTACATATCTCTTTCCATGTTCAGAGTTCCCCAAAAGCATTACATACTTGGTAAAATGCAGAGACTGACACTGCCGTACGGTTCTTACTTGAAATTTGACTATTTATACTCTTCTTAAATGAGAAGTGTCGCGTGTAGCTGAAACTCAACAGATTCAAGATTTAGGAACGAAAAAAGCGCCGGTTTGTTATCTCCGTCAGTTCAAACAATACAGTATTTTAAATTACTATAGTATTCGAAGGTTGAACGTTTTATGGTTATCAAAATCACAGTCTCACTTCGCACATCTAACCGAGAGTAACATTTCTTACTTTCAAACCAACAAAAGAACACTCTTAAGGCCACTAAACTTATATAGCCAACCGATGAAACACAAACATGAAAAGATCGATAGATCTCCATATTTATAGCTGGGTCTCCGTTAAGCTCTGTATCGAAAGCACATCGACATCCTCACCTCACTCGATTCCCCATTTCCGAATGCGAAAATGTTGAGCCAAATAAAAAGTTAAGTGCGTCCATATGTGCCGTGAACTCTCATTATTAGGTCAAAAGAAACGCCAATTTGGCGCGAGGGAAGTCAATAAAAGCTTTGCGGTCATTTTAAAATAAACATTTCTATTTTTTTTAAAGCGTTTTTATAAATTACAAACAAAAAATGTACAGCTTACCTTACAATGAGATCATATAGTTCCTGTTTATCAAATACTTTACAATAGGCATGCAATACTTTTAGGCAAGCATAACGCATTCCCGTCCAGGGGATCTGTGGTCCAGCCATAGCCTCCCACAGGGGACACTCGGAATGGCGGTCTAAGTCGATCATTTTCACCATTTTCCGTTGCACATTTGGAATTGAATTGAAATTTACAACGAACTGAGAAAAAAATTAATTTTCAACATTCACACTATTGTCGCAGGCTACTCTGTGTTCTTAGTTTTTTTTTCTTTTCTGTTTATTTTTTACCGGGTTTTGAAAGAAATTTTAGTTTCGGATTTGAACCAAATGGCGCCGTCGCTTCAACTGCAAAGTGAAAAGTCCATTTTCAAAATCATATTCTATTTGAAATGAGTAAATGGTAGTATTTAAAACAAATGAATTCGATTGTTTATTGCGTATACAGTCGGCGCGGCGTCGGCGGCGGCAACTCGCCGATTAATGGCCGGTGGCTACATCTCTTGTGATGCTTGATTTTCCCTTTTTTATGCGAGGAATATATTGTTTTTGTTATTTTGGACGGAGGCAATGATTTTGTGGAAAAAGCCATACACCGGATGATGTTTTCCTTAATTCGACGAAGTAATTGTTTGATGCGGACGAGGTTGGTTTTTCTCAGAAGGAAACCCTCGACGTCAGTCGTTTTCATTTCAAAGTGAAGAAAACATTCGATAAATGTAATAAAAATGTCGGTAAAAAGCATTATACACAGGAGTGTAAATAATTCTTTTGCTGGGTGGTTTTGCGTGGGAGTGGTATTCTGTTCGAAGGCTGTGTTTACTTAACGACTTAAAAATAGAGAGTAACAGCTAACTGGCCAGTTGGGAAATGCAAACGCGTATCTAAATTTGAAAATTGCTATTGGTCAGTTGTTTTTTCCAAATGAATCTATTGCTGGTCTTTGCTCTTTGAAAAAATTGCGGTCAATGTTTGTAATGAGAGCGTCGTGATGGGTTTTAATCGCACCTAATTGAATTTAGAAAGAATTTCAGTTGAGCGAAATGGTGCGCGTAGAATGGCCGTGACAAGGCAAACTGCAAGGGATGGTTCGAGTGGGTGTTCTTGGGTGGTTTTCTTTTTGCTCGCCTTCAAACAAATTTTATTAGCCTTAATACCTGCATTATCGGATTTGGCGATGTGAAAATGCGGTCGGAAACGATTGGGCTGTGCAGATGAACAGAAAGGTGGCAACAGGATGGGAACGAACTAGGAAAAGCTGGATAGTGGTAGATCAAATTCCGCCAGAAATAGCTGGTCCCCAAAGAACCGTGGGTCATGTTTTCCAGCCAACATCTTGCAAAGTTTCTCCCACAGACAATATACACATTCATGTACGAAATTTTACAACTAATGCTGCAACAAGTGCGTGTTTGTTTTATGGAAGGTAACCTTATTTAAAGTGCTTCGTAGAGGCTATTTATACTTCTGAAGACCTACGAAAGTTTGAAGATCCATGGATATCAGAATGATTAAAGATTTTGGCGACGTATGAGAGACAAACGCATAAAAAGGACTAAGTATGGAATATAATTTGATTCAAAATGAGAGGCTTGTACTGTCATCAATATTCTAGCTGTACCAGTGTTGTGTTTGAGTACCTCAGTCATTGTTAGCGTAGCATCGATCTTGAAGGGTGATGCTCAAAAGAGGCTTCAACTCGATGCCAAGCAAAATCACCAAAACGAAAAAAGATTAAATAGACAGCTTTAATATTTACCTACGATTTATTAAAGATCACAATAGATGCAAAGTGTGATGTCATAAGAATGATCGTTTTCACAAAATGAATGAATGTGTACCTACAGAGTAGGTCTTGTGTGTAAGATGTCAGTTGACATGATTTGAAACTGTTAAAAAAATGTCTCAACGTAAGTACCTAGTCTGAATGTAAATTGGAGATAAAGTGTCAGCTTGAAATTCATTGAAGCTCGACTAAAATTTCCAAAAAATTACCTTCTAAGTACTGCTCTACAATTAGCGAAGAACTTTATTACTTATATAAAAGTAAGCACTAAAAGGAGTTTAAAGTAAAGCGTCTTCCTATATCAACTACCAAGCCTTAGCTACACTTAAATATTACGAAAGGTACTTGATATATCTAAGTTTGACAAATACTACTTGAGTTTAGCGGTACCATATCTCAAACCTTTCGGGAAGCTGCCGTTTCCATAAGCTGGAGTAGAATCTTTTCAGTGACATTGATGGTGTAGAATAAGGCGAAGCTCTTTTATCCTCTTTATTTCTAAGTTGCATCCTATTTTGTTTGTTATTGTGTTTATTTTATATTTCAATATCTATAATCACTGTACAAAATAAATCAGAAATTGTTTCGCAAACTAGAAAGTGCCGCTTTCAATATGCAATAACAACCCAACAGCATGCTTTGCTTTATGCAGTTTGCGCGACACGAATAATCACGTTTTGTGACAAGTATAGATTTTTTGAACTCACAATGCCGAAATTTTCCATATAAAATTACGCATTCTGACGTAAAACTTTAAACCTTCACACTAAATATTTTGTAGGTTACAATATGCAAAATTTCCCCATTGTGAATTCGAAAACTTGAGCCTGGACACTAAAATTGATTATAATAAGGCCCTAGAATGCAGCAAAAAAAATACAGATTGATCCAGCGCAGATCAGAAATCTGTCAAAAATTTAAAACCAAACTCGCTCTGAAAGCTTGACACCTGCCAACCGTGGCGCAGTTTTACCTTGCAACGAAATGTCTGGCTATCATAAAAAGCTAATTAGAAAATCGAAACCTCCACCAAAAGTTAACTTTTATTGTTTATCAACAAATAGTTCATCCGCAACAAATGCTGCAGGCAATAGTCTTCTAAAAATAGAAATATATATAAACAAATCCGCTTGAGCACTTTTTTTTTCGTTTCATAAGAAAACCTGCCGAATTAACAGCAATTAGCCGCAACATCCCCTGGCAGACAATACCAGCGAAGAGCTGTCTCACCGCCGATCGAAGTGATTTTCGTCATTACTTGCGTGAAAATTATGATCGCGTTCGATTAAAAAATTGTAAAATTCTTTCCAGGTGAGTAAGCGCCCCTAGTGGCCACATGCGGAGGCGCATATTGATGCAGAACTAAATCGATCCTCGCATAGCATCATCAGCCATCACAACGATATATCGCTGTTTTCCTAAAGAAAACAAAATGTGACGGGCTTTTGTTGAATGCAATTCGTCTTAGACTAATTAATCTATTAGTTTGCGGGCGGTAGATGATCTATGAACATTGGGGAGAACAATTCCACGTGAACTTATTTGCACTCTTTTGCAATCGGCTGTCTATTGGTTGTTTGGTTGTTTAATTTCGCCTGAGAGAGGTGTGAATGCGTAGGTTAGATCGCAAAATTATTTTTAAACTGTTATTTCATTATGTCGTAAATCAAATGTTTGAATTTTTTTTTTCTCTTGGTGTTAGACATGTGAGCTGTAACATTAAATGTGTAGGCGAGAGGTGATGACGGAATTTCAAACACCAAAGGCCATTAGCTTCGGTTTGTAAAGGGTAACAGACAGGTGCGACCGTAAAATAAAATGTCAATCATATTGCTGCGAAGTGATGGAACACATGACACGTGTCGCAAATTATCAGTTTGTTTACAAGCATTTATGACAGGAACGTTTTTTGAACGTTTTGTGTTTAGTGCCCTTTCGTTAACATTTTTTGACTCTAAATTTTAGTACTTTTTACTTTGGGGACGCTTTAGAATCATTTTGACTCCTTTTTAGACGCCTGGACTCCGGACTCATCTATTTGAAGATCAGTGAATTCGGACTCCTTTTGAAAATGCAGGAAGTTTTTGCTACAATTCAAAATTATTTAGTTGAAGTTATTCAAATCTTTTTGAACACATCATTTTGTCAACGGTTTTGTGCAAAAATTCCTACACTCTAGGGCTGCGTAACGTTACAATAAACACATTTGAATACATTTTTTTTTAGTGTATGAAACATAATTTTATTTTACGTTCGCCTTGAAGAGAATTTCCTTTAACCTGAATTTGAATTAATTAAAAACATCTCGTTAATCAATATAAGCACTCGTAAAGTATAAAAAGAAATGAGAATATTAAGATCGGACTCTTTTTTGGACTCTCAGGTAACACTGGTTGGTTATGGTGGCTGGTGGCGCAGTGTGACCAATTTAGCACAATTATTTTATATTTAGCGTCTTTTTTTCAAATCATGCCAGCATTTTTTTAGCATGATTTCATGCTGTAGCAGGAAAAATTAGCAGGATTTTGGTTCAGTAAAATTATGAATAAAAATACTAAAATAAAATCAAAGCAGACGAAACGTGGTGTGAGCAAGCCATTACAATTCTGATTTGACGTAGGTAGTAAGCGTCACGAAGTAATTTTTTTTTATTGCTGAACTTAGCATGATTTCAAATATTGAGTTGGTCACACTGCCGGTCACCATTTGGGCTTATTTTGTGTGTAGTAGTTTTATGAGTAGTTTCTGTGAAAAAGAAACGATGAGAAATTTCTGATTTGGAATTGCTATCGTATGAAAAGCAAATCTATATATTTTTATATGAAAGAAAACGATTCTGTTTGGGTTCATTTTTATGATACCGATGGCGGTTGATCTTTTATTTTATAATTGAAAATTCGTTCTTGCAGATATTTGAATGCAAATGGAATTTATTTCAAGTTGATCTCTTAGGTATTTGTTAAAAATGCATGACCAACAATTTAATGACATTATCGATTTGAAATAGGTTATATCTACAATAAGCCCCAAATGTGGATGTGAATGTCAGTTTTTAAATTTTCAAATATGCGAAAGGTGATCAAATTAACGGCCTATGGTCTCCAGGTAGCTTTGGTCGAGCATGGGCTGATGATCTTTCATCGGATTGTTTATGATCTCCATACATGAATTTTTAGCACCAGCATAGGTTAGAACTCGGTTGTGAAAGGTATAGGAACTGTTGTGGTTTTCGGGTATTTTTAAATTTCCAATAGATAAGATTATGAATTAGTTTTTCATGGCATTGTTATGTATTTTGGAACGAGTCTTTAGTTAAAAAAAAAAGTATAAAAAATAACGTGGCGGAGAGATAAAAAAGCGTTAATACCAATTTAACCACTTTCAGAAATAAAGACCAACCCGTCCGTACTTTTTTTAAACTTCATCATAGTCTTGTAAATGAATGTATATTTCATAAAAAGTTTTATACTTTTTTTAATAACTGAAAGCGTACATTTCGCAATTGCCTTTTTTTAAAACTTCAAAAAACTATTCAACTGTAACTGATGAGAATTTTGAAATAAATTAGCAATTTCCTCTATAAATTTGTCCATAAATAATTTAAGTCCCCACAAATGCGACTACCTCAACCAATTTAACAAATCGAGTCAATCAAGGGTCAGATTCTGTAAAGCGAAAACGTTGAAACGTTTTCGTGCGCACTAATGATTTGCTCTTAGTTGCAGTAGTAAATCGTTCGTGTACACGAAAACGTTTGAACGTTTGGAATCTGACCCCAGGCTAATCAATCACATGCCCATAGAAGTTAGAAGTCGAATTCTCAATTCATCTGTTTTCAAACCAGAATTGAAGAATCTCGTAAATCGTAATGCAGAAATTCTTTCAAAGAAAAAGAAATGCACAAAGTAGGTACCTGATCATCACATTCATCAATACAACCGCCATCATCGAGGTTTCTAAACTAAAGCTATGATCGTAGATAGAGAGATATAACTATAATCTTCGCCCTCTATCAAAACAAAAATATTTCGGCTAACTGCCTCTCCCACTGCGGTGCTATGATCGTTTCCCCGAAGTGATTGATAGAAGGGATGGAAAAGTGGATACAATTGTATCGAATTCGATACAAATGAGTGTGCCCGAGTACAAAAGTACAATTTGCCTTAATTCGATACAATTTATCCATCTGTATCTTTCGAATTCTCTTGCAATCTGTAAAGCTTTTCATAAGAAAAATAATCCATATGATGATGTTTTTATGTCATTTTGGAAGACATAAACCAGAAAAATTAATATTCAAAATGTCTTTCTAAATTTTCAGGAGTATTTTACATCAGAAGCAGTTGTATCAGGAAAATCTAATTATATATTAAAATTTGTTTTTGAAAAAAAGAATATTCAACAAATTAACAATGAATATAGAGCAAATATTATTCAATTTGAGAATTTTGGGCTGAGGTAAATTCAATTTAAAACGAGTGTAATGAGCTGATGTTTGAAAATATTTACAAAATTGCTCAAGCCGGCAAATTTCGGAAGGATTTTTTCTTGCCAGACATTAATAAAGTCCAAATGTCGAAACCGACTTCAAGTCGACACTTGCTGGGCTTTGATTGAAACAAAAAATTTGATTAGAAACTCATCCAGTTCGGAGTTTCAAGTTGGCACTATTTTGAAAATGAATGTGCAAATTGAGAGTATAAAGCCTGAAGAGCTCATAGATTAAAATTATGAACTATTTTTTTGTAGGTTTGTATAGTTTTTCTAGGAAGTCATTAATGTTATGGTAATTTATTTTTGTTTATGTTTTTTGAAAATAAAATATTTTGAATTCACTTCTGTATACGAAAAAAAAGTTTTCAATACAACTGGCTCCATTTCAGTACGATCTTACAACAGTTTTCAGTACAAATCGAAAATGGCGTTTTCCATCCCTGATTGATAGTACTATAGTCAGTGTGACCAATGCAATATTTGAAATCATGCTAAGTTCAGCAGTTTAGCACGTTTTTTTTTTTTGTATAAAAAAGCGCTAAAAATCATGCTAAATAGTTTTTTGAAAGCAAAACCTGCTAACAACCCAACAAATTATCACAATGGCTTTATTTTCCATACAAATCTCGATGTTGTGAGCTTCCGTAAATTGAAAGTCGAGACTAAAATTTGTTACTAGTACGGCGCAATGAGCGCAGTCTCCGGGACTGGTCTTTGTAGTGCGCGTTAGCGGATAAGCACCTGTATGCTTTTATCGCCGTACACTCTTCCAACTTGGTTTTCGGATTTGTCAGAGTTTTTAGCTCTCCAGGGTAGTTGTTGGGATTTAACTCTTCAATTTAGTCTCTTTACTTCGGGTGAGTCTACCGCATTTGAAAGACATTATGCTGATCCTTATGAACCACTGCAACATTTAGCCTCTGCCAAAGGAGGAAGGCGCCAACGTGAAGGTGGCAGATGTTGGAATTGGCTCCCTCCCCGAATAAGAACATTTTAAAAGTGATTAGGAAAATCCAGTTGAAGCCACATTCTGGTAGGTGGGATATTCCTCAGAGTAGAAAGAAAAAAATATCCCTAAGTATGTGTGCAAAGTCTGTTTTCAGAAACACAAGCTACCCTGATGACTGTGACCGACATCGACCATCACCGATTTTCCGTGTGATGATTTCATTTCAAAGTGTTATCATCTTTTTCAAAAATAAATTCCACATCACACTTCTACCTCCATTCTATTTCTCACCTTCTCATCAGTGGTAGTCATTAACCGAACGGTGGTCTCATTCCCTGATAAGGACTACACGGTCTTCGGGCTTACCTTTTATTTAGTTTCTGTCCATTTCTGTCTCATTCCCCTGGTTTAGTTTACATTTCTAATCTGGCCAGGTTGCAGTCATCCACATTTTTCGGGGTATGACATCATCGAAGCTATGCTTGACATTTTATCAGTTTCAGCTTTTACCTTCTCTATTTTGAAAGTGGAGACAGGAACTACTTTTAAGTCAGTTTCTGCTGATAGCCGTATACGCAAGTGACCTATGATAAGAAACCGTTTCAACCCCAATTAAATTTGATAAATGTTCTTGTGGCATTTGTCACGGCCACTGGCATTGCCATTTGGGATTAATGTAAGAAATACCGCAAAAGAGAACAACCGATCTCAATGTTTGAGGGGGAAGCAGTTACATACTTTTAAATCGGAACCGCTCTGTTATGAGGAGACACATATAGATAGGAAACATCCCAGGCGAGTACCAGAAGCGCCACATGACAGCCACGGATAAGTGTCGCGCCCATGAAGAAATTTGTAAAATAATCGCATTTATCTGTGTACACAAAGCCGTGTAGAATCAATATTTAGATACACTATCTGGCTGCTGAATAACTGATTACCACACCCTGTTGGTAATCTTGTTGGTTAGTTTTAAGGCAAACCTATAAAAGGCATTTATGACATTGAAAGTTCACCTGGGCGCTAAAGTTTTAAAGTTTTCTGTCGCATGTACCTACCTAATTTAATTTAAATTTTACGATCGCATAAAAATCAGAAGAAGTTACAAACACACAGGCACACAGGCACACAGGCGAGCACTCGAGTCGAGACCAAATCCAACTCTAAAAGTCTGAGGTTAAGTGCGTGTGATAATGCGTGTGTTTTATGGCGTTCGTCTGCTCAAGTTAACACTTTATCGCATATCAATTGAAGCAACGCTGCGTCTGGGTGGAAAATGGAAATCCGCCGGGAATCGTCTGTTGCAGTGGCGTGGCGCAAATCGAAGCCCATCTTCCTAAATCAGACATGCGGTGGGGTTTTTTTTATTGACGACAAATTAAAAATAATTGCGGTTAATGTAAGTGAGTTGCATGTATTTGTATATCTTCTAAGAGATGAAAAGGAGAGGGCTGGCGTCTCTAGCTGTCCAAACTAATCGCTTTGAATGTAGTACGCAGGGAGATACACTTCAGACAGATTTGTATTTATTTTAAACGATTCGCCGGTTGGATGCTTAGTGGAGTGAGGCAGATACTTTGAATTGTTAAATGTATGATGGCAAGTGCATTCGTATACTGTGACGTATATTTTGAGAGGATGCGAAATTGCTTTCAACTTCTTCGGGGTGTAATTTGCTAATTCAGTTTTAAGTTATGCAAAACAGACTTTTGGCAAAACGCTTGAGTGCTATATTTGGGTGTTAGAAGACGTAGCGAACTTTTGGGTTGGTTGAGCCTGGAGAATATCTACCTGTAAGACTTTTGCATTTGATTACTCACAAATGAGGACATCAGTAGAGTCATTGAAACCATCTTAATGAGTTTCTCATACACTGCTTGCTGCCCACAAATTTGGAACACCCTGAAAGGAGTATGGCTTGTAAATTATGCTTAAATGTTCGTAAGACGATTGTGGCATTTTCCCAGGTCCTGCCCGAGATAGCTCCCTCGGTATAGCCCGAAACATTAATTACCAAGCCACTGGCCGCAACCTTGCAAAATGTGTATTTTAAGATGTTTGCTGTTCGAACTGACTTTTTCAGCAACAGACATTTTAACAGATGACAGCTGACGTATGCTCAGTTTGGTTTGCCATTTCACCATAAGGATTAGTTTTCGATACCCAGACCCAGCTGCTCGAAAAACTATTTTAAATGACAGATTGTCTATTTTTCCCACATAAGACCGCGGCGCAGTTGCCAAACAACATAGGATGATCAAGGAATGTATACCTTCCCAGCCATCGGACTGACCATAATCTTCCTTCTTCAGATATTTGTAGTAAAAGTTGATTGTAGACTTGCGCGACATTGCAGGCAACTCTGAAAAAAAATTAAGTGTCGGGACCAGCCGCAAAGCTTTATATGACAGCCGCTCTTTAAAGGTCACATATAAGACTACAGACTGAAGATCGGAGGCTCATTTTTTAAGTAAAGCAACCCAAATGACTGACAATATAAGATTTAAAAAGTGCATGGTTATGTCTTGCATGGAAGCCTGCCCAACAACTCCTTTCGAAACTGCAAAAACACAAACTTTTCCAGCAAGTTTAGCAAAAAAAAAAAAAAACAAGCCTTAGTGACTACGCAGAGGTTCAAGAACATGCCAAACTAAGTAGAATTCCCGCTGTTACAGATCACCTCAAAAAAGGATCACAATGGAGATTGAAAGCAGAAATGTATGTGACCCCGGCTGGATCTTAAATTGCCTCGGGTGTGGAAGACAGTTTTAACGGATCCAACTCTTATGTCTCAAAACCATAAGGGAAACATACAAGAGATTTATTGCATTCAAAGTATCGCCAACAATATTTGAAACACTGCGAAGGGTCCATATATTCGCGGACAACAGTCAAGAAGCTCCAAACACCTTTAGATCGTTCTTAATTAAATCCAAGTCAATGTTGCACTGCTTCTAGCACGCCCTCAAAAGACCCAGTGTTATTAACATTATCGAACTGGTGATCCCAGGACAAACAAGTTAGAAAAGGCCGACACTTTGAATAGAAGTGGTTTAAAGTCCTCAACCCTTCTTCAGTTCTGCAAAGTCAGCAATAAATTTAGATTTTAAAGTTTAAATGCACCTCATACTGGGAGAAAAGCCCAGGCTAAACGACGAAAGACTGACAGGTCACCTAATAAAATAAAAATATTCTAGTCGACTCTTCCGAGTGCCGGTTTTGAAAGAACACAAATCGACTGAATAAGAACTCGGTAAATGTCCAAATCTGTATGAGAGGAAGTCGTCCAATTGTTCCATTTACAATCACAAGAAAGTGTGGCATCTACTGGGAGCGGGTCAAAATGCTGCTTTCAAAATTCTGTCATATCACACAAAAACGCTATTAAAAATGTTGCTTTTTAGTTCTGCTTTACAAAATTCTGTGCGCTTTTGAACATTTTCCAAACTTCCAGAATTTTGACCCAAACACTTTTTTCGACATATGCATGGCACAGGAGATCGTTTAAGTCGACTTGCCCTTCATCGTATAGCCAGGTGAGAAGTCAGCTAAAAGCGATGAACTGTGAAAAAGTTTATTTACCATCTATTGAAATGGTAAAGGTCACCTTAATAATTTTGACGAGGCAATAGAAGGGTTGTTCGCAAAAGGCAGAGTGCCACATAGGTCCCCTACTGTTGGACCTTATGTGTGACTAATTTCTTTAACTATCGATTCCGAAAGAAACTTCGCTGATGACATCATTCGTCGCAGTTGTTGGTTTGAGTAAAAATTACAGAAAATGTTGAACAGCCCTTCAAAGAGGCTGTTGCAACTATATGTAGTCGACTTGCATAATTACACGTCATCAAACTTAAGCAGTGCTTATTCCGCTTTGCAAAGCTTGAGACAATAACGCAGGAAGGCATGAAGGCATTTTCAACCGTTAAAGAGATAATTGTCGCTCGCGTGGGATTTAAAGTAAGCGCAGTGGCTGAGAGGTTGATGCTACTAAGCGAGGGATACGGAATCAACCCAGCAAAAACCAAAAAATTAGGCCTTACACTGCTGCACCTTTTGTGAACTTCTGACATTCATCCAAGGGTTTAACTGCCTTCGCAATTCAGTTTTAAAGGCCCGTCATTCGGATTGGACTCGGCGCAAAATAACGTGTGCTTTGCATTATCGTCTCAAAAGCTATACGAATGGTTGTGAACAGCTGAACGTAGAGCGACCTGTTGTGAATACAATTTGTTTTTTAAATTTTTTGTAAAGTGCTAATAGCATCCAGATTCTAGAGCATACATGCAGAGAGCCATCAAAGTGCGCTTTTAAGGCTGCTTTCGATGAGTAACATTGAAGGACCACAACAAAATTATCAACTTCAGGATCTGCCGAATTTACACCCAGCTGAAGTATGGTCAGGTGCTGCAAAAGTAAAGCGGGGAATTAAATCTGATTGCGGTTTGCATTTCTTACGCTTTTTATTCACCGGAAGAAGATATCGTTCGCCAGCGATTTCATCTGAGAATCCCCGGCGATATTTACATGCATCGTGTAAAATGGTCGACGTCGCCGTCATTATCGATAGAACTATCGCCGGCGATTCGCCAAAACTCATGCCAAGGAACAAATTGCAACCGGCTTAAAAAATATTCGATGTGTATATTCGATGTGTATATTTTATAGGTTTGGTATTATCGGTTAACAAGAATTATACAAAGAATGCGTTGGAGCTTTATATTTTTCTATAGAATTTAGAAGATGGTAAAAAGAGATCACTTTTATTTCCAAATAAAATGCACGACATTTGCAATACAATTCATCTTGGAGAACGCATTCCCCCTGAGTGCTTTGAAAAATTCCAATTATTTCGTATTTGTATCCCCAGTTGCGTCGTTGAGATTATAAAAAAAACCAAGAAGACTCAGAAATGGCTGTGTAGACGACGAAAAAAAGAAAACTTGACAGTAACAAAATTAATAAACCAACGATTCAATAGTTTAAAAAAAATAAGCGTCTATTCCACTTTTGTTGTTGTTGGCATGTCATGTTTTTTTTTGTATCCTAAACTGTTGCAAAACCGTTTCTGTAAATTCAGAGCAAATGCAGAACCCCATTTCACGATAGGAAACTATGGACAATGATCGATAGACCCCACTTGGGGTCTGATCTGTGTTAAAGTTAACGACAGGACATCAAAACATTTGTATTCTTAAATTCCACTTACGTACGACAGGACAGCTGCTGAGTTGTGCTTTACACCAACGCCAAGATGTCAATTTTTAAACGATCGACAGTTTTAAAGTGGGAGCTGAATACTCGTTGAACATTTTCAACACACTACGAGTATTTGTGGCGATGGTGATTGATGATGTCCTACAACTATGCCACTACAGTTGTGAGTGACTGAAATGGCATCGATTCGCAGTTTTGAATAAACATACAGTCCGTTTCAGTCACAGAATCTAACTTTGAAAACGAGTCAGGAAAAGTCTCCGCTGCACATACTGTAGAAACAGAAAAAGGCGCAATATCGAGAATCACCTTCGCGCTAAATTTATTTTACGTCGCAACAGACAATTTTATTTGGAAAATTTTGCCATTGTGAGTTTGCAAAATTGAAGGTGGACATGGGCAGTAGGAAAGAACTTTGTGAATCACATCGAACAGAACTAGTTACGGACCAACGTAACGAGTATCGATTTGCAGCTCATGTACTTTTTAATGGAAACAAACTGGCGAATTCAATTAAGCCAATCGTCGACTGGCCTGCGAGTTTGTTCGATAAATTGCACAGTTCAAGCACTAGTTAATTGATGCGATGGATAGCTCTCTTAGATAGAAGATAAATGGTGTCTCAACTGAAATGTGAACATGCCGAAGGGGTCTTTTTCTGTTAACATGTATATCCGGCAGTACAACGCGGAAATTGAAGTCGATCTTTACGACACATCAGCCGATTATTTACCATTACAACCTCATAGATACCAGACCCTTGAAAGCCAGTGGCACCACTCAATTTATCGCCTCCTCACCAATATCTGAGCCATCGATTTAAATCAAATCAAACTCGCTGAGTAATTTCCTGGCCTGACACACAATTAATCATGGGAACGCGATTTTATATTCCCCCCCATATAGCACCACTTGCAAAAATAATAATAAAAACACCAGCAAAAAGGTCCGGATAAGCAAAAGCACAAACGCACTGAGTAGCTAATTGTGTACGCGCGCGTTGTCAACATAATTCTCTCACACTTTTCACAACACGATGGAATGTCTCCAAGTCCATGGAATGCAATCTCTTGCAGCACATTTTTATCTCGAAGTTTTGCGCTTCGTACCACAACCACACTGCTTCTGTTCAATTATCCAGTTGCTCTTGTTTCTTGGCATTTGCCTAAGTAAATAATGATAGCAAGCCCGACGTGATGTGATTCATGATGTATTTCCGCCGAACAGATACAGAATCACCTACATTCCATTGGCAAATGCCACGAAAAACACCCCATCAACGAAATCTAAGCCTCTCGAGGAGAAATGCGCATAAACCGAATTACTCCCAATTGCCAGGTCATAGATACATCACATAGAGCGCACAACGTATATACACAAACAAACAATCAAACAACGTCGAGATAATAAATCAAAATATTATAAAAACGATACATTTTCGCGTGTAGCCGCTGTACAAAATCACTTAATTCGAAGAAGAATCACTGACACTGATTTATAACACCATAAGTATCTACGGGAATCGGGAAGCCTGCACTGCAACACGAGTATGGAGTATCTGTTGAGTGAGAGACGCGTCCTTGCCTCGCGGACTAATCGTACGACACACACAGAACACTTCGTAAAAACGCAGGCAACGAACCAAGCACAACCAACCAGACCGTTCCACAATCAAATTCTAACTGAAGGCGCTCCAAATGACAAATCCTCAATCCAATTTTGTATTTTCTTCCCCACATGGCCGCATTTTAATCGGCCAGTTGTCGGTCGTCTGTTGTACTGTAGTACATACAGTCTACAGTGTGTGTACCTACTCTCTGTCTGTTTTGTATCGCACAACGACGACGGCGTAATCGTCATAGACTGCGGCCTTATCTTTTGTTTGCCGATACGCCACGGAGAGGGTTTCCTCCCACCGCCGCCGCTGGCTGCCCTCTAAATTGGAAGCTTTGAACTTGAAGAGCGCTTTCCACAGCGTATCACACCGCACTCCAAACCTAAACTCTATGCAGAGTAAGCTTTGCCGACGGGCGGTACATCTGACAGATGAAAGATGAGTTCGATGGAGATGGGATGGAGGGATGGAGCGTGGAGGTGGTGTCTGGGCTCTGGTGGTGTCTGCGAACTGCAAAGAGAGAGAACGTGTGAGCTTTGTACCTATTGTGGGGGTGGCATGCAGCTTTATATTGTGGATATTTGTAAACAAACAAAAGCCGACTGAGGTGCGTACAGAACGGAGAACAGATGTTTACTGTTTGCAGATCCTTCAAAATTACCAGGTTTACATTACAGATTGAGATAAATCAACAAACGAAAATTAATTCAGGTGTATTTTTTTTTTTCTTTGTTTTGTTATTGGTTTGATCTTGAACTCATCAACATTTTGGTTTTGAGATTTTAAAATCGACCAAAAGACTGGTCGTTACGGCAAGTTTAGAAAGGAACTTAGGAACTTGTGAACGGTTTGCTGATATTGGGTGACATGCCTTCCCAAAAATGAAGGTCCCAAGGTCGTTTATTTGACATACAAATTATGCGAACGGAGTTTGATGCTCATTAAGGATAGTGTCACACGGGCTTTATTCTCAACGCTCCCATCTGGTCGCACGCTACGAGTATATCACAAAAGCATACGAATTGACATGTCGACCAATTGGTAGCGAGGAGAAAGCAATTCGTGTGAGTTTGGCCTGACCATGCTTTTGCACTGCGGAATGAAACAATCATGTAAGAGAGTTTTAAGAAGATTTAGCTTAAGAACCAAAGTATTAGCTTTGTAGAGGTACTACTCAGATTGTAGTCAACACGGCGGTTTCGTCCAAATACACCATTGTGCTAAATTACGTCGGAATGTTACTCATCAGGTTGTGGTGTATCCGGACTCGACTGGCTTAAATTTTAAGCGAGAGTTTTGAGAATAAAGATAATGGCAACACTGTAATATTGTGTCGGAAATGGCTGCCTAAATGAGCCTCAAAAGTGGTGTAACCCCAAATTATTTAATTAGGAGGGAATGGGAATTTAAAATTTGGTAAATATTTTTTGAATCAAATTTGGTTCGTCTTTAATTTATATATTGATAGTTGGTGATTAAGGAATGTATGTAACACCAGAACAGCAATCAACAAAACACTTTTGCGCTGATGGCCTTAAATGTGGTGCATCCCATCGGGGCGAAACGACTTTGGGAGTAAAAATCACTACGTGTTGGATGACTTACGCAGCTTGTCATATTGTTAAAACGCAGCTAGACAAAAGAAATTGTAAGAACTTTGACAGTTAGTGCAGTGACTGTGACAATGAGCAGAGAAAGTGTCTTTTTAGATGCGGATTTGCTTAGTACTAAACGGGAGAGGCGATAATTCTGAAGCTTTTGACACATGAGTGAATGCTTTATGAAAACTTTGCATATGACCAAGCCCCGCAGACGAAAAAGATGATCGTACCAAAAAGTTTTTAGAGAATCAATAATTTTTAAAACATCCCTAGTTTGATGCCCTTCGTTATTTGAATGCCAAAATGGGCGACAACATTTCTGGTGGTTAAAACGAAGAGCCTAGCTTTTTGACTTAGACCAATTAACTGTGCTGCGGAACGTTGCTCTACTATAGCCAGCACACATTTTCCTTTCTTCAGTTATATCCTAATTATAAAAACGTCAACTAAATCGATCAACGTTACGGTTCAAGTGTCGAAAATGACTTGAATGGCATCGATGTCAAGCAGCTGCTGGATGTGCTGGGGACTCATTCCTTGCATCACGTAACATCGAAAGTCACTATCGACTGGAAGACATCGTTTCGATATAACATTTGTAACAGACTACTATCGTCAAGACGATAACGTTTGTGCGATGGCTAAAGAAGTATCGTCTTGCATTGATGTGTGTATTTTGCAATTGAAATTTCGTCCATGAATTTTATTAGCTGTTTTTTATTATCAGCTGTGATCCATATAGATCATCGATTTACATGCACTTACAACAACAGCACATGATCCTGCTTCTCATCGAGATCACGAATCATGATCTGAAAATGTATTCCACTATTTCCGGCTGCGTTGTTTCTTTTATTCTTGAATGTTGGTGTGCCTGTAACACAATCAATGTACACACAACCGCATTGCCAGACTAAAAAATGGAACACTAAATGATTTTTTTTCGCATTCGAATAAAGTCCCTGTCCGTATTCCGAGTTATTTTGTTTTTTCTCTTTCTATAAAGGTATGTCCAGACCAGCCAATCATTTGATAAACAATTAAATTCCATTCATGTTCCATATTTATTTGTAAAACACTTATTAAACAAAACAATTCTTATAAAATGCTTAGAAATGTTTTGCTGGTTTGGATCTGGACACCAGAAAAACGTTTATGAAATGTTTCACAATTACCCAATCGTGATAGGAAATCATTTTTGTTTTACAAGTATCCCTGCAGAAAGTGAGCGCTGTTTTTCGATTATATTATTTGTTTTTAAATAAAATAAAAATGTCCAGAAAAGCTTTGAATACCTAATGAGAAAGTGATTCACTTCATACGATTATTTGAATTAAATCGCGTGTCGCGTGATTGCCAAGACCAAAAATACAAAAATAAAAACTTTACTCGCTGCTAATAATCCCACCACATTATTTTCTTCTCGTCCAAAACAGGATAAAGGTGAAACATTTAACAAACATTTACCCCCGTATTAATAAACAAATATGCAAAATGTAAGTTAGATAGTAGACGTCAGATAGCATAAAAAAATTTGACGTAACTGCTGAGTAACAAGTTGATAACTTTTACGCAGTGCTTATTAATACGGGTTTAATAAATAAATTTCAGAAATCTTTTATAAATGTTTATAAAATCTGTCCGATTTGCTTCAGAAACATTTCATAAACATTTCTGAAATATTTTATATGCCAAGATAAACTCAAGCGTTAGCACCAAAATATTGTACATGTGGTTCATATTTGAACATAAAATACTAAATTTGTTTCACAAAAAATATATTTGAAAAGAAAAGTTATGCAAATTTGATTCAAATATGGTAACACCCCCGACTTTGCAAGTGAAATGACATGTGCCTTCTGTGACGCCACGTTGAGAAGAATATTTGCAAGATGGCTGGTAGCAATATGAAGTTTGAAATACCCTGTATTATCTGTTTTGCTTTTGAAAGCAACTGTTGCCACAATTCCAAAATTAAACTTTTCAATGATCCGTTGTGTTTTATTTTCATGATCTGATCCGAATCAGATCACGCTGATAATAAAAAACACCTAATGTGAAGAACTTACCACAAAGGCATAATTTTTTTGAAAAAGGCATCATTTTCTTCGGGAAAAATATATATTTGTATATAAAAAACCAAGGAAGTTCGGTATTTTGATCTGTGGCAATTGTCGTCAATAATTTATTTACTTTAGTTTTAGAACATTTCCGTGTTCATATTTCGCGTATTTTGGCCAAACAATTACTATTTTATATATTTTTATTAACTTCGTGTACGAGCTCGGACTTGGACAAATGGAAACATTTGTGTCAATTTGAAACTAACCATGCCGAGGTGAGTTTTGTTGTGAGGATTATTGAAGGATTCGGAAAACGTTATCGAATCACAACAAAGCTCACAAGAAATTGGCCTCACAATGGCAGAATTGAAATTGTAAGAAAAAACTGGTTGTCTTGATAGTAATTGGGGATTTTGAACTTTACAGATGGATACCGCATTTAAAGCGATGCTACTAAGAAATGGAAGCTGTCAAGGCGTCTGCAAGATTCTTCTTCTAAACGCTTTCCACAAATAAATAGGTGGCTTTTTCCGACCTAAGACAAAGTGGAAGCCACAAGGAGCGCTTTACTACTGGAGTAGTTGAACTAAACACAATTTTAATTTATTTTTATTTTAATTTAATAATAATTTAATTCTTTATTTCAATGAAAAAAATATAAAAGCTTAAGTATTGAGTGTAGGTATAAATAATATAGATATTTGGTAGTTTTATGCCGAATCTAAGCGTCAAATTCAGCTCTGTTATGACAGTTATACTCTCGGATGTCTGTCAGACGTTCGCGAGAGGTGGCGCAGTGGAAAAAACAAAACCTTAAGATAGAATTTGGTCGCGGTGATATAATATAGGCAGTTAACCTCCCCTATACTCACAATTTAAATACATATTTCCGCTGTCCCATCTCGAATTCGCCGCACAGGAAATCAGTAAAAACCACACGAAAATTGCTTGGAGAAATAAAACTCTAGACAACACAATGTAAAGGCACGTGAAACACTGTTATAAGCATTTAAAAACTGCTTTCCAATAAAACAATTTCAAAGTCACTCCTCGTTAATAAAAAAAAAAGAAGCAAATCGTGGCCCAATTCCCCAACGTATTGCGTCAAAACTACATTTCACTAAGAAAAATCAAAAGAAAATCCAACCCAACCCATACAATCAGCGCTGCCTTAATTATTTATTTTCCAAACATTTAAATGTGCCACTATGCACAGCACAAGATTTGCAAAAACTCAATTTGTATCTGTTCAAGGCTTCAAAGCGAACAACAAGAGTGCCGATTGATGCTTTCAATACCGTTGCGCTGTGCTGGAAATCGTACCACCTCCCCACCCGATGGGTTATCCAGAAGCGTATTCAAATTAATATAAATTGTTAGGCGGCAGGCTTTTTATTAATGGGCCTAGCATCTTGCCCCTCCCAATGCCGTCCAAGACGCGGGGCACAATTGAACTCTTTAACAAATGACCCGAAAAGAAAAATCGCACATTTTATCGTGTTTATCTGTGTGGTCATTTATTATTCAATGAAAAGCAGCCCTGCTAGCCGATTCAGAGGGATGGCTCTCTGGGGGAGGACTTGTTCTGCCTCGCAAACACCCTGTATACGGCCTGGCCCGCAAATTACATCCCGCAGCGGAGTTATGTTTGTGCGGCAGTAAATTGATGCACAGTAAAACGCAAAACCCCCCGACGATACTAACATTAAGTTGTGAAAAATACGGCACAAGTACCTGTTGGTAACATAAGCTGAGCAGTCGGTAAATGATATAGTTTCCTTGTTTACGGGAGCAATTCCCGGGAATGTGTCAACATTGTGCGCAAATTTATGCGTCCAGTAGCTACGCGACACATCCACGTGTAATGTGCTGCTGATCTTTTCCCATTTAATTTTTTTTTTTGTTTTTTCGCCGTAGAAGTTTTTATTTAATCTAATGTATAGTGCTATCGTTGTGGGTACTACTTCCCTGGATGAAATACTGTGGTCGTTGGTGGATTTCAGGCGGGTTGAATCAAAATAAATTATTCAACAGTTCTCGTTATATTCATAACTGAAGCGAACACTGGGCATCGAATGAGAGTTCACGGAAAATTATAAGACGGCTTTAAGTATTTGTTAATTGAGTAGATTGGTGGTTATGAGCAGTGTTGCCAGAAAAATAATCAGAAAATCTTTTTTTTCCGGAACAAAAAATCTTTTTTTCAAGATTTTGTTCTAAATATAAAAAGATCGAAATTTAAAATACAACTTTGAAGTACTTTACGACTTATACATAAATCACCTAAATATCTATAAAAAAAAACTTTGCTCATAAATTAATGTTAATGCTTTTTGAAATTTTGGAACATATTTTTATTAAATTGACTTAGAATTGCATTGCTTACATATATCAGGATTCGGTTCATTAAGGCTCCTTTGTAAAGATTCAAATTTCAACACCCGTTTCAGTACATACTAAACCATTTTTCCAAAAACACGTTACATCAGTTATTTTATCAAATTCGTTAAAATTCATGTCTCCTTAGAGGAGGTGATGAAAACGTGCATGGGCTCTGCTCGACTCACATTATAATGTGTAAAGCGCAGAATCGCGAAAAGTTTTGTCTAGCTTTGAAGCTTAGCTAAGGATTTACTAATTCACGACATTTTATTCGCAATTCTAGAAACTGTACGAAGTGAAGATCACGACCCTCAAAAGTAGTGATTTTAGGCATCACCGTATTAAATTGAAAATGATTTGTCGTGAAATTAGAAAACTTTATTCTCAATTTGCAACTTATATCTTGTGATTTACAATTAGGTTATTGTTTTATTAATTAGGATATTTTCGAATACATATTTAGAGTCATATTTTATAATTCTTTTTCCTCCTGATATCCAAGAAAATCATACGCCGCCATGTCGTCCGGAGACAACGGGATTTGTCTGGGATGGTTTTTTGGTCTATGCTGAAATTTAAAATGCAATCAAAATATTTAGATGATCTTGACATTGATACGAACCTTTATAACCCTTTTCGATTTCATATTTTAGAATCCACTCCAATTTATACTCCTTTTCTAATGGCGAGATGTACATTCTGCAAAAAAATTCAGATTTATATGCATACTTCAGAGTTTTTGTATATTCAATAGGTACTTACAAAATATATTCCAGAATGCTTTGTAATCAGAAGTACACAACCTATCAATACGAATTAGTTACAACTTTCACTCGACTGCTTTAAGGAAATATTGAATACCGAGTGCCTGTCTCTGCAACGACGCGCAACGTGCACAATGAAGATTTGGCTTCATGATAGCAGCTATCTATACATCCATTCATCCATAAAAAGAAAGGATTTAAAAGGATTTCGATAGTTACATGGACTATGGACTGTGCATAAACAAATTCCACACATTAGGTAGTTGATTCCATGGAAATTACAAAAAATATTTTGCAATTTACGACTTCTCTACGTCAATATACGTTTTCAATTTCATGTGTTAAATTATTACAAGATTTTATTGATTCATCATTCAGTGTTGGTAAATCACCAAAAAATGTTCGTGTTTGAGAAATTGACCTATTAGAGTGGTAAATTGCGCCAAACAATCTCGCAAATCACTACAAATAAAAGAAGCTCGAATTGATAATTCTAATCGTAAATTTCAACAAACAGAATTTGGTATTCTCCGCCGTTTTCAATGTCAAATTACCAATTTTTGTATCAATCCATGAAAACTTCGTTGTGATTTGCGAGAAATATATAATTCGTAAATTGCAACTCAAAATTTTGCAATTGCTGATTTTCAATTCTTTCCGTGTAGATTTAAAAAGTTCTTCATATCAAAAATCTTGAAATTTGATGATTTCGAGGTTAAAAGTTTTGTACATATTTCGGAGCTCAAAAATCTTGAAAAAAAAAGATATATCTTGTAATCTGGCATCACTGGTTATAAGCAACTTGTATGCAAATGGATGCACTTACGATGCATCTGATTTAGAATTTGTGTTTAATTTATAAAAGTTTGACGACAAAAACGCCCAAAATTTAAGCGAAATAAATTTATGACAACTTAAATAATTTCGCATTTACCTCGGAGTGAATAAAAATATGTAGGTCGAAAAATTGTTTAAATGCTTCATTTGTGGACAAGTTTCAACCGAATTGTATTACCTTTAATCCCAAGCGTCCTTCCATTTATAAAGCTGCACTTAACCGGTGCAATTTTAAAGTGCCCATTACGATAGAAGCTGATTAGAATTGGATGAATAAGTTTGGGTCAGTGTTGTTCAGTTTGTTAAAAGGATAGCATATATAACCACAATCATTGAAGGTAGCAGGTCATTTAAGGCTGGGATCACGAAACACTGCGTCACAACGTCGTGGTCACCTTTACATTGGTAGGTCCTGGTGGTTAATAAATAAAACACGTCTTTTCCGGGCGGACGCTACTTTACAAATGTCACTCTCGATTTGACAGTTAAACTTGTTGCGGTCAGAAATCGAGAGTGACATCGGTCAGTGCTCCAGTATATTCATTGCAATATGGTTGATATGGGGTCTTAACAAGTGGCTAACCCCTGTAGCCGATAGGGATGATTTTCATGTTGCAGTTTCAATGTTGAAATTCAAACAGAGTTGGTGACTTCTCTAAAATTATATTTTGACAAGATGCGAGCAGCTTCGACCTCTGCTCATCAGGCGAGAAAGCCGATGATAACTTTCTGTATACAACGATATAGTTTGCGCTTTACTGGAATCGGTATATGGCATTTAAGTTGGGTAACCAACAATTTTAAGATTTTAAACTACACTAAAGCCCGGTATCTTCGAGAGCGCACACCAGCACAAAGCCAAACTTTAGACCACAGGAGAGACTAAAGTTTACTAAAGAAGTTATTGACGCGGAGTTTCTAAAATGTTTCTGTTAAACTTTGTAGCTCATAAACTATACTGCTAATTCATCTTTCTTTAAAGTAAGATTGGTTTGTGGGCAAATTTGAAAGCCTTAAGCAAAACACCCAGTTTAGTGAATTTATTTATTATTATTTATTATACCCCAGAATGAGAAGTGAACACGATATTAGAAAGAATTGTAAATATTAAAGGATTTTGGTGGACTTATAGGAGACATCTGCAAAATGTGTTAACTGACCCCCGAACCCTCAACACAACACCCACAACAATTGGTGAACAGCCTAAATAACTTGCCACCGAATTGAAGATCTCCAATGAACCAACGAACTGGAACAACTTTTATGCTCTTGAATTTTCCCACTTGCAGCAAAGTAGGTCAACTAAAAAAGGAATAGCCTATCAACGCGGAGATGAGGTCGTAGTTATAAAAGATAGCCTTCTCGACCCAAGCGGACTAGGCTTCAATGGTAAGCCACCGACCATAAAGAAAGTGCTCGGAGATTCATAAACATAATCCCTCTTCATGTAAAAAAAATATTCCTACGCCTATGACACAAAGTTAAAATAATATCATGTTCCCACCAAAGTGATTGAGCTAAATCAACATGATTGATGAGATTGAACTGTCAAAAAAATTATTTTAAAGTAAATTTTCTAATTTTGTTCGTGTTTCGGTGAGTTTTTGATATTTCTATTAATTACATACAATCAAAAATTATTTTATTCTTGGCAGGTATGGCAATAAAACAGAAACAACAAAAAAAAGGAACCATCTTATATACAATATTGAAAGTTGGACACCTAATGTCAAAGTTGACAAAAAAGTCGCACTAAATCACATAAAGTTCGGTGGAGACGCCTTTCGTGATTTATAAATCCCTTTGGCTTATTACGTGCGTCGGTGGGAACATAGTATAAAAATTAGTGATTTTCAAATCAATTTTCTTTTTATTTACCAAAAACAACATTGTAGTCATTGATCAGAAAGAAAACCACGCGCTAGTTAACACATTTATTATTTATTTGCGTAGTCCGGATTGGTCCGGTCCAGTCTGTTTGAATTGTCCCCAAAGACTTTCGTCCCGAAAATATCTCCCACCGAATTAATGTAAAAATAATTTCAAATCAAAAGCAAAAGGAACTCTTAACGATCAATAGATCGGCAATGAAATTTATTTTTAGTAGGCTATTAGTTATAGTTGTGTTAAAGCTAAAGTGTTCAAATGCAAAATGGTGATTTTTAATTGGCAATTAGTTCATTTTACGATACACTCATGATTATAAACGATGCAGATCAATGTTCTCATAAAGTTAACAAAAACGTATTCTTACGGTTGAGATTTTAAATGGTACCATCTGGTTTTTGAAATCGGAAAGCAAAGTGTTTAGCTTTTGGTTTAACTCGTGCAGTAATAGCGATATATGAGAGTATAATAAAAACAGTTTATTTTATTTTTCTGATAAAGGATATGCATGGCGTTGCATCGTATTAAATATTCCGTCATGAGTGCTTTGCAGTTTCTTTTACCCTGCGCAGATACGTCACATGGGCACAGCCAGGCACGGCATTTGCGAGAGCTTTAGTAATATGAGAAGGATGTCAAGAATTTAGGAATATACATTAGGTCCGTTCCTTTACTTTTGTAGTAATAATGGAAAAGACTGTCAAAATGGAAGTGGTGGGGATAAATTCTCTCACAGAGAGAGACACTTACGAAAAAGTTAGGGAACGCTTTACGTAGAACGTAGTAATCTATGAAAATGACTGATACATAATTTAAAAATTCAAAAAAGTGCTACGAAAAGTCGTTAAAATATCGTATAAACTCGAAGAATTGGCTAATTTACGAACAAAATTAGTTGATTCGTCTACCTAGCAAATCGCAATTATTCGAACTTCTTCTTCATGGAAGAGTTTGTACTGATTCAAATACAAGCATTTGAGAAGAGGGAAAAACGACATTAAAATTTACGTGGATCAGATTGTCCTTTCTTATTTCTTACAGCGAGGAAGAATTTCATCGCCACTTTCTAAAAGAATCTAAGGAGAACATTCAAATTAATTTTTCCGCCTTTTGATACCATTTTAATACGCAAGAAATCACAAATGCACTCATATGTCAAATAGGACAACAAATTTCAAATTAGCTGTTAATTGCAAGGTGGCTGACAGCTTTTTCAATTCTTACACCAAGAAATTTGTTGAGTAAAAATTCGTAAGATTCTTAGTGGAGCGCTAATATCTTGCTCTCTCGATGCCGCCCTCTTTTACGAATTTTTCGAGTTAGGGAACAGCATTGAGTAAAAATTCATAAGAATTCGTAAGACTTAAAAGTAAAGGAACAGACCTAGTAATTGGAAAATTTTCTGTGTCAGCCAAATTAATTAAGAAGCAATCATAGCCAAATATATATCTCCTCTGTCCCCACTTCTGCAAAGCTCAGACTCTTTCAAATTATGTTTATTTCCACAATATTCTACAGCTCAGCAGTATAATAATATAGTAATCATATAAAATTACAATTGTAGTGTTTGAATTTAATTTTGTTGGTCAAAAAAGTGAGTTTCTAAATTTTCACACATCAAAAATGAAAAGGATAATTTATCGAAATTTTCGTTTAGTACTTTATTTTTTTCCCAACGCTTTATTTACCAGCTCAAAAAGAAGAATTAAATAATGAATACAGGTCGTTGGTGGGTGCACATGCACATGGAGTTTTGAATCAATTTTGGGTTAATCTAAAAAAATACTAAAAATTTTGAAGAAAAAGGGCTGTATTTAGATATTCTTTTTTAATATTTTGTTAATCGTTTAGTTATGAATTCTAAACAAATGATTGACAACCCGATATTTTTACGATCGATTCGTCGGGATTTCATTCAACTTTCAATCTTGTGTCACTGTACACAACTTCCGTAAGAGTTAACTTTAAACCGTCAATTACCAAATTAGTTCAACCTAAGAACACTACCCATGTCATTTTAGTTGTTGTCATTATCGCCATTCATCTCAATACATTTTTGTGTGTAAATATTGTCCCTCTTCCATGGGTAATCACTTCGGCCGATCGTCTTCCTGGCAAGTTAGCCCAGTGCCCTGTAAATCTACAGCCGCAACTGCTTGTGTGTTGCGTCTTTAGCACTTTTACTTAAGTGCGGTCACTTTGCGAAATTAATAAGTCACGAAGCCTCCACAAAGAGACGAAAAACACTGCAAACTAAATGACAGCAATACAAACGACAAAAAGGCGGACCGCGTCTGCCACCACGTCGCGACCACAAGTAAGCACAACTATGTAGATCATCACGTACAGCTGCCATAAAGACGCTTTAAGAAGTCGTAAATTTACAAAAATTTAGTGGCGTTCACCATCAAGGCATCAACCTCATTCTTCCAGTCAATTAGCCAAGAGAAGACAGCCGTCTGATGTCTCTGCCGAGTGCAATTTCTGCGTCTTGGCCAATCCTTCATGCGGCCTGGTCTGGCCAACTGCACTGCTGGTGGCAAGGTAAACGTTTGACTTTGGCATTCCAACGCGTGCAGGGATGCGCACGAGTGACAAAATCACCCGAAATAAACATTCAGTTCAGTTTTCCTTTGTGGTCGTCACGAGTGTAGTGGGTGTAGGAGGATAACGACCGACGTCACTGACGCAGACCAAGCGATGATTTATTGACTATATTATTCAAGCTAAATTGTTCTGATGATTAATTTATCGCAGGTGAGGAATTGCCTACGAACAACAACACATTGGCACTGCCAACGAGTTGTAAATATTTTGGATATCAGAGATTGGCAGTGTTGCTCATTGATGCGTTCGCTATAAGGAATCGTATTTCGTATCCCACCTTTCACGTGGAATTAACAATATTGATCGAGTGAAAGTGATAAGAGTCGCAGAGTCAGTTGATGCGGAATGCCAGCTGATAGAACGATGAATGGCGGCCCACGAGCTGTGGGGTGGTTAAATATTTACGAGGGTGTTGATTCGATTAATGAGAAGATAATTCACTCACTTTCATTCCATACGAGGAGCGACGATAATACTTTGGCAAATAATAAACCATATGGCATTCACTGAGGTTGCCCCAAGGTGTGAGCAATATGAGAGCTGGGCTAATCGAATTACACACAGATCGCGTGGTTTTGGCCGCTGGCTCGAACGACACACCAGTAGGGGTTTAGCAGGCGGAATAATCATCTGTGAAAACAGATAGTTGTATGGTTAGTTAGGTAGTCCAGTCGACTGTCACTATCTTCATCCTTCGTCCTCTATAGCATATACGGTGAGGCGCAAAAAGAATATGGTCAAACCATTTTTAGCTGTTTAGGGTTGCTGATGTTGGTGTATGATTGTTAAGTGAAAAAAAAAAACAATTCTTTTAAATAAAGTTTAATCATGGTTCTGTTCGAAATTTTCATAAGCGAATTTTGTTTATCGACGAAGCTCACTTTTGGTTGAATGGATACGTCAATAAACAAAACTGCCGTATTTGGAGTGATGATAATCCTCAAGTGTATGTTGAGACACCGTTACATCTACAAAAACTGACTGTTTGGTGTGCTTTATGGGTTGGTGTAATAATTGGTCCGTACTTCTTTAAAAACGATGCTGGCAAGAACGTTATAGTCACTGGTAACCGCTATAGAGCCATGGTTACTGACTTTTTCTTTCATCAATAAAACAACCATGATGTGCAGGAGCTGTGGTTTCAACAAGACGGCGCAACATGTCACACAGCTCGTGCCACAATTGATTTATTAAAGGAAACGCTTGGTAACCGCATAGTTTTACGTTGCGGACCCGTGAATTGGCCTCCAAGATCGTGCGATTTAACGCCGCTTGACTATTTTCTGTGGGGATATGTGAAGTCGATAGTCAACGCCGATAAGCCCGAAACGATTGACCACTTGGAGGACAACATTCGCGCCGTTATTGCCGATACACGGCCACAAATGTCGAAAATTTGACCTCCAGATTAGACTACGTCCGAGTAATGCCAAACGATTATCTTTCGAATCATCTTTGTTTTATACCATTTCAAAGTTCTATACCTCTAAAAAAAAAACACCTTTTATATACTTTGGCTCTGGATGCTGCAAACTCATCACACTTTTTTTTAAACAAAAAACAAAAACTGATTAAAGCTGATCAAACTCAAAAACTTTGCTAACGCATTTTCTGCAAAAGGTTATGCTGAATTAAAAAGTTATACAGTGTACATGGACAATGGAAACACTGCACTTGACCATGACAAACACAAATAGAACAAAAATAGAACGATTTTACGTATATTTAAATTAGCGTAGACACAACCCGATTAGAGTTTTAAGAATACTCTGCAAAAACTTAAATTTAAGCGCCTCGTTAACTAATAATCGATTTCAGGTAGTTTGATAGCTACCGACCTAAGACTCAATATCCAAATATCGAACTCGAGACTCGAGCAACTCAAAAAAGTGGGTTGCGAAATCCTGTCCGTCTGTCTGTGTCCGAATGCTTTCGAGGCCTATAGCCTAAACGGCTGATCGGATTTGGTTCAAACTTATGATTTTGACTTTGTAGGCCCACAATTCGTGTCGTTTTTTTCTTTGAACGGTAAGCTCAATATTTATGGTACTGCCCATATAAAATGCTTATACCAGTTTGATTTGTTCGAAAACGGCTGTAACGATTTCCGCCAACATTGATATTTCAGATTAAGAAGGTGAGCTAGACATGACTGCTTACTCAGATTTTCGCTTAAAAAATCGAATAACAGCTCTTTTGAAATTTTGATATACATATCTCGAAATTGGTCCATACGATTGGAACAAAAATTAATTTCTAAGGTAATATGGTCATTTCTAACTTAGCAAAACTCAGTTTATCTCTATTCTATTGTTCAATGGATTTTTGAAAATAGTCATTTTTTTAAAAACGGGTTTCTTTAGTTTACCAAAAAACGGCACTAACGATTTTGACCAAAATGCATACGTGGGGTATAATGTATGCTATGGAAAAGATGGTGTCCTTAATTTTCATTTCGAGTCCACGAGAACGCTTATTTTAGAAGCTGATCATATCTCGAAAGCCCCCAATTTCGAATTGTGTGAAAACTTTAAAAACCAAATAATGCTAACATCCCGAACAATACCTAATACTCACTTTCAGCTAAATAGGTAATATTTCTCAAACCAAATGGTGCAAAATGTTGTACTGTACGGTGCGCTTTGTCACGCTTTATCGAAACTTTACGATTTGAAATGCCAAAGCGCGCGAGTAACAATTTTGTGAAACGAAATGCTGCTTTAAAGCGAAGGCATGTTGAGAGAGTAGAGTATGCCAAATTCAAAGTTCGGTTTGGTTTAAGCTAATCTACACAAATAGAGAGCAGAATTCAAATTTCAAGTCTACTCTCTTTTTTCTTGTAGCTGTAATTTATGTTAAAATCATTCATAACAGTAATGCAAAGAACAATCTTAACAAAGATACTAAACCAATGATTATTTTTTTTTATCCAAGAAAATTTAAAGAATTAAGTATTAGCTCCACAAAAAAAGGCATTCGTCATTTTCACACACTAAATTAATTAATTTGCATTTAAAAAACATCATATTGCTTTTTAAAACTTGTGTGTGATAAACATCTGTGCGACTCCAACTAAGAACGACACACCCCATGACATCAAATCGAACAATTCGAAATTCTAAAGTTGTCAAACGCGCGTGAGAGTAGAGAGTAGGTCTACTCGGGCGTCGCGTTGAACTTTACGATATTTACGATCTAAAGTCGATCCAACGCCTGAGGTTGTATTTTGTGGGGCAGCATATGAACGCTTTGTTTCTACATAATCTGTCAACGCACGTGCGCGTCAAAGCGACATTGTGAATTCGGCATTAGGATAATAAAAAAATTCTAATTAAGATCCCGTAATTAGTTTTTCTCAAAAAATTCGACTAAATCTGTTTTTTATTTCTCAAAAATGACTGCCCAAATCCCGATCTATGTTCACATATTTACGGTATATTTTTGAAATAATAACAATGGCCCACTTCCAACGAAAATCCTGTAACGCAAAACATCTTTTTAGCAAATATTACCAACTTCTTCTCCGTTTCAACCGTATTGAATATGCACACCAAAAATAATTCCAACAACTTGCAATTTACACAATCAGCAACTCCAACTTCATTCGCACCACAGCTTTTGATGAAGGAGAAAGTTATGTTCGACCCAGTCGTGCACTTTATTTTACTAGTTATTCTTTGAGTTACCGAAAAGCTTTTAAAATTAAAAGGAAAGATTCAATATTGTCTAAAAATGCTCTTGTGGTAAAATACTAACCAACCACCAGTTATTACTGTGGTTTACGAACTTCGGGTCAATATAAAGTTTTTAAATTTGTCACGTCTCGTTCGTGTTAACGTGCTCATAGTTCATATCAGACGTGCGAGGGACATAATTGCTTAACATAACCAATTGTTAATGTGCAAAAAATATTGCATTCACATTTTCTGGTTTTCCTGCACAAACAAAAAGTAATTAAACGATTTAAGAGGAAAACCGCAAAAACTTACAAGGCCTACATTAATTTGTAGAATATTTAACAAATGCTTTGAGTCAGCGAAACACTTGAAATAACTTCGGCCGACACGATTTATTCATACAGTTCTGAGTAAAAGTTCAGTGGAGCCGCTTTTCGAACATGTCAGTCAGTTTTCAGTAGGTACATTCAGTAATGGTGGTTATTATTTTTCATTATCTGTCATTATTTTCACACAGCTATAGCGCATATAACCAACAATAAAATTCCCAAGTCACAATTTTCTTATCAACATTTGGCATTACTGTTTCCTGATCGCAACGAACATGACCTCATCAAAAATACACTCACTACGAACACATTGTAAAAATTGACACTAATTACTGCAATGCGGCCACCCACCGTTTTGCAAATCGAAAATCGATCAAAACGAATAACAAAGCAATCAACTATCGCCGACACGAATCAAAAATGATATTAATAGATACAGGCCATAAAAGTGAAACAAAAAGAGAATTCGAAAATATTTTCTTACTCATTCGCACTCGGACACTTGCGATCACAGCATGACTTGGGCCAACACATGCACCGCAGTAGGTTTGTTGATTTTTTCCTTCGAATCGCCATGTGACGTTCTCGGGTGGGAAACTTTGGTGTCTTTCGAATGACAATCGGTTGAACTTCGAACTCGTCCAAGGCTTCTTTCAACTTTAATCCATTATTTGACCGATAGCGTCCCAGTTGTCTTCCAGTACACCGGCACTTATTGTTCTTATCCTCAATCAAAGGCATTTTCGGTTGGAAATTATTTTTTTTCGAAATGACTGAACTGAAAAAACACTTTTTATTGACACGCACGCTTTCGAAGGTGATTCGATCGTTTTTATTTGTTTTCTCAAGTGAAAACCAACAAATTTTCCAAATGCGCACAAATTACGTTTTACTTAAGAAACACTGCGATGGAAGCGAATGTTCGAACCGAACTGTCAAGCCGGAGTTCGTCTTATCTCAAGAATTCGAAATTTAATATCGACAGCGATGTTTAAACTCGATGCTTGTATACGCATCGCAGCTGATAGTGTGCATGAGAGTGTGTGTGATCTAAAATAGGTTAGGGGAGTGGATTGTTCGACGATAAGACAAGAGCACGATTTTGAGTCATATCAGCGTCTTTTTCAAAAGAAAAATGATAAGTTTTCGTGGAATATGCACACTGCGCATGGAGTGTAGTTCAGAAAACGATCGATTGTTGACTGACAATCGATAAGTGGTTTCGCAGAGAGTGATGGATAAATTGTGTGGCGCGAGTCATATGAGTTTTGCGTTCATAGAGAACCTCCCAGCATCGCGCGTGATCGGCTTTTTAATTGAATTTCCATTCACGGAAGCTACTCACTGAGAAAACAATTGACGGCTTACTTACTCGCCAGGGGCGGTAGAGAGTGTAACAACAATATATTTCGGTAATAAAATTTGCATTGGGGTTCTAGACAAAAAGGTGCTGAAATGACAGACGGAAGGTACCGGAGTTGATTTTCTTGGAATATGAATAGAATTTGGCACACAAACTGGGTGATTCAGTTGTTTGGCTAAAGCCGGCTTCACGTGCTAACTTCGCAAGGGAACTTTAGAGCCTAAGACTGTCGGGCTGTCAGATCAAATCTTTTTATAATTCGAAGCGTAGAGCAATCCTTCAAGGTTTGGATCAAAAACAAACCACTAAAGCAATGGCTGCACAAAACTACAAAGGCTTCCGAAACGTCCTACAGAGGAGTGAACTGGAAGCTTTCGGTACAAAAGCGAACTTAAGTTACCTACCTTAATTGTTTATTATGTTTTTATTATTTTGTGCTATGCTTTGCGGAGTAGCAGAGACAATGACCATATCATCCTTCGAGCTTAGTCGTGTTAGATATGCAGGAATGCCGAGTGGTCTTCGCTCACTGCTTTTATATACACTCTCTTTCTCGAAACCTTATTTTGCTGTCATATACTCTAGCTCGCTCTACATCCCATACAAAAGGTTCATCAGAAGCTAAATAGGCTTCGCAGTCATTTCTAAACGAAAAGCGGTAATAGAACTAGACCGGAGCTCAAGCCAAAGGATTTTCATATGACTTAGGACAAGCTCACAAAATCCAATTGCAGTTGAAATAAACAAAAGATTGGAGTAGAAGGACTTTATAAGACCTCGAAATAGCTTTTCACAACTATTAGCTTGTGTGAATTTTTTTTTACAATTTTATACTGAGCCCTAATAGTTAAATTGAGAAGCTTTTTGAGGGCAGTAATATTCTCGGATGTTTTTCAGAAGTTCGCGAGAGTCGGCGCAGTAGGAAAGACCCTGAGGTGTATTTGTGTTTTTTTTTGGGGATCCTTAGTCCTTCTTTAGGAAGGGAAGTTGCTATCTAAACCCCAAGCTTGAAAGATTAACTCAAATTCTAGTGCGGCGAAACACGCAGCTTTTGACAGACTTTGTGTCCCTCTTTAAGAGCATTGATTGAGAGTGATTGCTCTATGTAGAGCAATATCACGTTAAGCCTCGCGGCAGAGGTATTTGCCAAGGTGTTGGAAACGCGTTGCATAACTTTGATACACGGACCAGGTACTCGCTGCCACATTGGTACCTGAGAATGCGTATTCTACACTGCAGTTCAGTGGGCAAACATAAGTTCCGTTCGACAGTGGAGGTAGATTTGGCCGATCTAACCGCTTAAAATCTGGTACTGCCAATTCACATTGGACCGGTATTCACAGTTTTAAGAGGACAGCGCTCATTGATATTGATTGGGCATGATATGAGCCCAATGAGACATTACACAGTAATACTGTCCCAACGAAACAGTTGACCTGGGTATGTCCCATTTTGGCTTAGACTTGGCGGAAGTCATCAACATTTCCTTCGCAACACTTCTCTCCGGAAAGGCGTACCTTTAGCGCTTTAACCGCGCTCCGAAGCGCTGACAGATAGGTTACTGGTCAAAGCTGAGGCGCAAGCTTGACTTATTTCTGTCTCTCGACATGTGAACACTTTTGTCTTCCTTATATCGCAACGTCGGATGCACTGTCTTCCTTGAAGTACAAATTTGAATGCGTGAGAACTTCCAAGCTATGCCGGAAATGTAGCAAGTGTGCAAAAGAAGAGATTGCAAGAATCACAGTTGACAAATTGGAAACAACGTCAAAATGGATTTTGTCAATTTCCAGGCAACCAATAAAACAAACAACTCAGACTCGGACTTATCACCAAACTGCGTGCGGATTTATTGAATTATGTGTCGAATGGCATCCGACTTGCCGGCCAATTTTAGATCCATCCATCCATCAAGGGTTTGTGTGATAAACCACACTCTAACAACTTTTTGATATTTTCGAAATTGGTCGGGTTGATCTGTGAAGCTTAGAGAGATCCACATCTCTGACCAAAATCCCACTTGTCAATCTAACTTTTGATGAGTATACAGGTAGCTGATTGACTGTGGGACACGTCCGACTGCAGAGTGACACACTGTCGACTAGTGCAGGAAGCCATTAAACTTCTGAACGACGTCTGCTTTGAATATTAAATTGTTGGCAATTATAAATTGTTCAAATATGACTCGATCATTGTTCTCTCATCTTTCGAAGATGATTCCTCTTCGAATGTAGAGAGAAACAAATTGATTGCCTGATCCAAAGGTCCCCCAGATCAAGCGTAAAGGTGATCATGCAATATTGCGCACAGTATAATAATTTACAGAGAAACAAAAAAAAATATACTTGATCGATATCGAACGAGCACACAACCTCTCTCACACACATATCTAATGAATATATATTTTTCTATCTTTTAATCATCGTTTCGAAATTAATATCTAGGTTAGATAAATATACACAATGGCGCGCCGTGCGAGTGTTTACATCTTTCTCTCTAGAGCACAATTCACATTCGCAATCGATCATTAAACTTAATTCAACTGTCCGCTGATCGGTGGGTATCGATCGATATCGCACAAGGTTGCAAATATCGATCTGGCAAACGCAATTCAGTCCCCGTGCGCTGTGCGGCTTAAAATCCGATCCGAACGGAACAATAACACACTCAATTGATGTTTTCGTGTGCTGCCGGTCGGTGGTTGCATTCGCATTTAATTAACATAAATTAACAATCGGTTTGTTGTCGCCACAATAAGGGAGGGGGTGCGAAAACAAAGACACAAAAAAAAAACGTGCTAAAAACAACCGTCCGTCTCACTGCCAGACCGAATGAAAACTGTCGATCTAGTATCGCGTTCGCGTATCGCATGCATTCGACGGGGAGAGCCACAACGTGACGTTTGTAATTAGTGGAGTTTGCCTTTTTTATGTAATTTAAATACGATTTCATCCGCCAGTTAAAACCTTTTTTGTTTCACTTTTTCTGAAACCAAGCTTGAATAACAATTTTTTTTTTTTTTGCCAATGAACTTAGCTCGTGTACACAGGTGAGATATGGATGTTTTTGTCGTTTATCAGCCGTGAAGACTGTCGAAACTGAGCTTTCGGTTTCTGGTTGGGCACACACACACACTGCGTCGCCATAAATATAGTTGCGTGTCGCTGTCATTACGATAATTACTATTCACTTTTTGTTTCACCTCGAAGAGTTAATCGGGTGCCAGTTTAAAGTTTGAACTTCGAGGTGAAGTGTTTAATTCGTAAGCAAATTCACTGTTTTCGGAAACGACGCACGAATGAAGGCAGGCAAAGTGCTGTGCACTTGCAACGTTGGCATAGAGAAACAAAAATAGTCACGCAGCAGATGATTACGTTTGAGCAACATGGCCAATGATGGACACGTAACGCCGATTGGACAAGATACAATCTTTCTTCGCGTAACAGGTTACAAGAGCTTGCGTTGGACGTTTGAGAAACGTCCGAGAAATGGTTAGATGGTACTACTAAAGTGAGACGTGGAAATGGAGACACTAAAGAAGGAACTAGGAAAATCTATTGTACATATTCGGAAATGAAAGTGGGAAACACAATTTTAGATAATTCAATTATTAAATCAGTAGTTGAGAGGTTGACAGCTGGATACGTTCTTCTAAGTTGACAGATCAATTTTTTAGGTTGCGTTCAACTTAAACAAGTATTGCCCTCTACTAGTGTATTTGTGATACACTAGACGAGGTGGCTGTGACGTCGGAGAACTTGTGTTTAGATGTTGAAGGAAAATATAGTCTCGAGGAATCTGAAGTTTCAATAAACAGACTTCTTTGCGATCGAACGGGAAACGGGAACGCCTGTGACTAGGGAAAAAATGAACGACTTTCAGCTTCCGGCTTTCAAAACAATATTTTGATTGTAGATGACACAGACGAAGATCGCATTTTTCCTACCCTGACTGAAGGAAATACACATAAACAGCTACATACCGGTTGCTTTACTTTCTACTTCCAAATGCGCGCCGGTTTTTAGTCGGATATAGTTGCCTGAACCATTACCATCCAAATTGGATGACCTTTCCAGTATTTTGCGACTGCACACAGTCGGTTTTTATCATTCGTTAATAATAACTTCAGTCTTGCTTGCATGTATTGTAGCTATACTACTGACTTAAGGACCCATGCACTTAATCTCTTAAGTCAAGTTGTCTTGCTTAGAGCTTTCTTGGATCCCAAAGTTCATCCAATTGACCTGTACACACAGATATCTCATATCAACAATTTGAAGCACTTGCATATATTCAGTATACTAGAGTTCGCCAAGTGGGAGAAATTCTACCATTATATGTAAAATATTGGAAAATAAATTACAAACAGCATAACATCTCTACAATATTCCCAACAAAAATAAGCGAATATGTTGCGTTTAGGGCAGTGAAAGTGATTCTCAACTTTTTGATTTCGCCCGCGAAGTCATTTAAGTAGCATTCCGCGATGCTAATAAACATTTTTAGTGTCCAGGCTAAATTTCTTAAATTCGCAATGTCGATATTTTCCATTCAAAATTACATATTCTGACCTACAAAAAAATCAAGTGTCAAGGTTAAACATTATTATTAATTCTACGAAATATGCCCCTGTTGCATTATCATTTCCCTTGCAAATCGGCTTTAACGCGACATCAATTTTCCCAGTACTCCATCGATGCATAGCCAAATGCAAAACCTGTTTATTGACACGCCAATTAAAATTTCAGACATCTCAACATTCCAAGTTGGGTTAGTCTTTCGGCACATCAAAAAAAAAACACACACACACACTCAATTCCTTCTTGTGTGCTTGTTTGTGACAATTTAACAAATGAATGCCACAACAACCGACAAAACCTGACAGCCATGCAGCATTGCGTCCCATGTTAATTCAGTGTGATATGACAGTTCTTTCAGTCAAATTAAACAGCACTCAGTCCAAAATGCAATTATTCATTTGATAGATGTTGTTATGAAATAAATTTAAGAAAATCCATAAAATATTTATCATTTGCTGATCATTGGCAATTCTTATTGCAAAGCAAAAAAAAGAAATATTTAAAATACCACCTGGCTATTTTTAGCGCTGATAGAACTCTCATCTGCTTCTTTGAATACCTGCCTTCACCTGTGAAATTCCAATGTGTAATTGTACGTTTTCATGAGCGATTCCAAAGATTTATCTTTCTAAACACTATTTCTGGTGCATCACAGACACATCGTTGAGTTGACGTAAGCAAGCAAATATACGGTTTAAGGAGAGAGAACCAAATTATGTTATCGGCCTCTAACAAATGTAAGAGGTGGAAAATATTTTCGTGTTCGATTGGAATTTTTTATTTTCAATTTATTCGAATGGAAATACCATTGAAATGTGAGGAAATCAATAGTTAAAAGAAAAATGTTGTGACTTTTCTTTTTTTGTTTGGGATAAAATTATGAGTTCATCAAAATTCATCTCGAATGGATGGAAGACGGAACAATAGGCAGTTGACACGACTCATGACAGACAAACAAACATGTTGCCAGAGCAAAGTAAACGTATAAATCAAACAAATTTACTCTGAATTTTTTGTGAGATTAGATTACCACATGTACTTTTTAAATATCTTTTTCTATAATGAACCACATATTCTACTACTTTCCTGTAAAGGCAAATACTATAGTTTATGAAAAACAAAAATATTATGTTTTATTTGTAATTAAAAATTCTTCTTATCCGATTGCATATTTTCAATTTGTGTAATTCGACACCTTATAGAGGAAAATATGAGTTAAATATAATCAAACATATAATCAACTGCAGTGGCCTTACACTAAACGTCAAAATGGAAATAACAAAAAAGCAAGAACTATTTACGTTTAGAATTGTTAATTTTCCAAACAAAACTTAGGAAACTATTGACGCCGGAGTCAAATGTTGAAGTGTCAAAATCAAATCGCTGCTAAGTCAAGCTCTCAAAGATAATTTGTAAAACTTCATTTTCACTTTGGCAAAGGGCAACTATATTTTTCTGTGTTAAATAAAATTGCACAACAGCAATAAGAGAATGAAGAAAAAACGAAAAATAAAACAAATTCAATTCGGTTTAAATCGAACTCAACATAAATCGAACTTATAGTGCAAATTTTATGACTGTCTTTAAAAAAAATTACACAAATATAGAAAATATGTGAATTAAACTCAGAGAATTTCTACGGGAATTCGTCAATTGCTAAAAGTTGACAGATACACAAAGTACGCAAAAGTATGTGCTTTCAAAAGGTTCTTCTTTAAAAGGGATTAAGAGTAAAAATTAAGTAATATGTACATTTATTGATTTAAAACGATGAATAGGATGTTCTCTATTTTTCTTAACTGTTTACCTTTGAGTCAAATTTCACATCAAGATTTTGCTGTTAAAGTAAATTTGTGAATTTAAGTGAATGTATGTAATTTAAATATGAATTTAAAAAAATATATTTACAGGGTGGCGCAAAATTAATCTTTTTTTTTAATTAGTTTTATACCAAATAAACAAAATTATTTTAAGTGGTGGAAATCTTTATTTGGATCCTTACAATTTTTTCTGTTAAGTGGAAAAGCTGACATTCGTCAAGTGGCTTTCTGCAAGATTTCCTGCCTTTTGTCATAAACTCGCGACTTCAAGTAGGCCCAAAGAAAGAAGTCTGGGGTGGTTAAATCGGGCAATCTTGCTGGAAATGCCAAATCGCCAAAACTGGAGATTATGCGGCCACCGTTTCCTTCACAATATCGATTAATTATTCCACACCCTTATGGAGTATTGCTTGTCTGCTACTGGAAACCAGTTTACAAATGTCAAATGGCGCCATTTGCAAAACTTATAACATCTTCCGATAGGGTGATTCATTTTGCGCCACCTTGTATACTAATCAGACCTTTTATGAAAATTCTAGTAGAGCATTGTTAGTATATTGCACAAGTATAGTTCGGAGCTTTGATTTTGTTCGATTATACCAGAGCACGGAACAGAGCTCGAGCGGGTCAAGCATGTTAGGAACCGAACGAATTCAGAAAGCTCACATTTGAATACTAGATGTTACATGGCTAGCTCTATACGAGTACGTACATCCCGCGTCGCCGCTGAAAAATTTCGAAAAGGGGGTTAAAAACCGAGAATAAAAAAAGGGGCCTCCACATAAAATACTAATTTATAGCAAGAAAAAAGGGTGCAATTTTGAAAATATTTAACTGGGGCCAACGGACTTAAAGCTCAAAAAGGGGCCATTTGGCAACGGCAAACGTCAAAGCTTCGTTAATCTACTACAAGTGAAAGTTTTTCATTGTTTCAGGTTTCAGAGTTAGTTTTTTTTTTTTTTAATTTTGGCTTCAATAATCAACAATATACAAGCTTGGTGAAGGTCTCTTTGATTTACTCACCCATTTTGCCCGCACCATTCTCTTGTTCTAAACGGATAGACTGTTTCGGTTACTCTTCGTATATCGAAAACAAATCGTCACCCGGTCACATCCAACTTTTGACCAACTTTGTATACTTCATAAAAGAGTTTATTGCTCCAATCACAACTATACTGCCCCGCATGCCCGTCCTTTTAACGGGCTGTCAAATGATATGGGTGAGGTTTTGACACTCGTACTCCCAATAAAAGCACCTGAAATCATTTGTCCATTATCCGAGATCGTTCAACCCCGCGCATGGCAAGAGAAAAATTAAAACAAATTACGAGTGTCTCGTGGCTGGTGGCAAAAAAATATGGTAACTCATCATCATCATAAACAAATAGGTATGCCAAGTCGAGACCGTTCCTTCCATATACCATGTCGTTGTCATTTTGCTCGGGTCGTCCGTCCATCCATCAAATATTCACGTCAGGTGCACATGAAGCAACAACCATAATAATGTCAACAATAAAGTCAAGGCCACAACCACAACACCGCTCACCGTGCTCGCAAGGAGAGGCTTTCATTTACATTTCTGCTCTTGGCTTCCATGCCGATGGAAGAAGCAAGCAATGCAAATTAATGTTGTACGTGTAATGATATTCGCTGCCGCAAATAATTGCAACGTACCGGCATCACAGGAGCCGTAATCTCTCCCGTCCGCAGTGTGCTACATCATCATTAAACAAGTGTTTATTGCTCTCAAGAGTATACTCTATTTGTACTCTGGACACGAAGACACCTTCAGCAAGAGTGTCAAAATCAATTGACAGCTGAAGTGGCAGTGGCAGTTGGCAGAGAGAAAGGTTTTTTGTTTTTTTTTGCAACGATGTGTTTTATGCCCCTCAGATCGGACATTCTTCCACTCAGATTGGAAAATCTATCTTCTGACACCATCCAGTAAAAGTAATTATAGTGTCATGTGAACGTAAATGAGAGTTTTGTCGCCTAAGCGTTTTTCAGAGTGAAGCTGATACCAGGTTTAACATGCGGATGACACCCATAAAATTGAATTGCAAAATTGTAATAAATCGCAGAGAGAAAGCCATATTGGTAGCTGCATGCTCGTTTTGATTTTGATTTAAGCAATTTTAGGAGTGTGACCGACAAAATGAAATTGCCAGCAGCTCGATATTGTGGAAAGTCTATTGGCTATAAAATTAGTTTGTCAGTAAAAATCGACGTGACAATTGCAAACCGGTGAAAACTAGCAATTAGCGGGGCGATAACGTTCGCAGGCTAAGCGGATTCTTGTTAAATTGCAACTGTCGATGGATTTTTTTATTCTCATTGATGACATGAGACCGGTTGAGTGCAGCGTTCGCCAATTATAACTATTGAGTAGTTGTGTCCGTCCTAAGTTGAAACCGTCTGGTTTAACTACTTCTGATGTCTTTGATATTTTCATATAATATTTTTTTTCCTCAAACCATTCATTTAAATAGCAAGATCCTTATCAAATAAGTTGTGAACTCTGTCCGTAAAAGCACTCATAGTTGCAGCACAGAACAATAGAGTGTTTTTAGGAAAACTAAAACGGACTTTATGAGGCAAAAGGTTGGAATATTTTTCAGAAATGTAGGAAATTGCAAAATATTTCTAAAAATAATTATATAAAATGTAGGTACACAGAGCAATATCAGAGCCCAATATTTGACCTTTTTTTTTACTCTTATGTAGGTTTGTGCTATTTTTGCAACAATTACTTATCGTGTTTTGCACTTTGTTGTTAACATTTAAACTAAGCCCTTATAGAGATTCAGATTTTGTGATTTTGAACAATCGACAAAAAACGATTGCTCCGACAATTTCTGTTGAAATATTTTAAACTAAGCCCGGGTTTTGTTGGTATTAAATTTTAAACAGTAGTGAAATTCAAACTTTTTTGTACAACTTCCCTAATACATTGATCTGCAAAACTAAATAGACCCACCAGTTGTTTGTGAGGTTTTTTAAACGTTTATTAATATGTAAAATAGAGATTTTAAGGCACAAGTAGGTACCCCTTAGAAATTTAATTACTAGACAGATTGCTATAATCGGAGTTGTGGGTAACCAAATTCAATAAATCTATCACATAAACATATTTTCAAGGAACGCAGATATTTGTACCATCTCCATCCAAATCCGCTAAGTAGTTCTCGAGACGCACTAAAACCACTGCAAAGATAGCAGCGCCACCTATCGACTATCAAGCCACTCTCTATAAACTCTGCCAGCACTAATAGGATCAAATTGTAACATATCGAACGAAATCAGTGGTTTTGAGGACATGCGATAACAGTACCCCAACTGAGCTCTACCCTAAAAAAGAAAGGCCTCTGATGAAGGCTTAAGGCCCGAGAAGGCTGAGTAAGATAATTGTTTAACTAGTGTCAGGAAATAGTTTTTTTTTTTTTTTTTCCTGTTGGGGGGAGGAGAAATGCTTTGTGCACCGTAGGGAGGTCTTTTTGGCGTTGACCATCCCCGTGTGTCCGACTCCCATTTGTATTTACAATGCGTTGTACAAGGTTTACGGACTAAAACTCCTCCTTCCCTTCGGAAATAGTGGAGTACCTCCATGGAAAAGACAGTTCTCTTTCTTTGTGGCATTTTTTGAACGATCGTTTTAAATTTGCCAAATGTGCAATCTAGCTTTTTCTGGATAAATCTTATTTGATTACCCGCAGCAAAATAACGTCCTGAACAGTTAGAAATTTTGATACTTCAAGACCCTATCAGATTTGGATATGTTAGGTCCTTACGCTAGCAAACGAATCAATACAAATCGAAAAATACAAACATCAGTAAATTCCAAATTAAAAGTGACACCATTATGATAGTAATCCAGCTTAAGCGGATGAGCGTTAAAATAAAAACTAATGTCGTAGCCATTATATGGCTTGTAGGCCATTTTAAGGGCTTCACTAAATCTAATTTAATTTTACCATTTTTGACACAAGGTCAAGCCTCAGAACAAGGTCAAGATCAGAACAGTATCCTGTTCGCACTCAAAATTCTTAACTTCATATAGACGGGCTGATGACAAGTCCCCACTCGTTTAGCTCACGAAATAAATTACTGCTACATAGATCTAAGATAAATTTTGACATAAAAAAGGGAGGAACAAGTTTTTGTTGTGCTTACTTTGGATTTTTTGGGGGAAACCGCGGAGAGCATTCGTGTGATACATAAAAGAAAACGCAAAACCAAAAAAAAAACCTTTTTACCAACTCCGACTGTTTTGTCCCATCTATATCATGTTAAATAATTTAGCAAGCATTTATCTTGGTGTGGAGAAAGGAAGTGGCGACTAGGGACGCTAAAATTAAGCGCAAGCAGGATACTAGGCTTTAGCGTACAAATGAATAGAACTCTTTAGACCCTTAAAAAATAGACAACCTCTTGTGTCAACTTCCTCGGTCTATACTTGATAATAAATTCGATTGTAAACAATCAAATAATTGACCATTTTGGGAAATTGATAAATCGGTTATTTTTAACCGAGTTTGGTTGATTTTAAATGAGTGATTTTTCTGCGTTTATACTGATGGTCGATGGTCGTACAAAATAGTTTTTATCATTAAACTATCGCAGACTTTAAAACGCCCCTTTCTCAAGAACTTATACCAGAAGGTATAAGACCAAAGCTAAATACAATAGAATCGAACACAAGGTAGACCTCACCTGCTGCGGTTAGCTTCGTCGAATTCAGGACTGACAGTTCTATAGTTCCAATGTCACAATTCAAGCTCGATTTTTGGTTCATTATAGGACCGACGGTCGTCAGAGATTTATGATTCATGTGAGTATATCTTCTGTTGTTTTTTTTCTTCTGAGTTGTAAGCCCATGCTTGTCAGCTAGTTTCGAACAGATTTCGTTTTAGCCATTTCAATGACAAAGGATCAAAAAGTATATTCGGCCAACATATACCTGTTTTTTAAAAGCGTTGTTGATCTCAGTACGGACCCTTGAGGCACGTTGACGTACGAACGTACTGCATAGTTCTGTATTCGATGTTGGCTAATTATTTCCTAAATAGTTCATCAGTTTCTTACGCCGATATTCCGGCGATCTTTTAACTCTGTCTGTCTTTACTGTACTTTTGGCCACTTTGCAGTGCAAAAGTTTTGAGTTTTTGACGTCTGCTGCTTGGATAGCTTTTTATTACGGAGCTGATCAAAGATGCGTTTCATTGACTTATTAGGCCAATGGTCCTGTGTATGTTTCGCTTCAATGCCTGACTTAATATTTAACGAACCAGCAAACACGGAATTTGAATCCGTACGCTCAAATGCATAACTGAAAGTGGCATACGTTTCAAAAGACCTGCAGTTCTACAGCTGTAATTGTGCTTCTCAAAATGAAAGCATTTAAAGCCTTATACTCAAATGTGCAAACTTAAAAATAATGACGCCCTTTTAAATCCTTGCCAGCTTCAATGATTTCCATCGTTTCTATGCTTTTATCAATTTGAAAAACACCCTCAATCCGACCAACTTTTCCGCTAACTGAATCAGAACTCGACCAAAAATTTGTTTGTGTGGATCACCAGTAACTCACAGAAGTCTAGCCAGTGACGTTGGACAAATTAATCAAATTCCGCTTAGCCAATTATAATTAAATAAAAAATGTTCTTCTTTGTTTTTACCTTTGAATGAGACAAAAAATTAAATATTTATGTGATAGAAGAACAGAAACAGAAACTGGACTCATGCAGCCGACAGCGAAAAATACAAACAAATAGAAATTTGCTATACCGGCACTTGAGAAAAATTTTATATTCTTATATTTTTAGATGGGAAAATATGACGAATGGTCAAATTTGAATAAATCAATAATTATCTACTATTTTTAAGAACAAACACCAGACAACAGGAATTCGCACAAAATAGGAAAAATCAAACATCAACCACATGTGGATGACGGTGGTGGTGGGTACCTGTTTGAATTAGCCAATATTCGTTGGATACACTGGACGGGATCTCAAGCAAAACCACTACTTGCCAAAGAGTTTGGATTGAGAACAATTAAACACAATTTTCAAAGAATCTCAACATCCGACAAAGATCCGCCAACTAAATCAACTGAAAGCATTTTAATAGTACTCGGTCGTGCAGTCCTCTATCGAGACAGCCGCACGTTGGCATCATGGATGTAACACCTCTCCGTCTCTCTCTCTCTCTCTTTGGCAGAAGACTAGTATTGTGAGCTTCTACTTCTAGTAACCAAACCACATATATGGCGGTGGTGCGGCGGTGGCAGGCAACATTCAACCAGTGGCCGAGGAGGGGGCGATGCTTATGAATGAATTTTCCGACAGACCGACGCGACACCGACGCTGCTTCCATGTGGTTTTCCAACATGGGAAATTGACGTGCTGCTACTGGTTGTGGTGGCCTTTGTGGTACGTGTATGTTTACGGTACACCGTCTATATAAATACATCCACGACCGCACAGCTGTTCGGTTTTCCAATGCGATGGTGGAAGTTTTGTTTTGGTCTTCCGAAAGCACGTGCGGACATGATGCCGTTGCGGTGGCGTGGGCCGTGGGGTTTGTTTACGCTCACGGAGAGAAGCGGCGGCGTAAGCTTTTTAATAGCTTTGCAGACACATTGCAAAACACAACGATTGTGTGGTTGAAAAATGTTGACGGGAGTTGTAAAAAGGCTAATGGAGTTGGAGTGTCATGGGAATGAGATAATTTGTTGGAATTTTGTAAAAGGCCTGTCATCAGAATGGTAATGTTGCCCCATTACTATGAGTTGCCCAATAGTTTGTGTATTTTTTCTGAAAAATAGTCTACTTACGGCTTTCGTGGAAATTCAGTGAGCTTACCTGCAAAGAGAGACACGAATAACTTAATAAATTTGCACTTTGTCACTAGGAGGTAATTTTTGTACGTTTGATGACCTTCTGTCTATGAAAGATTCTGTTCTTTGGTGACAAGGAATAAATAAACAAATCCCTGGAACTATTAAGCGGATTCCGAACATTATTTCACTAATGGAAAGTTGCAATTGGTTGCATTTTTTTAGGGAAAAGAAAAAAATATTCACAGAGAATTGAAATTCATCACACGACAAAGTGAAGGGTGTGAAGTACAGAAATACGGGGAAAAGGCGGGCGGTTAAGGTCTATGAGAAAGGTGGGTTTCCTACGTCGCAGACGTTACCGAAATTCCAATTTTGAATAAGTAATGCGTTTTCCACGAAAGAACACTTGAACGGTAAAATTTGTTTTGATTTTTATTGATATTTTCAGAACTTCTTCAGATTATCCTCCTTCTTTTTTCAAGAAGATGGTACTTTGAAATACTTTTTGTTTTCAAACAAAATTTATTGACTGAGCTGTGGAAATGACATAGCTATTCAAACGTGCAAGGTAAGTATTTAAACCGAGTGCAAATTGGCTCTTTAGAACATGTCCGCCTGTGTGGAAAACAGTCGCCTATAGTTGTTACAAATTTTTCCCAATCTTCAAATACTTGTCTGGTGACTGGAAGTTGCGGCAACACGTATTCAACTGACAGAGAAATGGAAAACACTCCAAACTTATGCAAGGTGACCCATAAACAACTCATCACGAATAGGTTTACTTTCCACTCTTCTGTATGTTGAATCCGTTGACAGTTCTCACAAATTGAGAGTAAACACTTTTATTGATGGAAATATTGACAAAATGGGAGCAACTGTCACGTAGTTGAATGAATTGAGATAAAGTGCATTTATTTGTGGAAACTTTGAGTTGGGGTCATTATTCTGGAAGGCTCAAAATTCTGCAGACAATAAAAAATACGTTAAAAAGCGGACACTTTTGAACATTGTCCAAACCTTTTGTTATTGTTTGCAAAATTTTGTAAAGCAGAATTTTGTAACAAGAATTTTGACCCTTCCAGAACTCTTTCTCTTTTATTTTCAATATTTAGTTTCATTTTTATTATTTTTCAACTATTAGATTTTAGTTTTTTTTATACTTGTTATTAAATTTTTTTTACATTTTTTTTTGCGAATTTCATTGCTTTGAATTTGAAACGCAGAATTTTGTAAAGCAGAACTGAAAAACCAGAGTTTCGAGAAGCAGAATTTCTTGTGAAAAAACAGAATTTTGAAAGCAGCATTTTGCAGCTGGAAACGTTTAGTCTCCGCATCGATGGAAGTTCACTTTCAAATATACTGAATAATAGATAAAAATATTTGGTGCAACATAAATATGCGAGGAATTTTATGGGACTGTTCCCTGTGTTAAAAACATTAACGCTGAACGATCTGTTAACGCAAAAGATGCGATCAATTCTATGGGTTGGGTCAATGAGGCCTTCAATGGGTCCGTACAATCGTACTGTTTGAGTTCGGTGTTTAACGCCATGTTTGCCTCTTTGATTTTGAGCTCGGTGTCTTTTTTATGGACTCCATGTGCAAACAAATTGTATACTTCCGACGCGTATAAGACCTTTTTGCAGCTTTGCTAGCTATGTAGATGATTTTTTGCAATTTTTAAGTTTTCAAAAAACTATGACCAACTAGAATACGCATCACCTTTGTAAAGAAACTACATACAGACAATTGAAGCATCAACTACAGAGATGTCTTAGCAGAAGTCATGTTTGTCCAGAACATGCGGGACACAAACGATTTTATGTATAGCCGTGTCCCTGCCGAACTCGTCAAGCATTTGCAAAACTCCGATTTAGTGCGGTCGCAAAGATGGACCCATCCCCACTGCTCTTACGGAAACGCTGCACCTAATTACCCTTTTTTCAAATAAACATGTCAACTGATTTCAGAAGTCATAATTATATGGAATATCAATTATCATGTAAACGGGCTATTACAATCGCAATGCAGCTAGTTCCGGGTACCAGCACAAATTGTTATTATTTGCAATTTTGTAGATTGTAGAACTCCCCGATGTGCACTGGATGTTGCATTCATATTCAAAGCATGTGCACCTAGAGTCGCGGCGATAGCCAGTTGTCAGCGTCACAATAATTAATTTGTACCAAACCATGTCACTGGAGTAGAATGTTTATAGAACAATTGATCGATGAATTATTTCAAGCGCACTGCTAGATAAGTTATTTAGCCGCCATTAGGTGCGCCGTCGTCTGCCGTCTGTGATCTGACAGATACAATTTAAGTGTTGAATATCAACAGCCATCATCCATTTTAATAGAGCCCGCAACCTTTGGAGTCTATTCTGACTCAAATCCGTCCGACTATTCGTCGCAATTGGTCATGCAATTAGTTTGATTCATTAGTTGCAATCAATTTGAATTTCTGTCATACTTCGATGGGGCGATAAGTGTAGCGCGCGCATCTTAAAATTCAAATATTTCAACAGCTCCTGTGGCACTCAGTGCTAAACATCTCGTCACATGGCTGGCATCCATTGCCAAAAGCCGTGCACTCTCAGATCGCGCCAAGGAATGGAAAATCTAATTGCCAATTGCCAAATCGCGATGATTTATTCGATGGATCTCTCGCATCCATTTGCATCTCGGAGGCATCGCTTTTGTTCTAATTTTTCGATTGGTGTGCGTTCATTTCGAACTCGAACTATTTATGCGATCGTTTCTATACGCCACTAACTCGGCGACTAGTGAGGATTATTTAATCGGGTTCCTTGGCTGATTCATTGGTCAGGGGAGCGGTTGTTTATTTGGAGAGAAAATAAATAGTTTCGGCGGCCACCCGACTGTAAACAGGAACTTTTTCAATTGTATAGTTATTGTTGGCCCAGTCGTGTTGGCGGTCGGGTGGGAAACGCAAGTATAGCTGCTCGGTAACAGCGACTGTTAATAGTTTTGGATTAGGTGTAAATTATAGTTGGAACAGGATGCGCAGCAAACTGCACTTGGCTTCGGGCCATGATTTTGATGATGTTCACCGTGTGCGGGTCTATTTTCGAAAGGGCGGCCAAATGACGTGTGTGTACATGATGTGAATCCGAGCAATTACGTCGCGCTGACTGATGGAAATTTATTTATTCTATTCAAATATTGCTTGCACAGAGGCAGGTAATAATTTGCTAGACACCTACGCGGGGGTTACTCATAAATCGGAAATTACCGCAATTGGCAGCTAGTAATGTGGCAGATGTTGGCATTACACAAGCGGTTCAGATGCTTAATTTAGACGATGAGTTTACGTTGTGGAAATTTATATTGGTCGTAAGATCACTCAAGTCCATAAGCCTGCTGTGACAAGTGAATAATGCACGTGGCAGGGGGGCATTTTTAACAAAATCAGACTGCAACGTGGGTCCGCTCATATTTCTTTAGGAAAAAGACCTGTTTGCAGCAAATGTTTGGTGTTTATCTCAGTAGACCTACCAACCCAAAAGAAGACTAACTAGCAAATCGAAATTGAATTCACTGAAACTCGAGACAATCATTGAAAATGGCTATTAAAACAGGCTGTTGGGCGAAAATGACATAGGTCCTTTGGGCATTACGTAATGGGCCATCAAATAGCAAGGCCATTATGCTGAACAAAATATTTTTGGAGTGTAGTTATGAAAACTCCAATCAAGAAAACTCTCACCAATGTCGCTGTATCACAGGGTCCGGATGTAGCCCCAAATAAACCCCGAAGCAAATATTGATATAAAACGGGATAGAAACGATGGCGATTCTGAATAAAGGAGTAATTTTCCCTCTTCACTATGTACAGGGTGTCCGCTGGGAACTACTTTGCTTTGCCGACATTAAATAAAACATTTATCAATATAAGATCCATTCTCTTTCATTTAATCAAAAATTATAAACAAACAAAATAGTATACCTTCCCGGCGGACACCCTGTACATACGAAATACATTCAACAGGATGGACGTGCTTTGCCATACATTTAGACATATATTCATATAGTTTCACGCAAACGTCTCTTTGATCGTTCTCTTAACCCACGAGTACTTGCTATAATGTGAAGTGGAGATCAACGGAATACATAAATAACCATTGCAATTAATTAAACCAACCAACCTGGTAAATGTTTACCTATGGTAAACTAAACTTTAACCATTTTTAATAGAAGCTGTCAGCCATATTTTCAAAACACCATCAGTAGATTGGTGGCGTATACGTGATAAATACTGTTGGATGGTTAAGTGGCGCCATCGTCTAGTGAGTAGAGGAAACGAGAAAGCTTTTTAGTATACGAAAGCTTTTTACAGTAAACGCCATAAAATAGTGTACACTTATTCGTTTTTATTTTTATTTTTTCAACTGTGAAGTATTTCCAAATTTTTTATTTTTATTTTGTTAATAATTTATAATAAAATTAATGTTAGTTCACATAAATGAGTTTGAAGGCAATCGCACAAAGTCTATACACGTACTCAGTGTTGCCATATCGTGGGTAATTACCATTTCGTGTGCATTTTGCCTTTCAAAATGAGCTAAAAGGGCGTTTTTTTTCTCTCTTGGCTCGAAACAGCTCAGAGAATTTCAACCGCCAAGTACTGATAAAAATGTCAAATGCGCAAAATCGACAGGAAACAAATTAAAAATCCGTTTTAAAAATCAATTGTACACAAAAATAAAATATCTGAAAATAAAGAAAATTCGATGGTGGTCGAATGTTCTCCTAGAACGTTTCATATGTTGCAAAAAGGTAAGTTATAAATTTATTCGTGATATGGATTAGATTTCAAAGATGTAAGTGGCTTAAAGTAACTCGAAGTGTATCCACGAGTTTGACAGATTTTTAGTGCTTGGCTCGTGAAAGTACGCGAATGGACCTAGTATCACTTTAAGAACAGAATTCAGCAGTGTGTTTTGTTAGGACTGATTTTCTTAATTTTTTTTTTTTGTTTTAATAATACTAGGTACCAGAAGGGAATAAAATACTTAAAAATAACTAAGCACTTGATTGCATATTAACCTCTTACAGCATTTCTCGCTAGATTACATAACAAATATTTTAAAAATATCACACAAGTCTAGCAGTGTTATCAATAATGAATAAGCAAATAGCTAAACTAATTTAGAGCTCGAATATCTAATGACAAAAAAATCAGAGTTGGCGGCGATTTGTGTTCGGTGTGTACAAATGCTCCCACTTAGATAAGATCTTTTGGTATGAAACGTCAAGTAAGTAGTTAATTGTACAGAACTTTTTATTCATATACTCACCGACTAGTTCAACGACCATCTACGGTTGTGTATTAATAAAGCCGTAGACATTTAACAGAAATTGCATCCTGGAATTCTTTCGAATTCTGCAATATACAATCCATCATCAAATTACTCTTAGCAACAAAGAGCGGTAGAAGCTTCACTTTTTGTGAAATATGATCTCCAGCAATTTATTCACTAAATAATAAGATCCATGGCTAAAATTTGAAAAAATGTATATCTAAAGATGATATTTATAGGGAACCGAAACTACTTTTTTATAAGTACGTCAAATGTAGGAAGGTACTTATTTTCTTTCCACGTTCAACGAACGACCGCTAGAGCCTCTAGCGTCAGCGAAACAAAATTGCAAATTAGCTTTTATTAAAATTAGGTTTTACTAAAAAAATACACCGCTTTCTCATAAAAAAATATAATTTCACTAATTCTTACAAATTCTGTATTATTAATCAAATTTATTAAAAGTCAATTTAATTCAATTCGCAGCTAAATTTTTGTCTCCCTCTTTCTCAATCTAGCAATTTTGCGCTATATATAGAATTTGTACTAGAACTCCAGAGTAAGTAATCGAATGTGCATTTTTTGTAAATATAAAGTTTGAGATGGCGCTCAATGGAATGCCATACATATTTTTATTATTCTATTCATTTGTTTGCCTTTTCCTTAGTAAATATGGAAAGTCAAAAAAAAATTTGTCTAAGCGACAACCAGAACTTAGAAAGGGATTTCACAAGTTTATAATTTCGCGAATACATATTTTTATATATCTGACTTTCATATTTTGTCAGGGAAATTCGTTTCTTTACAATTCTTAAATTTAAATTTGGATTCAACAATAGAGTCATTGTTTGCTTTGTTCCGTATAATTCGATTTCAAAAATTGGTTGCCTTAGGTCACTTGTGTCTTAAAGTTGCTCAACTGGCTTTGGAGCAAACGAGCCAAGACGTGCATTGATTTTCATAGAAAGGTCAATTCGCTGTATAAAATATGTGCCTAAATTTGTTTCTTTTTCCGTTTTTTTTTTAATTCGCAGGCATTCTTCGGATTTCGTGGTTGGTAAAAATAAGTCAATAGGTACGTAAAACGCGCAGGTGATATTTTTGTACACCGGTTCGATTCCAGTTGAGTGAATTATTTTAAACGGGCGTAATAGATGATGATAATTATTTTTAAATTAAAATTCTATTTATATCTCAGTCAAAATTTATTTTTAGCTGGCATATGACTCAAGTAATGGGGTCTTTTCCATTAGCAAGGCTGTGAAGTGACGTTGTCACAACGTCTCAAACTGGTGTTAATGTTGGTAATGTGTTAAAGCGTCCAGCACCTAGTTTCTTGGAGCACAGTTCTCGGTTTAGTATGGCAATGTGAACTAAGGCTCTGTCAGAAATATGTAACTTTAAGATCCTTAGACTAACATTTCATTCGGTATTTTAAGGCAATTTTGCAGGTTATGAATCGACGAAGAACAGGAGTCGAATCGCCATTTCCGAACGTTCACGTTATTAAGTTGATTTTACATGTGAAACAAAAACCAATTCCGTCACGTAATGCTCGTTCATGGAAGACGCGATTCGACCCCAGATATACTGCAACAGAGAGATTTAGAATTGCAAACTTTTTTAATACCACAAGACCTATTCAAACAGATACCCAACAATGCCAAAAGAACAAAACTTGCTGGGTTGCGTTTAAAGCCCATTAGCTAATTAAATAATTATAAGGAAAACAGACACTTCCTTTTTAAGTCACACTTTAACTACTTTCCAATTATTTATGGGAAGGACCAACCCCCAATAACAGGACATGGGACACACCATGCCGCAAATGCAATAAGAAACAATTTAATGTCAACCTTTTAACTCAATTAAACGAACAATAGGCGAAGCAAATGTCCCACAGAGGGCACTCCTTTTACGCTTCCCAAGTCATCCATCATCAGCAGACACCGAAAAAGTGAACCACATTTCAGTTCTTTTTATTTTTTCGTCTCCTCGAAGCTACATCCTTGCAGAGAAAGGCAACCGAAAACATTAAATTTCCCGCTGGGCATTTTGGGAAATAAATTACAATTTCCTTTGCACCGTTATCCAAAGCACTGTCACTTGGTCGAGCTTGAATGTCAAATGAAAGAGTTCAAAATTAAACAACAACAACAGCCCCACCCAGGTGCTTCTTATTTTGTTTCGCCTCGACAAGGATGCGCAAAATATTCATTAGGTGAGTCTGAGTAGGTTTAACTAGGCAGCACATCAAAGGGCAGCAGATGTCCTTTTTCTCTTATGGCTATGTGCAGGGAACTCCGCTGTACCTACACACAAAATCAATTATCGATCCAATAAAAATTAGAAAATTAACTCTGTCCTCTCACAGACTCGTGCACGGGCAGGACATGAGTATAATTGGCCGAAGGCAAAGTCAATTAGCCACTTTGGTTAGCGGAAAATACAAAAAGTAACAGTAAGCCCGATGAGCGGAAGCCGTAAAAAGTTAAACAGCGTACATGACGGCAGTGGTGTGCTCAATTTTACTCTAGCAATTGTCCTGTTAGTGCCGGCGAAAGAATGCTCCTTTTGCGTGGTGTTATGTTGCGGGCGGAAAACATGAGTGAAAGTCAATATTATTGCTTTTAGCTGCGTTGTGCTGGTGGAAAAGTGTGACCTGTTTGCAATAAATCGGCCAAATAAGTGGGCGCGCACACTGACTCCTTCGTGCGGAGATAGCATTTTACGTCGCCAAAATGGATTCAGCGTATGTGTGGGATCGAAGTTTGTTTGATGACGTGATTTCTTGAAATCCTTTTAATCGAGTTCCCCCCTTTAATTACCGACTTCGCGTTTGCTGCTATGGATGAATGGAGGAGTTCGTCTGTTCGTCATCGTTGTTATGGCTAAATGGCGTCATTCGAATATTTATAATATATTTCAAAGGGGAGTGTCATTCAATAGGGAAGCGCTACAACGATATAAGGAAGAGATTTTTCAAGGGATTGCTCAGTGGCCATAAATCAGGGTGGATGGACATTTCAGAATGTCCAAGGGTTTCAAATGCGTTCAACGATTTGTTTAACTCGAATGACAAAATGGATTTATATTCATCTTCTCCGCATCTAGGCAGTGACGCAGATGAATCAGAAAGAGAATTTGGTGTTCCGCTAGCAAAGAAGAGGTAAGTCGATCTAAGACTTAACGTCGCGAAATTTTGGTACCCAGGATTTATTGATTTATGCCGATCATTCGATAATTTCAACAAGCAGACACGATGGTGGATAGTTTAATCTAAGGATAACCATGAGACGTTGCTTTAAAAACCTTCAGGAAATTCACCCTGCCTGGTAGATCTTGCTATTTAACGAGCAACATACATTTTTGTCGCTCTCTCCATGGTCTATAGCGCCTCTTCTCATTTCGGCCAGGAGCAGTTGTCGGTTGTCGCCTCATTGTTTTAGTCAGGATACTTACAGTGATACCAGATCGGGGGATTTATCCCTTTTTGCGGGATTTTCTCTCTTAAAATAAGCTAAAAGGGTCAAAGGCAATTTTTGACAATTTTTGTTCCTAATTGCTAATTTCATTAAGAATACAAAAATACTACTACTATCTAATTAAATATTTTAATTTTTAGAAAAAAGTCATTCAAAATATCCGAATTCGTATACATTTTCTTTTTTTTTTATTTCCCTAAACTGTTTCATAAACTGACATACCTGCGGTGAAAATCTCAACTCACCGCACACACACTAATGAGATAATAATAAAAAAGACTGCATTTAATGAAATACATGTTGTTATTTAGTATTTCGTGGGATGAATATGGGATTTTTTTATATTTTGCCGAGGGATAAAAGGGATTTTTTGGTTATGACCGTGGGATAACCTGCTTCTAAAGTCTGGCATTACTGGCTCTGAATCGTCTTAAACTTGTACGTATGTTTATTAGAATGTCTTCCGTAAGAAATCTATAATTTTAAACGACTATTCCCAACATGAAAGCATGCACATGTGAAGCAGATATACACATTTGCTGCAACGACTTCACGATATTGTCTCTGCAGTTGTGTTATTAATTATTTATGCAACTGCCCGAGGGCAATATGCCAACTACTGCCTCCATGGTATGAGTACTCTCCCCAAATATTGGCTTAAGGGACATTTGGAAACAAATTGCTGTGACGCATTAAGTGGAATTGCAAGGAAGAGAACGCGCTTAATATTTTGTTTTTCTAGTTTACTCACCTCCATTCGTGCGATGCAAATCCAACGCAATCTGCTTTGCATTCCTCGCAGCGTGTACCTTCGTCAACTTCTCTAATTATCACACCCTGCAAGAAGAAAAAAAGGAAAAACGAATTAATTATGACTGTAAAATTGTCTGCGTTCATAAATGAAATAAATCTTCGCTTCAAGTGGTGAGACAAATTTGATCTGGAGAAGCCAGCCACTTGATTTGGGAGTAAAGTGTGCCGTCCGTCTCCGTAGGACTTTATGATTGGGCAAATTCGACTGAGTGTTATATTTCAATTTGGAGAATTTCCCGACCAGGTAAACAAGTAAGGGCCGTTTGCTGGTACGACTCATAGCGAATTAAGTGCCACAAAAACTATTATGTGACAGTTTATGCCCTAAAAAAAGTAGCCTATAAGTATTTACGTACAGGGTGTCCGCCGGGAAGGTATACTACTTTGTTTGTTTATAATTTTTGATTAAATGAAAGAGAATGGATCTTATATTGATAAATGTTTTATTTAATGTCGGCAATTATGTATGGACTACAATGTCAGGTAAATGTCCGCCTCTGTTAGTCTCACAAATGCGATCCCTTTTGAGCACATTCTTCATTACATTCTCACACATTTCACGCGGTATTTCATTAATTTCATCACGAATATTTTGTTTGAGTTGCTCAAGCGTTTCCATTGTTTGTTTGCATAAACCTTGCTTTTCAGATATCCCCACAAAAAGAAGTCCGGAGCAGTCAAATCAGGCGACCGTGGAGGCCAATCAACATCACCATTTCTTGAAATAACTTGTTGTGGAAAGAGGTCTCGCAGTAATTCCATTGTAATCCTGGCTGTATGCGATGTGGCACCGTCTTGTTGATACCACACGTTTCATTTTCAAAGAAGTAAGGTCCAATGATTCCTCCTGACCAAATTGCACACCAGTCTGTAACTTTTAATGGATGCGAAGGTGACTGATGCATAATTTGAAGGTTTACCATTGCCCGGAACCGACTATTCTGTTTATTCACATATCCATTCAAATGAAAATGTTTCTCCCAAAAATTTCACGTAACTTTGTCATCGTCACAGTAATCGATGATTGATTTTGATAAAATGTTTTAACGATTAAAACACGTTGGTTTATCGAATATTTTTCCATAATAAATTTGCCACGTGTCTACTTCACGACTGCCAAATATGAACTGTCAAGACTAATGTTTACCAAAATGGCGGCAAAACAAAGTAGTATACCTTCCCGGCGGACACCCTGTAGAACTTAAATCCTAAAGAGTCGTATGAGCAACCGGCCCTAAGAGCAATTGGGAAAGTAAGCAAATGAACAGTCAAAACCTCTATTAGGTTTCGGCGATTTTGGGGAATCAGATTTTATGTGCTGCATTGAAATTAAAACAAAAACCGCTGAAGTTTTTTTTGATTTTTAGTACAGTATTATATTGACAATCGTCCTTCAATTAAGGTGCTCCAGATTCGACAGTCTCTTCCAGTTTCCAAATTATTCACAACAAATTTCAGTTCAATAAGAAGTGACTTTTGTATATAGGCTACTATATCGTTTATTAAACAAATATTTGAATATGCTGTCTTTTAATTTTGCAGGGACAATTTTTATTTTTATTTTTTGAACATATTAAAACTATTAAAAAGTAAAGTGCAAAGACTGGGTCGCACGAAACTTTCTCGCTTAGTTAAACTTTTTTTTTATTTAGATTTATTTTTTATTTATTTACCAGCTTAAGTTAAGAATATAAAAATAGCATGTATTAATTAAAAACATTTTTTGTTTTCAATGTATTTATTTGAAAAAATGGCAGTTAATATCATATAACAGTTTGAGCTTTTGTTTAAATTAAAGCCCTCAGTAACGGACAATTTTCCCGAGATCTAGGCCTTTTTACTTCATTAAACTATTAGTCTAATAATTATTAGGGAATTCACTTCAATTTTGCAATTTATAAGTAGAAAATAACTTAAATAAATTATTTCATTAGCGCTATTAGTGGGAAATCAATACTGTATGAAGATCATATTTCATAAAAATTTTATTAGTTATCATTTTTCTGGTACCTACTTATGTACCTAATGGATTTGTTTCTATTGTTCGAGCAACGTAAGTAAAAGTGCTCTTATAAAAACAATTCTGGGCAGTCGCATGCAAATGATTGCCGAGAATTGTGACAAAATATTTTTTTTCTATAACGTTTCTTGGAAACTGCAAAAAAAAAAACATGGCGAGTGCAAATGAAGTGCGAGTTTTCAATCGTATAAGCTCTAAATGATTGCAAGCTATATTTAAAGGCGTTTATTTCAAAAATGAATGAAAAAGATCAGAATTAGGTAATATTTCATTTAAGAATTGTGCGTAATGCATAATAAACACACCAAAAGTTAACATTAAAATTGGTTCAAAACCAGTTTGGTTTAATAAAAGAATAATCAATCTCAATAAAAAAAAGAAGAAGAAGGTATATAAGCAATTTCGCAGAGCTAATAATGATCGAGATCTATATTATATTGCAAAAAGAATTTCACACTCTAAATAAATTCATTTATAATCAGTATTTATTATCTGTTGAATATGATTTAAAATCGAATAGTAAATGTTTTTGGAAATTTATTAATGCTAAAAAACAGTCAAATGGCATTCCTAATCTAATGCGTCACGATGGCATATTAAAGGGTGATTTTTTAAGAGGTTTAGAACTTTTTTTAAAAAAACAAAAAAAATTAAAAAAAATGAATGAAATATTTATTTGAATCGATAGTTTGAACCTTGCAATTTAATGTTTAAAGATAATTTCATGCAAATGTTGACCGCGGCTGCGTCTCAGGTAGCCCATCCGCTGAGTCCAATTTTGGCATACTCTTTCACACATATCGGCCGGTATCTCACGAATGAATGCATGGATGTTGGCTTCCAGTGCGTCAATCGAAGCGGGCTTGTCCCTATACACATTAGCCTTGGCATACCCCCACAAAAAATAATCTAATGGTGTCAAATCGCACGATCTAGGCGGCCAATTGACCGGCCCGAAACGTGAAATTAACTGTTCACCAAACTCGCCTCGCAATTGCGCCATTGTTTCGCGTGCTGTGTGGCATGTGGCACCGTCTTGTTGAAACCACATATCATGCAAGTCAAGAACTTCCATTTCGGGCAAAAAAAAGTTTGTTATCATCGCTCGGTAGCGTTCACCATTGACAGTAACGCTGCGATTCGCATCATCTTTGAAGAAATATGGCCCAATAATGCCGCCGGCCCATAAACCGCACCAAACAGTGGCTTTTTCGGGATGCATTGGTAGCTGTTGCAATGCTTCTGGCTGATCTTCACTCCAAATGCGGCAATTTTGCTTATTTACGTACCCATTCAACCAAAAATGAGCCTCATCGCTGAACACAATTTTTCGATAAAAAAGCGGATCCTCGGCCAGCTTTCCAAGAGCCCATTCACCAAAAATTCGGCGTTGTGGTAGGTCGGCTGGCTTTAGTTCTTTCACCAGCTGTATCTTAAAAGGCTTTACGCCCAAATCCTTCCGCAAAATTTTCCACGTAGTGCTGTAACAAAGGCCTAACTGCTGGGAACGGCGCCGAATCGACATTTCGCGGTCTTCTGTCACACTAGCTGATACGGCCGCAATATTTTCTTCACTACGCACAGTACGTAAACGTGTTGGTGGTTTAATGTCCAACAAAGTAAATTTGGTGCGAAATTTGGTCACAATCTTCCGAATAGACTGCTCAGAAGGTCGAGAATGCCGATCATAAAATGGAAGCAGCGCGCGATGAACATTTCGAACCGAGAACGAATTTTGATAGTAAAATTCAATAATTTGCAAGCGTTGTTCATTTGTAAGACGATCCATGGTTAAATTGCAAACCAAACTGAAGCTGTTTGACAGTGACACAAGGTACTAAACACACGTCAGCTGTCAAAACCAGTGTTGCCAAAACCAAACCAGCTAAAAAATCACCCTTTATCAGCCGATCTCTTGGTTGTTTGTTACTTTTTCGCTAAACATTTTCAATCCGTTTATTTAGATGACTCTTCGAACATACATCTTGCTAATCAAATTAATGACTCTGATAGCGGTTTGAGCATTGGTAGTTTAAATATCTCAATTTCAGAAATTTAACAAGCTTTAATTAAGAATAAGGCTGACTCACGAATAGATATGGATGGAATTGCTCCTATTATTTTACAGAGATGTGCGAAAGTATTCGCTGATCCTTTAACATATATTTTTAATCGCTCCCTTGATAGTGGTGAGGTTCTAAATGAGTGGAAATGTTCTTTAATAAATCCAATTTATAAAGACAGGAAGTTTCTAGCTATCGGCCTATTTGTAAGATGACTACAATTCCTAAAATGTTTGAAAAACTGGTTTATGTAAGATTAACTCAAATTCTTAAAAGTACTATTTCTACCTGTCAGCATGGTTTTGTTGCTGTTTTTTTCAAATTTCATTTTAAATGGACTTGAGAAAGGGCATCAAATAGACCTAGTATATACAGACTTCTCCAAAGCTTTCGATCGTCTTAATCATAATATATTACTTTTGAAATAAAATAGGTTTCCACTGTAACTTTTTAAACTGGATTAAAGCATACTTAAGAGGTCGTATTCAGTATGTTCGCATTAATAACATTTGTGTTACCTCGGACGTGCCGCAAGGAAGTCATCTTGGCCCCCTACCTTTCTTGTTATTTATAAACGATATACCCAATATATTTTTGAATTCTAAGTGCCTTATGTATGCGGATGATTTGAAAGTCTTTCGATGTATAAAAACTGAACAATATTGCATGTTATTACAAGAAGATCTTATCAGATTATCGAATTGGTGTTTAATTAATTCCTTGCACCTAAATATTGAAAAATTTCAAAGTTTAACGTTTTGTCGTACCCGTTCATCTATCAACTTCTCTTATAAAATAAACGGCGAGTTACTTTCAATGGTAACCTTTAAAAAAGACATTGGGGTAATTTTTGCCAAGGGTAATTCAATGATGGGTTTTATCTTGCGCAATTCAAAGGAGTTTGAAATGTCTGTTTTTTGCGTTTGTTAGATCTACTCTTGAATATTGTAGTATGATTTGGTGTCCTTTGTATGAAGCTCACTCATTTAGAATAGAGAGAATACAAAAACGTTTTACTAGAGTATTAGTGAAAAGACTTCACTGGGATATAGATATGCCTTCCTATGAAACTAGATGTAAATTATTTGGTATCTTGCCTCTTAACATTCGAAGAACATTCTCCGAGGTCATGTTCATTCGTGATGTATTGGCGAATCATGTTTATTGTTCCGATATTTTGGCCTTAATTAACTTTAATGCTCCTGCGAGGATGCTTAGAAACCGATTTTTTTTTTAATATTCCGTATCACAGAACAAATTATGCTTCAAATGAACCATTATCTAGGTGCTTAAGTGTAACTAATACTGTTTGCGATATGATCGACTTCAGTCTAAGTAGATTTTCTTTTAAAAATAATTTGCTATTTAAGAAATTGTGTTTATTATTGTCAAGTAATCACTAAGGTATTTTAACTTTGTTTGATGAATTAAATAAATAAATTAATAAATAAATATTTGATAAAAAAAACTTTTTATTGAAAGTGGGACATTTAGCGTCACAAAAATATACCATATGTAAATGTTTGAGAATTATTCATAAGACGGAATTATTTGATTTTTTCGGTACGGAATCTTATTTAAAACACTCGTGTTGTCTAACATATGAATTTCCATCAGAATCGGTTTGTAAAATGATGCAATCTAAATCGTTACAATAAATGCAATGTTTGGTTTGAAAACAAAACAAATCGACAAATCGAAGACTCGGTTTTGAGTTTTCAAAAATTTAACAAGCAGTTTTTTTTAAGTACAGCTTTCAACGAATCGAATGAAAAACGAACAACGCAATATTTTTGACTTTACTTCAAATATGCATTTTGGTTAAAATCGTTTGGCCCGTTTTGAAGTAAAGTATATAAAACCAGTTTTAAAAAGCTCTTAATTGTGAAAATCCGTTGTACGATAATTTAGAAGTTTTCATCCGGATTACCTTAAGAACTAATTTTCGTCGAGTTCGTATGGTCGGTTTTCGGGATAAGTCCAAATTTCAAAATTATTGTTATTTAGTATTTTAGCGAAAAACATTGTATGCAGCCATGGTTTCGGTCTCGGGTATCTATATTGCGTCAGATATTTTTTTTTTTGTTAACAAAACTCATCCTGTGACGATAAAAAATAAAACTAGTACAATTTTGTTTCTGAGACCTGAGATCAAAACTAACATTTTATGACATAAAAACTAAGTACAAGTCATTTATGGTCAAAAATAATAAACAAAAACTAAACGTTTTGTCCGTTTCAGGCATAAAAGGAAACAAGTTTTATAAATCCTTGCTTGTAATTTATTTTATTTTTTTTTAAAATATGTTGGCTGGTAAGCTTGTTTTGTTAGATCTCTCAAGTATTGAGACCTTTTTGTTATCCAGCTTAAAATATATCGTGAAAAGGTTTTTTTTTATCTCAAAATATGAGAGACTAAGTTTTTTTAAACTGAACTTCTGAGTAATTTATTTCAATTCCTCTGAAAGACTGGCTGAATAAAGCGAAGATAATAGATCACATTTCCGAAATTCATGTTCTAAAAATGGCGTAGAAATAATTTGTTTTCAATTCAGTTCAGCTCAATTGACTATTTTATATTTATTTCTAATGTTGATAAGATATTTTTGTCAGTTAAGTTATAAACAGAATCTACTTCCTAAATTATGGATGGGCAGATTCTAAATATTTTTATTTTTACATTTGACAGATCGTTCGCTCATCAACTCATTCTAAACTGAACAATATGTCTTTATTTACTTTTGATGCATATTTAAAATATAAAGCTTTCTTTAAAAAGAAAGTTAGGAAGCATTTCCTTTTGCCAGAGAAAAAATATTTTATTTTGACGATCAGTATCTCTCTCTGTCTTCATGGAAGAGTTTCCTTCCATTCGTTCCAAACGATTCTTCGGGCTGAAAGGTTATAGTGCTCATTCGCTCTTCATGTCTGAGCCTAGTTTAGGGGTCGAATTCGAACTTTTCTAATCGAGTCGATGCCTTGAGATTCGCTTTTAAATTTCCTCTCCCAAATCCCATCCATCTAAACGGAAACGAAAATCACTCGGAGAATTTTGCGTTCAAAACTACCAATTTCATCATCCGCCCTCGGTAATCTCCATGTTTCTACGCCATGTACAATAACTGGGTCGATGGCGGTCTTCTACATAAGTCTTTCCTGACAAGGCCTCAGTACTCGATTATGCCTTCCTTGGCAAAGCCATTTTACAGGAACAGGTATTCTTTGATTGCTTTCTAAAGCGATGTCATTTGCAGAGTTAATAGCTGAGCCAACATAGACAAAGTTCCTTAATTTACTCTGCAACTGTTTTCCGCTCTCAAGTGACAGTCTATAACTGAGCTTCGTGGTCCTTAGATCGCGATTGGATCATCTAAAAGCTTGTTTATGTTTATTTATCGTAAAAGGCTATTGACCTATGGAGTTTTCTTAATTTCTTCGCCAAACATTGATCACTTTATAGGAGCAACAGCCAAAAAACCAATCAAAAGCAGTCTCTATTGCCCGGCATGTTAAATTTCTCAGGAAAATGTAGGCCATTTCCAAAACAAAAATTTAACCAGGTCAGTATATCCTTATAGCTGAAGTAAATATCTAACTTCCCAACTGCACACACATTCAAACAGCAATAACTCAGCCATGGAGCCTACCCTGTCAGCAGTGCGCCATCGGCTCATATTCATGCGATCCACCACAGCCAAAAATTAAATCAATACCCGCCAAAAAATAAAAAATAAAAACCGTTGCTCCATTTAGGTGGAAGAATCCGTTCCATCCAGCACTTATCCCGGCACCACGTAAAAGCCACATAATTTTGAGTGCACTGAAGCCCAAGGGAAGAAATCAACTTTCGGTAGAAATCGTGTCCCAGTCCCCTTCTTCTTTTCTACCACTGCACAACAAGAAGGCAGTCACTGCCGCTACAGGCCGCACCATTGCCAAACGCAGAAAGCCAACGTTTGTGTTATTCTTCATTCTGTGTGCTCAAGTTTGGTTTGTTAAACTTGTGCGAATGTTCTTTCCAGGCCGATTGCATCAACAGCTCGACATCGGAATAGCGGTGAGAGTGTGTGAAGGGTGTGGCAGGGTGGGAGGAATAAAAGAAACCCAAAGAAAACACAATAATTTGTCTGGAACAATGCCTTGCCAAGCAACATCGAAACGACGCGGTTCACATGGGAGAGCCGGCGAGGAACAATGTCCTTTGAGCGCCATGAATGGCTGGGTGATTCCTTTTCATTCCTTTCTGACGACACGAGCAGGTCGCCCTGCTGAATTGTTGTTCCCGGCACTAATCGAGGTTGACTTCATCCCAACCCGAATTTGGGTAAATGGAACGATTTTCAAGTGACGTCAGAACTACTGCTACCCGAAGTGAATGGCTGTCCTTCTGTTACCCTAGCGACTAATTCATCAGGCAGCAGCATGAGTATATGATACATATGCAAAGTTGCGACAACTTGAAGCCAGAAGATCGATTGCGTTGTCCATGAAAACTACTGGCGACAAATTTACACTTTCCGTTTGCTGCATTGCGGAATAGAGTCGTACCTACATTCAAACGAATGCAAGCTGGGCATCTCTCACATTTTGGTCGTTGTTATGCTAATGGGTGTGTGCGGGAAGTCGAGATGAAATTTATATTTGATGGAGTTTGGAAATTAGGTTGAAAAGTTTCAAATAAACTCCGATGAGACTTTTGGTGATGGAATTTAGTTTGAATTGCTTAAAGTTTCCCAGCAGTCAGTATATGGTTGTCTGTCGGCTTGTGCTGTTAGTGTGGTGGAAATTTGTGCTAAACTAAATTCACATTGAGCTCAGACATTTGACAGTTGGTTGGGTTAGTTGGTGGCCGTACTAGAATGTTCTGTCAGAAGTAGAACAACAGCTCAAGGGCGCACGGTAGATGATTCACCCCAAATCGCTGAATCGAAGGTTTAGAATGGAAAAAGACGGAAAGAAAACTTTGACACATACAGAGAAAAGTGGCAGCTTCCATTTGGGTGCAGCTATGTTAAAAGTTGCAGCCTAAGGCCAGAAACCTCAAGATTTCGACCCGCCTTATGACAATCCGTGTCGAGTATGAATATGATGCTGTCAAAAGCGGGTTCTACGAGTTCTTCCACAAAACAAATGGGCAATGTCCTTGGTAAATGTATACTGAAAGTTTAATCCGTGGCCTAAGTAGTTATGGCCAAAGTCTACTCAGACCTTTGCTAGCACTGATAAGTAAGCTCAACATATATAATACACGGAAAGAATTGAAAATCAGCAATTGCAAAATTTTGAGTTGCAATTTACGAATTATATATTTTTCGCAAATCACAACGAAGTTTTCATGGATTGATACAAAAATTGGTAATTTGACATTGAAAACGGCGGAGAATACCAAATTCTGTTTGTTGAAATTTACGATTAGATTTTCAATTCGAGCTTCTTTTATTTGTAGTGATTTGCGAGATTGTTTGGCGCAATTTACCACTCTAATAGGTCAATTTCTCAAACACGAAAATTGTTTGGTGATTTACCAACACTGAATGATGAATCAATAAAATCTTGTAATAATTTAACACATGAAATTGAAAACGTATATTGACGTAGAGAAGTCGTAAATTGCAAAATATTTTTTGTAATTTCCATGGAATCAACTACCTAATGTGTGGAATTTATTTATGCACAGTCCATAGTCCATGTACCTATCGAAATCCTTTTAAATCCTTTCTTTTTATGGATGAATGGATGTATGTGGTATAGACAGCTGCTATCATGAAGCCAAATCTTCATTGTGCACGTTGCGCGTCGTTGCAGAGACAGGCACTCGGTATTCAATATTTCCTTAAAGCAGTCGAGTGAAAGTTGTAACTAATTCGTATTGATAGGTTGTGTACTTCTAATTACAAAGCATTCTGGAATATATTTTGTAAGTACCTATTGAATATACAAAAACTCTGAAGTATGCATATAAATCTGAATTTTTTTGCAGAATGTACATCTCGCCATTAGAAAAGGAGTATAAATTGGAGTGGATTCTAAAATATGAAATCGAAAAGGGTTATAAAGGTTCGTATCAATGTCAAGTTCATCTAAATATTTTGATTGCATTTTAAATTTCAGCATAGACCAAAAAACCATCCCAGACAAATCCCGTTGTCTCCGGACGACATGGCGGCGTATTCAATATAAGACCAAGAATTTGTAAATTGCACCTACTGAAGTACTAAATCTACTCCTGTTAGTTCGCAAATCAACACTATTGAGTTGCAATTCAAGACTAAATGGCTGTAATTTGCTAAGGGAGGAAATCGGTATTTACAACAGAAAAGTGGTAATTTACGAATTGTTTTTGCAATTTACAATCCATGTAATATCAAATTGAGAACTATTTGTGTCAAATTGCGATCGGTTATGGCAATATGTATTTCTCGTTTGATCGCATTATTGATGTTGAAAAGTGTTGATTCACGACTTTTGAGGGTCGTGATCTTCACTTCGTACAGTGTCTAGAATTGCGAATAAAATGTCGTGAATTAGTAAATCCTTAGCTAAGCTTCAAAACTAGACAAACTTTTCGTGATTCTGCGCTTATTTTTCTTGATTTGATCCTAAAATTCTTTCCGTGTATTCTTAATTAATTTCTCTTTTTTTTTTAGTACAAAGCTGGAACGCTAGAAATTCTTAGGGCAAAGCCATACCGACGCAGCATTAGACGCCGTCATTTCAGATGGAAATGGATCTTGTCCAATCGAAACAAGAACGAAGCTTGCTTAATAGCAGAACAGGATTGGTGGGTGATGAATATTGCAACGAAACGATTCCCTTTTGAGTAACGATACCAGTAAATCGGTGCACAAGGCAAAACATATCCCTGATCCACAATCCACACTCCCTCTGATCTCCCTTGACTACACAAAGCAAACAACAAAGTTCGATCGTCATAGAAGTCACTCTCCCTCTTAGTTGGAAAACTACCTATAGCCGAGTACGAGTGGCAGAAGAGGTAGATCTTGTCAAATTGGAAAGTTCCAATCTGGTGTACTGATAAGGCTGATATATTGTAGTGGATTTCGGACGACTCATGGAATTCTTTGGTGGAAAAATCTCGATTGGGAAAATAGCCCGCAATCGAAAGAGATAAGAAAGAGTTATTCTGCACCGCCACCTGACCGGTAGAGTTAAACTTCTCGTGGACAATTGGTCCCGACTGCTCTGTTTGTTTATTGAATAAATTATAATTTCACATTAAGATTAATCTTATGTGCTGTGATTGGCTTAAAGTTAAACAATTTAAGAATCATACAAGAGTAAGTACTCATTTTAGGTGAACCTCAAAATAAAGTTTACAAATTTTAGGAGAGGAAAGATTAAGTTTAAATCAGAGTACATATAAAGATTTATGGTAGAAGTTTTCAATACCAATTTAAAAGTCGTTTAAGTGATCTAAAAGTAATCAAATCTTCTAATCTCAAGCCTGTGATTTGCCTGGAAAAAGCGGAAATATGGTCGAAATATCTTTTGTTGAAATGTGTTCGAGCATCGAGCCAAATTATTGTAGATTAAATTTAGTTTCCGTTTAGTATTGTAATCAACACAACAAAACACTTCAGAACAGTACGTGAGAATAGGCAGAAGTAAAGAGTTTACAAGTAGCATTTTGGTAGCAGTTGGAATACATCTTTAGGTACGCCAAAGTAATCGAAGACCATTATAGACTTTGCAAACAGTTGTTGCTATGTGATCAGTCCAGGTGAGTTTCTCATTGAAAACGAGACCCAAATTCTTTGCATATGGACGTATTCAATCGCTGATATTCCCAGTTTTATTGAAGGAAATCTGGAGGTGTCTAAGAAGAAGGAGGTGTCGAAAAAGATCACCAAACAGACACCACTATGGATGACCACTTCCGGATCGCCAGCTTTGATGTAAGAAGCCAGCAGAACACGAGGGCTCCACAAATTTAAACTTCTATGACGGTTCGACTTAATAATCGATACATTAAAGGTATCTTTTTCAAAGAGGGTATAATCCCGAGCTACCCAACAAATAAAAAAACTACCACCGGCCTAAAAGAAGATATATCAGCTGATGATGCAGACAGATCATGGGATTGCATCGAGAAAAGGTACGGGAAGATGCTAAAATGTGTGGACGTTTTGGAAGGCAACTCAAAAACACAGAATCTTTCTTCGGAGCTTCGGAAGCTAGGAAGACTCATAGCAAAGCTCCTCATCAATACCAGCACTTTTTTAGCAAAGATAATTAAGAGTCGCTAATCGAAAAGTTGGTACGTGATGAAAGTCATGGCCCTAGAAACTTCTTGTCCACCTTGTAAGGATAACTTCGTCAAAAGCCATTACCCCTCAAGATTTTCGTCCAAGGAGCCACCAGCTGCCGAAGCCATTCCGAACAACCACGATGTGAATGAATTCGTTGACAGCGTCAACTGCGTCAAAAAAGACAACGACCTAACGCAGACTTCTGTCGAATCCAATGTCGAATTCCCAAGATGTAAATTTCGTTATTTATAACTGTAAGGAGTAGCGCCACGCGAGCGCGTTCGACAGGTGGAAGCAGTGGTTGATGCAGCTGCCAATATCGACTCAACCAATATTTCCTAGCTGTCAAAAAGGTGTATATTTTTTTGTGCCAGCCAAAGGTGTGTAAACCTTTGTGGACGTGGACGCCAGTAAGCAAGTTTTGACCGCATATACGTAGGTACATAAAAAGGAGAAGCAGCTTAAAGACCGCTTTTAAACAAAATGCATTTCAGAGTAGGTAGTAGCCGATGCGAAAAGATGTGACTCAAGTAACAAAGTGGCAACGCGGTTAAGCCACGAAATTGTTTCTATAACTGGATGGACGGCTTCGGTCGGCTGACGTTGACACGACTTCGAGGCTCTGCGAAGAACTTCTACCAGTGTTGCCGAAAGTACTCCCATAGGAGTATTGCACTACTTTCCACACCTGCGTATCCCTACTTTCACATTCGTACTTCCATTTTATTTAAATACAATAAAATGTTTTACACTCGCAGCAAAGTGTAATTTCAACCTTAATAAATTTACTTTTAATTCAGTTTAAATTTACTGCAAATTTGGCAGCAGCATGTTCCAAAATGTCGTCGAAAAGAGTATTAACCTCTTCCAAACTTGTTTTTTTGTTTTTCGTTGGCTTCACGAAAGTTTCATCTGTAAGTTTGGTAATTATTTTATTGTTATCTGAGATTGTCGTTTGGCGCATAGACAAATCATACTGAGACCCCCAACTTCGGCCTATTTTCTGTTACTTGCCGAATTGTCAAATATATAAAATACAATAAAAATAAAAACACTTTAACCAAACCTTTATCAGTTCTTTCAAAAAAATTTACACATGAAATCGATCTTAATGATATCGAAAAGAGGTAAGCCATGTTTGTTCTCATATGTTTCTTATATTTCAACAATCTCCTAGTTATAGTTTTTTGACCAAACATATCAAATTATTCGCCTTTTAACAATATATAATAACTAAGCAATGGCATTCAGTAATGTAAAAATGTGGTAGGTATTTCTGATGCGGATGAGTTGATACACCTACCACATTTTCAAAAAAAAAAAACAAAAATCGCACGCAAATGTTCCGTGGAGGATGATTGAGTGATTTTGCGTTTCTGATGGAAATCGACAAAGAAGAACAGAATGTTTCATTTTCTTGTAAAATGAAACTTACATAAAAAATCAAAAATCTATCTGCCATACGGATTTTTTATAATGGAAAAAATATTTACTAACATACTTTTGTTAACAATTAGAATTAATTTGTTTTTTTTTCAACCGATTTTTTTTTTTTTTAATAAAGTTAAAAAAAAATGTTGTTCCCACATTTATTTTTGAAGATTTAAAAATGTCTATAAAACAATTTTTTTTCCAAGAACTCCCCATTTTTAGCTGCAGTACTACCTTATAATATTTTTCTCCGGCAACGCTGACTGCTACTAAATTCGCTGTTTTAGAGCTTCTCAAAGTAGAATGCTGAAAATATATCGATAATGATAACGTAACCGGTGGCTTATGTCCAAAATATGTCATTTGCTTACCGTGCTAAATTGCAAAGCACATTTTAAATTAATTCATAAGAGCCGTCGAGCACAAACGTGGCCACATTTGCTGCCGAAGAGTAAAAAATTTAAGATATCACTTTTTATTCATTGAAACAATATTTCCTTTGTAGACAGACAATAAGCACACACACACATGTCCCACTTATTGCATCACCAATGAAAATGAAACCATTTCCAGCAATATCGACAAGAGAACCGCCTTGAAACTTCCGGAAGGCCCTCGCGGCCACTTTAATTGAAATCCCAAAAGTCACTATCCATCTCCTTGTCCACCTACACCCTCGCACTAGTTTAACAGCGTCATCCAACTTTTGGCAATGCTCATGTTAAACAAAGCACACCGTCGCGTCGCTTCGTCTCTCCGTATAAATGTCTAATCAATCGGATTATAGTTATATCCAAACCAATTATCCATGTACGAGAGATACATAGAACTAAATGTCTTTTCGACTGCAGCCAGATGGCGCTGCACCATTTCGGGCTTCAATGCGCCACAATACCTTTCGGTATAATCGTGTGCCAGCAAAGTGTCTCCTTGGTTATCCAAATGCGGCTGAATGGGCGCTCTGGTTTTTATTTATTCCCCTCGGCTACGAATTAAACCAAAAGAAATTTATGCACGTTTTTGGGGAATGTCTTTTTAAAATCAGGATGCAAATTGAATCATGTGCTTGTCCTTGTACCAGTCGGTTTATGTATGTGGCCACAGCTAAATAATAATCAGTTTGGCGTGAGGAGCATGTCAGTATTTGTGGGAATTAAGGAGAATTTTCTGTTACCTGGCTAGCGTAGTATTGCGAAGACTTTCATTGGTCATTAATCATTTCTTGCCGATCGTTAATTGAACACCAAACGAGTGTGTTGTTAAAAAGCAATTAAATCGACAGTAATTATGCAATGATCTTGTGTGTGCTAGTTAATTGACGGACGCATTTTTCTTAACAGGGCATATCTAAGATACCCAGATCCGAATGGAAAAATAGCAAATTCATAGTGGAAAACTCGGAAAAAAAAACGCGAAAAATTTGAATTTTTTCCACGAAATTTTCGATTTTATTGCATGATTTTATGATTTTGGACGATGTAAAGGTGAAAAATTCGTTGTGAATTGTGAAATTCATTATGGTAAATGACTTTTTGCGTGCATATTGGGTGGAGAAGTTAACGAGATAAATAATAGACGACAGATGGCGTTATACGCTGACTTAGGCTGTGCGCAATTTGACAGGTGTCCTTTTCGCATTGTCATTTTAACTGATCGAAGACATGTGTGGCAGTCTGCTGTCGACATTGGGAATGCCAGCGATAAATCATTGAATGCACGATGCAACGGAAGCAAGACTATTATCGAGATGAGCTGGCCGAAAGAGTCCGAAGAAATGTGCCGCTGTTGAATGCCGAGCAGAAGAACGTGTACGATTTGCTGATGAGGGTTTGGGACAATGGAACGGGAGGCATTTACTTCTCGATGCTTCTTCTCACGGTTGACAAGCCAACGTGCAGAATGACCAAGACTACGGCAACAGCGAAATTGATACGAGAATGCAAAATCATGGTTTCGGATGAATGCACGAAGGCGACCGAACGATGAAGGATTTACGACGTGATTCGAGACGATTTGGTGGGACTATGATATTGCTTTCCGGAGATTTTCGTCAAACGCTTCCCGTCATCCCGAAATCTACCGCTGCCGATGAACTTAATGCGTGCCCGAAATCGTCGTCTTTGTGAAATTTGAATTTGAAAGTTGAAATTGATAACAAACATGAGAGTCGCATTGCAGAACGACCCATCGGCAGCTGAATTCTCGAGAAAACTGCTGGCGCTTGGCACTTGCCAAATTCCTGTTGATGTTTCGACTGGATTGATATCGTTCCTGGAAAAATGTTTGCGAGTTCACATCGTCGAAGGAGGAACTCATTACCAAAGTGTTCCCCGGAACTGCACAAAATTATAAAAATCTCGATTGGATTAGTGAACGGGCAATACTAGCAGCGAAGAATAAGGAGTTCGATAATTTGAATTTCGTTATTCAAAGTCAAATCGCTGGAGAACTGCATTCGTACAAATCCGTTGACAGCGTGACCGACGAGGATGAAGCGAACAACACTATACGACGGAATTTTTGAACTCGCTTGATATGTCCGGAACTCCGCCGCATAATTTACAGCTGAAGATGGAATCGATCATAATCATGTTGCGGAATTTGAATCATCCGAAATTGTGCAAGGGTACGCGGTTGTCCGTCACGAAACTGATGAAAAATGAGAGAAAGTCCTAATTCCACGAATTCAGATTTTATTATTCCAACTGATCTTCCATTCCAATTCAAGCTGATTCAGTTCCCCGTTCGATTGGCTTTTGCGATGACAATCAATAAATCGCAAGGCCAATCGTTGGAAGTCTGTGGGATTAATCTCGAATTTCCCTGTTTTTCGTACGGTCAGTTGTGCTTTGCCTGTTCGCGTGCTGGCAAACCGTCTTCGTTGTTCGTTTTTGCGCCGGAAAACAAATCATAAAAAACATCTCGATCATATCGCTCTCTACTGATTTCGATTCCATTCAAATAATTCGCATTGAAATATGAACTGTGTTTTATTATCAGTTATTATCACTCTGGAGTTTATCTGAAAGCGTTAATTTGGGACGAGACGAAGTTCGCCGGGTCCGCTAGTAATTTTATAAAAGCCTAGGTCAGTCCTTAGTGTTTTCTCTCTTAAAATTCTGTCGGAAATTCTTATAAAACTAATCGGAAGTTAGACTTCCACAGCGGTCGCACCTGTTTGCAATGCCTGAAATCATATTTAAACAGTGAAGGTTAAAAGTAGTCCTTCTAAAAAAAAAGTCGCTATCATGATAAAAGTCATTGACTTATTATATATGGACTGCTAGTGAAATGTCACTTCCATACAGTCTCTGTCCAGAAAATGACGCCAACATAACGAGCGCTCGTGGTTCTATGCGAAAAATAAGTGAAACAAAATCTTGGATTTCTCCATAGAATGCTAGAGCCACCTATTGGGCGTGAGTGGATTTGCCAAGTGAAACGGTTGAAATTCAAATTGTTGCGGCATTGTTTACAATAGATGTCATCTCGAAATTGTGCTAGTTTAAATAATTAATAATAGATGGAACCAACAAAATTTTAATAAAAAATCGTTTTTCATTGTCCCATAAATTGCACAATTTTCGTATATTTATTGCGAATTAGTTTTTTATGTTGTTTTTCATTATTAATTTTATAAATATGATGTAATAACACTTTAGCGTATATTTCAATCACATTTCTGGTCAATAAATACTTATGACTGTCAAGAATATCACATTCAAGTACATGAGAATTTAATTCATCATAAAATTGCTTACATCTATATTTCTTAAAGTCAGACACAGTTTTCTGGACAGTTTTACAAATTTGATTGTGTCCTTTTGTGGGTTTCTCAGGAAACCTTCAGATTTTATATTAATAAAATTAGATTTCTCTGTTCTACAAGAAATAGGAAAAATTGTCGGCACTGAACGGGGAAACAATTGCATTCCAAAGCCAATTTTTTTGTAGCAATTTGCTTCGAAATGTTTGGAGCATATTCTTGTCAATGTACTGGTCATTAAGACAACGTATCGCCTCGAGCCAATCCTTGTTAAATACATTTTTTTTACGCAATCTAAATAAAACAATATGAGTTTTCTGCCTCATCTTACCAATGGAAACAGATTTGACCCTTTTCAGAGAAACTTGAATCATATGTCTTATGCAAAACTTTCTGCAAGGAAATGGAAACGTCAGATGTGAGTTTCCAATTTATTCCGCTCCGAACCACGAGAGCTAGCGCTTATGTTGGAACCAATGCGAAGTTGTCTACTAGCAGTCCATATAATAATAAGTAAAAGTATTATTTTATATTGGAGAATAAAAATCTTCTATCTTCTGGGAATTTTCTCCTAATATTCTGTTAAAAAGAAAAAAAAAAAAAAAACACTAGGTATACCTACCTGAAGTATACAAATTTCTCCTATAGTGACAGAGAAAGCATAGCTTACTCTTATATTTATTCCGTAGGTCGCAGACAGTTTTATTTATTTTATTTTTAATATTCAAACTAGATTCGTTGATCTCACTGAAATTCGCCACAAGCCAAGACAATCAATCAAAACCTAAACAGCTGTCGAACAAACCAGTTGCAGTGACACATGCATATTAAACCTAACATCTGATATTGAATATGATAAATAAGAAACCCAAAAAAAAACACCCCCCACTAGTTACAGACTCGCAGTAAAAAATCCCCATTACTGGGAATTCACTATATAGCGTAATTACTACTCAACCACATAAATGAAAAAAAAAAAACCCCAATTTTTGCCATTATTTCATGCTAATGTATAATTACACTCAAGTGGCTCAAAAGTAATTAAAAGCAACACTCAAAGTCAAACAAGTTTGTGTATGTTCCATACATGTGATATTCAGCCTTGGCGAGCATGCAGTTACTTTATTTTTAAACTAAAATTACACCCTTGACACACAATCTTAAAAAACTCAATTTTTGAACAGTTTTCTTGGCAATTAGCTGCTGACTTGTTACTTGAAGAATATCGTGCTAAGACTGCTGTATGACGGTTATAGTCTCGAAAATTAAACGAGTCTTCACTGGTTTTCGTGACGACGCTACTGTGTCCCACAATTGATATTCTTCACGGTTGAAGTGGTCCGTAAGTAAGCGAGTAGGAATTCAAAATGTCTGCTACTGAACTTAGATCTATCAAGACACTTTTATTGGAATTCGATGTCGAAACATGTTTACGATGACAACAAAATCAAACAAGCGTTTTTCTCACCCGCTAATCAAATTTCCTTTAAAAGAAAAAAAAAAAACACAGATGCAATTAGCAGTTCAGCAGTTGAATTCCACATCTAGCAATCTAGCACCTCTTGATCACGAACAATAAACGGTCTGAGAGGCGCTACAGTAACAGTGAGTGATGAAAGCTATGTAACACCTCAAAGAGACATAGACATATTTCGTTTGATTTCTCTCAGATTTGTACTCACTATTTCTTAACTCGAGCATCTAAGGTAAAAAAATAAGCGAACTTCGTACGATTAGTGGACGAATTGAAATAAATGATTATTTTAAAAAAAAATTCAATAAAAACGCCACAACAGCATTTTCTTGGCTTCTGACATATTGAAAACTAAAAACGGTGGTGCATTCCATTTAATTGATTTGGCAGCACTTTTTATGAAAGTTTTCTTTTTCTAAAATTCCAACAAACGTTGACAAATATTGACAAAGGGCCTTACCAATAAACATTTTTAGTTTTGACTCTAAATGTTAGTAGCTCACAGCGGCTATATTTTCCATACAAATTTCGCAATTGTGATCTTCCGTAAATATAAAGTCGAGACTTAAATTTGTTATTGGTATCGCGCAAAGTCTGGAGTACGTATCGCAATAGCTTTATGGATTTTTAGGGCAGTCAAGAGCGGCTAAAGGAACTGCAGGGAATATGACGGACCTAACTAAAATTCGCTTGTTAACCTTCAGCTTAAATTGATTGTAGGGCAAAGTAGCTAAATGTAATAAATTCGGTTCTAAAGCTTAATCTGGACACTAAAAATGATTATCAGTTGCACATTTTTGACAAATGTAGAAATTGAATGAACATTCATTTGGATTGTTGAAATAGGGCTAAATATTTCGACCGAGTTTTTCGAACAACTCGGTCCAAATACAAATAATGGCTTATTTTTAACATTGAAGCCCCATGCACATCTTTATTATGTTCCCTGTCTGTCTGGCGTCTTATCTCTAGAGATAATTTCGACTATTATTTATTATAAGATCAAAGGGGCCATTTAAAAAAAAATTGGAAGCACCTCTTCAATAAGCTTAGTTTTTCTATTAGCATTAAGAATTTCAAAACAAACTAAAAAAATAAACTGCAATATATTACCGCCTAAAAGATGGGTAAGCGAAGTAGGTACAAATTCAATTTTGTTTTTCTACCAACGTAGCAAAGCATCGTAACATTTACCAATTCAATCTGGATATGGATAGTTGCACATACGGGGATGCAGATTCATTGCTAGCAAAAAACAAGTGCTAAAGACGAGCAGCTTCCCCATTAAAAGAAAATTCCAGACATTGAATAGGGTGTATTCGACACTGCTTCTCTTTCATTTTGCTTTCACAGACTGACCTGCTCAGATGTCTGTTCGGAATTAACTCGGTAGCCAATAAACAAATTTCGATGACACCTTCGCTCAAATATTTTGTTAGGTGAGCAGTGATGCTATTCTTGTATTTTTAATGCTATATATAGCATTTTTGAATACTTGAAAGCATTTTTTGAAAAAAGAAAAATGCCAAATGATTTTTTTGCATTTTCTGGAAATTTTTATATTTCGAATTTTGCTCTTTTTTTAGTGGAATTTTGGTCATTCGTGTACATTAAGCTGGTATACCTACAGTGCATCGAAGTTTTAGATGTTCGCCACCAGTTTTCCACGCATCAAATGGAATGTGAAATGTGAGCGGGTGCAGTGTATGTGCGTAAGAGTAAGCCTTTATCCCACTATTCCGACTCACACATTTTTACAGCGATATATGAATAATGCGCAACCTTAAGTCTTTCTAAGTCGTTTATCTACTGCATACAAATCCAACGGTACCCTCCAACCCTTTCTTATGAAAACCTATGTCTCTAAGTGAACCACACACCAATTTTTCAACACCTTTTTTAAACAATCTTTTGCCGAGAGCTTCTTTGTACAGTAACCCTCTTAATTCAATTACCTATCTAACTTATTCAATGATACCTTGCTTCAAAGTTTTGAAACCTACTGTAATTGCAGTAAAGTTACACAAATTAAATAATAAATACATACCCGACCAAGAAGGTCTTCCCAAAATATATATTTCCGGTGCATTCTCCTACCTCACCGATAGTAAGACAAAGGACAAAGTCACTAATGTTCGCCCAATAGCCACACTTTCAGATGCAGCCAAAGTCCTCAAAGTCGCGTGAAAGCCTTGAGTCTTGCAAGTCTTTAATTTTCCTCAACCAACAAGGCTTTCCTAAGTCTAAATCAATTACCTCTAGGCTCGTTAAATTGGGTGTCCTCTGAACTATCTGTTATAGAAAGTGGTAAAGCGGTCGAAGTTATTGCAACTGATTTCAAAGATATTCAAAGAACTAATCCTTTTTTAAGCATCTGCCCCTGGCTTTAAAATCAGTATTGCTAATATTAATATCTCCTTCTTCGAAAATCAGATTTTCTACTGTTCGGTGCAGACATTTCCAACCAGTCATTTTCCTATATGGTGTACCACAAGGCAGTCGTCTAGGTCCCAATCTCTTCATCCTAACTAAAAAAAAACGATCTTAAGAGGGTCAGTAAGATTCGTCTCTACGCTGCCGATGTCAAATTTTAAAACCCATTTCACCACATCATCCTTGAAGGCTTCGAAAAAGGTCTAAATAGTTTTTCCACCTAATGTCTCGCAAATTGCCAAGTCCCTTCATTTATCGACTCTTCTCAAACTCGTCCAGCGGGCCTCTTGCTTTACAACTCCCATTTTCTTCAAGATTAACCCTCGCAATTTACACCAGTCCCGTCTCTTCCATCAGTCAAACCTATGACTACAACGATCCAATGTCCCATAAGCTACAAAAGGTAAACGCAAACACAACCAATTTTGATCGCAACGTGAAACTTGCCCTATTAAACGTAGTCTGCTTTAACATTGTCCCTAGCTTTAAGTTCTAGTCTTAGATTTCAGTATTGGCTTTGTAATTCTTTAGCTGATATAACGCCTAATAAAAACCGCCAACTAAAACGGGTACAACTCTGTTCTCGCACCACCCTGATTTTTTCAAGATGGACGTTAATCTTTAACTCGACGCACTGGCGTCACAGTGGTTCTAGATTGAGGGGAATAGCGCCAATTCCGGCGGTTTTTGAATGAGAAAGGGGAAGACGAGGGACAAGCTTAAAAAGAAGGGGAAAAATAAAATATTGGTAATTTTTTAAAAATTAAATAAAACATATTTTGAAAGAAAACAGCCCATCAAACGTTTACGTAAAACAATTTTCTGTGCATCTCAAGGCTTCACTGGTTTTGATATTATGTCAAATTATTGTACAATATGTATATTTGTATGTGATATGCTTATTTTAAGCTTGTTAATAAAAACGGTTACATTTTTGAATTTTTTCATTTGAAAACAAGTGCAAATTTCACTTCGGGAAAAAAAAAAACGATTTTTTTTTCGAATTTGGGGAAAAAGAAGGGGAAAACAGTCTTTAAAGTCTGTGAACACTGGCGTGACCACCCTTCGAGATTCGTTGCATATTTAAAAAAAAAAAAAACACCAACCATTCTCTTGCCGTTAATTCAGGTGCAAAGGCGAGTCCGGTTTTATGGAAATCTCGACTTCATTATGTCCAGTGCGGATAAACCATGCCAAGGAACAACTCACACATGTTGAAGTCACTCTAAGAAACTCTAGAGTGAAAACCTGAAACAAAACTGATGACACCACCATCATCCATCAGCACGCACATAAGCGAAACAACAATTTTAGAAATGTTAACCAAATACCATGACGACCCAAAGAAGTATCCACACGTCACAGCCCACAAATATTCAAATTCAACTCTCGGTAAACATTTTTATTCAAATTCGCGTTTTCTTCGAATTTTCGAAAATGAAACGAAAAATCCCCCTGCCAATCTTGTGTTGCGCAAGCAGATCTGTTTTCGTTTGGCGATAATGCTACGCAGACAGACCCTAAAATAACCAAGCAAAGTCCAAGTCCGACCAAATCTCTGCAAATTGGGTGAAACTAAAAACAAAATTGGACATCAATGATCTCATTACGATAATTGATAGACATTTCATCAGAAAAACCAACAAAACAGCCGCACAAAAGCAAAACAAAAAGTCAATTGCCCGCGGCCGGCGACAGCTAGCACACTACAGATGTCAGCCAACAAGAATCTCAGCCCACAACGTTTCCACACGTAGGTGGGCCTGGGCAGGAACGCTAACACCAGCGACGCTGTTTGCAAACAGCCAGTTGATTTCAATAAGCACTGTTGGTTTATTTGTTGCAAAATAAAAGAATTGTTTTATTGAAATAAAAAATTTATGAAAACTGTTAGTAACTTTGTGTGAAAAATGGCAAGACCTCCTCGCAAGGCGAGATGGTTGTCAGATCAACAGTCTTAGGCTTGTTGCACCGGAACCGGTCGCTCAAAATATCACTGTGCCGCCCACAAGCATAACCACCACCCGCACACACTATCGCCAGGGTGCCTTATTTGGGGATCGCGACCGCCTAGGCACAGCTTGCGTCATGGAGCCGCGAATGGCATCGTTGCGAGTGATCAATCCGGATGTTGGCCTGGAAGGACGTGAGTACGAGTAGACGTCTGGGTGTTGGATGTATTGCCGTGGTTTGACGGGCGGAGCCGGAGTGTAGTTGTCGCCGAAGTAGGTTTGCTTCTTCGCTGGATCGGGTCTTCTTGATGTGATGTAGCGCAGCGGCGATCGCGCGTTGCCGGATATGTGAACGCGGGTTGGCTCCTTTTTGACGACGGGATCGTTTGAGGTTATGCGGATGCAGGTCTGGTAGTGACCTGGTTTGAGGTGTTCCTCTCGCTGGTTCCAGCCACGTGCTGGCGACTCAAAGCGATTGCTGCGCAGCGGCTGAATCACTGTTTGCGACGGCATCGGTTTGGCGACACCCACGGGCACCAGTCGGCCAGGTTGGTTGGGAGTTATGGAGTTTTTTATCTCGATCCGGATCGACGGCTCTGCTAGAGGGCGCTCGACCTTGAAAGTGCCCGTACGTTTGACAGAGGACCGTGCGGTGGTTCGGGCCGGTGAACTGTCGCGAACTGGTGGCTGTGCCCGGAGCGAGGACTCGTTTCCGGGAGGAGATCTTATTCGAAGTGGAGTCCTATTTCTGACAGGCGATCGCGACATTGGTCGGTAGTTCTCGTTCTCGAAGACAAACATATCCGTGTGGCTGTCGGTCCTCATATCACGATCGGCCTTGGAGCCACCTGGAGGTGGTTCAACCTCGACGAACCACGACGGGTTGTGGGGAACTTCGTTCTGCGCAGCGAGGAATTTGTCACGAAACGATTTGCGAAAGCTGTTGATCGTGACCGTGCGAAACTTGTCCGGATCGTTTTCGATTTCCTCGGAGATCTCTGGATGGTTCTTCAATTGATCGAGCTTCTCGCGCAAATGGCTGGGAACGCGATTTTTCCTGTACGTAGAGTAGTCCGGCGGAGGTATTTTGCGACTCGCATTGTCCGACTGTCCAGAAAGATCGGATTTCAAACTCGACGGCTGCTCGTACAAAAAGTTGAACGGGTCCATAGCTGCCTCGACTGGATCGGCCACAATTCCTGATCTCCACTTGTAGTAGGTGTTCTTCTGGATGTCCTCGATATTGGTGTTTGGCGCTGGGGACTTCTTCCTCTTGGTGAACGTGCTGAATTTACTGAGAACCTTTTTCGAGGACTTCACTTTGGCCGCCGCAATCGTCTCGTCGTCGTCGAGTGTGAACGTCTCACTTCTCCGCAAGCCATCCGGCGGCTTGGACTCCAAGGAATCACATCGGCAGGCAGTACTGTCAACCGAGGACGAACGACGACTATTCGGTGTGCTGTCACGCGTTGAACTACTGCCACGAGATATTGAGTTGCGAATATTTCGTAAGAACGACATTGCACTTTACAACAATTATGAGGTCACTCTGCTTCAACTGGTGCCGCTCTGAAGGTCGGATCGTCGTCGCGATGAGGTTGAACTCAGTCGTACGTGTTATTGTTAAGCGGTTAATAAATTTCCGAAGCGCCGTGATTCTTGAACCTTTACGACGACGACGTGTGTTAGCAACTGAGCGATGCCTACTCCAGTCGACTTCGACTTCGAATTTGCGAAAATCAAAGTGTGCGCGCCATTCACGTGAGAGAGGCGAACCCGAACTTCTCGCACTCGCTGCTACATATACAACCTCAAGCCCATCAGAGCTGGTATGTGTTTATTCTTTGCGATGTACACCTTCACGCATATACACTGCATAAGTGGATTCAGAGAAAAGCCATTGTTTGTCCGCCGCTTGACAATATTTTTAATAATCAGCTTTGAGCTTTGCGGAGTAATCTTTTCCGACGGCAACAACAAATTGTGTGAAGTTAATTGGAGCTAATTAGAAGAGAACTTCATTCTTCAGGCAGCTCCGGATCGAACATTGAGTCGATCGAAAGTAGCGCGTCTTTGGGTGGGTAATCGAACTGCTTCGAGGTGTGCTGGTGTGGGTCTGCCGCAACGACTTTGCGTTTGCAGCTGGCTAATGAAAATGAAAATAAAAACGATGTGGATATGCAAATGCGGTTGCAGCAACGTCTATTCGATGGGGAGCTGGTTTGGGGTTTGTGTTTTCCTACGCGCTGCTCACAGTTAGTCTGGTCCAGCCAATTGAGTTCAACAACTTTCACTATGGCCAAGAACGGGACGGCATTAAGTCCAGATTTGTTCATGTGCCCAGGTATTAGTTTTGCATGAAATTGTGTAATTTTGCTTTGGTGTCCATATTTGGTCAAACTTTGATCGGCACTTAATTTGGTGCGACGCCGGCCAACAGATTCTTTTGAAGGATTATACAATCATCCGGAAGCAGCCTTATTTTTGCAGATTGGCGCGGTGGGGCGGAAATTTGTTCCTGTGTGTGTTACTCCAACGGGAGGAGGTAGTAGTTCGCCATTTTTGGTTCAACCTCAACGCAGGTTTGTACGAATTTTGGCTATGAAAAAGAAGCAAAGATTGTTTGAGATTTTGGTCAGATGCGAATAAAATGTAAGTATCGCATTTAAAGTGTTTGGCTACGTTTTTGCGGAATTAAACGCGTGATTTTTTAAACAAGTCGTATAATTCAGAAATGAATATAATGTTTCACTGTCGCAAGGAATACTGTCAGTCTTTTGGCATGGCACTAGTCAGACTCAGTGGCAGTGAGGGTCGTAAAAGGAACGTTGTGGCTGCAGCTTCGAACCGTTCTATAATGTGTTTGAATTTACTGATGATTTCAGCCAAATATTAGGGTGAACTTGCAGCTCTGCATAAAGGTCGCAGGATCTATCTACGTATGGACGTGGTCTGATTTTGGAAACTTAAAAGATGATTGGATCGGATGTTATTGAACTATGTTGCAATACGTACAGGTAATACAATTTTAAACATTTATTTCTGTTTACCGGCTGCACGTTTGTGAAACAATTACAAGTACAAGTGTTTTCGGATAAATTTGGTGTCTTTTAATAACGAAAGAGCGGATTTCGGTTGTGGCTCGTTGATTATGCGCCGCACTGTGGTCCAAAATGTCTTTTTTGGCTGCAAAAATCATAACTTCTGAACGCATGAAAATTTCTTAGAAATAAAAATAGTGATTTCTAAGAAAATTGTTTCACAGGGTGCTCCCAAAGCTGAAGCAAGATGTTCTTTGAAATAGGAATTAACAGAGAAAGGAATTTAAGAAAAACTTTAAAAACAGGTAAAATCTTAAGAATCTTGTAAAAAAAAAGTTCCGCGACTATTTAATTGTTCACAGGGTGATCCAATTTTTTTTCTACAACAGTGTATAAGTCAATAGTCAATAGTCAATAATTAAATCAAATATATTTTTTTAAATAAACAAAACACACTTGTCGCTCTCAAATTTTAACTGTAAATTTTAATTATTAGTCTTTTCAATTCAATATCTGTCTTATAATCTACATCGTATGTACTAGTAAAAGAACTTAGTTTTTGTACAAACCACTTTATTTTAATTAAATAAATAAAAAAAAATAAAATAGATAAAAGTATGCATAAAATTAACGAACCAATTTTTAATGCTTTTAGCAAGTACTTAAACAGTATTTTTTCATTTTGTGGAGAATCAGAATATCCTACAGACTTTTTGAGTGATATATTTTATATGAAACAGTGTTGGAGAAAAATTAACGGACGAAAAAAAAAAAAAAATAGAATCAAATGTAACAGAAAATATATAGGTATTTATAAAATAAAATAGAATACATAATACATTGATGAAATGTTCTAAAATGGTTCTGTTTGAAATATTCATATTGATATTAAATTTGCACGCTCGTCTCTTCAGGAAAGCCTTTTGAAAACTAACACCATTTATTCATTGTCATGGTTTTTTACATAAGGATTGTTGTACCTGTGAAATTTAAGCTTCCCAATGTGGGGTAACAGAGGAAAGTTAATATTTCTACCTGTTTTATTAGATCATAAAATAATAGTCCACAATTAAAAAATATTTGTTTCAACTTTTTGTAATGTTTGCGCGCAATAAATCAATTAATCCCTTTTTTTGGCAAGTTAATCCATGTTTACGTATACTTTAAGAATAAGAACAATAATGGTTTACAATAATTTAAGTAGTTCGAAGAAACTCAGTTACAGCATACCTCGAGAACCCTTTTGGTTTAGGAGGAATTTATTCAAAAAGAGTCGTCAAAGTGGGCGGATGACAAAAACCAATTGCGTGGAAGTGGGTAGATTTTTTAACGATCAAAATAATAGCAAATTTTTTTTTAATTGATGTTACCGCCATAATAATCTTAAATTTGATCTTTAATTTTGCTTTGATTCTTTCATTTTAATTTGTGAATTAATTTTGAACTTAATATAAAAACGAAAAAAATGTATGATCACCCTGTACCAGTACCTGTTGTTAACAAGACACTTTATAACATTATCTATGTATAAAAATAACTTAAATTCATCTAATATGTACCTATGTAAAAAGCTTTCGTTTTGAGCAATTCGCTCTTACTTCGACAGTCGATAGAAATTACAGGCGTGTTACACAAATTATTTTAAAGCGTACCAACTAGTATTACTTGAATTATAATAAAATACGGTGTTCATTATTTTTTGTCAAGATTTCGACTCCAACAATTGATATAAGAAGAAAAATTTCACGACCTCTGCTCTCTTAATTAACAAAATAATAGAAATATTCTATAAGGAAACATTGCAAATAGTTGCAGCTACAATTTTGCATATGGATTAAAAAAGGTGCTAAAAAAGGAGTTTTTTTTATTTATTATTTTATTTATTAAAAATATTAGGTATTTCTTTTTTTTATCATTAAAATTTTAATATACCTATATAAAAAACAACTAGACTACATTCAAGAAAATTACGATTTTTCGTCCAACTTTACAAAGCTTTATAAGTCAAACTAGTTAGCAGAAAATTATTTTGTTTGCTGTTTTTGAAGCTCCGTTTATATTTCTATTAGAAATAAAAAACAAAACAATAAAATTAAAACATCGAATTTAGTATTTTTGGTAAGATATTTGCCTTTTTGGACCACAGTGCGCCGTTGCTCTATCCCGTTGGAACCACATGCTCTCCAGTCCCAATTCATCCAATAGAGGAAGGAGAACGTCCTTTGATAGCCGATTGCTACCCAATTGTGTGGCAAGTCGTCTGGTCCGGGGTCTGACCGACGTGTATTTTGCATCTCTTTACTTCACAAATGTCAAAGTGGAATTGACATTTGACGCCATTTGCTTCTTCCACACCAACAACTTTATTTTATCAACAGATTTTAGGGCGTTTTCATGGGGACCTTGGAGTGCCCGTATATAAGGGTTTTCCAATAAGAGGTGCTATTTTGGTATTCAAAGAAAAATGTCATTTTTTGAGATAAATGATCGGATGTTTATTTCATAATAAAGGGGAAGGTATGCCGTTAATAATGAAAGACAACATCAGCCAAATGGCCACCACGAGCACGCATACAGGACCATATCCTTTTCATGAAATTTTCCATAACCAAATCGCAAAGTGACTGCCCTATGTCCTCGATAGCCTCACGAATTTTATCTTTGAGGTCTTGAATCGACGCTGGGCTGTTGGCGTAGACCTTATCTTTCACGTGGCCCCAAAGGAAGAAGTCGCAAGGTGTTAAATCACAAGATCTCGGTGGCCAATTGTGATCACCTCTTCGAGAGATAACACGGTCCGGAAACTTTTCCCGTAAAAGATCAATGCTTTCGTTGCGTGTGTGGCACGTAGCGCCGTCTTATTGAATGTAAACGTTGTCCAGATCAATACGATCCAACTGCGACCATAAAAAATGATTAATCATCGACGACGGAAAAATGCTTTAGTTTTGCGAACTGTGACTGCAAGATTTTCACCATTTTTGTAGTGAATTTTAATAATTTCAATGCGTTGTTGAAGCGTGTATCGTTTCATTTTTAGTAATGGCGTAGTTTCTACTTGTCAAATGTCAAAGAATAAAAGCTTCAAAAGTGACAGCTACCGAAATAGCGGGTCATTCACAATAACACCTCTTATTGGAAAACCTTTTATAAAGAAAAAAGGCAATTTTCGGACCGCTTTTTTCTTTTTGAAGAGTTCTGTGGGAGGGTTTATTAACCCGTTCTAGGTGCTTATATGCAGTAATTTTTCGTGCTGATATTAGGGGAAACTTTATATGAATGAGGACGAATGTCTTACAAGCGAAACAAACTAACAGAAACACTTTTTTATTATAAGTTCAAAAAATAAATAATTTCAGGTACTGACTCAGCGTTCTTCTCTTTTTTCGACTTCTTAACTTTAATTTATTTTCATCTCTTATAGGGAACTTTTCTGACTTATTTAACGGATATCAATTTTAATTACTCTACCTTCACATTCACTACCCAATTAAGCTGACGACAGATCCAGCGCGATATAAATTCACATTTCAATCTACCTCCCATCAGCACTGTTTGCCAAATAACAATATCAGATGACAAATAGGACCCTGTTCATCTTGCAAGCAGATTTAGGATAAGCATATCATAAACAACGCTGTGGTGGTAATCTTTGCACACGAGAGATCCATCAACCAGATGTCCTTACTGACCAATAAGCTCTCTTACGACAAGCAAACTGCATTGATTTCTTCCGAGCACACACGAATAATCGTACATATGTCCCTCAATCGGATGTGATTCCATTCTGCCTCTAGGACGTTTTCTGTTTGTTTGCGCTTGAGGACTTCACAGCGCACACATAACTCCATGATGTTATTACTCAATAACACAATACTGAATCCTGCACACAAATATTCAAAGCACCAAAGAAGGCGATACAGCGATAAACAACCACATCAAATCCGGAAGCCATTACAAGAAGGACATTCGAAGTGTTTATGTGCGAATTAAACTATTGCCGTCTCTGAAATGGCGATATGCTTCACACGCCGTCGTCATCATTGAATCACGTCGTCGTGGCTCGACAGCACAAAAGGACAAACCGATTTATAATTGGATGCAGCCACAACGGTATCCTTTAAACAAATTTTTCCTTTTTATAGTCGAACCATTTTATTTGCCGTGTACTCGTAAGTAGCCTTCCCTGGATACGGTCGGTGGGAAAATATCTGTTTCAGACATTTACATGACACAATGAATGTTAATTTTCTACCAAGTGAATTATAGATAGGGATAGGGATTTCCGTTGGTCACTAAATTTACACGAACACGGGTTGTTGGTCGTTGTCCGACTTTGGGAAACTGCGAGATGGGGATGGAAACTTACGGCTGAGAATCTATACACATTTCCGGATGCCGATGTTCATCGGCGGGGTTTCATTGTTTTCCTCTGTCGGATGGCGTACGTAACGTGTGTCTTTTGTCACACTATGACGATAACGAGGAAGGCCAACATTGAACGAGATTGCATGTTTTGTACGAGAATATGTCGCCTTATTACGAACGGATCGCCTGTGGTTTGCTGGTGGACCTTGAAAATAATTAGACCGTGAAAATATTTTGTCGACGGAACTGGATACGTTTCTGACGCAAAATCTTAGTGACGTACTAGAACCGTTAATTGAGAACTTTTTGTTTGCTTTGAAGGCCAACAGACAAAAATCTGCGTTGTATGAGCCTCGAAGGAAAGTTTTTTCCGTCCATAGGAAGACCTAATTTAACCGGTTTGACTGATTAAAGTTTGGGTGCTAAAATGATGAGTTCTTTTATAGAAGTTAGGAGGGAATTCAGTTAAAAGCGAGCGGAATGTTTTTTTTTTTTAAATTGCCTGCTATAAATTTGGACAGTTTGCTACGCCAAGCCTTGTCTTTAACAAGTTTAACAAGTAAAAGCGTTATCATCGGCCTGGCCGATGCTTTGATACCATCCACTGCATACAAGTCATGCAAAGTTTTAGGCATGTGAGGTAGTACGTAATTACATTGAAAAACAGACAGAGAGACACATGTTGATATTGATTTTGTATGGGAGGTACCAGAACTACTTGGCCGACATAGCCCATTTTTAATACCAACTTGACGACAATAAAAATAAGTCCTCTCACAAAATTTCACTAACCTAGGTAGATTCTTTTCGACGCTATCGTACTTTTAACATGTGTTTTCTAATATTGGTTCTGTATGGGAGGTACCAGAACTACTTGGCCGACATAGCCCATTTTTAATACCAACTTGACGACAATAAAAATAAGTCCTCTCACAAAATTTCACTAACCTAGGTAGATTCTTTTCGACGCTATCGTACTTTTAACATGTGTTTTCTAATATTGGTTTTGTATGGGAGGTACCAGAACTACTTGACCGACATAGCCCATTTTTAATACCAACCTGACGACAATAAAAATAAGTCCTCTCACAAAATTTCACTAACCTAGGTAGATGCTTTTCGACGCTATCGTACTTTTAACATGTGTTTTCTAATATTGGTTTTGTATGGGAGGTACCAGAACTACTTGGCCGACATAGCCCATTTTTAATACCAACCTGCCGACAATAAAAAAAAGTCCTCTCAAGCAAAGAAAAGTGTTTTCTATAGGGACTTGCTTCCATTTAGAACGATCTTCTTAAAAATCATTATCAACTTCCCAATCGGTAGTAACGATATCTGAAATTTTAATACAAACCGTATCCTTTTAAGCAATAAGCGATTTTAAATCGATTCTTCACAAGATTTCGTCTCATATACAAATTCCCCCGAATACCAATGAATTTACGCCTTTTGTTAATAATGAACTTACCTGTAAGAAAAAAAAAATTGATTTACATTCGCAATAGTTTAGAGAACAATTTTTTAAAAAATTCACAATATAATTTTTAGAAAATTCTTACGAAAACAAAAACAGAATTCCTCTAAGCGTTTTTCTTTATTAGTTCAGAGCAGAACCTGAACTGTTATACAAAAAGTTCGTGTGTCTCTTTTAGCTCAGACACATCCGAGCTCAGAATTTTTGTTTCTTTTTTCGCTCAGAGCATGATCAGAGCGCGCTGTATGAGCTCAGAATAAATTGACTGAGAAGGCTGAGTAAAAACCTGATTACACAGTCACATTTGACAGAAAAAAAAAACAGGATAAGCAAAATAGTTCAAACGGCGGACGAACCTTGTTGTTCTGGAACTGAAAATTAACCAATTTAATGCATAACAATTAATAAATGTTCTATTTACACATATACAAGGTGGCGCAAAAGTAATCCTCCTATCAGAAAATGCTATAAATTTTGCGATTGGCCCCTAATGTCAGTTCTGTTTTGACATTTGTGTAGTAAACACATGCGAAATACACGTTAATAAACAATGTTACGCTACACTGCTCCAGAACGCTCAAGCTCAAGCCATCCTTAATCACCACCAAGAGGAAGATGATTTTTCATCAAAAATAATCATGAGTGATGAGGCCCATTTCCATCTTAGCGGGTACGTAAATAAGCAAAATTTACGCTTCTGGGGCACTGAAAATCCGCGTGTAACCCACGAAGAGCCATTACACCCGCTCAAAGTCACTGTATGGTGTGCTGTTTTCGCTGGAGGAGTCATCGGACCTTTTTTCTTCGAAGACGTCGCGGGCCAAACGGTTACTGTGAATGGTGACCGCTACAGAGCAATGATCAACGAGTTCTTTTTGCCGCAACTTGATGAATTGGGATTGGAAAACATGTGGTTCCAACAGGACGGTGCAACGGCACACACTGCACGTGCCACAACCGATATGCTGAAGGATGCATTTCCCGGGCGCCTAATCTCCCGTTTTGGCGATTTGCACTGGCCAGCAAGATCGCCTGATTTGACCGCTCCAGACTTCTTTTTGTGGGGCTTTTTGAAGTCGCCGGTTTATGTCAACAAGCCTCAGACTTTTGCAGCTCTTAAAGACAATATCCGTCAAGAATGTGAGGACCTATCGCCGGAAGTTTTGGCCAAAGTGATGGAAAATGCCATAAAAAGGGGCCCAAATGACAATCAACTGTGGCGGCGGCCATTTACATGACATCATATTCTCGACTTGATGTAAAAAAAATTAAAAGACCAAATAAAAATAATCCACAAGAAGAATCAAAGTTTTTAATTTTTTTTTTAAATTACAGCCAAAAAACATCGAAAGGTTATTTTTGCGCCACCTTGTACTTTATAATAAATGACAGCTATGTGCTCAAGTGTGTTTCATAAATACATCAGAACGGTCTGAGCACGCTCGGCTCACAGAGCGCTCATAATGCTCGACAGAGACAATACTGAAACAACCAACTTCGGCCGATTTCCCGTTAATTCCCTACAAGCTATATTTTCATGGGGTGGCAAACGCTAAGTGCGTTAGTATTGTTACATAGAAATTCGTATTGACAAATGTCACGCAACTTCAAAAACTTCGGCTCACCAACACACTCGCACCTTGCATATGCCACTTCCGCTGTGGCCAAAGCTGCTGACAGCGTTCATAAAATTTTGTCCGTTAAATTTGAAATTATTTATTCTACGTGTGGATAGTATTTTTTTTAGAAATAAGTGCACATTTGCTTAAAATATTTATGAAAAATTGTCAATGCAGAATGGTTGCATGAAAACAAAAACATTTTGAGCAAGTTTTTTTCCGTTATTAAAGAAAAATTCACGCAATAAATCGATCTTAATGATATCGAAAAGAGGTAAATACACAACCATGTTTGTCCTAATATGTTCTAGTATATAAAACATATGTTTTAGATAATTTTACTAACCAACCAAATCAAATTATTCGCCTTTTAACAATTTAAAATAACTAACCAATGGCATTCGGTAATATAAAAATGTGGAATTCCCGAACTCTTTCACATTTCCCCACGGTTGCCGCGGTTGGCAGCATTTATTTTTGTAGTTTTTGTGTGTTTTTGTATGTCACACTGATTCTTTTTTGACATAACACCGATAGGAATACAAAATGGCGAATTTGAAAAAAAATTGAGGGGGCCAGCGGCAAGAGGATTGTGAGTTGGGGGTCTCAGTATGGTTTGTCTATGATGCTCGAGCTCAGTTCAATGCTTAGCTCTGAACTAAAAAAGAACGCCTATTGGGTTTCATTTAAAATACCTTCTTTTCTGCACAACAATCAATTTAAAAAGGGTGACCAGATAAGAACGATAGGAACCACAAATTAAATTAAAAAACAGCGACGTGAGTTATAAAATTGATTCTGGCAAAACTCTGAAGCTGCATTCATGGTGTCATTATGTGTGTGATACACCACATCATTGAAATTGCAGCCTTGGCTTCGCTGTTAGAGCCAGTACTACAGGCGCTCGGTCCGATATGTACGCCATCCATAGCGTCTCAAATGTTGGCCTCGAGCTCGAATGTTGGACTCAGGCTCGGGGCTCGTCCGAGAAGATGATCCTTTGCCCAAAATCCGGATCACCGGCCTACATTTCCAGTGCCCAATTACTCAATTCTTGTGCCAGCTTAATGCTCAAACTTTCCCACGGTGCGACGAAGCCATGATGGCGACCGACCTTACTATACGAAATTTACGTAGCGTATTAACAGCTGAGCCGGAATTTCGAAAATATTTTTTCGTAATTTCAGCACGTTAAGCAAGCTTGAAACGATGCACAATAAAATGGCAAACGTTGCTGAAGATTTTGCCATCTGGATTTAATTTGTGCCTTTGACAGCTGCTGAAACATAACAAATTGGAAAAGTATCATTTCTATCAGGTCACCCTTTCAACATCGAAGTGAATGTCACAAGCTTTAGCGGTTGCCAAGTAATCGCAGTCGCGTTCGAATAATCAATTTGGCTGCGACCCTGTCATTTGGCATCCATGCCGAGGCCGAAGATCTGTTTCTGCTAATGAATGGAGAACTGAATGGAGAAAAGATCAGCGGCAAGAAGCCACAAATAATGGCTACATATAGCTTCATATTCCACTGAATTATATCCAACCGCGAATTAGGATGTTAAACGAGTCTTGAAAAGCTGTTGCAAGTGGAGTTGAATGGGTCAGGCACTAACGAAGTCAAATGGCCACATCGCAAATTAGTCCCTCGAAGGGAAATTTTGAGTCCTTAGCATGCACGGCGAGTAAGAAGACCTAGAAAAACTTCGCAGTTGCAACAAATGAAATATCTATCTGGCAGTTTGAGAATAATTGGGTGTTGCGTTGATGGAAATGTATTGATGCACAAGAATTACTAAAAGGTGGCTCTCTAGCCAATCGGACAGAACCGACATTTTTATTGGAACCAATGCGAAAGATTCAAACTTTTGACATCATTTTGATCGTACTCTCATACACTTTTAACTGTGTTGATCATTTCGAAACGGTTTTCACGGTCCAGTGGGGTATCCACCTCAAAACAATTTATGTCTTCAAATGTTTCAATAAAGTCGGCAGCTAAATTCGGTTTTTGAGAAACTAATGTAGCTCAATAGAACCATAATTAAAGCAAGCCAACAAGTATGCAACCAACCGATCGCCTGACGTTTGGCAAATTTTAAACACATAATCTTAGGAGCAAGCGAAAAAGATCGCAGAAAATAAAAATTCTCTTGACCTTATTCTCAAAAACAATCAACGAAAATGACCAACGAACGATAACAGAACACTCCAGCATCAACATTTGTTGTACCCGTTGCTTTCGTTCTTTTTGCCCTCGCCATATCGCATTTAATTTGTATGATTATGTTTATTATTAATGATGACGGCTAATGTCATTAAACAAATTCATTTCCACTCTATTTCAGCGACGAGATCCGAACAATAGGCTGACGCATAGCCCCGTACTCCACGCTCACAGATACGGTCAATTTAAGAACCTAATTTTAGGCTTGGATTTTGGACATACCAGCAGCAACAGCAACCACCATCATACGCGGCGGTTACCTTCACCGATTGCCGCGACATAAACGCGTCAACAAAACAATTTAACGAGTAAATAAATCGCTGTGCTATGAATAAATATGATTGACAGCTGCTCGCGTCCGGAAATTTATTCCTCAGTCAGATGACACGGCGACATTTATTGTGTTTCGAGATCAGACAGATTTTGGTAGATAGATGGAAATGGAACTGGGAGTTAGAGGACGGTTTGCTTTTTGTTCAATCCTGGACAAATGGTAATCCCATGAGTATAGCGCATTGTGTATTTCGCAGCAAAGGGTTTAGTAGTTTTACAATTTTTCAATTGATACGATCATATAATTGGATAATTGGCAAACGAATTTAATTTCATAATCCGATTATGGTCGTGTGCGACCGAAGCTATGGTGGTTGCTTAATTAAATTTGAAAGTGATCATAGCATACAAAAATAAAAACAGTTACCTAGTCAACTCGCAATTGTGTTGATAAACAAATTAATTGATTCATTTTTTCGTCTGCAAAAAGGACAGTGCAGTATAATAAACCCGGAACACGTATTGCAAAAGAAGGACCCACTTGTTTTGCTTTCACGTGCTGCGTTAGTGCTAACTGCCGTATTGTTCACCCGTGTAATACCTTTTGTATTGCTTTAAGTTTAAAAAAAAAATTGCAATTGTTTGTACTCGTATTTATTGCGCACTTGCTACTTTATTCCCCCACAAACACATTTCCAGGCTCTAAAATCATGTCGTGACAAAATAAATGATAAATCTGATCTAGCTGAACTTTGAGGTATAAAACGAAATATTTTCCAGTTCTGAAAGCAAACCACACACGGCTACACAAAGAAAGACAAGTCTGGCCGCACTCATAGACATAACACCATTTCCAAATATACTAGACGCCGGAAAAGCGGGAGATACGCTTTTCGTTCGCCGAATGAATATTTAGTTCTTCAGCGAGTTCATCTGAGAATCCCAACCGACAGATGTTTCGTGTGGAGTGGCTAACGTTAAAGTTTACATATAGATATGTAAGCAGCAGATGTCATTCGCCGAAAGCCCAACAAGAAGAAATATGAAAGGAAACGATTGGTTTGAAATGTACTCAGCGAATGAATATTTTATTTCATGTGTAACAATGATCGGTCAATAGTAATTCTAGTAAACATGTAATTCAGTTCAGCTGTAAAGCTACGATTTCGCATGACACTTGTCAATTAGTGACATGCCGGCGTCATTGTAACGTATATTTGCCGCTACGTCTGATCGCCTATCAAGCATCTGGTTACGCTGGCCGTCGCAGCGCGCTCTCACGAAAGACACACCAGTGACCACAGAATGGCCGAATTTTTGTTACGTCAGCAAGTCGAAAAATGACACGTGAAATGAATCTCAAATGAAATTTTCAGTGACTCGAAAGAGCTTTAGCTGGATGATTAACAATATTTCTAATAGGAATTGCTGATGAATAACGTTTAACAAGAAGAAAAGACGAACACCTAGAAGAAGGCTATGCATGGATTATGCAAACTTTCTAACGAGCGATGATATCAGGTGAAAATAATGCAAAATATAGGTACCAGCTTTATACTTTATATCCATTTCACTTCTCAGACTACCTGGGGATCAATTCCCGATATGTGAAGTGAAATAGTTTATCGTTTGACAGCAGCTTTTTATTTTATCACTTCGCGAGCACGCAATGCGATTCTCGAACTCATCAACATAAACTGCTGTCAAATGTGCACTAAAATGTGCTAAATGGCGACGGTACAACAAGGAAAAGCTAGGGCAGATTTTTAACCCAAAGCGCTTTAAAAATTGTACATTGTGAAATGTTATTGCACAAATCTATGGCCACGTCACTATGTATAAGGTTGGCACTTTGGCAGTACTGCCATCAGTAACGGTTTGCATTGGGGGAGTCCCCCATTCGTTGTATACGTTACGTAGCGTCGTTTCATTATAAACAAAGGTGTCGAAACTCTTGTTCCCTCATTGCGATTTGTGAGTTTTGCGACCGCGGATTTGTTTTTGTTTTAAAAACACCAACCACATGAAATTGTATTATACATTAGCTGTTTTTTACTATCAGCTACGATCCATATAGATCATCGATTTACATGCACCTACAACAACAGCACATGATCCTGCTACTCATCGAGATCACGAATCATATCTGAAAATTATTTCTACTATTTCCGTCTAGGTGGCTTGTTTTATTTTTAAATGTTGGTGTGCCTGTAAACGATAGCCACACAATCACGTTGCCAGACTAAAAAATGGAACACAAGAAATCAATTGATTTTTTCGCATTCGAATGAGCTCCCCGTCCGTATTCCGAGTTATTTTGTTTTTTTTCTCGTTCTATAAAGGTATGTCCATACCAGCAAAACATTTGATAAACAATTAAATACTATTTCTAAAACAAAACAATTTGAATGAAATGTTTATGAAATGTTTTGCTGGTTCGGATCTGGACACCAACAAAACATTTATGAAATGTTTCACAGTTACCCAATCGTGATGGGAAATAATTTTTGTTTTACAAGTACCCCTGCAGAAAGTGAACGCTGTTTTTCGATTATTTTTTAATTTTTTTAATTAAAATAAAAATGTCCAGAAAGGCTTGGAATACCTAATGAGAAAGTGATTCATTTAATACGATTATTTGAATTAAATCGCGTGTCGCGTGATTGCCAAGACCAAAATTAAAAAAATAAAAACTTTACTCGCTGCTTATAATCCCACCACATTATTTTCTTCTAGTCCAAAACAGGATAAAGTTGAAACATCTCATAAACATTTACCCCCGTATTAATAAACAAATATGCAAATGTAAGTTAGCTAGTAGACGTCAGTTAGCATACAAAAATTTGACGTAACTGCTGAGTAACGAGTTGATAACTTTTACGCAGTGTTTATAAATGTTTATAAAATCTGCCCGATTTGCTTCAGAAACATTTCTGAAATGTGTCGGTGGTCTGGACACACCATAATATGCCAAGATAAACTCAAGCGTTAGCAGCAAAATATTGTTCACGTGTTGCATATTTGAACATAAAATTAGTTTCACAAAAATATATTTGAAAAGAAAAATTATGCAAATTTGATTCAAATATGGTAACACCCCCGACATTGCAAGTGAAATGACATGTGCCTTGTGTGACGTCACGTTGAGACGCAATATGGCTGGTGGCAATATGAAGTTTGAAATACCCTGTTGCCACAATTCCAAAATTAAACTTTTCAATTATCCGTTTTGTTTTATTTTCGTGATCTGATCCGATTCAGATCACGCTGATAATAAAATACGGCTATTATTGTTCCTATTTAATGAAAAAATACGCCTACTTTCATTTAAATTGTTTTATTATTTGGGGTGATGGCAAACCTTCGTAATGTAGTAAAAGAATAGCGTAGTTATGAATAAAAAAATGTAATTAGGAATTTAGAAAATGTGTAAAGGGGCCTGCAAAATTGCATCACCTAGGGGCCCCGACATGGTTAATCCGGCCATGTCTGTGCGCTTTCTGTTTTAATTTGATTTGTATCTTCAGTTTAGAATGTCGGAAATAGTAATACGAGTAATTATTAACAATAGGCGTCATATTGAAATGGTGATTTATGAATTTGTTGTTTTTTTTTTCAACAAAACTAATGTGTTTTTTTTTTTGCGACTTTCCATTTGAGATGGTCATAATTTATGACTCATAGCCCATTCGAAGTTAATACTGAGGAGCATTTCCAAAACATCATTTTATGGATCTAATAAATTAATTAAATGGATTTAGGGTCTCCGAAGCCATTTGTCGGAGCTTATTTTTCGTTTCCATTGTGGGTTTCACAGTTCTTCACAAATGAAACGGTTGTGATTTATCATAATGAAAAGAGTCTGACATTTGTTTTGACTTTTTCATAGATCGATAATCGAATTAGGCATGAACTTGTGAAATGAAATCAACCTCCATTTTCGATTCCGATTTTTAAAACTGCATAAATCTTTTTTGGACCCTACTCACTCTGATCTTTGAAGCGCTCTTCATACTTGAACAGACATTTTCCAATGAGAGCTCAGTAGAATTTTCTTCGATTTTTTTTTTAGCTTTGAAGTTCTAACACGTTTAGAACACATGACAATTTAAAGAAATCGTTTGCTATATTTAATACTTTTTCTTCATATGAATGCTTGTGAAAATCGAGAGGGCGTTTTTGAATTGGTAGCACTTTTTCCAGCGATAACGAATTTTAAAGTTGACAGCTGTATTTGTCATCAAAAGCGATTGGACAGATTTTGATGATTTGTTTTGAGAAAGTTTTACTGACACGCTCGCTTAGTAGGCGCCTTCTGCTTCTTTCAATTGTACTGAAAACCGAAAGAAAATGGCCGCATTCAAGAATCTAGTCATCTTAAGTCGACTAGATTGGTCTGGATAAGATGTAACCTGAACGCAAAAACTAGATTGGTCGGGAACGTCACGTTTTCTACGTCAGCCACATATGAGAACTGTCAACTTAGTACTCAGTCACGAATTTCTCGACTAGATTCGTCGGCTACCCCTCCATAAACGTCAACTGAAACATCTGCTCTCACGACCGATTTCCGATTTTAGTGAGAGAGCTGTCAGACTTACTAAACTAGATACTTGAACGTCCCCAATAGTAGATACTGAAGCATAAAAAGTTGTACTAGACTCTTTTAAATGCATGACACCAAACCCAAACATTAAAAATTAATATTTTGTTAAAGCCTAGTATGCTGCTCGCGCTTAAATTAAGCCCCCATACAAAAATGTCTCCAAAGATAAATTTAAGCAACGCAGTTAAGCCAAGCAGTACGCAGTTCAAGCTAAATTTGTTAGCCGCTGTACGAAAAATCTCTACAGAATTTAAGTAGTCGTATTAATGCAAAATACATTTTTCCACAGCTCAATTTTGACAGATCAGGGAAAATATCGGTATTTCAAACGAAAGCAAAATAACATAATAACATAAGAGTGGTAAGTTCAACACAAAAAAATTCGTTGTTATTAATTTAATTTCTTTTAGAAATGGAATATTTTAACGAGGAGTACCTGGAAGAGGTTTTTGAGAAAGTACAAATAAAAAAACGAAACAAAATTCCAACACAGTTATTTTTTTACCGAACCTACACTGTCAAAATTAAGCGAACGAAAGCAAAAATTTGCGTTTCGAGGTTGCGTAAAGCTTGCATATTTTTTTTTTCGTTTTTGAAATGTCATTTTGTTTACATTTTTTTCGGGGTAGATTTGAAAATTGAAAAAGAAACTAAAAATTGAATTAAAAATGCCATTTAGCTTCATGAATTTTGTTAACGACATTGATATGTATGATCGACTTAATAAATGAAAGTTCAATTCCAAGAAGGCGAAAATTATATAAAACCAGGCTCAACCCCAATTTTCCGAACGTTTTCTTTTTATTTGCTGCTCCATTTTTGTTCAAAAACAAAATAAATCTCACAAGAGAGATGTCAGTTTCTATTCATAGAAACAGCTGATATCATTCCGCAGGGAAAAAGTAAGAGATTTATGTTTTTTGTAATAGTTTCCTACTTATTTAGACACCAACCTTGCGCAGTAAACAGTCAGGGGACATTTTTTTATAAATAATAATTTCAGCAAAGCCACATAGAGGCTGCGTAAATTTTTACGCGATGTTTAACTAAACAACATCGTAGAGGCGTCGTAGGGGAATCTAATAAATACGGCTGTAAGCTTTTAGCTTTCCTGGAACAGTACCTATACTAGGCATAAGCTAGAACAAAATTTAGGTACGTTTCATTTTCAAAGATATTAAGAAACCATTTCAAAAATTAAAAATATAAGAAATATTGCTCAAAATTGACTAGTGGTGCGTACTCGGGATAGTAAAATAGTACTTCTTCTTTACTTATTTAATTCTTTATTCTTTAATAATAATAGTAAGCCTTTTTTCAACTTTGCGGTACATATCGACTGAAGAGAAGGATGCCCTGTGAATTTGTGAATGCAGTCAGCACCTGGCCGTGTGGTGTTGTGAATAAAAATTGTAAATTTGAGTTTAAAAAAATATGTCACAGCTTTTTTAGAATCAGCAATGCAGTGATTCGATTCTGAATTCGCGCACTGTTTTCAGCACGAATTAATAGAACAAATTGTTTCTTGGTTCATCTTCCTTATATGTGGCGTTCGACGTTCGCCCCCAACAACCACCACTGTTACCCTGATCTGCATAAAAACACAATCATTAATTTATATTATAATTTTAAGCTTTCATGCATTTTTAATTAAGTTTTCGCCTCCAGTTCTGGTTCTGTTGTAAAATGTAAACAATTTCCGACACGATGGAAAATAAATTTGACGCATCAAGAAACAGGAAATCGAAACGTACTAGATTTTAATATTGAGAAGTTGCATAGTAGCCATGTAGTCAACAACATATCAGAAGTTACAATAATACATACTAATCCTTGCAATGAAAATAAACATTTGGATAGTGCCACCTGCTTTGCCCACCAACAGCCCCCTACCAGTGGAAATGGAGATTGGACAGCCTTCCGCAGTGTTTTCATAACTAATCTTGGCAATCCTTATTAAGAGGATATTTTTCCTTTTCATCGTCTTCTCTTGGCTTCACTTCAAGGTGCAAATGTTGAGAACAGACTTTACATCACTTGGCACACCGCCACCAAGTACATCCAATTCGTTTATTTGAATTGCTCTTACCTAAAGCAAACAGTCTTCCGTCATAAATGTCCACACTAAGTCACCCGTAAAATGTGCTGCCCAATTCAATCAGCAACTAGGCGGATGCTCAGCTCAGCTCATTAAGGGGTACTATCCGACGGTTAACACTCGGAGTCTGCTGTCAAATTGAAAACAAAATTCAACTTCCCCCAGCGAAAATGAGTCAAACATTATAGCGAATTGAGTGTTTTTGTTAATTGAATTTGAGATAGCATCGTATCTCATTACAGTTCACCCGAGGGAAAACTTTCAAATATTATTATCAAGTGTCTGCAATTTGCCATCACAACCCCATCCCAAAAGAGTTCGGGGATACAAGTGAAGCTGCTGTTCTATATATAAATTGCGGAATTGGTTTTGAAAGTTAAGTCACCGCTTTCCTGTTTTGTTTTGTGGTGTTTTCTTTGATTGTGGAAACCGCACGGTGTGCGCCTCGCGATATTTGAATATAGAATCCTTTGATTTCAGTGCAGATTGTTCTTTGATTCAGTTTGAGTTGAGCGTTAAGGGTATGTGGCCTCGAGAAAAAAACAATTTATTGCTAATGGGGACGGGTTAGACGCACATTTCCAATCACATCGGTGTTCATAATTACGAACGAAGATTGTGTGTAGAAAGTAAATGTGCGAGGACCGGAAAAAATGGCAATTGTCGCATAAGTGCGAGCAGTTTATTTTTACCGAACCCAATAATATCGCTATTATTGGCAATAACGACGCGAAGGTTATGTCAACCAATTTTGATATTTTGTGTCAGGAGAATCAGCTGTAAGGGTATTCACGTCGTTGTGGCTTTCTAATGCACTATGTAATATGCAATATTTGCGGTTATATTTATATTTTGAACTTGTTTATACAAAATCAATTGCATACCTTTAGGCGAATTAACAGCCAGTTACACTCATTTTTATAACTTCGCAGATCTAAGAATTACAGTAATCAGATACGTAAGTAGTTTTTCCCAGAGGGACGCAAATGGTGACGGACATAAGGGGGCCCTTTTAACCATTTTCAAAGAAAAAAGTGGGGCCACGGGTCCTGAGGGTCAAAAAAGGAGCCGGCAACACTGGCTATGCCTGTGATATATAACAAAGTTACGAACGTTAACATTTTTGCGTTTAATTTTTACTTGTAATGTTCACGCTGCAGACATTCACAAAGATTTATCAACTTAAAATAAACTCAAACCTGGAAAACCCGTGAACTCGGAATATAATTCATTTAATGAGTTACAAGATTGAGTGTAAATACGATACTCTATAGATAAAGCATTTAAAAAAGTGATATATACATATTTGGTTAATGCAAAAGAGGCTGCTAAAAATGTCAGCAGTTTTTTTTCTATTTTTTCTTTACAAACTTTTGTACAGTATTAAAAAAACATTTTTTGGAATCAGTTAATTAAAATACAATTCGAAACATTTTGTAAAGTTGAACGGAACAGATATTTGTGCAACTTAAAGAAAACACCTTTTGGAGCAGAGCTCCTTTTTGAAAATTACATAGATTTCGTATATATTGATTTTTCTTATAAAAACAAAATTTAAAAAAGAGTTGATACTTTTTGATTGCAGATTTTAGCTGCAAACTTACTTACTCTGTGTTATTTAGCATGGTTTATAACCAAAGATAAAAGAATATCGAAATGTACTTCGTGATGTAATTTTCTGTTGTAAAACGAATAAAAAACAAAATCTCTGAGTTATTTCAAAGTTATTATTATGTTGACTGAAGTCAATCAGAGGTTTATCCGTTTGCATGTGGATTTGAAAATGCATTACTCTAAGCTACTCTAATCTAATCCATGTGGATTTCTCAGAAAATCATAGTAACAAAATTTATATTTTGTTTCTTCACAATCGGCCAAGCCATTCTGAAGATAATGACCATTCAAATATTAACTTTTATGCAATATAAGCTTTTCTCGCGTTCATGTAAACTTGACAGTTCAAAGCATAGGCAAACCATACTGAGACCCCCAACTCACAATCCTCTTGCCGCTGGCCCCCTCAATTTTTTTTTTCAAATTCGACATTTTGTTTTCCTATCGGTGTTATGTCAAAAAAACAATCCGTGTGACATGCAAAAACATACAAAAAATACAAAAATAAATGCTGCCAACCGCAAAAACCGTGGGGAAATGTGAAAGAGTTCGGGAATACAATATTTTTGCATTACTGAATGCCATTGGTGAATTATTATAAATTGTTAAAAGGCGAATAATTTGATTTGTTCGGTTAATTAAACTGCCTAAAGGAGATGTTCTATATACTAGAAACATATTAAAACAAACAAGGTTGTGTATTTTCCGCTTTTGGAAATCCTTAACTTCGATTTCGTGTGTAAATTTTTCTTAAATAATGAAGAAAATTTGCTCAAAATGTTTTTATTTTTCCTCAACTAATCTACATTGTTAATTTTTCATACACTTATTCCTTAAAAAAAAATATTATTCACACGTAACGAACAATTTCAAATTAAACGGATAAAATTCTATGAACTCTGCCAGCAACTTTGCCCAAAGCGGAAGTGGCTCATATTTTTTGGGAGTGTGTTGGTGAGCCGGAATTTTTGAAGTTTCGTGACATTTGTCAATACGAATTTCTATGTAACAATACTAGCGCACCAAATCGTGACCACTCCGTAAAAATATTGTTTGTAGGCTAGGTAAAGGGAAATCGGCCGGAGTTGGTGGTCTCAGTATTGTCTCTGGTTGAAAGTATCAGTTCACACTGGGAAATATTTTGCGCACTGACGTGTGCAGGGCAGGGCAGGGCTTTTTGCAATAGCAGTAAATGTACTGCACTTTTTGCAAAAAATAAATCTACTGCCACTACTGCCACTCTGAACGAAGCCAACTTACTGTGAACTTTTTGTAAAAAAAACAAAGTGATGAGTAATATAGTTTTAAGCAATTGATCTTTGTTTTTTTTTTTTTGTATAACAAAAAATCTTCTGCGGAAAGACCGAATCTACAGCATTTTTTTAATGATCTACTGCGCTCCTCTTTTATTGAAGTGGCAACGCTGGTGCAGGGTTGTTTTCATACATATCTTCGTTTCTAGGGTCCTTTTAGTCGACCTTTGAAGTGGGTAAGGGGAAAACATTTAAAAAATAAAACGGTTTTGAGCTGGCGCAACTAGTCTGCCATAAATTTGTCCCGCTGTCTACGGTGTGCCATCACAGTGCCCCCAAAACTGTTCGTGTGTACTCATTTCAAGACAAATCTGTAAATAATTATCGAGAAACTCCTCTAATTGTAGCTGTACTCGCATAACTATCTAAATAATATTTGTCTGTCGTGTCACGGCCTTGTCTATGTCTATGGGAAATAATTTCACGCTTTCTTGCAATCGCTAGCGCAACAAGCATCAAAGAAAACAACATACAAAGAATTGTAAAGACAAACAGAAAATTAGTTTGACATCTTTTAACTGATTTCTCTCTCTCTCTCTCTCTCTCTCTCTCTCTCTCTCTCTCTCTCTCTCTCTCTCTCTCTCTCTCTCTCTCTCTCTCTCTCTCTCTCTCTCTCTCTCTCTCTCTCTCTCTCTCTCTGTCCGGGGGTCGGTAAAAATCTATTTGCGCACACTCGCCAACCATAGCCAACCATAGCAAAGATACTCGTTCATCTGGTCATTTGATCGCCTCCGTCTGTCACAATGTTTCAAAAGCCCTTGGCTATTCGTTCAATATGTCACAGAAATACAACAACCAAAATAGCACACACCGTGTGTACATGTTAAAGTCGAAATCAATTTTAATCAAGTATCAATTATTGTCGCTGGTAAATTTGTTAACCCCGAGGGGCATTAATTCTGCTAAATTTATGGAAAATTATTCTCACGTAATGGCACAGTGTAACCAAATAGAGACTTAAGTAAGTGTCTATGCACTTTAAATGGCAATTTACGACCTTAGGTGGGATGATTTGTTTGCAACGTGCGTTTGAATTGAGTGACCTTTCAGTGTTAGTCCAGACTGAGGTATATAAGAGCAAGTAGCCAGGGAGTCTTCATACCTTGTTTAAGCAAAACTAACTGAATTGACGTCTGAAACTGTAAAGTTTGCGCGAAAATTTGAATTTGCTATGGAAGACCGACAAAGACATTTGTCCTCTTTCAGAAAACTTTAAATTCGTACGTCTCTTGAGTCTGTTGCCCGATTGCTATGAAATAAAAAGTAAATGTTGCTCTACTTAAAGCCCTATAAATTGTTCCGTACTTTATGAGTGAGTACATAGTTTTGAGCTGATGCGTGAACAAATCCACATAAAAGAGTTTTAAAATTCACAAAAAATATCATAAGTTATTCAAACGTTCTACATTGCTTATCGAAAGGTTCGAATTTTACTTTAAACAAGGTTAGGGATCCACACAGGAACCGGTCCAGCGACTACGCACGCTTTGAACCCTATCGAGGTATACACTCTAAGAATTGTTGCCAATAAAACTCAAAACCGGGGAAGCCGACCAAAAAACTATCTTCCTAATAAAAACTTTGAGGGAAAAACCATCTCTTTTTGGAGTACCTCAACGATCGCAGCTTCGTCCACTTTAAACAGTTTTAATTGCAACTGAATTGCTTCTGACTTTCATCCATTTACGTTAGTAAAGTTTTCAGCAATAATGCTTCAAGACAAATGTTTCGAAACTGTAAGGGAAATACTACTTCAAGGGGTCCACTGATTTATTTACGACGATTCCTGTTTAAGAGGTTATGAGTATGACTACTCTTATATTGTAGGGTAAAATACAAAAGGAAGGGAGGATAATGCTGCACATTTGTTCCTAATGTCTGTTAAATTGTAACAACGAGGAAAAGGAAAGTTTGGCAGCATTTCACATTCGTGCTTTGTATGAATGGAAATCTTTATTTCTTAGCAAGACCGAAAATGGCACAAAGGGTGAACTGATGGACATTTCTCGCATAACGACTATTGCAATTGAAGTGATGAATGCTGCTGGGCATTTGTTAAATAAAACAGAGAGACTGGAAACTTTTCTATGATGTGCAGCCCAATTTATGAAATTCTTCTAATATTTGTATTTCTGATTATTTTAACAGCACGATATTGAATTCTTTTCAGTAGATGCAACATGAGTGTTGAACTCAAGCTTGGGGCGAATGAATTCCCTTAAAGTATAGTAACCCAATCATAATGGGGTATTTTTTTTCCGCCATTTGAGGAAACCTAAACATTTCGCGGCGCTCTTAGCGAATTCCGAGAATGGAAAGTCTCTCGGTTTCAACGATGCAAGAGCTGTTCATCGATAATGATTTCTGTTCTGCCTACGAGACAGCATTGCATTTTTGAAGTATTAAATTTGACACTATATTTAATGACTTTCCCATACGTTGCCGTTCCAGTTCTATGGCCGAATAGCAGAGAAAATGTTTGATAAGCTGTAGGGCTGGTCATCTGCGATGGTGTGAATCAGACTTTGAGTGGGTAGACAGTAGGTCATTTATAAAAATGAGAAAGAGAGTCTGAGCCCTGGGGAACACCAAGATTGTATATGGTCAGTTTTAGGCCTGAAACTATTCAGGACAAATTCAATTGAACGGTCAGAAAGGTTGTTTCTAATGCATTGAAGAAAAGCGGCATCAATCCTGTGATGGAAAATGCCTTTGAAACTGCAAGTGCAGTGATGTAAAGATTGCTTCCGATTGTCGGTGTGGAAAGCCATCAAATCGCGAGTGGATCTGTTGCCAGGAAAGTCGTGCTGCCGATTATTAAAGGGTTTCCTTGCCTGCGGGTTTATTTTGATTAAGATCACTAAGGGCTAGCAGCGAAATGTGCCGCAGACAGTTTGAAGTGATGAAGAGGCCTGAACTTATAACAACCCTAGGGACATTGTCTAATTTTTCACCTTGATCTAGTCCACATTTGCATCCCACTTCATAAATGAAGTTCACAAATGGGTCGAACGAAGCTTTCTCGTTAATCAATAGTTTAATTGGTTGTTTTCATATTTTAGTAGTCAGGTAGGTAAAGATCTCCTAAGTAGTGCTAGATAAAAAAAAAAAAAAAACGTTTATAAGCTCTTTCACTTTACAAGATTTCAAGAAATTCCTGCCTGCATACTCAGTTGATATTTCGAAGAGTCAAATTTAAAATGAACAGAGTTACCGCTGCAGAATTCTGAAAAGTCCAAAAAAGGCCGGTCTGAGAAATAGGTGCCATTTCTGAAGCTTCATTGCAAATTTAGAATTTTCGCACAATATTCAACGACCAATAGTTCGCATAACACTATAATAGTGTTGTGATAGGTAACCGTGCTACATTTTAAACGTACATACATACTTATTTGGAAATAACAATTTTTGAAAAATTTGCGAAGGGCCTTTTCTACATAAAATAGGGCAATTAGCAAAAAATTGTTTCAGGCTCTCGAAAAAAGTGCCAAATTTCGACTTCAAGGGCTAAGACCATAGCATGCGTTGCATCCGTCAATATTGACATATTCGACGGAACGAGCAGTCCCATAGAATGGGTCAACTTCCATAAGGTGCTGTGTATTATATCAACCTGTCAGTCGAATACGTTGCCGCAACGGATGCGACGAATTCTAGTCAAACAACGGTAAGGCTGACCTGACCGGAAGTATACAAAAACAGTTCAAGTTGCCTCTTCAACGCGTTCGGCTACCTAGTCCCGACAAACATAGTTGACTTTGACGTTTTACATAAACTAGGTATCCGAACTAAAAAAATAGATAGCTAAAAAGAAGTTTTGCGTAGCTGTTATTGTACTTTCATTGGAAGTGGGCCATTTTAATTATTTTAAAAATATACCGTAGAAATGTGAACACAGATCGAGATTTGGGTACTAATTTTTGAGAAATATTTATAACACGTCATTAGAATTCTTTGAGAAAAACTAAACACGGGATCCCATTAAGAATACTTATGTTATATTTAATATGTATTTTGATCAAAATCGTTAGAGCGGTTTTTGTAAAATTTCGCAGACAAAGCAGTACCAAATATTGCAATGTTTAGTTTGAAAAATGCTATTGCTTAACTATTTAGCTGAAAACAGAGTACAAGTTATTGTTCGGGATGTTTGCATTACTTGGTTTTTGAAGTTTGATCCAAATCGAAAATGGGGTTTTCGATAGATGAGCAGTTTCTGAAATTAGTGTTTTCGGTGATTCGAATTGAAACTTAAGGACGCAGTCATTTTGAAAACATAAATTTTACTCTAAGTATGCATTTTGATTAAAATCGTTCTAACCGTTTTCAGGTAAACTAAGAAAAACAACATTTTAAAAAAAAATGCCTTGTTCCAAAAATCTGTTGTACGATAGTAGAGTTAAAAACTGAGTTTTCTATTAGGTTCGATACAAATGACCATATTAACCTAGTTATGAATTTTAGTTACAATTGTATGGACCGTTTTCGAGATATGTCCTAATTTCAAGAGTGAGAAACTGAGTTTTCTATTAGGTAAGTTACAAATGACCAAATTAACCTAGTTATCAATTTTAGTTACAATTGAACGGACCGTTTTCGAGATATGTCCTAATTTCAAGAGTGAGAAACTGAGTTTTCTATTAGGTAAGTTACAAATGACCAAATTAACCTAAATATGAATTTTAGTTACAATTGTATGGACCGTTTTCGGGATATGTCCCAATTTCAAGAGTGAAAAACTGAGTTTTCTATTAGGTAAGTTACAAATGACCAAATTAACCTAGTTATGAATTTTAGTTACAATTGTATGGACCGTTTTCGAGATATGTCTAGTTTCAAAAGTACCGTGATTCGAAAAACTGAGAACGCGGTCAAGTTAACCTCACTTACTTAAGCTCAAATATCAATTTTGGATACAGCCGATTTCGAACAAATGAAGCTGGTATAAACATTTTATTCTATTTATTGGACAGACGGACAGAATTTCGAGACCCACTTTTTTTTTGTTCCTCTATTATCGTAATGTCAGAATTGATTAACATCTCGAGTTCGAAATTTTGTACGAATACAATTTCTTCTCTTGCTACTTATTAGAGAAAGTAAAACATCAGCAATTCTATTAAACAATTCGAACTTCCCGCCCGAATAATAACTCACTTTCGCTCCCCATCCGTAGATATATATACAAGGTGGCGCAAAAGTAATCCTCCTATCAGAAAATGCTATAAATTTTGCGATTGGCCCCTAATGTCAGTTCTGTTTTGACATTTGTGTAGTAAACACATGCGAAATACACGTTAATAAACAATGTTACGCTACACTGCTCCAGAACGCTCAAGCTCAAGCCATCCTTAATCACCACCAAGAGGAAGATGATTTTTCATCAAAAATAATCATGAGTGATGAGGCCCATTTCCATCTTAGCGGGTACGTAAATAAGCAAAATTTACGCTTCTGGGGCACTGAAAATCCGCGTGTAACCCACGAAGAGCCATTACACCCGCTCGAAGTCACTGTATGGTGAATTAATTTTACACAACAACTTTTAACAAAATCAACTTTTATTTTATTAAAATACTTAAATTGTATGACCTGTCTGTTGTCGGCTGAGGGTTGAACTGACTCCCTGGTGATTGTGTTGTCTATTTATATGTTTGAGTGGTGTATGTTTTGGGGTTGTTATTTGGTTGCGCTGGTGACGCTGTCAAGTGGGTGATCGTAAATTATCTAGAGCAGATTATTTATCGTCACATTCGTCCTGCGTACGAGTGGCTTGGATCGGATTTCGTCCTATCGTTATGCGCACATGTGGTTTGGTTCGGGTGTCTTCTGTGGGTAACTTTAAGGCGTCGATCGTGGGAATTGATTTATAAACTGACCGTGGGAATCGATCTTGGAAGTCGATCGTGTTAACTTGGTGTGCTGTTTTCGCTGGAGGAGTCATCGGACCTTTTTTCTTCGAAGACGTCGCGGGCCAAACGGTTACTGTGAATGGTGACCGCTGCAGAGCAATGATCAACGAGTTCTTTTTGCCGCAACTTGATGAATTGGGATTGGAAAACATGTGGTTCCAACAGGACGGTGCAACGGCACACACTGCACGTGCCACAACCGATACGCTGAAGGATGCATTTCCCGGGCGCCCAGTCTCCCGTTTTGGCGATTTGCACTGGCCAGCAAGATCGCCTGATTTGACCGCTCCAGACTTCTTTTTGTGGGGCTTTTTGAAGTCGCGGGTTTATGTCAACAAGCCTCAGACTCTTGCAGCTCTTAAAGACAATATCCGTCAAGAATGTGAGGACCTATCGCCGGAAGTTTTGGCCAAAGTGATGGAAAATGCCATAAAAAGGGCTCAAATGACAATCAACTGTTGCGGCGGCCATTTACATGACATCATATTCTCGACTTGATGTAAAAAAAATTAAAAGACCAAATAAAAATAATCCACAAGAAGAATCAAAGTTTTTAATTTTTTTTTTAAATTACAGCCAAAATACATCGGAAGGTTATTTTTGCGCCACCTTGTATATATACCCATTCTTCTTCATAGCGAGTGCATGTGCCCAGCTTCACTGGAACATATTTGTCACTAGAAAACTATTCGCCCCAATTGATCGTCCGCCCACAGCGCATTGCGTCACAGAGCTCCAACAGTTTTCGCTGTAAATGAAATAATTTGTTGCACTTAATTTCCAATGCAACACGCAATCGCATTTCCAATTACAAGAAGGCCCAGATGTTGCAATTGCTCCAGCTATCCATTTCTCTGGCCAGAGTTCACTTTGTCGTAAATGCGTCGGTGATACTAATGAGAGTATACCTGATATCCCTGCGCTGCAAATGTTACTTAAGATCTCACCTTTCCACATTCACAAAGTGGCACAAAAAAGTTAACGTCTGAGTCGCATTTTGCTCAGTTACACCGCTGCCTCCTAAGACACCACTTCATTGAGAGTCGTTGATCTATCTGGACGATCTGTCCGATTTGCATGACAATCCGTTCATTCATAGCGCACCTTTCTATTGAAACAATGACATCCGAAATTTATCGCCCCAATTCGGTTCCACTCTCTCCATTAGCCCGTGGCCGAAGCCGAACCTATTTATTGGCATGGCAACGGATTAACAAGCATACACCAGTAAAACAAAATACAAAATATGATATTATCTGTCTTTGGTGGTGCGCACGCGCCTTAGACCTGGCTTAGAGGAAAAGGCGAACTCCGTTAGGTGATTATTATTACACCCGATCATGTGTGTGCGGAGCACAACAACTCGATCGCCCACTTGGCTCTTCGTCTTCGCATTGGGGCGATCTAGTGCGGCCGAGACTAGGTGTCGGGAGGACGGGGAGGAGGGAGATTTCGCAACACCGGATTGGTGTCACTTTAATCTCGTTTTATAGTCGGCCACATTAAGCACCGAAAGATCAATGAGCACGCTATGTGCGCAAAAATAAGAGATACCTTCCCGCCGAATAATTGCGAATGCATAAGACCTACGCAAATTTCTGTATACGTTGAATGACGAAGAGCGTGTGTTAGCGGCCGTGTCTTAAGCCTTTGTGAACCTGCAATGTGCAGGCCGGCTTCTAAATAAAATGAAATTTTTTCAATCAGGTTTCTTAGCAGCAATCATCTGCAGAAGCAGGCGGATTTTATTCCTCGCTTCGTCGGTCGTGTGTACTTGTACTCATTGCACAGGAATGCTGGACTCCTGTCAGTCGTGGTGGTCACTGGCCTGAAAGTGCGCGCCTCATATCCCAGTAGATCGATTTTAAAATTACGTCCGCATATTTGTTAGTTTAATGAGCTTAGATATGCAGTTCAGCAACGGATGCGAGATAAACTGGCCACCACTGGGGTCTGTGTGTGCCGTGTGGGTTCTGAATATGATTCTGGCAACTGCGGCGACTATGGGGATGCATATACGAGAAAGCGTCGGTAGAGCCATAAGTATCAGGTTTCCAGTTTATCGCAATCAACGAATTGCGAAATGGGATGACTGGTTGTTCCTTCTTGTTAACAATGAGAGCGTAGTTCCTTTTCGGTTGACGATCGTGGATCTTAGTACAAGTATGCACTTTTTGGAAGTACTGACACACCTTGGAATGACGAAATACTTGTTCGAATGCCTCTGAGAACGAGTCGTCATCATTAGTCATCCATCATGCAACGTAGCAACGCAATGCAGCAAAATGTAAAAGCAAAAACAAAAGTTCTAAACAAACATTTCCTGTAGAAAGTTATGGACCCAACTCAACCCAGGTTAAAACGATCTCGACCTGGAAAGCTCATCAGACGGAGGTATCGTTGTCAGATCTCAGGTGCAGAATGCATTTTCTTCAAATCGAATAAGAGCTGCAGGAGTGAAAGGAATCCGAGGAAGAGATTGGTATAGATCTGCCTTCAACTCAGAACAAGTAGGTTGAGGTTCCCTTGCAAGACTTGAAAAAGACTTTAGTCAGAGTATTTCAATTCGAGAATGAGGAGGAATCCAATATGCAAGCCGTCGCATGGAAAACAAGTTTCTCGGTGGAAGTCTGGGTCGGAGTTCTGTGAGGCGAAACGTTCAAGCGTTTTCGATTTACTTCTGCAACTTAGAGCAACTTAGCACAAAAACGTTTTAACGTTTTCACCTTACATAATCTGACCCATGATCTATGCAGACTTCGTAAAAGATGCTAGAATGTTAAAAATATATATTTAACAAACTTACAAGGAGACTGGAATCTTTTCAAAGAGGCTCATAAACCGTATTTTCAGACAGAAGGGTGGGTTCGGTGACCCTCGAAGATTCCGTTCTGCAAAAATGGGCCTGTTAAAAGTACCCTAAATATTTATGAATACTTCTTTAACTTCATGCGGGCCTTACGGGTTGAAAACGTTTGCTTCCATCGTTTCGGTTGGCTTGCCTTTATGACAGACAATAATTTGTCATAAATATTCACCGGCGTTGAGATACTCAAGCCAGTCAAACAATTTTTAAAAGCCTTTTAAATGATAAAAAGCTAACAGTCGTATAAAGACTTTGGGGAGGTCACAGGTATACCAGTTATGGGTGCGAAAATAATGGTGGCCTGAGCTGTCCTCCTATAATGACTTTTATGGTGATATCCCAACCCTTTTTTCAAGAATCATTTTGGATGATTGGCTATATGGGACGACGTCAACCCTCACGAGGTTCACCAGGTGGCAATGGATCCGCAAAAAGCTACTGCGACCACCGTCATTGGTCTGAATTTGTTTGAAAACGACGCTAGTAAGGCCATCACCACCAACGGCGAGCGCTACAGAACGATGCTAACCGATTTCTTTTGGCCCAAATTGAACGATACGGAGGTAGACGACATGTTGTTTCAGACAGATTGAGCGAAAAAGGGGAAAACGAGGGACAAGCTTAAAAAACGAGGAAAAAATCGAAAATCTCTGTGTAACTTAAATTGCTTAAAAGTAAAATAAAAAATCATTTTCATAACAAACAAATTTCAAAGTTGACTCAGAATGAAATTTTCATATTAAATATGGAAGAAAACATCCCATCGAACGTCTAAGAAAGAATTCTTGTGTCTCGCTCAAATTCAGTCGGATCTAGAAGTCATTAAAAGCTGGACCACTCAGATCAGTGAAACCGCAGTTATAGTCCATTTCAACATCGAACCCCTTTATTTAAATATTCACCACCGCAGAGGGAGGCGATTGCGTGTATTAAGGCCGGTTTTATTCACTCGAAGTTGACTCGCTCAACTTTGGATTTTCAGGAGTTGAGAAAACCGAAAGTTGGTCAACCTTGGATTCGCTCAACTCCCCGAAATAGTAGAAGTTAGGAGAGCAAACTTGGGATTTTGTGTTCAGACTGATTTTTTTTGGGGTTTTTGACTGTTAGCTCTTCAAATAAAGTGAAGAAAGTAATTATTATTAATTAAAATTTCAAATAAAATATTGTTTAAATTATTGTTGTGAGAATTGGCCATAGTTTGATTCGAGCAGTGAAGAGGATAGAAAGGAGGAGAATTTTGTCTGTGAGAGACGGTAATAAAAGATAATACCACGGAGACGGACTTCAAAAATGGGACGACCATGACTTTATCTATCGTTTCCGTCTCTCACAGTGGATGACAATGATGGTGCTCCATCTTATGATTAATTCGTTGACGTGCGTCTAGAGATGCAAGAGCTGGAATTTATTGTATATTATATATATATATAGATCGTGTAAATTAAACCAGTAACAAAATTGCGCTGGGAACTGCTGCAAACAGCACATTACTTTTTCGCGAAAGCAAAATTCCCTCGAACCAATTTAATTTTTGTATGGATATCTACTCTAAAGCGAAAACCATAGACAAAGAATAAAATATAATCAAAGTATGATTTGCCCTTAACGAAAATGATAGGCGGAATTCAAATCCAAAGTTGAAACTGCCATATTGTGTGTCATCTGCCACAAAAATCCCAGGGATATTTCTGAAACAGCAAGTCAGGCAACTTTTGAATTTCAACTGAGGAGTTGAGAATTAAAGTAGTGAATAAAAGCAATTTTCAACTATTGCCGCTCAACTCTCTCTTTCAAATCAACTCCGAAGTTGGTCAACCTCGGAGTTATCGGGAAGTTGAACAATAGTGAATAAAACGGCCCTAAAAGGACACTCTGCGGCTGTTCATTAAACATCATATACGTTGCCCTCTAATCCCGCAACCACATTTAGCGCACTTACTTATTCATGGGGAAGAATAACTTTAAAGGAACTAACTGCGAATTGCATTAAAATTGATAACAAAATGCACTCAGGCCCACAAACAATCAACCGGCTGCCATTGGCATAGATACGACATCAACATCGAATCGTCTTATATCGATTTCGCTTTAAGTACACTTGACCGCACGAATTAATTGCTATTTGTGGCTCATTTAAATTATTCACCCAGCCAAGAATAACCGATTACAATGTACTTAACGCGATGATGAGAACCAGAAAATATGTTTCTGGGAGACACCGCATGGCGGCGAGTAAAAGCAGCCAGCACCAGCAGCACTGCCAAAACCAATTTGCCGCAAAAGTATTAATAATTAATGTGCAAGGTACTAGATTATGAGTCAATATATATGGCACACAAGCGATAAATGAATCGTATACTGCATTGCAGAAGCGCTTCCATTGATTTGTTGACAGCAGGGTTGCCAGTTTGGGGGATTTCGCCTCAGGTTTATGTTTTCTTTGCTCAACGGGGGAAATCTGGGTTTATTTTTAATTCTATTTTATTTGTATATTCTTATAATATCCTTTAAGGGTATTTAAAACGAGTCTATAGACATTAAGCGTTAACAATAAACATTTTTAGTTTCGACTTTAAATTTTAGTTATTCATAATTGCAATACTTTCCATACAAATTTTGCAATTGTGAGCTTCCTTCTTAACTTAACGTGCCCCTTAATGTGACATTTTGCAAAGTTTACAAACACTGAGTAACTCCAACGGAAAAATGGGTGTTAAGAGGTAGCGTAAGACTTTCGATATTCTTTTCTGTCAGTCCACGACCAACTTATTCAAAATAGAACATGACAATCGTGAACGAAGTAATTGTGTGTGTTGTTTTAAAATGCTGTTAAAAAAAAAATTACCAAACACCCAATAATAAATTTAATATCATCCGCAGTTCGGATTCTCAACCATGGTTAGTATTGTTATGATTGATGTCTCGGATTCCATTCCAATCGTGACCTCACCATAAATCTAATAAATCCGCTCTCTGTGTGGTTTTATTTTTGTTAACACACCCATAGAAAACACATTCGTTGTCATTTACAAATTAAGCACGAAAAATTAGAAAACAAAATTTATTGCAACCACCACTGGTTGAATTCCATCAGAAAAAAACGTCTGACAGATGAAACAGTAAAGAAATGAAGTATTTCGGTGGAATGATTTGGTAAAATTGACTGAGAAGTTGTTCGTACGAAAAAATTTATAAAATATTTTTCCTGAAAGTTTAAAGATCATTTGCTAATTTTTTTTTATTAAACTAACTTTAGAATTCATAAGCAACATTTAAAGACCAAGACTGAGCTCAACCATTACATTTAAGTGGTAAAAAAAAGCAAAAGAAAATGTTAACGGTTTCGTTTGGATATAACGAGCCTATTACCTATTTTTTTACGTAGGGTATTACCTATTTGCTTTTATTCTGTCTCACCTATAAATCTCTTTTTAGGTCCGATTCAATATCGATCCTCCAAGACGATATTTTGACAGTAAGAATTATTTGCTCTGATAATTATTTGTTTTTTTACAAAACAAGTCTTTGAAAGTAATCATATCGGTTGCCACTTTGGTAATTTTTTTTTTGCTTTTGGGAATTTGGGAATATTTATCTGGTTTTGGTAACAAATACGAACTCGATATCAATTCATTTAAATGCGGCCTTACTGTTTCTGAGTAAAACATTGCATTTGCATATGCGTCATCACCAAGCCTATTTTCAAAAAATTACTGAATGCACTCACTTTCTTCTTTTGACAGATGATGGTGAACTTCGAAAAATGTTCTGTTTATAACTACGTACATTTAGATATGGATAGGTTAGTTAATCATATTATTTATTTGCAGACATAAAACTCTAACTTGTTAAAGTTATAAGAAAAAAGGCTCGGAAATGGTAGCCTTTGCAGCTGGTAATTTTGTGCACAACGTTGTTGACGTTGTTTAATTGCTAGACTGAGAAAGTTCCTTCTACGTTCCTTACTGAGTCTTATATTTTAAAAATGTTTGTTTTTAAACAAGCAATTTTAAAGACCAAATAAAATAATTTGAGTTTAGAAAATCACGCTTTTGGTCAGCAAAAGTATTTAAATAAGATATTACTATTACATTAGTAAGTTAAGTCTTACTTATTTTATTTTATAAAGTATTCGTTGTGTAACCACTTAAAGACTGGGGATGGCGATAGGCCCGTCTTGGTGCCTGGTCTTTTGAGACGATGTCGACTGACTAAGTCCTTACAAACCTAATGTACCAAATTGAATATTTTAAAAGACATATGTTTTTTTTTTATGTTTTAAAAATGTTTTATCAACGTCTCCAGATTTTTGGTAGATTTTATCTTGGTTTGGTAACTTTCTTTCCAATTTTGGTAGCTTGCTAATTTTTGCAAGTGGCAACCGTGATCATATGTCCGGAAAAAGTTGTCGATTTCGGTACTTTCTGTAATATGTAGTTCCTTGAATTTTTATTCCGTATTTAGCACCAGCCTCATCGGCAAGATTTATAAGGGCTCTGTAAATTCACTTATAAGATGGTTTCAAGAAGAATGCAGTAACATTTTAAGAAATATTTGTCGTTTCTCAGGCAGGCCAAAAACACACTACACACTTACAAATGTTGCAGGTGCAAATTTAAAGTTCCTACTCTGAAGTAGAATAGCTACAGTTATATTTTAAACCAAAACAATGAGAAAAAGTTGTCTGTTTTTTTTTTTGGAAAAATAACCACATCTGGGGGTTTTTCAGATTTTATGTTGGCAACAGTGGTGACAGTCTGCTATACCGAGCAATGTATCTAACGTTGTCAAAGGAGAAAGGACTGCATCCACCCATGGCATGGTTATAATTTGTATGCAGAGGGTGTCGCCGCGGCGACCTAAAATACGGAACAAAATTTCAAAATAATTCACCAAAAGTTTTATGTGACGTGCCGGGAGCGCCATTGCATTAGTTTCGATTTGTTAGCATTTAAATGCGCCTTTGTGTGGACCATGCCTTGAATTTGCATTTCGAACAAATATTGGCTTAGTATGGTGGGACAGTCAGTCAGTTGTTAAAATTTAATTTATGTTAAATGGATTTGTATGGGCGATTTTCCGCAATTAAATTTCAATAAAAGCAATGGACGGGTGCTAATGAGTATGTATAGCGATTAGCCACTTTGAGGCTACGCTGAATATTGCACGAGGGATTTATTTGTAATTTTAAGTTGTTTATGGAACACGTCCCCTAAAGTATATATTATATTATGCGGTTATATTAGTGTTCGCTAAATTCCCTGATCTGAGGGGCATTACAATAATTAGGCGTACCTGGGACCTGCATTATAATTAATCTGTGTGTGTGACATGAAAAATGCATTAAGCCAGAAGGACAACAACCATTAGTGCTTGCCTAAACAAGTGGAGGTGGCCTCTCGACAGCTGCGTAAAGAATTGCACATGCGGTAGGATCCATCGGAAGTACCAAAGGCTCCAGCGACGTAATAATGACTTTTGGCCACTTGACTGAGATGGGTTACTGGATAATCGAATTCCTCACTCGAGAAAGACAGAATATTTGTAACACATGCGTAATACTGGTGGTTACTTAAAGATCGAGAAGATCTTCCATCCCCAGCGGACAATATTGCGATATTCTACTTCGGTGAGCCTTTGGTCGGTCCACTTGATAAGAGATTGCAACATCAATCACGGCAGCCCTGAACAAAAAAGAAAAGCTGTTCAACTCAACTTCAACATTCTATAGGAGTTAGTTGAAAAAGAGTAAGAAGAGAGTTTAAAATGTTCCTTTAATAAATAAAATGATATGTAAACGTAATAAAGTAATTTTTGAGTTCATTCTTTTAAAGGCCAAAAAATATATGATTCTTAATCTTAATCTTAGTCTTAATCAACCAACGTTCCTCACTCATCATATCGTTCAATGTTTTTTTTTGAGCACAAAGCGAAATGAACTTGAACAGATCTGACAGCTTTCTGGCAGTAAAGGAAGAAAGCAACATTTTCGACTGGGTTTTCGGAAACGGATCAAGAGCAAGTAGGCCGGCTCTAAGAGAAGACTTTTTCATTTTGTTGGCAACTCACCAATACTGCGGAAAACGAGGAAGTCTTTTTTGGAGAGACCTAAACCAGATAAACAAGGCCTGCTGCCACTCGCAAGAATTCCAATTTTTTTTTACTGCAGTCAACCAATCTCAAGAAACTCACAGTGAAAGAGAAAGTTTCGCTTGACACAGTCGTAGACTTTATTTAGTTTTGGGATGAACCGGATTGACCATCATAATGAAGGTCACAATGTCTGAACAATAAGGATAATCGACGCAGTCGACAATTATTTAAAATTTAGCTCTTCAATTTTGACAAGCAAAAGAAAGCATTTTCAGATCATGTGTTTAAGAACACAAATCAAGCTGTTGGGTTTTCGAAAACCATTTTTAAAATGGCAGTCTGTCACCCGCTGGGATAGTCACAGTCTGCCATTTTAAAAATGGTTTTCAAAAACCCAACAGTTTGATTTGTGTACTTAAACATTATGCTGTGAAAATGAACCGATTAACTCAGGAAGTAGAGCGGTGGTACCGAGAAACAGTTAAAGATGAGTCACAGCAATTATGATAAAGACTTGGAAGAGAGTTAAGATTTAATCACAAAAAGCTCGCATGTGTTGTAGAAAAGTTTCGACAGGTTGTTGAAGCTTTGCCTTGAGGGCGCAAGTAGTTAAAACATTCAGCATTTCTTCTTTAACCACGTTTTTAAAAGAGGTCAAGTTAATTCTCAAAACTACAACGACCGGCCAACAAATTAAAATGGACAATCAGCCCAAGCATCCTAGTCCTAAGTATAAACGACAACAGTCTGCGCCAAAACTGTCTTCTTGAATATACTCGGGTATACAATAAAGCATGACCACATACTTTAAATTGCAAAAATACCATCCACAGAGGTTATGTTATAAAAAAGTACCTCCTTCTCTGAAAAGCACACTTTGGGCCAAGGCTTGAACGAGACTTATTCTCCATTCGTCAAATGACCCACAAAGTCTGAAAGTAGTGCCTAAACGTCGTAAAAGTCAAAATAAGTCTTCATAATCTCCCAAACATCCCGACGATCGAAAGACTCTCAAGTCATTAGCTTTCTTTTTATTCTAGCACCGAGCCCGGCACGACGTTCATACATGTGCAACGCAAAAGTTTAAAAGTGTTTGCGTAGTGTACATAATATCGTTTAGCTCCACCGATCTTCGATACACTCAACGTTGGCGCCGTACAACAAAAACCCAACTCGCACAACGATGGCGCGCAAATAAAACAAATAATTGAATTCCAACATGACGTCGTTGATGTATTCGAAAAACCGCACAACTGCTCCGGGAGTAATAATAAAATAAACCAACAATGACGTCAGCATTGCCAAACATTAGCATCAAATTACTAAGCCAATTCCGATGACTTTCAAATGAATCATTTTGCATAACAATAAGAAAGAAAAAAAATCGAAACAAAAGGTCACTGACTTCGACTTGTGATACCGTTTTTAGTCGTTTTGTTTGCGCCTCATTCCGCTTTGATCGCATCTTCAGATCTTGACTCTTACGGTGAATGCAAATCGAATTCTATCTTTAATGTCATCGCTTCCAAATGTCATTCACGTGAAGTGTCGCCCAATGAATACCTCTTTGACATTTTCACTATCAAATGGTCGATTGCGCAGTTTGCAAAGTGGCAGTTGAATATTAAATGCGGCTTGCGATTGCGGTACGCATGTGCGCACGTTCGAAGTATTCTCATTTCTCACCCAGAGTGGGGTCTTTTTGCAAGGTCGATAGCGTAACGCAGTAGCTCTCCTCCACAGCGAATGGTGGTGTGGCGTCGAAAATAAGAGTATAAAGCAAAAGAAAAAATGTGGAAAATCGTTAGCAATTGAAATTGAATCCTTTACATCACCGTTATTTAATATTCCAGCCGAGTCGAATTTGGTACTCGCTTTTAGAATTAACTATGCGAATCTAAATGAGAATTCGCTCGCGCTGTTCGCTAAGCGAAATGAAAGGGGTAGCCGAGCGGAGTGTTGATCCCCGTGTGGTTTGAATATAAATTTGTTTAGCGATTCCCTTTGTTCTTTTCTTTCTATTTCCATATCTGGTTTTTATTTTAATAATAACAAATAGATGAAGTCAATTCAAAGAGTTTGGTGATGGCATTTGGTAAAAATAGACAAATTACTTGATTGTTTTACCTTTTATGTTGCCATCAGCGCTGCCGAAAGCACTACAATAGGAGTAGTGTACTCCTTTTTTTTAATTTCGTATTGAACTATGTATTTTTACTTGTCTTGACATTTCTCTATGTAGGTAGTATGTTATTTGACGGATTTTCCATTAAGAATTTATTTTTCATTGATGGAACTCTCTTTTTACCTGTCTGCCCTCTGCCACCATTTAAAGGCCTTTTCAATAAAGACGGTCGGTGTCGAAATGGAATAAATAAGGCTATGTGTTTGATACTAAAAAATGTCTTCCTTCAATTAAAAAGGACATGTATGCCATTATGTATGGAATATAACACAGTTCAATTGTTCACCGAGGCTTTTCACGGTAACAAGTATCCGGATGGTCAAATTTTTGGCTGATTGTTTGTGGGAATAAAGTTTTATCACCAATAGTATAACTTTCCATGGTGATTTGGCATCAGTGACTAAACGAACATCAGCAAACACCACCAAAACAACATGGCCGCCACTGACTGCCACCATCGACCCGTCGCAATTGGAAAACATTTAGCTCAAAATTTATTTCTTAATTTGTTTTCTGTACCCCCGGTACTCCCCAAAAAAGTTATATTTTATACTCCCTAACGAAATTATGAATCGGTAGCCCTGGTTGCCATTGTCCTTTGGGCTGCTCGCGTCAGTTTTATTCGCATGGGGTAGAGATGAATGAATAAAAGAGATGGATATCTTTTGTACGTCCATCTCCCCAAAACCCATTTGTTTACATTGTTGTTTTTGTAATTTCTATACCTTTCTGTGAATACGTGTGACTAAAAAAGCATGTTGCTAATGGCAGGCCATTGCTTTTATGGGCATGTTCAATTGTTTTATTGTGTTGCGTATTGAACTTGTTTGGTTTTTGTTAAAGCTTCGATTAATATAAAAAAAATAGTGAAATACACATTTCGGAAAAGCGAATTCTTGCATTAAAGTCGAATTCCTGAACTCACATATACTAAAAAAGAAAGAAGCTATATGTCCGTGACTTAATGAATTTTTTGGGAAAGGAGCTTGTAGGAAGCCGACTTTCCACTCGAAAGTTATATATCTCTATATTCCAATATCTTTGGCATGGGGCTTCTCCTGTTTGACAGATTTAAAATGAGAGAAATCGACAACCTTATGAATTGAAGCAACAATCTTATGAAGTATATTATGCAGGTACTAATATTAAAAAAAAATTAAGCGGTCATCTTTACTGACTAATAACACTTCAAGTTTAAATAACAAATAAACTTTAAATATTTTTAAATAAAACCACTGAACTACTAAAATTTAGAGTCGATAAACTAAAAATGTTTATTGGTAAGGGCCATAGTGAATTTGTCTTCTTGTATGTTGATTTGTTGACGCATCTCCTTATTGCTGCTCAACCAATCCAGATGGAAAAGCATTATAATTAACATGGAGCAAGATTCACTCATTCCAACTCATTCAGAAGTTGTGCGAACTGCGAACTTAAACGGCGATAGGTACTAATAATCATTTTTAGTGTCCAGGGTGCAGGCTAAATTTCTCGAACTCACAATGGAGACATTTTCCACACGTAATTGCATATTGTGACCTACAAAACATATGAGGTGAAGGTTAAGAACGATTATATGTAAGGCCGAAAGTCTTTTGAGGGCAGTTGCACTCAAAATAAATGTCAAAATCGAAGCATTTGTTACGTTTTATATGAACAAAAATTGATTTATGTTAATACTACGTTTCCACCGGAGATTAACTGCGAGATTTAGAAAATTTTCTGTAAATCCCGCATAAATCTGGGGATTTATCATACAAAAGTTAAATCTCATGAAAAAGGAGATTAGAAATAAATCTCGATTATTAACCAGGTTTGCATATACTGTCCGGGTTGTGAACACACTTTCCACAGCTCGAGATGTCAAAAATACAAAACAAACAGCTGTATTTGACATTGCGTCATAAAAAATTGTGAAAGACTTCTCCTAGCCAAAGAAACCATCAAAACTTTCATTTTATTTTGCAGAAATAAGCCAATTATATTTTATGATTTCTGGAACTCATGTTTTATTACTTTAAACTTTTGAATTGGTTAATTTTTTTTCAATTATCACAATTTTGGGTTGTTCGATTCGACAGTAGTTGACAACATCTGGTGAAACGTCAAATTAATCTCGTTTTTTTTGGTGGAAACACCTCAGGATTTGTTTGTAATCTCTTGCCCTAAATCTCGCGATTAGTGTCCCGTGGAAACGTAGTATAACACCTACTTTAGACATGGTCGTATACCAGATCGGTATCCTTGCTACGAAATCCAAGTTTTGCTGACTCTGAACCTTTTTTTAATTACTTTGTACGCACATTTTTGACACAGAACAATCTAAGCATTGTAAATTTTCAATGTTTTATTTATAAATAGTTAAGTTAAATTTTGCTTGTACAGGAAAACCAACAAAATACCCTTGACGTATGTGAAAAAAAAAACAATTGTTTTGTGTCACGCGAAGTATGGACTGTGGATTCTTTGGCTAATATTTATTTTAGATAAAGATGGTTAGACATAATCATTCCTAGGGTATAAATGACGTTCGGGTTTTAGATTAGCATTTCAAAAATCTGTAATCTGTAATTCATAGTTCTTCTTTAACTAATATTGGCTAGAATGTCAACAAATATTTCCGACAAGCCGATGTTCGGATACAATTCCCGGCACATGAAGAAGAAATGAAACATCAACAGTTGTAGATATAGATTGTACTCAAATTGCTGGAATTTATGTTTAAAATTTCATTACTTTGTCGAAAATTCCACGAAAGTCGTTAGAATCTGAAGAAACTTTCAATAACTCAAATTTACGGGTCAGGGGTCAGATTCTGTAAGGCGAAACGATCAAACGTTTTCGTGCGCACGAATGATTTGCCTTATGTTATACAAACGAATTTCTTCGTGCACACGAAAACGTTTGAACGTTTCGCCTTACAGAATGCCGACCAAAACAGGAACTGCAAAGATAGTACACGTATAGCGAAGTAAATGCTATGTTGGAATGTTCGAACTTACTTTAGCAAAGTGGGTTTTTTTTGTTATACCAATTCAAAGCAATTGCTAAGGGCTTTTACTTCGCTCAAACCATTTAGTCAAAGCAAATGATAATTACTTCCATGACTTCCAGAACTTTCTGATGTTTCACTGTCTGTTCTTAACAGGTTTTTCAGGACATCAGGTTGTCTAGACAGCATCTGGAAACCACAAGAAGGAAGGACATGAAGATAACCGATGCAACAACATCGGTTAACCCCCAAAAAGGGGGCATCACAATTATAGATCCACTATGTGTAATATTGTAGAGTTCACTCTGGTCTACCTAACCTAGCAATGAGCCTTAAAAATAGCAATTTATAAACTTCACCTTAAATAGTTTGAAGGTTGGAAAAGATCATTTTTATGTAGAACAAATTGTGACCACTGCACGTATAATTGTAGTAAAACTGAATTTTAGCAAGTGACATATTTAAAAAATAAAATTGAAGGTCCCAAGAAACAAGAAGCTCCCTAGGTTAAATTGACTCTATCAAATACAAACCTAATATCGATTTAAATTGCTTTCGTGGCATAATTCCATCCGCAATAATCTCTGACGCAATGCAATTAATTGTCAATAATCCCTTTCGATGTCAAGTGACATCACTCAAACCAAAAAAAGAGACCTCCAATTCAGAGCCTATTACATGAATTAATTTCGCAACAGATAGCAAGTATAATAAAAAAATCAATGCGAAGTAGAATCTTTGTATATACATTCCTATAGTAGCGCCAATCCAGTAGTACCAGTATCCTAATAGGTGTCGCTACTCATACCAAATCGAGAATAAAATTACTGAGAGTTTTGAGCCTTTGATAATTTTATTCCTTATAAAAAAGCTTTCGTTGAGATTTTGAGAAAAAAGGGTCAAATCCAAAATCGTGTAGTGAAATATGTTTATGCACAGATAAAAACATTGACCAAAGTTGTGAAAATCTGAAGTCTAACTTTAAACCAAAATGTCCAATAAAACGAAAAAGATACCTCAACGACCAAGTAAGCCCACCAGATTTAAAAGAAAATAATGAAGATGATACTGATTTGACACTCCATCGCGAAGCCTTACCTCCTAAAACATATTTAAGGAATTGCTCTCTTCCTCGATTACCTGATTGCATCTCTCCTCTTGAATTTCTTGATCTTATCTATCAGGAAAACAAGAAGCTGGTAATAGGGAAAACTTGGTACTGATAAAACAAAGAGCTTATTCGACAACAAAAACCAGTTCAGAATTTGGCTGCCTAACTATTCCAACAGAAGAATTTGAATTCGAATTTTCCCTATATCCAGTTTTCAAATTTACTTTCAAATCTAACTCATATATTCAGCCCTAATCCATTTTTAGAAAACTGTTTTTGTTCCCATAGTACCCATAAAAGTTCAATACTAAAATTCATATTAATAAAAAGATTGTATGAATATTGTATGTTTAACAAAAAATTTAAATATTAATATTAACATTAATTTGAATATGTATTAAAAGCAAATTGTATAAATATTGTACCTATGTTAAACAAAAAAGGCCACTGCCGGGAGATGTGGGCTAGATAATTAAAAAAGGAAAAAAGGAAAAGGCAAAGGTAGGTGCCTACATATAGAAGAACGCACAGAATCGGAAAAAAAACTATTTATTTACAAAAACTTATTACAGTCAAACCTCCATAAGTCGATCATCCTTAAGTCGGATTTTACATAAGTCCCTCCATCTCTCATGCAAAGAAAGAAATGCACGTGATCTTTGGAATTCACCAAAGACTAAAGGCATCGTAAATTAGTTGGAAAAACAAACACAAGCACAATGTAGTGCCTGCAGTTAAATACAAAACATAATATAGGAGTAGCGTCTGCATCTTGCAATTGAATATCTACCTACAATCCACTATGTTTTATGCACCTACACAATAGGCTCCCTTAAGATAAGAAGCAGCAGTGCCAGAGCCCCTCGAAGGCTCTACCGCTTCATAATATACCCAATTATATAGCAGCTGAAAGTACTGCATTGCTGTATTGACGGATCTAGACATTTGGTAACAAATCTTAGATAGTGATCGGGGAGGAAAAATTAAATATGGCAACCAGTCCAAAATACCAATTATTTTATTTGACAACATCCCCAATAAATAGCAGATATGCCAAAAAGTCTAGACATCAATCAATTACTTTCGTTTAAACATAGCTTTTGTTTTGACGAAACAACGATAAAAACTTGAAGCTCCGTCTAAATCAATTAAGGGCAAAAACCAGTTTTCGTTATTGAGCGATTGAAGCGCCAAAGCTTCTGTGGGATACTGGTACAACATATATAAAGGTAGAATCGATCGAATTGTCATCGAGTCATCACAATCGAAATAGCCATCCGATCACGCAATGTAAAATTTTTGCGGAAATACCAGTTTGCTTACAAATACATCAGAAAAGCAGCACGAATGCCTGACAGTTTCCCATTATCTACTGGAGAGCAAGGACCATGGACTGTGTTGCTGGCAAAAAACCTATAAGCCGCTTACTGTGTGTGTGGGTGCGGTCCGATTGTTACACCTATGACTATGACCTCAAGTGCAAAATTAATTAAGGCGACAGCGTTTTCTTGTTCGCTAAGCGCACGGTTAGACTATTATTTTGTTTGGCTCGTCGAAAGGGGTGGCAACGGGAAAACATTCGCCCCATATATTGGACGAAGCCACCGTGTGGTGGATGATTGACAATCCTTTCATTTTTAATGGATCTCCAATATTGCGCATGCATACAGTTGCAGGTCAAGTAGATATCGACCCCGCGGGAACAATGAACTGGGGAGTAACGAGTGCAACGCAACATGGCGATGTTCTTTCATGAAACTCTTGCCATTAGGTAATTCAAACGTAAAGCAATTTCTTTTGCACGCAGGCCGTATATTTATAACCTGCAATAAAGAGAATGAGATTTATTTCAGGCGCCCCCCAACTAAAAGCATCAAGTACTTCTCGAAGTGAAAGTGGATAGTTGAAATTTTTGGGCACGATTTGGGAAGATCTTCGTGATAACCATGTTCATGTCACCTAAGGTACACACGAAGATTCAATATTTGGGCACGTTCTTAAGAAATGATGTATAAATAAAACTGTTAACAATGGTAGAATTCAACTAGAGATGCACATTTTATTTTATTTGTTATTAATTAATGTTTTATTTAACAGAGACAAAGTACTACGCTTTTAATGCACGCTGTTCTGTAGCAACATATAGATTAAAATCTAGAGCAGAGTAAATTAAAATAAGTAGATAAATGTAAAACTAAATATGCAATTAAATAAACGTTAATCTAATAAAAAAGGTATATTTAACATAACTATTTTGAGTTTTAAATTTAAATAAATGCTGCTATTAAAAAATAAATAGTTGGCGCAACAGGTTTGTATAGGTACAGCTTTTAAGAGACATTATTTTTGGGATGGATGAAAGGGGCCTACAAGCTACAATTTTATATGCCGAACCCGAACGGCTAAATAGAGAAGTTCTTTCAAGCCACTTATACTCTACTGCGCGAGGTGGCGCAGTGAAAAATACCTGCAGATGTTTGTGTTTTTCGGGGGATCGATCATGAGACAACTCGCTAAGTATATCCAGCAACCTTTGAGCAAAAACAACGATTTGAGTTTGAGTTAAGGCATGCTGAATATGGCTGCCCACTCAGTATTTCGCTAAAAATATACAAAAGTACCTACTGCTTTTGATTTCGATAAAAATTTAAAGATTTTTGAACGTTTTTTATTTATGTTGCATTTACACCATCACGCACGCGCATTTTTGCACGAGACGGGACAAAGAGATCCGTGTGTCCGCAGTCAATGCTAATAAAGGCGTAAGAATGAGATCACAAATCAGACGCCTAAAGCATCATGGATGTTCTACCCATAATTATAGATACGTAAAACGGAAACAAACACCAGTTCCGGAGAACAGCATCTCTACTTTCAATTGAAAACATGTGAAATAAGAGTATTAATTAGGTTCAGTAAATTAAACCAACAATACATCAATCAGTTATACGAAATAAATAAATAATTGTCTGTTCATCACTTCCGGAAGCCATTTTGTTTTGTAGGAAAGCGAAATTTCCTAAGCCATCGCTATAAAAATATCAACACGCATAGTTTTCCCATAATTCCTAACACGTAAACAAAATGGCCGACCAAAAACGTGTCACGTTTTTTTCCGTGTTAGGTAATGCCGTCCCTTTCAGTCACACGGCTATTTAGTATTTAGCATCCCTTAAATCTTCCGTGTTAGGAATGTGCGACCGTGTAAATGAAACATTAAACAGCTTTAGAACAGCACATTTGAAACAAAAAATGTTATATTTGTCATCATTTTGCATGCAATTTTTATTTAAATAAGACGTGCTAAAGATCCCCTAAGGTGCCTCCATACCTAGATTGCTCAGCCAGCAGTTGGACAGTTGGGCTGCTACCTTTGCAGCTCACATTTGCTAACTTTTTTGTGGATTTTAGGTACCGAAAGCCGTCTTTCATCAAGCGTCCATCAAAAGCGAAAGTTGCCTACAGCTATGTTCAGAACAAGCTATCATACAAATGTTCACCACGGCTTTGTTAATACGGACCCACACCGTCGCCCTGATTTTTGATCATCTAACTCTATTGGGAGCAAACGTTGAGCTTCCGCTCCAACCTTGGTCATATTTTTTTTCATTATTTCAATTTAAAATATTTAAACAGTCGGAAAGCATTAAACGCTGCATAATGAAACTACAAAGCGATTGCCGGGCCATTCTAAGAGTCTTTCATTAGAGGATAGTACTTTTTTCAATAGTTCTTTTCTTGATATACTTTTCCATTTAGATCTCAAAATATATCTCCTACCTTTGAACCCTAGTTTCAAAAGCATATCCAACCAGGAAAAAATAATCACAATTTAGACCGCCATCAGTGGTACGCGTACCTCCGCAATCCATGGCTACATTAGATCACCCTGTTTATATAGATAGACATTCGTGTAAACATTTTATTTTCGATCGTGTTGAACTTGCTTTGTTTATACAAATGTATCAAGAAAACCCACCTTCACACCGTTGAGAACAAATTATGCTGCTCAGTCTGCAGCAAGGAAAGACGAACACTTCTTATCGTATTTATCACCGTCAGCATCAACATACACATGCTAGATAAACAAACTAAAAGAAATGTATACTAATTTGACCCAACAAGATATTTGGACATGCCTTGTATGGATACCTAAATAGAGATACGTCCTTCTTTGAGCGACTGTCAAGTGACGGCGGCGGTTTGAATAATAAAGACCAACACACATCCTACATACATCTACTATCAATCTTCAAATTTTAAACAGACCGCAGATACTAATATGTAGTTCTGTGAAGTGATCTGTTCCCACTCCACTTAAGATCCCCTTTAGAGGTCGCCCCCGCGCATGCCGTGTCCAAAGTCTAATTCGCTTCAATTTAAGAACTTTTTTTGTGAGTACTGAGTTGTGCCCGTGATTTCTTCGCTCTCGTACTCGTATTCGTTTTCGTATCGTATGCGTGTGTCATTTTAGTTTCGCTTTTTTCAAGTCTCTTTTCGTAATAAAAGTGAATCGGAAAAAAAAACGCTCTCTCCCTGGCTTGCTTCGTATTTATGGAAATGATCTCATCAACCCCCATCAGAGTGGTGCTCTGGTCTGGCTGGTATTGGTATCAAAGGGGAACCTTTGGAACGAACCACAATCCTCGACTTGTGGTTCAGAAACAGAAGTAGGTATGTGAATGTGTATTTTTTTTTTTATTCTGCTATTCTGGTGTGCACTGCAATTTGGAGCACACTCGAATGGAACTTGGAGCTACCAAGTGGACGAAAGACGAAACATTGAAAAGTCTTAATTGTATCGAAAGAGGCGGCTGGAGCATTCCAGGTGGAACGTATGCGGTGCACCTGCGTTTGCATTTGCAGGCCCGCAAATATTAACACTCTGCATACACGACATTGTCAGCGAAATAATTGCACCCGAATGCAAATCCTTGTGACATGCAAATTTTTCAACTGACATTTGTGTTGAGGTGGTTTAGGTTACTTGGTAAACTGCTGCGGTTGGCAGTATGCGTGCGTATTTTTGAGATTCCCAGTTCGACGTTCGATGATGATGACGAGATGATTACTTATGACAATGGGTGGGGAAAGACACGTAACATGGAAAGCACGAGTTCGAAATTAAGATATGGTTCTAATCAGTGCATAATTTCTGATGAATCATTTTATTAAGGATGGAAACCTGTTCGGGTGGCAACATATATGATATGTCTGGAATTTCTAAATGCAAAATGAAATAAGTTTAAAAAAAATGCAGAGTGCTGTCGTGAAAAGGTTGGCTGGTTTTACAATCGACTTTTGAGTGACGCGGAATGTGTTGGAAGCTTTGGAAGGTTACATTTTAGAAGCTCTTCTGTAAACAGGCCTAAGATTCTTTATTTCTTGCCTGAGTTGGAAGTAGGTAGGGTTTCTCAGATGTTCTATTGCACATATTAATATTTTCGTTAAGCGTTTGACATTCGATGGGTTCATTTTAAAGACCAAGCCATCGCGGATGGCAGAGCGCTTGGTCTGCATACATATGGAAGCGGCGTTTTCAAAATCGAACAGGATGAAAGGACGCAGAGACTCGGGCAGAAACTCAAAAGTTAGTAAGTTTGACATTCGAACGGTTTAAGAATTTGCTCAAGATGGACTGCAAAAATGTCCGCCTTCTCTTTGGCGGTTTTTGTCCAGACGTTTTGAACTATTTTATCCGACGGCGCTGGAATCTTCAGCCTTTATAGTTAGCATATTTCATGCAGTCTTTTAAATATTTCAAAAATATTACCAAAGTCCAATCTCTTGTTCACCAGCGAATTGACTGATCTAAAATGGTGGACATAAATGAACGATATCTTGTTCCAAGTGTAAATGCAAGTAACAGCCGCCGTTATTTTATTATTAAAATAAAAGATCCATTAGATCCAAGGCTTTTTAATTACGAAAAACATAGAAAAAGGGGGCAAAACGTGGGCTGGAAAAGAAACAATCTAGATCAAGCGAAGCTGGCTCGACAAAAATCAATAAGACTTTCAATTACCGGTGGACTCCCACCGGGCGCAGTTCTAGGCCCAGCTCTGTACAACATTATGTATGATGGAGTAGTGAGCAGATATATATCGAGATGCGACAATGAGACAACAAATTTTCACAGCCATTTAACGGATTTCAATAAAATTTTCTGGGTGTGTATTGTTGGTATAAAAATAAACCACTTAACCGTATGTCTCTGTTTAACACGTCTGGAACTAGCGGACTCCATGACGAAGACTGACCTTATTAGCAGCCGTAACAAAGTTCAGCGCTTGATCGCATGTTCTTCGCGCTTCACACGACTGTATACAGCTCTATCTTATACCTTTTTAGGAGGTTTTTATATCTCTTCAGGGGCCGCCAACCTACGCTGATTTCGGGGACGTATTTCTAAAGATGCCGCACGAACTGTGACCCCTGTGTGATGGCGTCTATGACGAATGTAGAACAACATCTTTGTCAAATGGAATATGTGATCCAAGCAAGGCTACAAAGTCGCCTTCAAAACAATAGAGAAGATCTTTTTAAGATATGTAGCCTCCAATTGGCCCCCGAATCTTTTCGTATGCTAAACTCCAAACAATAAGCCACTTAAGGAACGTGTGGCATACTGCAATTTGCATAGTGACACAAATCAAACTTGACCTCGTCCGCACCGCATCCAATCTCTATTGTAGTGCACATGTTTAGAGAATTGTTTCCATTGTGGCATGTTAATTGCCATTGCACATCTCACCAATCGAAATGCTGCTTTGTGTATCGACGAATCGTGTTGTAGAACAAATGCTCCCTGATCACTTCGATGAACACAACCCGGCTGTGTATAGAGAGAAAAATCCACTTCCAAATGCAGAGGCCGTTTTCGCTGTCGCTCTATGTCTGACAACATGTCAAACATGGACCACTTGCAATATTACGACAACAGTTGACCATCAATTGGCAGAACAGAAAGAATGCTAATTTCTGTTTCATTGATTAGTCAGCGAGCGAGCGCCAGCACTGGGGATGGGGACGAAACTACATTTCCAATGACAGACAGAGAGACCGACACTGGGCGGTAGAGCGCACCATACAACGACTAGGTGCTTGGCCAGACGACAACGTTGTTAACGCAATGACCGTTCCTCTATACAAATTAGCTAATCACGCAACATGTAAACTTTCCATTCACTGTGGACCGGGGCACCTACGGTTGACATTATCATACCGCTGCATTGAATGTGCAAGTTATTCGGAGATACAATATTGACAGTCGTTTGGCAAGTCATTTGCTGTCATTTGCTTATAGAATGTGAGTAATGGGGCGATCAGCGCCGCCGAAAAGATATATATACGACTAACTTGGGCAGGAAATTCTGATGACACACCTGGACATCTGCGAGAACAGTAGGCTTTCGCGGAAAGGAAATTTGACTTTGAGCAATAAAGTGAGAAGTGACTAATAGAATTTTACACAGCAACACAGAGAGTAGTATAGAGATCTTATCTGCAAAATTTACAATTATATACCTACTGCCAAGCTATAAAAGGAACGTCATTAATATTGTCTATCCCGAGTCTGTGGGGTTATCGTTCTTCGGAGAATTGTAGTTGTTATTCGCCGTCGAGTCGTCCTTGGATTGGCATTTATTCAAATTAACATTTAATTAGTCAGTCGATATGCACGTATCAGGGGAGAATGCCAGACAAGTCTGAACTCTCAATGTGATGGACTTTTGCATTCGAAATTCCGGCGGGAGTGGGAGTAGCGAGTGCATTTTCGTAACCGTGGGTGTAGCGTTGCAGGTATACGAATACGAGTACCTATTGTAGGAGAGCATTGAAAAAATTGACCTGAAATGTTAAGACGACTAGTCGGAATTGAGGCTGACAGGTGTCAGGTTGAGGTGTTTGATCGGGGTTTTCAAGGCCGATTCCTCAAATGTGTTTCCAGTAAATCGTATGAACTGTCAATGCATGTGATACACGCCTCCATCTGCTCGAAAAACTAGGAAACATATAAAAGCTGTTTTTTTAGGGGTGTATGTCTCTTTTGACAGCTGACACTGGCACCTGATTCAGGCTCGTTTGAATTTGCCATTTCATTTAATTAGCACCTCCACAAGCAGAATCGTGGTAGGTAGTCTATTCACTCAAAATTAGTAAAAATGCGAGTAATGAGGAAGATTTTTGTCGCATGATGGACATGGACATGCACAAGAGATCTGTCAATGCAGTAAGCACAAACCCTCATAAACTTAGCTTACCTTCAAGATTTCATATGGTTTCCATATTTTATCCAGTCCTTAGGCTACGATTACACATGCCACTTTTTATGTCAAATTTTGACATATGCCGACGTCATTATGACGTAAATATTTGTCCTAAGTAGCCTTGCCATCCGTCCGGGTTTTCCCGGACATGTACTCTTTTTTGCCTCTGCGGGGAGCGTCCGGTATTGTTTTAATAAAATGTCCGGGATTGTCCGGGATTATATTTTCACTTATCTACTTGGCAGCTTGTCTAAATTTATAATTACATCGAAAAATCAGTCGGAGATCACTAAAATCAAGTAAACGAACAGAAATAATAATTCAGAAATGCAAATTCGAAACGAACAGAACTTTTGAGACGTCAAAACAATTGTGTTGGATTTGCGCTCTCTTAAAGCAAATGTTTTCAATGTGAAAGTAAACAAATTTGAATTAAAACTATTTTGTTTTCTTTTGTCCTAGTTTTGTACTCTTTTTCTGATCGTCATGTGTCCAAGAAAGTCCAGGATTTGGAACCCTATGTACTACTTTCATCAAAAACCATCTGGCCACACTAGTCCTAAGCATGTCACTATCACTATGTGTGATCGCCTGTCAAGAGTCAGCGCACTCTCACGATAGATAAACGAGTGATGACCGAATGGCCGAATTTTATGACGTCAGTGTGTCAAAATTTGCCACGAAAAATGGCACGTGTTATCGTTGCTTTAGTCTAAGGCAGCTTCTTGAGCCTTATCGGCATTGTCAGGCATGGTATTCGGAATAGCATTCACTTCAGCATTATTAATTAGATCAGCACAACTTATGTCAAATTGTTCGCCATCCCTTTTGACGGAAATTTGGTGCAACTTCTTAACTGGCGCCAGGTTTACTCCAGGCGTTATGGCAAGCGGTTTACGCGTTGAACTGTCAAAATATTAATGCAGCTTACGAAAACATAATAGATATATAGGTAGACTGAACGACGACAAAAGGTCGGTAGGTACGCGAAGCTCATTAAGAATCCGAGTATATTCAAGCTCAATTTTTAATTTGCCACGCCTCGGAACTCTGAATGTACATTTTGACTCTGCTGTGATCCCCCAAAAATAAACTTTTATTTAAAAAAGGAGCAGAAACAGAGCATATAAATAATTTTTTCTACGAATCAAAATGTGTAGAAGCGGAAACGTCACTTTTATTTCATCATTTCGAAATAAATATGAGGAAGTGTAATTTTATGTTTTACTTAAATAAACGTTTACATTGGCTTCGAATCATTACCTGTCTACTTGATAAAAAGTTTGACTTTTTAATGCACAAGTAGACCCCCACCAATCCCGACCGTGGTTTTCACCTCACTGTAACTAAAATCATATAATTCGCATTTAATGTCAACAAATCAATACCGTTATCAGAAGATTTGCTAATTGTGTTGTAAAGGATTTAATCACCCATCTGGGTGATGCATTAAATTTGCATCTACTCCCATCAACTCAATTAAGTCGTTATATGCAATGCATCGCTTGATGTATTGCAGCCGCAATCTTGTTAAATAGCCAAGAATCAATTAATTTATCGGTCTCAATATAAGTATATGCGACACAATCATAAATATCAATGCCCTGGCTGTATTGAAATGACCGCTCTTGACCAAGAGTCCTCCCCATTGGGTGTTAAGAACTTATTAGTTGCAAAAATTAACAAGTCCGCAACGAGTCTTTCGATTGTTATTTCTCTTCTTATCAGCCTGTGTACCGGTAAATTTATTTGTTTCTTTATTAATTTCCTCATCAACCGCTTTCGGATAATGCATATACTACGGCATTAAAATACACTTATGTTTCGATTTTATACAGCTAAAAAAACCCTCCAGTCTAACTTGTGGCTTAATTTGCGATTTTATCTTATCGGGTAAATAAGAAAAAAAATCCACCAGCAATTCTGAACAACAGCGGAAACACACAAATTTACTGTGACACCGCTTCCAATACCTAAACGATTTAGTCACCTCTATATTAGACACAACTAGTTGATAATGAAATCGTTGGATTTACTCTATGTAAAGAAATGCGGACATTTTATTTAGGTACTACATTATGAGTTTACGAGCAGGTGCCAAGTCAACTGATGTACGTACAGAGCACATGTCTTTGCAATATTACTTCTAGAGTATGCGTATACGTAGTTTCTTGTATATACATTATACATCCCTCTTGTGACTCAAATAATCATTACAATTCGGACGTCAAATAAACGATAATTTCCAAGTGTACAGAGGAATTGTCAAACAAATCGCGTTAGTCAGCTGTCAGACTTAGTAAATGTAAAATTGCCTACTGGCAGTACATAATATCAAAACTATATAAAGTCGGTCATTAAGGGAACAATATGGAATAATTTCAGAGGGCCTATATATAAGAGAAGTCCGACTTTGAAGAGAATGACAGTTCATTATGGAATGGAATAACTGTCACAAAAAAACTCGAAAATTCCGGATTTCAGTAAAAATTGAGGGAGAAGCGTCTCAATAAAGAATTCTCGGCCTCTGACAGCTATCACGTCTTCTCACTTTTACATAGAATGCATCGTCTGAATATCGGGGGCGTGCGGCGTTCGGTGGACAGTGACATCTTGAAGAGACATCTAACATTCATAGTCCTACGACTAAAAAATTCGCAACTAATACTTTCACCCAATAAAATGGTTGAGTTTTTCTTTAAAGTCGATTGTCAATTGCACTTAATATTTGTCTTTGGCTTTGGTTTCTGACACATATGTGAGTGTTAAAATGATAAGTTCACCAAACTTCAATTTAAGAACAAATCTCTATATTTATGCAAAAGAAACAGAATTTATCACTTGTAGGCTTGTAGCTCCATTTTTGGCATTTTACTCACCACGATAGTGTCAGAAAATTGTCCGAGGTTACATATTTTACACAACAGACACACGGCCTTAGTTTAGTATAGAAAACCAAAACGCCAACAGGTTCAGACCACAGTTTCATGGTCAAATTGTGTCAATTGCCTACAGGGTTACCTACCTCAGGCTTATATACCGACATTGGATATTCCCCACAGACAGCACAAACCACAAAAACCGTTTCATAACAACAATCGGTGTACTATGTCAACAATTCAACAAAAAAATAATTATCAATGTCAAACTGGTGGACGTCTCCAGTTCAACTTAAAAGCCAACTTACCGACTCGGCGAATTCCTCGCGTGGTCTGCGGGATATTGTGGTTCCGGTATCATCCTTAGTTGGCGACATTTTAAACCTTCCCTGTGTGCCTGAAGACCGGTTTTTTGATAAATAATTTTCGTTCCAAAAAGGTATTATCTAAAGAACGATAACAAATGAATTCTTTTTGTTGCGAATTTATTTATTTACACTTTCAAACACAAATTAAGCTAATTTATTGCAGTGATGTGTCTGGGGCGCAAATTCACAAGGCCGGGAGGGGGTAACGAAGAAGAGCACTGATTATATTTTTAGAAATGTGTAATCACTGGTCAAAACTTTGTATACCTAAGCTTCTTGTGTCACTATAAGCGCGTATAGTTGGGTTTTGTTTTTTCCTACGGACAGGGAACGAGAATGGGACAAACACAAAGCAGAACGATTGGGACACAAGAACCTATTTCTAGTTGCAAGGTAAACCGGTAGACTGGATGCTTGATCTGATCAGCAGTAGCGCAGAGGCAAGGCAATCGCAATTGCACGTAGGCTTTCGCTTCGTATTCGTTTTCGTAGGTTGTTGTCGTTTCTGAGAGCAACTTTCGAGTTGCAGACGATATCAGATCTAATTCACCGGATAGATTAAATTTTTTTTTTAGTTGGTACCTAATAAGGCGTCTCTTTAAAACTGGTATCACAATGTTATATATTGCTTTTAAGAACAATAATGCTATTTAGGCAAGGTATAGGTACTTCTACTTAGCTATAGCTCTAGCTTTTAGGCACAAAGAGCGGGGAATGCGAAACACGAAAATGGTATCGAAAGTGGCTATAAAATTCAAATTTTATCAACGCGATATAAAGGAAAATCTACGCAAACAAAAATTATAAGAGTCTTATCCACCAGCGATATGTAGTACGACGAACAAAAAACACGCAACGCACCGATTGGGAGAAAATTCGTTATAACGACGACAGAGTAGAATAACACCACCGTCACATCGATTGTAATGCTTCCGTAAAACTGACGAAAAAAACATTCTTTGGATATGTCAAAACCGGTGTAGGACTTCGCTTGCCGCTGCTATTTTATTATTTTTTTTGTTTCTACTTTGCCTCTTCTTTTACTTCATACTCGTGCCATTGTAGAGGCGCAGCAATATCAACATCAACACACAGTACAGGCCACCCCAATTCCTCCACGCTAACCATACATATTCCAGTGTTGGAGCCAGCCAAATGCTAGTGTGAAGCTTCGCTCGTATATCGTTATAGCAGCACCACACCGTGTTATAAAACGTCAAAGTAGCAATGGCAATACACAAAACACAATACACATGGATGGTTTCCAGTTTTAAATTCCAGTTCCAACATTTGAACACTGGAGCTGGCCTAGAGGTAGAGGCAAAAACATACACAACATTAGTTCAGTACACAACACAATGGGAGTGTTGAAGTGGTTGAAAGAGCCCAAACACAACACTTTTGTGATAGGGTTACCGTGTCGTTTATAATTTACTCATTTTGCTGAATTCACGAGAAATAAAGTGTATTCTGTTAGGAAAGCAAAATATTTCGAGGACCCTGTAAACCTGTTGCGCCAACTATTTTGTTAAATAAAGTCGGTGTCTCCTCCACAGAGTGATGGTGGTTTAAAGTTGTGGATCCTGCGGATTAGGGAAAGCATGTTAAAACTGATCAGGCGAGAGAGCACACATCCCAGTGCTGCATTTTGCAAATTATTTAATTATTGAATAATTTGCACTATGTAGTTATTTAGAAATTAAAAAGACAAAAAAATGTTGGAACGAAATCGGAATTAATATTAAACATCCGAGTTGTCATTGACAAAATTTGTTTTATTTCTGTCATTTATGACTTTAGTTTATGTATCCATTATGAAAGCCATGACAGCCACATTCAGGGAGTTGACCAAATTATATCTTAACAAGGATAGCCGAATACGATAAAACGGGTACGGAAATTCCGAATGATTGTTGGTGCTGGAAATGTAACGACGACGACATTCAAGAGCCATAATATTCTTCTGTAGTTGGCACAATTCACATATGTATCTCATTTCTTATAAATCAGAAGCACGATGCAGAAATTCATTCGTCAGGAATGTTTTTATCTGAGCAAATTCTTCAAGTACTTAAGTAATGCTTCTTAACAAGTCGATTTGAAAAGTAATTTACTCCAAACAGCCTCATTGTTGTATGTTTTGACTATCATTCATTCTACACGTCATCAAACCCCGCCGTTCTATAGTCTGCAGAAGTGTTCTTCTAATGTCGTTTTCCATTGGTTTCACTCGGGGATCACTCATTCTGTGATCCAATGGAACAAGAAAACTGCTTCTGATTGAATCCACAAAAGTATTGGTGAAATTCCAAGAAAAAAATCTACGGCTGCTGTCAGCTGACTTGTATAAAATACATAATTTACACTTGTGTGAGTGCTTTTTAAGTGGATTCTGATTCTGACTTCAAATCGAGAAGCGAAATTCTCTTCTCAGAATCACCAGAAGAGTGTTTTTTTTTCGATTCCGGACTCTCCCGGAAGCTTCTTTTTGCCAAATGAAAACGACATAAATCTTCACGTAGAACATTTCAAAATTGCATCTACAGTAGTGGCCCTCAAAAGATTCGATCGGTAAAAGTGCAGTGATTTTTCCTTGTCCAGAAGTTGATGGCCCTCTCTTTCGTCGCAGCATTTGTTGGTTGGATTTGTTTTTGGTTACATGGTGATGTTTTGTTCTGAAGACATCTTCAGTAACGTCCTCTTAGATATTTTCCAGTCTCAAAACCGCTAATCAATTTTAAAAAAGTTGAAGCATTGACCAGTCACCCAGTCAAGTTTATTTGGACAAAATAATTCGCAACACTCACAAAACCAAAACTGAAGAACCATGGTAACCCTTGAGCTAACTGACAATTAAAAAAAAAAAAAGGAAACTCTGAATACAATCAAACCCATGTGCTGCGCTAAAATACACAACTTTGTGTTTTACGTCGGCAACTCACCTCTCCGGCTCTATGAAACCGGTCTCCTCATCTACTTCACATCACAATCACAAACACGAAATACTAGTCGAAAGCCAACGAAGTAAGAATAATGACGAAATTAGAAAAAAATTAACAAACTGCCATAAAAAACACTCTGACACAGAAAAAACGTTCAACTGGATTGGCATTGGATTTAATATGAGTTAAGGATGTGTGGGGCAGTTCGCTCTCCCAAACACTACTCACTTACTCAGTCACGTTCGCTTTTACAATTTCCGATAAGAAGGCATTCCAATCCAAACGCTACCAAACCAAAAGGTACCTATCAATTTGTTTTACTATTTAGTGCAGCGATAGTGAGTCAAAATATTTCCCTAGGTTTGCTGTTGCCGGTACTGGAACTGGAACGCTGTCCCCGCAGGCCGCAACCGTTTACATTCACAGTTCGCTCACAGGCACACAGTAGTTCACCCCTGAGAGTAATTTCTATTTTTGGATTCGCCTATCGGTTTCCAATGGACTGTAGTTTAATTGACTGGAATTTGTATCTCGTTTATTCTTTTGTTTGTTTTGATTACGTTCCATGAAACTGGAAAAGCCGCATGCCGCTGCCGGCTTGCAGATATTTACAATTCTGTTTACATTCGTGTTTTCTTTTGCAGAAAGCCCGGAAACCATAGAGTGTGCAGCGGAAAACTTTATCGAAACAGTCGTCGGCTTTAATAGAGGACAGCTATGATGGGAGCTTTTTGAAGTCCACTACTACTACGAGACTACGACTACTTAAGAAGGGACTTACTTCTATCAAATAACGGAGTTGGGTGCAAACATTTTGGGAATAACGTTTGGCCTAAGATTTTTGGAGCAACTGGACTCAGTTTCAACGATTGTAATGAAATTGCGAGAGTGAACAGGATGCATTCAGTTAAAGCACTGTTTTCTTTCTCTTTTTTAGTGCCCGGCAATAATCGCCTTATGCTGGGCGCCATTCTTAAAAGCCTGGCATCCCGGGACCAACTTGTTTGGGACATCTAAAGCAGTGAAAATTGCACTAACCAAGAGATAAATATTTGTTCGATGGGTTATTTAACACGTTCGGATCAACTTCGTTATAAACTTAAGACGGGGAAAGATACCGAACCGCAATCGGGACTTCCTTAGTTTCTTCATTGATTTGATTTGACTGCTAGAAGATGCTAATTGATGGCGCAATGAGAAACCAATTAGGGAAGTTAGATTGCGACACCGGGCCGTATTTTGCACCCAAAATTGGTATTTGTTTCGGAAATCAAACGAAATAGAAAAGTAAATGCAAATGTGATTAGTAAATGAAAAAAAAAACAGTTTATCTGCACAACAAATGTGATATTTACGACATTTCAGCAACTTACTTCTAGGGTAATAAAAACTTCGGACGTAGTGCTGGTTGCAGTAGTCTATATTTAGTGCAATAAATACCAACTAAAAAATAACTTATCTTACAGCAATTTTAAATGTATACGGCCTTCACTTCGCCGTTCTATGGGAAGTAACTACTTGCAAATGGTCAGCTGTCAGATTCTCTGTATATCCGTTAACGTATATATTTTTATTCTATCAGATGGAAGTTTTAAACTTTTTCGTTTGTCGATTGTGTCAGAACAGTTGGTATTAATTTTGTGTTTTTATTTTTTTATATACAAAAATAAGAAATTGCTCTAGTTTAATCCAAAATTATGTTAGGCGTGTATTTTTGAGCAAAGCAAAGTAAAGTAGGATTTTCAATACGCAATTATAACAAATACTGTGAGCCTCGAAGTGTCAAGTAAAGCGAATTCGTTGTTATTACGTGCTGAAAATCCTACTTTACTTTGCTTTGCTGAGATCAAAGCCCAAAAAACAGGCCTATTGTAAATGTCTAAAATGATAGCTTCATAAAAATTTGCTCCTCCATGAGTGCTTATTTGACATTTGTTTAAGAGAATTAAACATAGAAAATATTAACACCACCTGGTCCAACAGTCTATGGCGAAGAACTGACGAAAACGAAACAAATCTTACTTTGAAAATGAATGAACGAGAAATTTGTAACTTAACTCCATCGGAAAGAGGGCGCTCAAGACTCTAGTTTTATAAGTCTGACATGCCTAGATTTTTGACATGAACGGTTTTATTGACGGTTATGGACGTTTTGTGGCTGACGTAGCTAAAGCGACATTCACGACTTATGTCTAGTGTCTGCGTTCAGTAATGTAGTCCAATCGACGTTTGAATGTGCCCAATAAAAACTGAAAGCAACTGCACAAAAATGTAGACTATTTAATGGTCTTTACTAAAGAATATGTATCATGTTCGTCATCAGGGAAGCCGATATCAGAATCAATTTTCTCAGACGATAAAAACTAGAATCTTGTGTAATCGCCTGTAGGAAATCGTCGTTTTGTTCTCACTGCCTAGATTCCGATGGCCAAATGTCATTTTTTTTACTTAATCCAACTAAATTCCACTAATAAGTAAAGTGAAGTATCTATAGAGTCTAGTGAATTCCTACATACTCGTAGAAATGTCAAGTCTAGATAAAACAAAAATAAATTCACTATAGCAGCAGATTTATGTAAATCACAACAAAGAGAAAGTCAGCGGATTCCGATTGGATTAGCTTGGTATTTAATCCACTTCTAATCGAGGTGGTGGCTATAAAAACCATCGCCAGTTGGTTTAATCCTTCTGTTAGTTGAAACCATTGCAAGAGTGTAGTGTACAAGTTTGCAGCAGGATAATTTAAGACCGGGTGGAATGAATTTGTTCGGTGATCCACTCCGGAATTTGTCGTTTTTTCGGCCGGAAGCGCGGTTTGTAATTACAAATATTTCCTTTTACTCTAAACAGAAGGCGATTTCCCATTTATGACATATTTCAATGAACAATAGGCGTGTTTTTTTTAGCTTCGATCTCAGCAAAGCAAAGTAAAGTAGGATTTTCATCACGCGATTACAAAAACTACCGAACCGAGTCTCGAAGTGTCAAGTAGAGCGTAGTTGTTGTAATTGCATGATGAAAATCCTACTTTACTTTGCTTTGCTGAGATCGAAGCACAAAAAAACACGGTTAATCACTTGTTTTATTAGTATAGTCACATATACACTTGAAAATTATAACTAATTTTAGTTATTTCCTTTAGAAGGATACAATTTTAATTGTGATTTAGGTGGTGTTTTAATTAATTTTGAGAAAACTACAAAACAAAACACAAAAAATTGTTGGCCATTTGCAATTGGGTTAAATAAATATCATTGGCTAAATTTCGTATCCACCTTTTGTGGTTAATGAACTGTGCATAGTATATACACATTGGTGTCGGATTTTTTTCCATTACTTATGGAGTGTGTTCGAGTAGTGGTCCCTGATTGATTCCCGGAAAAACACAAATTACATCTGAACGTTTTTCCACTGCGTTGCTTCTTGAACGTCTGAAAATCAACCGAGAGCACAACATGAAAGAAAACCGTTTGGACAAAGGTGTAAAATTGTAGATCCCTGTTCGTCCCATAATGAAAAACTGGCACAAAACGAATGGTTGTGAGAAGCTAGACCTAGGGTCCCTACGGACCTGTTGCTACAACTATTATTATTATTATTACTTTGGGGGCAAGTGCGGAATAATAGATAGAAAATTTGAAACAATTGACATAATTACTAAAACTGCATTGCGAAACAAAAGTCTTATAGATACAATCAACGAAAATTAATTTATTTCCTTTAAAATGTACGGGAAAGAACGAACCTCAAAATGTATAGGTACATATCAGAAAAATTGCAAATTTTCTAATTTGTGTCCTAATTATGTGTCAATCATTTATGTTTTCCTGCATACAGTTTTTTTAATTCATATGAATTGATATCATTAGTAATCAGTGTTTATTTTTGCTACAAAAACACAACTGAACATTTTTTTTTAAACATTTTACGAATGAAAAAAATGTCATTTCTTCTATATTTACAGAGGATTATTATGTGAAAAGTAAAATGTGAGTGTAGAAAATAAGCATCCAAAATTTTGTGCCAAAATGATGACTGCACATGTTATTGTTTCTTCCCACAATTTATTATAGGAAACTAATTTTTTTTGTAATTTGTCTTAAACTATTTTAGGCGTTAGTACAGTTTGTCAGTTTTGTTGGCGAATATCGAAAGAAAATGAGAATGTGAAAGGAAAAATAGGTTGCGAAACTTGAAGGAAATTTTATGGCGAATACGCGAACAATTTTTTGATGTCGATGTCATTAAAATGATATATATATGTATCCAAAATTCGTTATAGAATGACTTATAAGCAAGATGGCCGACCGAACTGAATCAAAAATTAAACAATTGCATATCCACCAATACTAATTGGATTCAAAAATATCAATATATTCCTAACAGAACATCATCCGAAGGGCGTCTCTTAGGATGGAACGTACCGCCCCATGAGCTGCAGTATATACCCGAACACTGGCTGAAGTATCCTGAACCACCCGCATCGATGAACTATCTCTTGGGATTGCTCTACATATTTTTCTTTATAATGTCCATCACCGGTAATGGTCTTGTCATATACGTTTTCTGTTCGTAAGTAGATATAAAAGAATTTCGCATGGAAATTTTTTTTTTATTTTGCAACTGTTTTGTTTAGAGCCAAGAGTTTGAGAACTCCATCAAATATTTTAGTCATCAACCTAGCATTATGTGATTTCTTCATGATGGTCAAGACGCCAATATTCATTTACAATTCATTTAATTGCGGATATGCCCTCGGTCATATGGGCTGCCAAATATTTGGAGTAGTCGGATCGTATACAGGGATCGGAGCCGGTTTGACAAACGCATTTATAGCATACGACAGATACAACGTAATCACACGACCCATGGAGGGCAAAATGACTCAAGTCAAGGCAATCGTTATGGTGGTCTTTATTTTTCTTTATGCAACTCCGTTCTCAATTTTACCGGTCATCGAATTTTGGGGACAGTTCGTTCCAGGTAAGTCTATTTTTGTTTACGAATAAACGAGCGTAATTAGTTAAAACGAAAAGCAAAAATTAAAGCTGGACAGACAGCAATATACTATTTAGGGTCTTGGAAAATTGAAATACAGCTTCCAATAAAGCACTCCGTTTGCAGCTGCAAACTCGGCGTCCGAACGTTAAAATGTGTGCGAAGCATGAAGTTTATAATGGCCTGACCGTTCCATAGTGTATATTGCGGAGGCGGACAGGAGATGGAAGATGGAACGTCGTTTTCCCGAGCGGGCTTGCGCACTCACGCACGAATCACGATGCCCCCCTTATCAATAATGACAATCCACCTCTTCTATTCTCTTTCGTTCCTCTTCCATGTCTCATTTTACCCCAAACCCAGCACCAGCTGCCTCGCCGTTTCCCGTATTTTCTGTTCACAATTACCTACTGCCCAATGCCCAATGCTCATTGCCCAATGAGCTGTCGCATTTTCGTTTCATCCAAGTTTGGAATTAATGCATTAATAGTTTTAATTCAAAAGACCTACAGCTTCAGGTGTAACTCCAGCATACTAAGACTAGCCACTGGCCATATTCATATTCAGAATTCATAAACAAAATGAACTTTTTTGATAAAAATTTGGAAACAGAAACTCACGCATTTAAGCGAATTGTTGATCTGCTCATAATACCGTTTCTGCTGATTTGTTTGTGCTGAATGACAACCTGAATTTGTTAAGGTGACAGCCGCTCTGAATCTTAAGACTTATAGATCTCCGAATGTATGGTTAACCTTTAAGAACAACCTTTGTGTAGTTTACCACCAGAAATTTTGAGTCGGATAGAGATGGGTGACGCAGTTTCTACTTATGCCACTCTTTATGTACACGTATACGTCAGTGCACTTTGGCGGACATTTAATTGGCGTTCAAATATAAAAAAAAAATGTTAACAACGAAAAGTACCACAACTCGTTAGTTTTTTTTTTGCTATGCTCTTCCAATTGCTAATTTAACCAGCAACGCACACTTGTAACGGGTACGAGATGAAATTCGAAACAACTGAGCAGGATTTTCTGGACTTAACCGAAGATAATAATTTAGCTCAATTGACACACAGCCTAAGAATTGCTTTTAAATAAAATGGTTTTGTTTTGCTTCAATGACCTACTTATCTGTGTGTGTACCAACTTCCTTTTCGAAGTACTCAAAACAGTACGCGGTCACCAATTTCTTGATTTCCTACTCAATTAGGTGAAAAATTTCCACACCGGACAGGCCGAAGTGTGGCGCTCATGCTGTTGCAGATGCCATACAAGTGTTATTAAAAAATCGTTTCCAAACCCAGCGAAAAGAATCAAAGCCAATGAGGGTCAAATGCCTATACGGATTAAGAAATTAGTGCTTGCTTTGGTTAGAAGACAATGAAAACATTTTGTAAAAGAGCAGAGCATGGTGCATTAAGAGCTGTACATTTTAGCGAAATAAATGTTTTAATCCCCGAGCGCCACACATAAACGCGTTTTTTTGCAGGAGTCTACATCGCTATCTTTTTCAAATAAATGTCCGGCACTTGTCTATAATTACAGGTGTGAATATTAAATAGCTCCCAAATGTCCTTCTTCGACTCTGATCCACCGGAAGCAAACTACATACGGGTGGAGGAGGGCTGTCAGATTTAAGAATCTTTCTGAAGAGGTAGCTCACTCAAAAATTGCGTAGATGATCGAATTACTAAAATGGTAATTTGCCATTTAAATAAATAAATAAATAGTTGGCGCAACAGGTCTGTAGGGACCCTAGGCCTAGCTTCTCACAACCATTCGTTTGTGTGAGTTTTCCAGTTTTCCATTTTTGGGACGAATGGAAGGGATCTACAATTTTATGCCGGGTCGAAACGGCTAATTGAGAAGCTCCTTAATGACAGTTATACTTTTGGATGTTTGACAGACGTTCGCAAGAGGTGGCGCAGTGGAAAAAAAAGTTGGAATTTCGGTTTTTTCGGGATTAGAACCTGGGACCCCTCGCTTAGTAGTCCAACAAACTAACCACTAAGCCACTGCGCCTACGCATTTACTTACTGGTAAAACTAAAAAACCTCGCGGCTAAAAACGGATTGGGTACTATTGGCTTACAATTCTGAAATGAAAAAGCTCGAAGACTTTTGCAAAACTCTTTACATCCCAATTGCAAAATTTATTAGTACCTGCTAAGGACCCATTTTCCTTTGACCTACTGTAACTTTGCAATCGAAATGTTGCGCATATTTTACGTAACTAAATATTAATATTGTATCGTAGCTCAGGGAAGTTAAAGACCAAAAAATAAAACCGTCACACGCTCCGATTTAGAAATATCACACCGTCAGAACAATTAATAAACAACGCAATTTTGAATGGTAAAATGTTATAAAAAAACACTTTTATTTTGTAACCTGCTCCTGCTCACCCAATCTGCCTGGTTGGTTCCTGCTGAAAGACTGGCTTTCGTCATACAATACTAAGAACCTTCTCGGTCTTTCGTTAAGTTTATATCTTCGCTCAATACATCGACAGCAGAGTTGCATTTCTCATGCAGTTCGATACAAATATTATGGAATAATGTTAAAGCATGTCTTTAACCTACAAATTTTTTTAAAGTGGTAGCGCGATACTTATATTCGTTTTTATTGTCCAGGCTATATTTTTGATCTCACAATGGTGAAATGGTCCATGTACAAAATTGCATAATGCGACCTACAACATATTATAAGGTGAAGGCTAAAAATGATTATTGGTATGGCCAGAAACTTTCTTATCTTACCTAGCACTTTCTTAGGATGACTGGTTGGTGCTCTTTATAAGTTCGCGCGCGAGTTTATTTTCTTGGGCTGTTCTATCTTCTTCGTCGTTTTGTGCATTTGTTCTCTTATCGCTCAACTGTCCTCGTTCGTGTTGTTAAAAAAATCACAGTGAAGTTAACGAATGTACATTAAAACTGCTTCAGTCACTTTCGTGTAACATTTGTGAAAACTTATAAGAAACGGTTATGTTTTGGTGTTGGTTGCGACTTTAAGTTTGGTTCATCCAACTACTAAATCCCGCTCGCTGAAAGTGATTGGCGATGAAAGTAATTTCTTTGCATAATCATGCAAAAACCTCAAAAGGAGCTGCTGCTGTTAAGTCACTTACACTTGGAATAATTACCTTTGGCGAGTTTCAACTTCCAACTTCCAAGTTGTCCATTGTTAAACTGATGAGCAATTATTGTTCATTTAATTACTTTCGACTAGGTTTTATTACAAATGCCAGTCTCTATTTGTATGTATATTAACATTTCTATGTTTGCGTGCAATACGCCGTACTTTTATTATGGTACCTACTTATAAAGGGTGATTTTTTAAGAGGTTTAGAACTTTTTTTAAAAAAAAAACACAAAAAATTCGAAAAAATGAATGAAATATTTATTTGAATCGATAGTTTGAACCTTGCAATTTAATGTTTAAAGATAATTTCATGCAAATGTTGACCGCGGCTGCGTCTCAGGTAGCCCATCCGCTGAGTCCAATTTTGGCATACTCTTTCACACATATCGGCCGGTATCTCACGAATGAATGCATGGATGTTGGCTTCCAGTGCGTCAATCGAAGCGGGCTTGTCCCTATACACATTAGCCTTGGCATACCCCCACAAAAAATAATCTAATGGTGTCAAATCGCACGATCTAGGCGGCCAATTGACCGGCCCGAAACGTGAAATTAACTGTTCACCAAACTCGCCTCGCAATTGCGCCATTGTTTCGCGTGCTGTGTGGCATGTGGCACCGTCTTGTTGAAACCACATATCATGCAAGTCAAGAACTTCCATTTCGGGCAAAAAAAAGTTTGTTATCATCGCTCGGTAGCGTTCACCATTGACAGTAACGCTGCGATTCGCATCATCTTTGAAGAAATATGGCCCAATAATGCCGCCGGCCCATAAACCGCACCAAACAGTGGCTTTTTCGGGATGCATTGGTAGCTGTTGGAATGCTTCTGGCTGATCTTCACTCCAAATGCGGCAATTTTGCTTATTTACGTAGCCATTCAACCAAAAATGAGCCTCATCGCTGAACACAATTTTTCGATAAAAAAGCGGATCCTCGGCCAGCTTTCCAAGAGCCCATTCACCAAAAATTCGGCGTTGTGGTAGGTCGGCTGGCATTAGTTCTTGCACCAGCTGTATCTTAAAAGGCTTTACGCCCAAATCCTTCCGCAAAATTTTCCACGTAGTGCTGTAACAAAGGCCTAACTGCTGGGAACGGCGCCGAATCGACATTTCGCGGTCTTCTGTCACACTAGCTGATACGGCCGCAATATTTTCTTCACTACGCACAGTACGTAAACGTGTTGGTGGTTTAATGTCCAACAAAGTAAATTTGGTGCGAAATTTGGTCACAATCTTCCGAATAGACTGCTCAGAAGGTCGAGAATGCCGATCATAAAATGGAAGCAGCGCGCGATGAACATTTCGAACCGAGCACGAATTTTGATAGTAAAATTCAATAATTTGCAAGCGTTGTTCATTTGTAAGACGATCCATGGTTAAATTGCAAACCAAACTGAAGCTGTTTGACAGTGACACAAGGTACTAAACACACGTCAGCTGTCAAAACCAGTGTTGCCAAAACCAAACCAGCTAAAAAATCACCCTTTATATATATAAAGTTGTTTTTGTGTTAAGAAAGAAAAGTAATCCAAAACGAAATCATTTTTACTTTTGCAAAACTTCCCCTCCATTAGCTGTCAAATACTAGCAAATTTTATTAATTTAAGCGACAACGAGGACAAATTGCAACACGCCCCCAAGTTTGAATCTTGAAAGTGTCAAATGGGTCTAGTATTGCGTGCTGAAGATACTAAATACTTTGCCTTGATTTGCTGAAATAGATGTTCAATAAAACACACATTTGACAAAATTGATTTCGTGCGACTGTTCACTTTCTCTCTGTGAAGCACTTTTTGCAAGATAATTTTCACAATGTGCTCCGCAATGTAGTAATGTAAACTATACCAAACTGTTCAGTCATATCTCTAATTAAAATTTATTCAAATCCGCTCCTCTATGCGTAGCGTTTGCATGATATTTTTCTATAAAAGCCATGTGCCTTCACAGGAATCACTTAACAGTTAGGGAATCAATCCTGTGTACAGTGTCGGTAACAGTGCTCGATGTGATTTTATTGTGCGCGTTGGTCCTTTGCAATGAGGGGTCACGATGGATTCGTTTTAGACGATCCGATTAGAAATCTGTCATTCTTTCGGCCAGAAGCTAGGTGAATAATCTTACAGCAATAGCATTTTCATTTGCCTTTATCTAATCTATTTCTTTGGACTACCCAGGACGGCCTCTGACCTCCGCTACCTTGGATGGAATGTTCCGCCCGATGAGCTACGGTTTATTCCAGAACATTGGCTCTCACAGCCCGAACCGGAGAAGTCGATGCACTACCTACTTGTCTTGATATACACTGCCTTCATGATAATATCTTTGATTGGAAATGGTCTAGTAATTTGGATATTTATGACTTCCAAGCCGTTGCGGACGCCATCGAATATTTTTGTAGTGAATTTAGCCATTTTGGACTTTTTAATGATGCTCAAGTCGCCTATATTCATTTATAATTCATTGAACTTCGGCTTCGCGTTAGGCAATGCTGGTTGCCAATTATTTGCTACCATTGGTTCGTATTCGGGAATCGGAGCTGGGCTAACAAACGCGCTTATAGGATATGATCGATACAATGTCATAACAAGGCCAATGGATGGGAAATTGTCGTACACTAAAGCTCTGTGTTTGATCGCTTTTATTTGGATTTATTGCACACCATGGGCCATGATGCCACTCTTCAATGTTTGGGGTCGTTTTGTGCCAGGTATGTTATAGGAATTTTATTTATGATTTGCGTAGGTTTACGTGGAGAGTGAAACTTTTTTTATTACAACAGTCGATTCAGACCAAGAAATAGAAATGACTTTAGATTCTATGGCGGCGACCATAACCAATAAACTACTGACAGTCCTTAATTATCGACTTAGCCATAGCAGGACTGATAGTAAAAATATTATATATATTAATTTGTTGCAAACAATTTGCTTCATAAATTATTGAAAATACATTTTTGATGCATTCAATTCTGCTAAAATGTTAACCAACTTTGTGCGCCATTAAGTCCTGTTTGCTTATTTATCTGCAAAGAAACAGTGCGCCGTACTAAAAAAAATTTGTAGTCTCGACTTTAAATTTACGGAAGCTCACAATTGCGAAATTTGTATGGAAAATATACCCACTGCGAACTATTACTACTTCTCGCTGATTTTAGACTTACAAAAAAACTAAAATTTAAAATTACAATTTTGTGGGGTCTCGCTTGTATCATCAGAAATCACTCAAATTAACATCTAAGGCTTTTCACTGAGAAAGCTTTTCAATTTAGCCCTTGGCATAAAATACTAGATAAGAATATAAGTTCATACCAACCATAGATCCGGGCTCATACTCATTCATAAAAGAAACTGCAGTGGATATAGTAATCTACGTTTAATATTCCTGTCAAAGCAAACACAGAGTAAAGAACCTTGAGCGTGGGCCCTTAACTCTTATTTTTATGAACTATTGATATGTGCTGCACAAAATGTAACCGGAAATGTGCTCTTCGGTTTGAAGTTATGGCAGGTGTTACCTGTAAACAGCAGAGCACGAAAATCGTTTAGGAATCTTTTTGGCTATATTCTCCCTTATATCTGTGTTACACATGTCTTTAGCTCGGGCTTAGACTTTTGTCTGTAAGACTCTGTCGTCAAAGTCAAATGATGCTTAAGAAGCAGCGCTGTCATATAACTCCTTGAGCACAGAATCACATTGTAGCTGCTTTATTAAATAAAGAAGCAGAAACTGTATTATGAACTATGATAATGGACAAATGCTGATTTTTTGTTTGTCTATAAAACCGTAAGTTCATATATACGAAACGACGCACGCGATGGAACAATTGGAAATCATTTTAAACTTTTGTGCAAAATCTGCAGTTGACGTTATAAAGAGATTACTTGTCACGCAAAGTGCCTGCCAGAGAGGTTAGACTTCTAATTAAATCAATTTAGAACCTATAAAAGCGAGGGCGCAAATTTCCATCTTACAGTAATCATTCGTTTCCAGAGGAACATGTTTTCCATTTAAAATTGAGTTTTAAAAGTTAATTGTTGCCCATATTCGGGATGAGTATCGAACGCCCGTTGGTTCCTCATTGCAGCAATGATTCGAATCCGAAAGCGGAAGCACGGTAAATAGTTTTCAAAATGCGAAGCTCACTGTTAACTAATCTTGAACGTCGGTTAAAGACTTTCGTCAGAGGTGCGATACCTTGGGTGGAATGTCCCACCCGAGGAACTGCAATATATCCCGGAGCATTGGTTAACTCAACAGGAGCCCGAACATTACATGCACTACTTCCTGGCTATTCTTTACATGTTTCTGATGATTGCTTCCGTCTGTGGAAACGGCTTGGTCATTTTTATATTCGCAAGGTTTGCCTTACCAGCTGCAGAGTAACATTATATACTGGTTGACAAGATACATATTTCTTCACAGTGCAAAATCGCTCCGGACTCCTTCAAACCTCTTCGTCCTCAATTTGGCTGTGTTCGATTTCATAATGATGATAAAGGCTCCTATCTTCATCTACAACTCTTTGCACCATGGATTCGCTTTGGGGAATACGTTTTGTCAATTGTTCGCATCGATTGGTTCGTATTCGGGAATCGGAGCTGGCATGGTCAATGCCTTCATTGGCTACGATCGATTCAATGTCATTACCAAACCTATGAACAGGTCATTAACATACACAAAGGCATTACTTATTAACATACTAATTTGGGTCTACTGCACGCCATGGGTTGTAATGCCGGTTACAAGGTATTGGGGCAGATTTGTGCCAGGTAATTTTCTTTACACTTTACATTCTCGTACGATTAAGTAGTGCTTAGTGCCAATGAATGAGTGGTTGTTTTTGAACACATTTTCGATATTATATGGCTTTGGTATCGTGTAACATTATTTTGTGGGACAATTATTATATTTCGGTGTGTGGCAGTGCGGCGTATGAGGAATACTTTTTTATCGAAACTACATGTTACAGTTGAAAGTTGTATTCTTCGGTTATCTTACAATAACATACAAACAGCCCCAAGCCCCGTTTTTAGGGTGTTTGTTTACATTCACAATAATTGTTAATTTAGAAAAGGTAAAAAGGACATGCTGTGCAAGAAGAAAAAAGTGTTGTCACAGTCGATATTCCAAGGGTATGAAAAAATCATTTCTGAAGGCTATTAAACGGCAAGGGCTTTCTGCTTAACAACTCGGCATCCTTGCATACAAGGTTCTTCATACCATACATTGTGAGCGTCTTTAAACAACAATTGTGAATGAATCGTCAATTGTTTGTCCCTTTCAGTTGGTACTGTTTAGTACAAAAACGATACATTATATAGATATAGATATATGCATGTGTGGACTGATCCTGAAGAAACGCACAAAATAGGTCCATATCGTTACGACGGTAACCGATTCGGTTACTATACTCGGAAGCGCATATTAAGTATTGCTTAGTACAGCTCACTGCGTCTTACCCTCTATTATTACTGTTGTCGTATAATGTAGCAATTGTACAGTTGCATACACAGTAACCTTGTCTAAATCCTTTCTTCACAGCTAAGGTCGCATTTAAGTGGATATTGTTTCCTACTCAAAAATTACCAATTTTACGTGGGCCCATACACCCAAATTATAACTTAAGGTTTTTTTTTTCACTGCGCCACCTCTTACGAACGTCTGACAAACATCCAAAGGTACAACTGTTATGAAAGAGCTTCTCAATTAGCCGTTTGGACTCGGCATAAAACTGTAGATCCATTCCATTCGTAAAAAAAATTAAAAATTAACACAAAACGAATCTACGGGCTTGTGGTGCCAACTATTTATTTATTATACACACCTTTTTGTCCAGAATGGTGGCGTAAAGCAAACATACTTTCAATTACCTATCAACACTAGAAATATTAAGGTTTGATGCAACTGACCCTACCTCTCGCGAATATCCGACGAACAACACTGTTTGCTGTCATTTTTTGAAAGCATATCCATCTTAAATTGGACTTTCCTTCTATTCGTGCAGACCATAGACAAATCATACAAATCATCATAGTATTGTCTCTGGTGCAGACTACGCGCACGAGGAAGGCTAGGCGGTTACTCTGCCCGATTGTGCAATATTTACAGTTATTCACAATATGAATACGTAACTAACTTGCAAGTTCACAGTGGTTAAAGTGGGGTTCCGTTCCCTTGCTCTGAATCACCATTCCATTAAAAAAAAAAATGTTTGTTTTTGTAAAATTATACGTTTATTTATGAACCATCCACGCAATAATTTTTCATTTGCGTTTATACTACAAATTACCTAAATGTAAAATACAAATAGAAAACAAAGAAAAAAAATCAAGATAAACGGCAATGAGAGAGGAAGTATAAGTTTACACAGAACAAGGTGATGTCCTCACCTTCAGCTGCTTTTACTAAATAAAAATTTACTTCTATTTCGAGTTATCCTTTCAACGCGACACTCTTTCAGACCGCTACGCTATCGCTGACCTTCTCAAGCAAATGAAAAAAAAACAAAAACACGTTTGGGTGTAGGGAGTACTTAACTTAAGTTCTTATGACAAACTAATCAGAGAATCTGCTTGTGTTATGACGTCAGAATGTAATCATAATAGTAGTAGATGTATGTGTATGCATAATGTACAATGTTTGGCTGCAGCACTACTGCTTAGACAATGGATATGGTAACGTTTATGCCGAGATTTCCATTGTCGGCAAATAGCTGTGCAATCGAGGTGTCGAAGACCAGGCAATCCGAATTGTGTATTGCACTGGCGACACCTTCGTGAATAGATCGCGGCATCGCTTCCCATGTAAGGCGGCGTCTATTGCCGTTCAACTCGAGCCGATAGACAAAGTTCTCGGACTCCTTGCGTGATCCAATCAGCTGTACTATGGCGAAAAACTGCTGATGGCCATCATATTTTTCCTGTTTTTCGAGGACGAGCATAAAATGGTGTCCGAAGCACGACTGCATCATGACCCAGTCTACTGCGCCAGGCAGGTTAATATCTGTCGCCAGAAAGACAATGTCCTCACCCTGCAAGGTGGTTATGCTCTTGTGAGACATCATCAAGTGCTGCATGACTAGATCGAGGGGTCCTTGCCATTTGCACGATGCACCGGGGCAGGGGCACAAGTACGGGCGACACTCGCAGGTCTCCTCGTGTTCTGTCTTTTCTGTGTAGATGAGCGATGCTGTGCATCCGTAGCTGGAGTGTTTACAAGGGAATTTCACATTTGAGGCAACCTTTTCCATTGCCAGGTTCCTGATGTTGGCCAATGGGCCACGGCATGTAGGGCAGCATGTCAGCTTGGAACGGCATGAGACACAAACCAAATGTCCACTAGAGCACTGTAGTATCGGCGGCAGAACATAGTCAAAGCACACCGGGCACTCGAAGAGCGATGTCAGATCAGCTGACATTCCACCGTCACCACCGCCAGCTGAAGACAGAGACGAACTGGATGAGGATGATGTGTTCGGCGCATCGCGCCGTTTGGGATTAATTTTGTTTGACATTATGCAGTAGACACACCAGAGCAATTCACGAAATTGAAACAATCAGCTTGTTAACATATACGCTGCGTAAGTCTGGTCACTTTCATGAGTGCAAATTCACAGCAGTGCATCTATGGGTAACGATTTTACAAGTTTTTTTTTGTATACGATTTAGGGGTTCCTGCCCTTGATTTTTATTGGTCCACTCTGGAATGGGTAAAATACTTCGTAGATTTCATCACAACATTCTGCAATCTGCAGTTCAAACAGACTTACCCACGAAGACGAGTTTTATTTGCTTTTCTTCTCAGTATTTTATTTTGTTGTTGGTTTGTGGTTAGTCAAAGTCGAATGTCATCTGTTCGGTCGACAGGAAAGACAAACGAAAACAACAACAAAATGAGTGATTGGTGGTGGTGATTGTGGTGCTGCTACTACTCCATAGAACGAATGGTTTTTCCCTTGGTGATTTTGTTCTGGCTGCACTTTTTTCTTTTGCCCTAATCACTAATGCGAGACGTAAATCCCACGTGAAAATACACTCATTCAGTAGGAAATAGACTTATGTTTGGAGAAATCAATCGACCGGAGTTAATGAACTGATGCAATTATGAAAATTTCATAAACAAAAAGAGAGTAATTACTATACTATCCTCCATTTATAAATGACAATTTGGACTCAACCCGATTTGATTGAGTGGTATGGTGAATCAGTGGAGGTGAGCACAATCTGCTGTGGCAGATATTGTAGAACACCTCTGGTACAATTGCTGTCATATTTTTTGTGGCAGTGAAAGCATTCAGCGCAGGTTGCTCGCTTACTTTTGATTACCTATGTACATTTCGGTTGATAGATTTTTGTTATATGAATTCACCATTGACTTATTATATATGGACTGCTAGTGAAATGTCACTTCCATACAATCTCTGCCCAGAAAATGACGCCAACATAACTAGCGCTCGTGGTTCCTTGCGAAAAATAAATGAAACAAAATGACAACCATCTTGGATTTCTCCATAGAATGCTAGAGCCACCTATTGGGCTTGAGTGGATTTGCCAAGTGAAACGGTTGAAATTCAAATTGTTGCGGCATTGTTTACAATAGATGTCATCTCGAAATTTTGCTTGTTTAAATAGCTAATAATAGATGGAACCAACAAAATTTTAATAAAAAATCGTTTTTCATTGTCCCATAAATTGCACAATTTTCGTATATTTATTTCGAAATATTTGTCCTTCATTATTAATTTTAGAAATATGATGTAATAACACTTTAGCGTATATTTCAATCACATTTCTGATCAATAAATACTTATGATTGTCAAGAATATCACATTCAAGTACATGAGAATTTAATTCATCATATAAATTGCTTAGATCTATGTTTCTCAAAGTACTTATATCTGCAACGAAATGGAAACGTCTGATGTCAGTTTCCAATTTATTCCGCTCCGAACCACGAGAGCTAGCGCTTATGTTGGAACCAACGCGAAGTTGTCTAATAGCAGTCCATATAATAAGTCAATGGAATTCACATAGTCACACACCCAGAGAAATATCCGTTTTTCCGCAATCAGCATTAATAAAGTAAGGATGAGACCGACGTGGACACAAGCGAACAACACTTCTGTAATCAACTAAATCCATTACTGATTTAATATGACACTATCTGCATAATGTTCAGAATTAGTTTCATGTTTAAAAAAGTGTGAAAAAAAAATATACACAAATTCTATGCTTGAAACATGAGTTTCTCTATCTCTTTCTGGAAACATATTTTGCTGTCATATATTCTACCTGCCTCTATATCTCATACAAAAGGTTCTTGCAAAGCTACTCAAGGCTTCTAGACCGGAGTAATCCAGCTCAAGCCAAACTTATTTATTTATTTCCTATTGCAGTTGAAATAAATAGGATGGAGCAAAAGGTCTTCATAAGACCCCGACTTAGCTTTACACTATTCGCTTGTTTGAGTTGTAGGTTTTGAATCCAAGTTACCAAGCAGGCGAGGCTAAGCTAGATTCCACCCAATATGTCGTATAGATATTTACTTAGTCTGTCTGCCCGAAGAGTTAGCAGTTTGTGAGCGCTCGTCACTTCGGCAGCCGGCCGGGTTTTGTCCCGAAACATCTACGAGCTTCGCAGGATTTTTCAACAGTTATTAGAGGACAGCTCTCATTGATATTGATTGGGCATGATAAAAAAATATAGCCGAACTCTATGCTCGAGACACGAGCTTCTCTAATGACTGAATTGAGAAGCTTTCTTAGGACTTTTTTATTTTCGGAATTTTGTCAGACATTCGCTAGTGCTCTTCCGGCCAAGATTCGTCCTAAAAAATGTATATATATATATATATATATATATATATATATATATATGTATATATGTATATATAACTTATAAGATAACCCACTTTTTTTTTCAGCCGAGGTTTTCAAAGAGGCTAGTTTTCTGTTATCTACCCCGGTGTTTATATACATACTAATTACAAAAATGTTGTTTTTCTTTTTCAATTCTTTACTCAAACATGACGAAATCATCATTTCTAATATGCATTTTTTAATTTCCAGAGGGCTATTTAACGTCGTGCACGTTCGATTATCTTACGGATAATTTCGATACACGTCTCTTCGTTGGGACAATTTTCTTTTGCAGTTTTTGTATGCCAACAACAATGATTCTTTACTACTACAGTCAAATCGTGGGGCATGTCTTCAGTCATGAAAAAGCACTTCGGGAACAAGCAAAAAAAATGAATGTTGAGTCCCTTCGGTCGAATGTTGACAAAAGTAAGGAAACTGCAGAGATTCGAATTGCTAAAGCAGCCATAACTATTTGCTTTTTGTTCTTCGTATCGTGGACACCATATGGAGTGATGTCACTCATTGGTGCTTTTGGAGATAAAAATCTTCTGACACCTGGAGTGACAATGATACCGGCATGCACATGTAAAATGGTCGCTTGTATAGATCCATATGTATATGCTATAAGTCATCCAAGATACAGGTTGGAACTTCAGAAACGACTCCCATGGTTGGCGATCAACGAGAAGGCCCCAGAGGCAGCCAGTGTAGCTTCAACAGGAACTACTCAAGAAAATCAAACCACGGCAGCATAGAGGATAATGGTGTGACATTTATTGCATTCTTCGAGCATTTACAACTACATATTACTATTATTAATATTAAGCATCTAAATCTAGTTAATAAGTGAAGAGCATTTTGTTGAAGACCTTGGCTAAACCTATACGAACCCGACCTTAACGATGAACTTGGCTAATGTTTATTTGACTGACTAAAAAACAGTGAGAGCTGTAACTACTGAACTTGATTGCGTCTATGGAACATGATCGCTTACAAGCAATAGTTTTCTTTATTATTTGTAGAGATTTATTTTCAAACTTGAGACATCAAATATAGAAATGTTTTTGCAATATTTAAACTGTGTTGTTTTTGTTTTTATAAAAGATGCATATCTATACTATAAGTCAAGGAAAAACTGAAATTACTGCATGTGAGTAAACCAGAAGAAAAACCATAGACAAACCATACTCTCTTTTTATTGTCTCTGAGAAAAACAGTCAAATTTGAATTTCACTAGTGACATTGCTGCGTCACATTGACCGCCATATAATTAGTGGAACATTAAAATCCACAAATGGTTACAGCTGTGTGCAGATTTTTAGATGGTCTCACCTTCACGTTTACGTACTGTGACAGCATCCCACGTCGCATCTAAAGATCACAAAGACAGTCGGCGCGCTGAGGCCAAGGTAAAAACCGTCATTTCAGTGTTTGTGAATGTATCACAATTTGGCGTAAGGATAACGGGAAAAGACCGCCAGAAGTTCCTTAACCTCTCAGCAAACACATCACTAGAGAATCCGCGATGTGTTTTACACTAAATACCTTGTACGTCAAAATGGATCATGTTATGTGGAAAATGTTGCCATTGTGAGTTCCTAAAATCTAGCCTGGACACTAAATAAGATTATTAGTAACAAATGTTAGCTACCCCGGCTCCGTCAAAGTCAGAAAGAATACCACCGAACAACCATATAAGTTTTCTACTTGTATCAGAGGCACAATTTGTAAGCTTTTTAAATAACGCAGGTTAACACCACGTTCCACCCGGACTGTAACTGTAGTGTCAAATAAAGTAATTTAGAAGTACAGTGATGAGTTGTTTCAGGGCTTATATTTGGACACAAACACCGCCTTGTCGCTCTATGTAGTTTGTGGATGGTTGGCTACCAGCTTTTTTTTAAGTATTTAAACGTTTGAGCAGACAAATGCATTTTTACCTATTTGAAGTTAGATACTAGTTTGTCCCTAAAGTCATTATTAATATGTGGGCGTATTTATGAATCGGAAATGTTATAAAGCAATTGTGCACAGCTGAAGGGATAGATTGATCTGGGCACGAGTTGTCGAGCTATAGTTTTTGCGGAGTGTGTAGTGTGTACTGTGTATCGAGTCAATTACGACTTTTTTTTTACAAAAAATTCTTCATTTACAACATCATACATTCCTAACACGGAAGATAGAAGAATGCCCAAAACTAAATAGCCGTCTGACTGAAAGAGACAGTACTACCTGACACGCAAAAATAGGTGGCAGTTATATAGGACTAACTGCGGACAAAGGTATCCCTCTGTCCCTTTTCGTGCAAAAATGCGCGTGCGTGATGTTGATGCGGCATAATTTACCAAAAAGACCAGACCACTAATTCCGGGACTTTTCATACGATTGTCGTCGAAACATTAGACCTCCAAATCTAGACTAGAAACTAAGTGCAAAAATTACGAGTGAGAGCTTAATCCAGTTCATTTTCCACAAATGTAATGAACGAATTTCAAATGCGATATCGTCTAGAAGACGATTATTGTTATACGGAATCTAAGAAGTTCTTTCAATAATTTGCTGCTGCAGGCCAAACTACTGGACAGATTTGCTTCTAATTTTGTTCATGTATGTATCCACTATTAGTGATAACTACTAATAAAACACCAAATTACGAATAATTTTTCATTTATTCCTTTGTAAGCTACTTTATACAGCTACGTATACTCTTAAATATATCTTTTATACAAACTGACTTTGTATGTTATTCTGTTTGTCATTGTTTTGCCTTAATGGCGCTATGAATTTGAATGATTGCGCGATAGTCGTTGTAGGAAAGAAGCCCATTCTGCGATTTGATCTGCACTCGCGACAGTTTTTCCAAGAGACCAGCCTTCAATTGGCCATGTAACATCAATTCGTCTATGTATTTAAGCGCCTCGCGCGACCAAAATACAGAAGTGGCCTTGCTGTCGCGCACAGGTGAACCCTTTTGCATTTTTCCCGAGTCCTCCATCTCAGTCAGAAGATTAACGCATTTTGTTTCCAATTCTGCGTTGACCTTTTTGATTTTATCCGCCAGTGGTGAGTTGACGGCTATTTTCTGCGGTGGCTTTTGCTTTTGGGTGACTTTTTGAGCTTGTGCTACTAATGGTGAATTTGTAGTATTCATCTTCGAACTCGCTGATGAGTTGACAGTCAATACTGGTTGTGCTGGTTTGTTTGCCGGCGTTTGCGAAACGGATGCGGTGTTAGTTGGGAGAGTTTTGGAACGCTTCCTCTCCAAGATTGCAGTTTTTGGTTGACGAATCAGGGTCTTTGCTGCAACGGGGTTGGGAACAAGTTTCAAATGTACGCTTTGCTTTTCAGTGTGTGAAGCTTGAGCGCTTGCTTCCGGAGGCTTTTCCATTTTCTCTTTTTGAGCCTTTGTCAGAGTGGTATCGAGCATTTTTTTACCCAATAAACGAGGATCGATGTTTATGTTCTGAAGTCGGTTCTTGACTGGCATGTAGTTGTACGCTTCCACCAGTTCGTTGTATTTCTCATGTCGGTGTGAAGAAAAAATCAATTTCCAATGCGAATCGATATCATCACGCACTTCATTAGGCACTACTTCGTCTTTGCAGTTATCAATGAGGTTGCGCAAGTGTGATAGCAAACTATCCAAGTGCTTTGACCCGTTTCGAAGGCCGGCCTGCCCTATTAGAATCATATTCAGCTGACGGCGAGTTTTTTCAGCTAATTTCCAGCCAGATTTTGTGTGTTGATTCTCCTGGTACGTCAATCGCTTGATAAGATCATTGACGTTGCCAAGGTTAGTTAGCAACTGATTGAGATGTTCGCGAAGGAACCGAATAAGAACATCTGTCTTTTTGGGGACTTTCTGAGAGTTCTCCAGCTGTTTGCGGTTCAGTTTGTCGGAGAGTTCACGGAACTTGTGCAACAGTTCTGTGTGAAATTTATCCTGGTTGAGGCGTAGTCCAAATATTACTAGTATATGACCAACAGAGGTCCAGTCCAAGCTAGCCTTAATGCCAAATGCTTTTGACTTCTCCACGAGGAATTTGTTGCCTTCCGGAGAGAGTAGAAACTTGCTGTGAAAGTTGGTTAAATATATTTTCGCCTCACAAGGAATATCGGGCAACGGACCTGCATCCATATTACTATTTTCATCATCTGTTTCGACTGCAACAAATCTCTTCGATATTCCGACGCTTTCGCCGGGTGACTCATCACCATCATCGTTGATTGGTATAAAGTCGGGTAGTGGTTCCATTTCGCGGGCTTTTTGCGGGCTCCTTTTTTCTTGTTGGTTAGGTTCGAAATGTTCTGAGAAACTGTAGTTCGAATCCGAATCAATAGCCTCTACAAAATCGTTGACCCTTTGCACCTGGCCACTTGTTGATGCCGCATCGGGTGTTTTAAATGTTGATGTGCTGGGTTCACTTCCAGATATTTCAATATTTTGTGAAGGTACGGCTGCATTTGGAGCTTTAAACAAACTCTTTGATGTACATGGCTGTTCTTCAGCTGCATCATTTACATCTTTATTTACGATTATCGGTATCTGGGCTGACGACAATTGTCTCACCTCAGTTTCATCATCCACATCTATCGGCTCGTCGTTTGTTGAGTCATTGTTGGTGTTAGTTTGGATTGTGGGCTTTGACGGAGACTTCTCCAATGCTGTTTTAGCAAATGGATTAACAACATACTCCGTTAACCCTTTCGGTTGCTTATTCACTGGCTCGCTTGTTGATGGGGTGTCGATTTTGCGCTTCCTTGTCAGAAGATGGCCCATACCCACTGCTAAGAGAAATCGTCCGTAGTAGTGGCGCCGTGTCTTGTTTTCTGCCAGTTCAAAACTTAAATCTTCTTCTGGTTTATACATCAAATTGTAGCCGATGCCAGAACGAATTGTCTTTATTGAAATGTCATCGTAGGACTTCTGATGGGAACGTATGTCGCTTACGCACAACGGATATTCTGCAAAACGCAATCCGTTCTTACAATGCTCGGCCAAGTGTCCGTGAAAGCCGCATATACAACAACATTTTCGCCTTTTATATTCGACCTTGTTGTTAGGGTATTCGTTTGGTTTTGTCTGGGAAGGGAAACATTCATTTAAATTTCAGTATATTATCAGTGGTTGGGGAGAAGTACTTACAGTGGAGTGATAGCGTCGCCACTTGTCGGGACAAAAATTTATGCTATGCCCGCGAACCTTGCATATTGGACAGATCAAACGGTTTTGATAGTTGCAAGAGTTGCAACTTTTTGTAAACATTCGAGTTTTCTCGCCACACTGTAAGGGAAGCAAATCAAAATTAACATTTGCTGTTTTGAAAATATTATGAAAATATTAGTGTAGAAGCTGCTCGTTACACGGAGCCCAGTTTTTGAATCATTAACTTCTAAGGAGAACACGAATTGATGCATAGGCCTCTACATTTTGAACGACAAGATTTTCAATGACACGTCACCAGCTCCAAGGCGCTATGCCCCAATGGAGCTCCAATCTGGGCCGTATAAGAGCAGCTAGGCTAGGCGCTGATCTTTATGTCTATATGTCCTGTGAATGTATGGCGGATAGGAATGAGTAACCCTAGAAACCGTGATACAACTTTCAAGACACTGCGGAGCACATGAGGTTCCACGAATACCACGTGACCGCTTGTGAGACAAAAAGTCGTGTCGGGCATATTACAAATTGAATTACAGAAAAAAAACATAAATAAATCGACTTACCCTGAGACACACGGTGTTTGGGCATCGCGGTTCATGGTGACCAGTCTCTCCGCACATGTAACAAATTTGTGGTTTTCTAGGTTTCGGGCATCTCGATCGAATGTGTCCAAACTCACAGCAATTCGTGCACTTTTGGTGCGAATACTTTCGGTACTTTGGAAAACGGTCATCTGTGTAGATTTTCCACAAGGACTTCGTGGCTATAACAAAAGACGGAAATTAAATTACGACTCAAACAAGAATAGTCTCAACTCACTCTTCATTCGACTACAGATGGCGTTGACGTTAAACCGCTCTCCATTCCAAGAGTTATTATAGAACCTTCGCATCTCTTCGTTCCAACCGATACCTCCGAATAGAGTCGTTTCCTCACAGTACACGATATTGTACACTGGGTCGCCCGTGTGGTTCTCCAAATTTTTCTGCATCGATTTATTTTTAGGTACTGGCAACGGTGCAACCAGCTCCACCGATTGATTGGAGTCATCTGTATCCGCTATAGTAGCCGACGTTTTATTCATGCTATCAATTTGACTAAAAGCATGATTCAACTCTGCGAGACTATCCCTCGGGATAGCATCATTGGCTTCCTCGTCGTGCACAATTAATGGTTCAGCGGGAAGTGAACGGCTTTCTCTTCGAATTACGCTTTCTGCTATTGCACGAGCAGTGATTGTTTCTTCTTCTTCATCGCTTTCGCTTTCTCGAGCGGTAGCCACTTGTGCAGATGTTCCCTGAGCCAATGTATTGAGTGTCGCAATAAATTCGTTATCGGACGAGTTAATTGGCTGCTGATTGGTCACTGTTTGGTCACCAGATGTGTAGTCTTTGAGCGCTTCGCCACGTGCGATGAATGGTAAACGTGTGACAACAACCCCCTCGCGTGATTTGTTTCTTTTATTGTCATCTTCGTTTTCCTGTTCCGAATCGGTACTGTCAATAAATGATTCGGAATTTTTGTTGCTGCTAGATGCACGACGCTTGCTTAAACGTTTTGTTTTTTGTGCTATGTCGATTTCTTCCACTTCATCCTCACCGGAGCTGCTTTCATTATCCAAACGCACCACCACTGAAGGCTTGGCGCTCTTCGATCCCTTCGAGTAGACACTCTCCTGTATATCGGATTCACTTTCATACACATCTAAAGCCCTGAAGTCGTCCTCTGTAACTCTGTAGGTTTTTTTTGGTGTCACGAAAGGCTCTGAAACTTTGTCACTAGCATTTATCGGAATCTCCGATAAACTATCAACATCCTCTTGCAACATAATCAAATCCTCATCATCAGCTCTGTCGTTGTCTTCCAGAAGGCGTGAGCGATCATTTTGGCCAATAAAATCATCTGATACCACGGAGCAGGGACTCGTGCATCTTGAAGGTAATTCTTTGACCGCAGAGGACTGCGGTTTAACGAAATTGTTTTTATCGTCTGTTAGGAGCTCCTCGTCAGAGCTACTGTCAATTGTTAAGATTTTTGGTGATGGCAGCGGTACCTCAATCACATCGTCTGTTTCGGATTCATTTGACGAAAGCAACTCTATCATGCCTTCAATAGGGGGCACTTTCTTAGCTTTTGCCTTTGCGAACTTGGCTTTGGTCTTCTTGGCGTCATACTTTACTGCGTGTGACAATTTTGTAATTTGCCTTGCAAATGGTCCTGTGGCTGGAGGTTCATTTCTCTTAGTCTTGGCTGCAACCGCATATTTGGCTTGCGTTTGTGATGAGCTTCCTTTTGTTTTTGGGCCATTCCCGGAAGCAAAAGGATTGACCCGTAAATTTGACAAGTATTGTACTGGCGGCCGAAACGACTTGTCTACCGTTTCTGCCGGTTGTTCTTTGCCTAAATACACAACGTATTGTTGAGATCACTAAAGAACTACATATATAAAATTCTATTGTGTCTCGATGTAAGGCAGCGTTTTCCAAAATGGTTGAGTAATTGTTTATCTATTCAAAGGTGTCTCCAAGAGATAAAGGAATGCTATGTCCTAAAAGAAGTAGGTAGGAAAGTCACACAGCGTTAACGACACTCTTAGAACGTCTCGTCTGAGGAAATAGCAATGCCGGTCTAATAGATTGGAAGAATGGAAGATAGTAAGGCCCATTTGTATAACCTGTGTACCTGGATGATGTAAGTGAACATAACACATAACTGATTGGGTTGACTAAATCTACAAGGAATGTCTCAGAATATGTTTTTAGACTCAAAACCGCAGTGGTAACAATGCAAGTAATAATAGTTGGGCAGCCGGACAACGCAAATTGTTGTATAATTCTTTAATGCCTCCAGGCCATAAAACCATTGTTACAAGCCCATGCGTATTGAGCACAACAATATGGGAATGACTCCGAAATAAGAGTCGAAACATCGGAATATCTGGTTGGCTTTCAGTGTTTTTCTAATAGACTGCATATCCCTTGGAGCAAGTCTGCATTGTTAAAGGTTAAAGGATAAAACTGATGGAATCTTCAACTTCGACGTCAATGTGATAGTATATCAAACCAGGTAGCAACTCTTTTTAGAAGAGCGCATTGACCTTAACAAACTTTTAGGCAAGACTTCCGAATTCAACAGGGAGCAGAAAAATACAAAAGATTAATTTTTTAAAGATACCTTTTCGATAAGGCAAGCCCCACGTGCATTTTAGAAGCTTTGTACTTTGTGTGCGTTTTCAACAACACTTGTCAAACCGCCACCTCTGACAAAATCACCCGTATGCTATGCAATCCGTAATAGTAATAGGGACATAGACCATCGTGTTGAATCGGAACAGATTTGGCTGATAATTCTAGTATCAACGGAATGAGTAAAACGAAAACTTAAATTACTTAAGAACCGAAAAAATAAATATTCTCTTTAAGTAACAATATCAGATTCCATGAAAATTCAAACGACTACTTAAGAACGACAGACCAACTCACCCATATGCATATTGCTGACACCCAAGAAATAGATACCCCATAGATGTCCACACAGCTTACAACAAAAACATACAAAACACGATCACAAAGTATCGTTTGGAAAACGCTGATAAAGAGAAACACAATCTGAGATGATTCAATATATTCCGACTCACCTCTTACTGTAGCTGGCACATTTGTCTTGCCGTCTAGTTGTATAACTTCTGCTGGCGTTACCTTTGTTTGAGTTCGAGCATTTCCTTTGTCGTTCCAATAACGTCCATTGCGAGTCCTATCAATGGATATATTGTTGATAACACTAGTGGCTGTTACACGCCTCAGCGGTGAGGCTTCATTGTAGGTGGCAGACAAATCGCAATCACCACCGGAGGGCTCATGATGAATTTGCGCGTAGAGCCTTGCCTCCAATTCATTCAAATCATCGGCATTTTCGATATCAACCTGTAGATAAACCATATTAAATAATTGGCCAATTTATTGATATTTTTGTTTACCTCATCCATTGCTTTATTTGTTAATGTATAATTAGTAGCAAACTAGTTGGTATACCAAAAAAAATTTAAAACGAACTCGCACGAGGAAACCACGAACCCGAGCCATCTATAAAAAAATAATGTGAACTGGACAAAGCGTGGGTATGTTAACAAGGTACACATTTTCATTGGCTCGTTTTATGATTGTTTTGCTCGTCATAGGTTTGTATTAAAATTAGTACTTTTTGTTCTAAATATACTACAGTTTGAAATACGTAAAAAAATACTCAGATGTCAAGTTCCCTGTTTATACAATTCATTCCTTGAAATCGAAGCCGAACCAATCAATAATTATTGTTCATTATTCGATTACTCTGTATTTTAGTTTAGCAAATGATATAGACCTACGAAGTTTTACTGTACTACAGAGAAAAATGGCTTTCGGCCACTTTATTTATTTTTTTTAATGCATAAGTGCATGGCATATGTCAGATATAAACACTTTTTCAAGTGATTGTTGTTTGCGGGAACTTGTGTTGGTTTCAATTTTACATTATCTAAAATTATATCTGTCACCAAAAGAAAGAACAGCATAAATCGACTTATATCGAAATTCAGATAATTTAAAGATCGGATCACCGTTCCCTGTCCTAATTGACTATTTTTTTTTATTCAAATATCTTTTACGGTTGCTGTGTTTTGTATCAGAAAAAAGCGCATAAGTCGTCTTCCCATATCTGAAGTCAAACTCTTAACCTACGCTATTAAAAAGTGGCTAAAAATGGCTAATGTTGTTTTTCCTTATTGCCACAGATGTATAAACGGATTTCTCTTTCCTTCTTAAGTAGTGCAAGAAATTGCGTAGTAGGATTTTCAGCAGGTAATTACAACAACTACGCTCTACTCGACACTTCGAGCACTCACAGTAGTTGTTCTAATTGCGTGCTGAAAATCCTTCCTTACTTCGCTCGCTACAAATTAGCGAGAAGTACCTAGGTAGTGGAACAAATAGTTCTAAGCAAGAGGCCACCCTTATGATTTACTGTCAAACATACCTAGCATGCTTTAGGACTTAAAAAATGGAACGTAATCAGCAAAGAGACACATTCCACAAAAGTATTTGTCAAATTTGTTTCTGCCGGCCACGTATATTTCGGTGCATTTATTTGTGATTTCTTTAAAGTACTAAAAGTAAAATTTGTTACAAATATTTAATAAACATTACAAATTACAGTATTATCCAATTTTAGAATGGATTCCATGATTCGGTACGTCTCGCCCATCAACCCAGCAGTGTTTCCACATCTTGCAACTGTGCTGCTGGCCATTGGAACATTTTTCACCGCCTGGTTCTTTGTTTTTGAAGTATCACGCCCCAGAAACTCTCAAAAGGAATCGACCATTTTCAAAGAAATGCTTATAAGTTTGTTTGCATCGATTTTCCTCGGCTTTGGTGTGGTATTTTTACTATTATCGGTAGGAATATACGTCTAAAAGTTGAAATCCTCTTTTTTTATTTGCAAGCCCTTGGTTATGTACTCCCAAACTAGAATGACCATAAAATAATTAATACACAAAAATATTCAATTTAAACCTTTATTTCTGCATACTGTAATATAAAAAATAATAAGGATTAACTTCATACAAATATCGCGAGAACTATGTAAATGTCGAGTATGTATTTGAAAAAAAGAACAAAACATTCTCAACTTGGTGAAACAACTTGCTTGATTTTTTCATCAACGTGATTCTGCTCTAACAATAATTTGTTCAGCACAATAGTAACTTATATAAAATACTTTCAAATATATAGTATAATGTATTTATGTTTCTTCCACACAACTATCTATCAACAAACAACATTTTTTAGTGTTGACTGTACTTTGTTTTAACCGGCAAGACCAGCCTTTTGTCGACACTTTTGCATGATGGCACGCAGCATGAATTGCTTGCGGGACAGTTGTCGGACGTGTTTTAGGAACGCTTCCAAGTCAATGACACCGCTTCGCAGCGCCTCTCCCAAATAGTAGATGGCATCTTCGGTAGCTGCCTCCTCGGCATAAGCATTGAGTAATCTAAAATAGGCGAACAAATACATTGTGTTCTAAAACGAATATGGTGTGATTTTACTGTTTATAGAGAGGTGCTGTGGTTACGACAGCTTCGTCAACGTCAATTCCATCAGTTTGTTCAAGCGATTCTAGAGATTTTTCCAATTCTTGCTCCTTATCACGTAAGACGACAATATTTTTCCTCAGTTCGGTCTGGAAAAGAATGCTGTTTAGTTAAAATACCAATTTCGCTCTATACACCAGTATTACCTGCTCTCGTTGCAAGCGGCCAATGATAGTATCAATCTTTGTGCTTCCTTCGACGAGTTCCTGTTTTGTTCGATTCAGTGTCTCAATTTCAGCTTGACACTGATTTACTTTCTCTTGAATCCTGCGTCTTAATTTATCTTCTACGGCGCTAATAAGCGATGCCTTGATGTGTCCTTCAGTGATAGTACCAGTCTGACTGGGATTACTTGGATTCTGTTGTAAAAAAAAAGTTACTGGAAATTAGCATATCAATTACAACATACAACGTTTAATGTGTATGGAAAAAAAAACGTTAATGTTCGGACGTTCGCGGTATCGTTAATTAATTATCGTTCACTGCCGCCGTGACTCAAACACCGTATTAGAAATAATAATGCGTCATCCCAATCGCAATCGACAGTATGAACATAAACTCTTCTTATGAGATTTTTGTTGTTTATATTCTATTATTTGAATGCTTAAGCCCGAAATTAAGAATATGATGACATTAATTAACATTTTAAAGAACACACAATCGCAATATAATAGAACTTTATATCGAAGTGGTAGGTACCATTTATACAGCATGTTGTAGGCTTGGTGCCTTAAATTAATTTTGCTGGAGTCACGGATCATACATGATTTCCCAACAATGAAAATTTTAAAATTTACAATTTGTTTTCAAGCTCAAGATATAAAATAAGAAAAAGCAAAAACTTACGTATCCCGAATTATAACCTGGAACGGGAGGGAAATTCATATAGGGTGGATAGCCTGTATTGCCAGATGGGCCAGCGGTTGTTGTTGCTGCAGCATTCGGCATATATGGTGGATATGGACCAAAGTTGTTATTTTGAGGAAATGAAGGGAAAGCTCCCCCACCACCACCCGACGGATATGGCAGAAATGAATTATTCGAGCCGCCAGGCTGAGGCATAAATGCTATAAGAGAATAAAAGATATCATATTACATATTTCTGAACAGTAGGATTTGAAGTATTACAAGGTGTTGGGTATGGTGTTGCTTGTTCTCTTGGCTTAGAATACACAGGTGGGTGATCCCCGAACGTAACAATCATAACATGAATTAGTCCCAGCAAATCCGACGAGTGCTATAAAAAAACATGAGACATTCTGTTAAGGAAACAACGACTCAAATATACATATATCCAATATTTACCGGCTGCCAGTCATGTAAGTACGGTAGATAGATCTTGCCATTGTGATCAACATACATTGAAACCTTTATTTGCATGGCTGTTGTAGGCTTTACAAAGCACATTGGAGCATTTTGTGGATGAGTATCCGTCAACCAAATGCATATCGGAATGTGATAAGTGTTATCTTAATTAATATTTCAGTATTAGTGAATTTTATTATTTTATAGCACTATGATAAAATAGGATTACTTTTGTAAATGACTGGTATCGTTCCCTGCAAGTTGAATAGTTCCTTTTGCAAGCCATCGTTGAATACTATGGGAAAGATCTTTTCTTTAAGAACATGTTTACAAATTAACTATAACTATGGGTCTTACCAAATTTTTGCAGGTGATACGTAAGACTTCTATAATTATTTAATGCATCGACCACATCCTTTCTTGTTGCGCTGAGGTTTTTATACTAAAGCAAAATGGTGTATTTTTTTCATTTATTATTTATCAAGAAAATCACAAGTTACTCTGTCCTATATTACCTTAGCTAATAGTTTAACAATATTACTTTCTTCCCCCGCTGGTAACATAATTAATGTTCGTATTTCTTTGGAATTTCAACAGATTTAGAATAAAATATATTAATTAGAAACCAAAATACAAAATTTTCCTTTCTTCGCGAAATGACAGCTCTTGAGAGAGATGAGTAATTTTATCGTAGTTTTGTTGCTTTTTGTTGGCCATGTTGGCTACTCTGCAAAATTAATGTTTGGTTATTCTAGTACAACTGTAACTGTGGCTTTATAAGTTAGGGGCTGTTCACAAATTACGTAACAGTCCTAGGGGGGGGAGGGATTTGAAAATTTGTTTCCGGTCATTACGGGGGAGGGGGGAGCTATTTATTAAAAGTTACGTAACCAATTTTCTTCTTTTTATAAAAAAAATTACACTAAATATAATATTAATGTACGCAAAAAACCTATCATTTTCATGAAATTCATGTGCAAAAAAAATCAATTTTGTTTTGTTATTCGAATAAAAAAATTTGTCAAAAAATATTTAAAAAATGTTTTAACTTTTGTTACGTTATTCCTCTTGGGGGGTGGGAGTCTTCGGAATTTGTTACGATTTGTTACTATGGGGTGGGGGGGGGTTAAAAAACGGCAAAAAAAGCGTTACGTAATTTGTGAATAGTGATGTTTGTGTACTGACGACTGAGCAGAACAACAGTACATGATACTACGTGTTTGATTTACACTCTCCTAGTAGTAGTCTCACAGCTTCGTTGGCCGAACTAATGTGGTATTCGATTGGGCGCTCTCAGAGCACTTTTTATGTTCGTTTGGTACAAAAAAAAAACAATCTTTTTGAGATTGCAGTTTCAGAGCACTTTTGCGAATCTGGATTTTTTCTCAGATTTGCTTCAGATTTACATACATTGTAACGAATTGCATCGGATTGACCTATTTTTTGTTAATTATTTATGTACAAATGTTTAGAAATCAATGTGGGCGAGCATTTTTAGTGTTTTCATATTAAATTTAACCAGTGAATGAAAAACGCTTAGAAAAGTGTCGAAGGCTACACATATTCCAATCGCACAAATATCAACACAAAATAGAGCAAGTGAGGTTTTTATGTTCGATTAGACACACAAAATCTGAAATCTGAAGAAGCCCACTCGAATACCACATAAAAGAGCATAATTCAAATTTGTGCTGCCGACTAATCGAAAATAAATACCGTTAGTGGAAATGTTTCACTTTTCCTGAAATTTCATAGTAGTTGGCTTTTACACACTATCCGCGTTCCAGATCTAGCAGATAATAACCCAGGCGGATGATCGCCAGCAGAGACAATACAATAGTAGGTATGTTTGTCTATGATCGCCAGCCAGTGCTCTTGCGCCAGTAGAAAAAAAATATATTTTTTTTGTACTTATCAGTAAATTTGCATATTATAAATGAATAAAAAAAAGGAAAAAAGCAATATCAAACAAAAATTGATAATGATTTATTAAAAGAATTAAAGAAAATAAGTTCAAAAATAAACGTAATCTCAACCTCCAAGTTTATCCACGAACTTCCAAAAATAATTTATTGTGCCAACAGAAAATGAAAAGCAATCTATACCGGCAAACAAACAATTATAGGATTATTGCGGTTTGCGGCTAATGGCACATTAACAATACCACGTTTATGTACCACATAACTTACTTCTACGACAGGGCATGAGTGTAGCTAGGCTGGCTAGGATTTAACCTCTTCATGGAGTTTTGATTTTATTGTTAATCGATAATTTGTATTATTACTTATATTTTTATTTACACATTAGTTACTGATTGTCAGTGTCACCCCACATCAGAACTTTAGTTGAATTTGTTATTACTAGCGCTGAAGTGTCGTTTAATACTAATTTAGGACATTTGTCCCTCAAATTAAAGAACGATAACTACCTATGTAAATTATTCATTTACATAGGTAGTTATTAAATATTATTAAAATATTGTTATCCAGTTTAAGCTGTAATGAAATGAATAAAACAATTAATCAATCAATTTATCAGTAATTTTGTTTGCATATTATAACTGCCGGAACACACAATGTCCAAGTTACATTGACCCCAGCTTTGGTTCCAGATCGCATTCTTTTGCTTTACTTTGATAAACTCCACGACGTCATTCTTACCTTACGTGCACAGGATGCGGATTAAAATGGCTTCATAGAAAGCCTTAAAATGTTTTCGCTAACGAACGCGACAAATATTCTAGTTTTGCTTTGCGTCCGGTGGTCTGTGATGCATTTCTAGTTTTTGGTACCAATCGAAGTATACTGAAAGTACTGCCACAAATTTATAAGTCAACCTCGTTCGTTTAAGCTTGAAAGATTTATTAAAAAAAAACTGAAAATGTATCGAACACCAAACGACTTACGTTTTACAATTTACACGTTAGTTTTAGTTTACTTTTACGTTTAAGTGAAGCATTCTAAAGCTGAACAAATTGTATTAAAGAGCTACGAGTAACAATTACACAACGTAGCTAATCTATTTAAAACGCTTTCACTTAGTTGCCATTTTCAGCATCTTCAAGTTCCTGTGTCTGCATGACTCTGCGCTCCTCTAAGCGAACACATTTTGGGCATATCATATTCTTTCGCGTCATACAAACCCGATGATGTATTGAATTACATTTATCACAAATTATACATCCATCGTCGAACGGATACATTACTTCTTTGTTGCTACATATCTCGCAGATGTACGCTTTGGCGGCGCACAGGTCGCAGTTTCGTATATGTTTGTCAAAAGTGCTGTAGACTCTATTTAAAAATTCGTAAAGTGAACTGGATTCCACTTGATCTAGGTCACTGATCGAATAGAAGTCAGAGGATTGGACGAGGTATCGCCTCGAACCTAAAATAATGTGTGATGAACCTACAATTATTGGCTTTTTTTTCAAAGGGATAGCAATACCAATTTGATTGTCCAGTAATTTTTCTTCGGTGGCTTTTCGACATTCAAGGAGGTATTTTCGCATAAAACCCAAATTGTCGCGTATTTTTTTAATCGAACTCAGCTTTTGTAAGAATACAAAAAGCTTTGGGTTGGCTTCTTCTAGTTTGATGACCGGCTTCTCAAGAAAAAGATTGATCTCTTGCAATGATCCACGGCAAACTTTACGTGGCGCAAAGTCCCAATTGTGAATAATACGTGCGGGTATCAATGAGACATCATTCCAATGACAGGTCGGACAGTAGTACAACCCGTTGTAGTCGCATAACCTTGGCTCCGCCCAGCTGCTCTCTGCAAGAGAATTTTATTTTTATTTTTAAAATTTGCACTTAAATCACTATATAATATGGTCAAGCGTTGCAAAGGGAACAAAAAATAAGTTGAGTGTTAAGCGATGTAAATGCCCAAGAAAATGAAGAGAAATAGAAACCAATGGATTATTATTTAATAAAATACTATGTGCATGAATTTTGTTTCTAACTAACAAAATAATATAATTATCTTAAACTGCTGTAATTGTTCTTGCAAGGATATAAATGATGACATTATCATTTTGACGAATGTCGAAGCAATAATAAAAGTAATCCAAGCCAGAACGGACTTGTTGAAAATAAATAAGTAAAGTAGGCAAAAAGATCAAATCAAAACTAACTACCATGCTTTTGCGCACTCTTTCCAAAGCATCGAATGGCAGTTGCTCCATCTAAGGAAACACAAACAAAAAATAAAAAATAAACACGCAAAAACTTCCAAGATAAGTACTCACTAAAATTCAATGATGCCTGGCACTCGGCACACCTGTAACCTTGAGCAGCCAACCCTATTTCTGGGCATATTTCGACAATAGGATACTTGCGCTCAGAAACCACAACATGTGCACAAACCCGCAATATGTCGTCAACACACTTACTATGCACTGTAAATTTACAATCATTGCAGATGTAAGAAGCCTGCATCACACTCCAAATGATACCAGTGCAATGGTCACAGTATGAGCGGGCATTTTGCAAACTTCGTCCAACGTGACGCACACTAAAGTGATGTCCTATGACCGTTTTAAACGATGGTTCCCCCACTTTGGGGTCTTCTTCTGCATCTTTTAGCTCTTTGAGTTCATAGCGCAACTCAACTAAGTGACGTACTAGCCACTTGCGTTCTTCACTGATCTCATCGGTATTGAGAACTAGTTCCTTACATGTTTGAATCGCTTGTTCTAGGTTGGAAATTGTTGCGTCAGAATTTAGAACTAATCTCCATTGCTCTTTTATTAGAGACGCTGGTATAGCAAGGGATTTGTCGTATGAGGACTCATCTGAATGTGAAGACGAGGGTGTGGACAAGTTCATATATGATGAAGCACTTTCACTAATGAAGTTTGTCAATGCGCCCGGGATACTAGCTAAGCTCTCACGAAATGAATTCATTACTTATTTTCATAATATGCAGTAATGTTTCTAAAGAGACAAAACGTAATCTTTTGTTTGGATTGGAATTTCGAATTTACTTTATTTACAAAATGAAATAGGCGAAATGTATCAGCTGTTATAAATCTGAAATTTGTTGTTGCATACACTTTTTGACAGTCATTGTTGGGACGTGTCCGCAGCATGGTTACAATTATGGTTGGAACGCAGATAGAGAACTCGGTAGGTACCTACCGAGGTATACTTTTCCATTTAATAAATATAGACAAACAGACCTGAACTTATTATTGTCCTCAGTAGACAGATATAATTAATCAGGTAAACCCCAGCAATAGTAGGACTTTTTATCTGGAAACTCAAAGCGATCCATAGTAACAAGGTGCTGACTTGATACCAATACAAAACGTCTTCCCTATGATTAGTCATGGGCAGTTCATCACTACAAAAAGTTGTCCCTGTGTTGAAAACGAATAAAATTAATAATCTGTTAAGGTTTTTTATTTTTATTTTATTTGCATTGGACCTCGTAACGTAAAATAATTAATTGAATCTTCACGCACCTGAAAATTAAAATCAAACAGATCTGTAAAATGTTGCCTGAAAAATATTGGCATATGTCAACACTTGGGACTCGGCAACATATCACCGCCACTGGGAAACTGGGACTGCCAAACACGTGTGTGGTTATAAAATAAATACATTTTTTTAATTAAAACTTAAAAAGCAATTTTAAATTATGAACAAGAACAAACTGTTTGATGATTCCGAAGATAGTGAAGTAGACGCACAATTTAATACCAATAAAGATTACGCCAAGTCGTATAATAAGTTCCGGCAAAAGGAGCTCTTAAAAAAGTGTAAGAAATACAATATCCAGTGCTAATTTTGTTTTATAATTATTATATTTCACAATTCTATTTAGATAAGGACCGTGGCATTGATGTGTCCGAATCCGAATCATCAAGTGAAAGTGATTCAACTGATGAGGATGAAATCGTTGATTCAAAGTTCGACAAAGAGTTCTTTAAAACATTGTCGTCTTTGAAGAGCAAAGACCCAGCCATCTACGACAAAAATACGCGATTTTTTGACGGACTCGATAAGGAAAACGGCGAAAAAAAGAAGAAAGCATCGAAAGCCGTGACGTTGAAAGATTACGAGAGGAAAATTATTTTAGAAAACGAAGGCAAATTCATTGATGGTAGGCTATTGAAAAAAAAATTTATATTTGCATCTTATATACCACAAAACTACCATAGATTCGGACAGTGATGGTGACCAGAACGCAGAAGATACACGGTCAACATCCCCGACGTATGTTGAGGAACAACGAAAACTAAAAGCTGAATTTAAGAAAGTGATAAATGCGGACAACTCGGATGATGAGGAATTCGGTGGAATTTTTAAGAAGAGAGTTAAGTCCAAGGAAGAAAAGGTATGTTGTCAAATATTGTTTTTGCTATTGACCAGGTACCTATGGCGAATACTACGAGAGCGTCTGATACTGTCATTCAGATACCGAATTATGAGCAGTTTTCGCTGTAGACCTTTTTATGTAAGAATTGACTTCGTCACAAAATCAAAAATTACACAGATACACTCTCTCGATCCATATGAGCATTGAGAATTTGCTTCAATTCTGTCTAGTCTGCCGACAGTGCAGTTTGATTGATTTAAACACCCATTTATATCATGTGCTGGATGGGTACTCGGTAGCTACGCTAGTCAATCGCAGAACATATAGTTTAGTAACTACCGTGACATACTTGTGATTCTCACTTGAGGCTGGTCTGCTCCTCCAGCCATTTTGAATTGCATCTTAGTAGTTTATTTAAATACTTACCACTCGCTACATTTCAAGGACGAAGAGGAAGCAGATTTCACTAAGTGGTTAGCTGGAAAGAAAGAAGACGTGGAAGAAGAGGTAAAACAGACACTGGCTCCTCTTAAGAATTACTGGTCCAACTCCAAACTGCCACAAAGAGAGAAATTCCTCAGAGATTATATTCTCAATCAAGGGTAAAGGTGTTATTCTAAATGCTTCAATAGCTTCCTTATATGATTCTTATTTCTATTTAGATATGCCGAAACAAATTTCGCCGACATTCCCACCTATGAAGAAATCGTTGGTGAAAAGGATAATCTTTCAGAAGACGAAGTGGAACTCGAAAAACAGGAAGAATTCGAGCACAAGTATAACTTTCGCTTTGAAGAACCCGACTCAGAGTTTATTAAACGCTACCCACGTACGATAGAGCAGTCTGTAAGAAAACAGGATGACAAAAGAAAGCAAAAGCGTCAGGAGACGAAAGAACGAAAAGAGCACGAAAAACAACAGAAAATGCAAGAACTTGAGATGGTCAAAGCGATGAAGAGAAAAGAAATTGAAGAGAAAATTCGGAAACTGAAAGAAGTGACAGGAAACGACGAGCTGGGCTTTAAAGATGAGGAACTGGAAGACGAGTTTGATCCAGATGCACATGATAGACGCATGCAGGAGCTGTTCAACGACGATTACTACCAAGTCGAAGAAGGCGAAGACAAGCCCGAGTGTCCAGATATAGATGAATTGAGAGTGGAAGATTGGGATAACTATGACCCGGACAAAGGCAACGATTTCGGACAACATTGTGAGGATGAAGATTTCAATATGGATTGTGACTATGATCCGAATTCAAAGGAAACCACACAAAAGGAGCTGATTGAAAGCACTCGAGACAAACGAAAAAAAAGGCGGCGAAACCGCTTCATGGAGGTAATCAAAACCGAGAAACCTGCATTCAATCCAGACGATGAGACGACATATGGGGAGTACATCGATGAGTACTATAAGCTGGATTGTGAAGACATGATAGGGGACTTGCCGTGTCGATTCAAATATGTTGAGACCGTGCCTAATGATTTTGGGTTGTCAATTCAAGAAGTAAGTTATTTTATTCAGCACTTCCCATCTTCTATGTTTTGATTATTGTGTTTCAGATTCTTTTAGCGAAAAATAAAGAATTAAACCAATGGGCAAGCTTAAAGAAAACTGTGCAAATTCGCCCCGATTTCGTGGAGAAGAAGGAGCAGAAATTATTCAAACTGAAGGCGAACAATGAGTTCTTAAAGCGTAAAATATTTAAGAGTCTCTATGGAGAAGAGTAAGTACCTTCTTTAAGTTTTTCTGACAAAGTAAATCACTTATTTTGCGCATAATCTTCTTGCAGATCTGACGAAGATGTGGAAAGCAATCAGCCAACGACTTCCGAGAGTCAACGTCCATCAACTACTCAAAATTTAGCAAAGAAACAAAAAGTTGAAACAATAACATCTCAGCAACCAAAAGCTACTGGAAATAGCGTTAAATCTGAGAATGTTGAAGCAGATTCAAAAGTTGAAACTGTGCCTAAGGTTGAAGCCGGTTCTTCATCCACCACCGAGGGTGAGAAAAAGAAAAAAAAGAAGAAAATGAAAAAGAATAAGCCTTCGGCCAATGGAGCCGGAGGAACAAATCCTTTAAGCGCAGATACAGCACCGACAGAAACAAAGGCAAAGACAGCCCAAGTCAAGCCAAAAATAATTGTGAGTAATCCATTTAGCAACAAGAAGAATGTGTTTGGTGGGAAGAAAACAAACGCGGCTCCAGATGGTAAAGTTAATCAAAAGAGTTTCCACAAAAGCAGGTCTAATCAACAGCACAACGGTGATAATAGTTCATCGCAAATAACGGATGATCGCCTAAAGGCCTATGGCATTAACCCCAAAAAGTTTCATAAAAAGCAAAAGTATGGGAAAAAAACCACGTAAAGCCTGTAAATACGCTGTACCGTCTTTTTTTTTCTTATTTAGGGGTAGAGTTGTAATATTAGCATTTTTTGTTTGCAAGGACAAAGTAAATAGAAATTGATAAGATTAAAGATGTTGTTTCAAATTTTCTGCGTTACACATTGTGTTTGGCTAATTCACCAATTTAAGTGGAAAAAGACCTGTGCTAACTTATAACCATAGACAAACCATACCAAACCAGTATTGTCTCTGTTGGTGGTCTCAGTATTGTCTCTGCTTATAACTAGACGACCACGGAAGTAGTCTCTAAGTAAATTTAATCAACGGTGTCATCATAATACAATTGTTTGAATGAAAAATGTGGCAAGAAATGTCGTTTTGGTAAGACACGAAGCAGACGTCAATTAGCATAAAAATTTGACGTAATTTGAAGCATAACTTTTTTAAGTAACAGCGTTTTCAAACAGATTATAAATATATATATATATTTTGTGTAGATGGGATAATTTTTTCTAACTCAAAATGTCTTATTAGATAGCACAGGGAATGACACCCTCATAATGTCGGTAATGCTGTTCATCTTTAATTTATCTGTCAAATTGTTTATTTGTTAAACACGGAAAAATAATATAAAGCTTAGCAGTTTTACGCAAATAAAGTTGGATTTAAAAGCGATTTATAAAGAGAACCAAACTATATTTCTTCAATAAATAATCATGTCGGAAACTGAAGTCACAGCGACCGATAAGGAGGCTACAAATGATAAGGATACTTCCAAAGGCAATTCCTATATAACTATGTTTTCTTTTTGTTTGTCGTTAACAATTTGCATTGTTTGTAGTCTGCATCTTGCTTAATGCCACAGGAAATGTTCCAATAATTAAAAAACGCAAGTGGACCGTCGATCCAAACAAAACTGTCAGCTCAATTATGCAATTTTTCCATAATTACTTGAAAATGGATCCGCAGGAACAACTTGTATGACTCCATTTCTACATTGTAGATCATTTATGTCAACTTTATTTATACTTTCAGTTTCTCTACGTAAATCAAACTTTTGCCCCGTCGCCAGATCAATCGATCAAGAATCTATACGACTGTCACGGAACAAACGGAAGACTAGTCCTCTATTATTGCAAGAACCAAGCTTGGGGATAAAGTGTACCTATATGAAAACATGAAGTGCTTTCCAATCGTATTTTCTTGAATGTTTTATAAAAGCTTTAGATTATTATTTTTCACGTTTATTTGTGTATTGCATTACATTATTTCACTAGAAATTATAGAGCCATCATGTATTTATGTGGTTTAATTATCACCTCTGAGTGATTCCAAGTGGTCTGCTGCTTCCTTGGAAATTCTGTGGTATTTGGCGATAGCCGGGCGGTAGTAATAGGCTTTGTAATCGTTGCGTTCAGACATCTTTGCACGGACGTCTTTTTCAATTTGCCTTGAAACATAAACAGATCAATAAATCAAGCTTATTGGAATTGAATTGCAGGCTTACCTAAGTTGGGCCTTTTCATTCTCCTCGTAAAGATGGTGGCACATCTTTTCGTACTCTTGCTGTGGTGATGGGTTCACGTATCTCGCAATGAAACGCGATATTGGATGCTAGTGTGTACAATATGATTAAAAAAAGCTCGATTGAAAAACAAAAGAGAGCTTCACCTTTTGGTATTCCCAGTGTTTTGGTGTGTAGCCTTCAGGGATCTCAGTGAGAGTAGCAGGTCCAATGAAAATATTCGCGTACATTACTATAGCAGTAATCGGAATCAAACCAAGCATAACATAGAAGTGAAGCATATCCTTGAATTTGTTCCATTGAAACCTGGATGGTTGGACTGTGAAGGTTTTATGTTCATGACCACTCATTTGCCGCAATTGAGTCTGAATAGCTGGAAGTAGGATTTCCCATTGTTTTGGTTATGACATGTTGCGTAACAAAACTCGACAATAAATACCATTTTTTACCACTGGCGTATTCAGAAGGTTGCGGTACTGAGAAAAGGAAGCTCCCGACCGTACAAGACTGCTAAATACGACCATTTTATTAGTAAGAATTCTATTATTCAATTGTTTCAGCGTAATTAATTTTGGATTACCGAAACACGAAGTTTGTGACAGCAAGATTTTCAATAGTAAAAGTGGTAATACAGTTTGCCGTCAAAATAGGGATTTCCAGTGGTTCCAAGTCTTTTTCAACTATTTTCTGAGAAGAGTTGACAGAAGCACTGATGATGTTATTCAATTGGGATTCTCAGATTTCAAATTTCGTGTGTCTAATCGAACGTAAAGCATGATCTGCTTTATTTTTTAGTTATTCGTCCATTTTGAATATGTGTACCTATCCGACGCTTTATATATACGCGTTTTTCTTTCACTCGTTAATTTGTTTATTCATTTGGAGTTTGCGTCCCGATTAATTTCAAAACAATTGTGCCTCAATAATTCACAAAAAAAGATGCGTCCGATATAATGAGTTTCCTTGCAGTTCAAAATGTCACGACAACCTTAACGAATTAAATAGCCTTCAAACTCAAACGCTCTTGCACTGGTGAATCTCGGGCAACTCTGTAACGAAATAAGAAAAAAAACTTTTTTTCTGCCAATTTAACATAAAAAGTGCAAAGAGGCAAAAAAAGTGTTTTAACAAATATTAAACAATTTTTAATGATTGCACTTCCACAGACTTGGTAGCACTGCATAAACATCGCATCACTTGCGTTTTTCTTTTCTTCGTTGATTGAAAAGGACGTAGAAATAAAACAACAGTAAAAAAAGTAAAAGCAAAATGTACATCGTCTGCAATTGTTTTGCAGTAAATTCGTTTTTAATTTTTGAGGCACACTATCTATAGACGTGTTTTAATAATAACATCATTGTTCTTATTTCCATAAAAGATATAACATCCCAAAGTTGAAATTCTGTGAAAAACTAGGTGTGTTCGGTTTCTGCAACAAAAGTAAAAAAAAAAAAACATTTCCCAAAAACAAGAGCACCAATTGATAAGAGCCTCATAAGTTGCGCACTTTCATTCTCATGTGTTACTTACATTGAATGTTTATGTATCAATTTTTATTTCACGAATTCAAACAAAAACGACCGATGTATATACAGCTTTGTGTTTATGCAGACGCCCTCTTCAATGTTCCCCAAACCAACCATCGTATTTGTTTTGTCTAGTAGGAGTGACGTCAATTACAAATGCATTGATAAATACATATAAAATTCTCCATTCATTATTTATATTAACAACTTAAAAGCGTTAAAAATGCATTTCTTGTTTTTACTTTTCAGTCTAAAATAGAGTTTAGCGTAGGGCATCTCGCAATGGATTCAAGCAGCACTACTAACTCGTCAGCGTCAAAATTGCCAGGTAAGCTAAAACTAATAATGTCAAACAGATGTTAAAAAAATGAGATTGTCTGCTTGAGATAACTTTATATATTTACACACAATTAGGAAATATACGTATTAGGATGTAATTGTGGGTGATTGGGCGTTATGTAAAAGCGTTCAAGAGAAAAATGAAAGCACCTACTTACATTTTTATTTAAAGTTGCATTTCTATTACAAAAACAAAAACGCACAATATTTCTCATTGCTTTTTCGCTTACCTATTTCTCTTGTTCGTAGAAAAACCACAAACAAATAAAATCAAGTGTAGACACCGACACCCCTTATCATGTAGAGCTCTGAAAAGCAAAACCAGTTTAATGAGTGTATGGTTTATTTTTGATGGTGAATAATTGCCAAATAGCCAGTAATCTCGTTATCTACCTTCATTTTAAATCTATGGTGATCGTCGATGTAACTTTGTTCATAGATTTCCTACCAATCAATGTGAATACAGTATTGTACACAGGTCAAAATCTCTTCAATGTTCATCAGAAACAGATAAACTCTGGTTCATAGCATAATCTTAATCTTCATCTGGGTATAGCCATGATTGCTGGTGTTGTCATTGCCTAATTTTACCTTAATATCAAATACATATACATATGTAGCTATTACAAAAGAAGTTGCATTTCGTGGCACCTGGCTTAGCTTTCGCGTGATTGATTGAGGTCGCAGATGCTTTTGGTTTTGTATTAATCGAAAAACTAATTGTTCTGAGATAAACTCTTTCAGTTGGATAACAATATAATGAAGTGATGTTTTTTGGGAAAGTTATTGGTATATGTGTTTCATATGTGTTTAAACAAAAGCACCCATGGAGCTAATACTAAATGTTGCTTTGGCAGAAGTATAAACTACAATCAAGCTGAGAAAGGCTGGTTTATGATCATTCCCAACCTGGTCACAATGGTGCGCAACAAAAGAAAAACATATAAATACATACTACCTACCTACCCCGACCCCCGTTCAAAGGAGACACTACTAAAACTCCTAACAATCTCAATCCATTCAGACAGACAAAAGAACTACGACTAGTCCACTGCAGAAGTTGTAAGGATGTTTGCGAATATCCGCCTTTTACAGACAGCGGATTGAGGATTCTCAACGGCAATTTCTTTAATGAACTGCAGAATTTTTATATTTCACTTAATGGACCCCTAACATAAACAATCAAATTTGAGTGATAAACAAGACTTATTTTCCTCAGTTACTTCTGTAACGAAGTAATGGGTTGAACATTGGATTTCTGATAATCATGCAAAATCTGTTTGTTTCTAACAGAAAGAGCAGACTTCTGAGCAACATTTCTGTTTTCTCCCTTACAATAAATGAACTATGAATTCAGTAAATACGATGTTAATGTCGCTACAGAAATTGCCCTGAGAAACCCTATGATTTTCTCTGAATAAATAAGGTAGACCGCTTAACCCTATTCATAACCTACGAAAATTTCTTCGATACTTTTTCCTAAAACTTCCACATTGCCCATTCGTCACCACCTAACAATCCCCCTTTTTATTGGCATTTATTAGTTTTATTAATCTCTTTTATGTATTTAAGAGTTATCGGAGCCAGTAACCTGTTGACGAAATCTGTAAGATTAGAAGAAATCTGTAAGCTTAGATTGGTATTGTAAACTCTTTATTAATTTCAGGTTACTTGTTACAATGCAAATCGAATACAAACAAAATTGTTCATCTCGGCACCTATATCAAACCACTCGTACTAACAAAGAATAACATTTTCGTATGCTCTATCCCGTTAGTGTCAAAAACGTTTCAAAATTAGAATCTATCCCAAATTTTAAACGTTGATTTTTGTTTGTTATTATTTTTTTCTGTCGGTTTATTTTTAATTTTAAGAATCGTGACCATTCTTTCGGAAATTCCACTTTAATCGTCTCAGAATGTTTTGCGCAAATTGTAGAGTAATAATGCAAATTTGCTCCAAAATCTGTGAGCAGGGTCATTGGTTTTGCGGAAGTTGTTCGCCACAGGTTAATGAAAATTGTATACTGTGCAACGGGCAAGTAATTAATACATCTACGTGGGCGAATTACCCAGAATACGAACCTTATTGGGTACGCAAAATGACGTCGACGGCAGATGAGGAGGGCGAATATTCAAGCAACGACGGCTGTTTGTTGAAAGCCAACTCTCATGAGGCAATACCTACGAAGTTGTTGTATTCCCGCGGTGAAGCGTTCTTACTGGATAGTCGAAAAAATAGTGAGAGTGATAATTTATCAGTCCTAGTAGGTTATTGTAACATATTTTTATTTGTTGAAGTTGCTAGAATCCAAATTTTATTTTAGCATAGCCAGGTGTCCCAGTACGATGCAACCCAGATGAGGTTTGAGAAAAGTGAAACAACGCTACTTGAGAGAACGGACACCCGTCAGCATTTATTAGATCGAACTAGGCAAGAAATTCGGAATGAAATCACTAAAAGTATCTATACACCGTTTGAGAGTGATCGAAGATCTCGCATAAATGTCGAAAGATTCACACACATCAAACAGTTTCAGACAGTTGGAGTTTCAACCGAATCAACGCCGAAGTTGATTTCTGAAAGTGGCAGTATTTCTGCGACACCGAAAGAAAATGTTGTGAATAGGATGGAAATTGCAGCAAACCCTTTTACTGCGGAGAACAGGGAATTCATAGTTATGAATGTAGATACAAATGATGTGACAAATCCTCAGACCGTAGAACTCTTGAAGAAGAAAAATTCGTTATCATGTATGGATTTTAGACTTCAGCAAGTGATTGGCACGATTCTAGAATCCGTCACTAAGAAACCCCCTTCGGCGAATGATGATGAAGAAGACCATCAGTTATACAAACTCCTTTGCGATAGATTTCCCCGCACGCCTGTGACAAAGCTAAAGGAGATAATATCTTCCATACACGATGAGGGAGACAACTATAATGTTGTTCCCTCTTGTCAAAAAGACTCACTGCAAGAAGCATCGATTAATACAGCTGGGACGGCTTATTCTCGACGTGCTTTCTACAGTCCACCCAATGGCCAACAATCGGCAGCCACACCTAACCCACAATTTCAACCAATTTGCATCCGCAACCAAAGCAAAAGTAGTGATCCACAATCAAAGGAACCAATCGATGCCGCAACTTTAAATATTCCCCGCAGTCCAGTTATCTGTCCCATAAGCACATGTAAGCGGGCATTTTTTGTGTCCGATTTCACCAAACACATTGCTGTCGATCATATCAAAGTGCCAAGAGAACGCATATGCCCACATCAGTGCAAGAACTTTTTTCTCGATCCAAAGCTCATGCACTTTGGCGTCAGCCGGTGTCAGGTTCTGTTACTGGTTAAGGACAAAATCAAAAATCTCGGCCATGAACGATTCAAGGACTTTATTCCTATTCTCGTGATGACATCAAAAGTTAGTTTGCTGGAATTGTGTTGCAGCCAATATCGGCCGCACAGCGATGAGGTTCAAAATAGCAAGCAAAACTTTTTCATGATTTGGTTAACTGGTTTAATACCGCCACAGTTGCCGATCTTTTTTAGTTTGACTGTTTGGTCCCGATCGGGATGCATACCCATCTGTCACATCGTTCACTCGGGTCAGTTGTATTCGGTGAGGAGCTCGCAAAGCCCAGATGCAGTGCACAAAAGTGGACAGATGCTGCTTTTATCGGAGAATCAAATTGATCTGTTGACAAACAAAGGCAGACACATGTTGGAGTTGCAAGTTTTAGTGCATTAGTTGGACAAGAAATTTTTCAAAGTTTTCAATTTCTACATGTACATTTAGAGTGTTATAATTATATTCGTATATTTTTTTGTATTTGTTGACTTATTTCAATTCTGTTAATGTGTCTACTGTCGAGTGTTCAGAGGTGTACTGTCTATCTGTTGTTTGACATAATCATAAGTTCAATCCTCTCTTATAAATCGAAGTAAGGACTTAAGGTAAATTATTAGTCTTTGCTGGTTTTGAAAAGAGCGGCTACTCTGCGGACAACTAAGACTCCTAAGTCGATAAAAAAGTTACGGCCTTACTAATAATCATTTTTAGCCTTCACACATAATATTTTGTAGGTCACAATGGGTAATTTTATATGGAACATTTCGCCATTGTGAGTTCCTAACATCGCGCAATGGGTGTCTGTTAATATTAAATAATATATCTTTCTGGAAAAAGCTTATCAATCAAACTGGTCCGGATTTGTCCGAAAAATAAACCCCAAACACAAAACAATGGCGGACAGAAGTTAGCTAGGATCCTATACTCACCTGTTACGACATCCATTATAACTACTTACATATGGACACCTAGTTGAGGAACAATGAGGACTTCTGTTTACTTACATATTACCCAATCTAAACTTTCTAATTTCAGGACCACCGATCAATTCAATTGTTGAAAACTCCGATGAACAACTTCCTAGTCTGTCTGACCTTCATGATTTTGAACCTAAACTTGAATTCGATGACACCGAACTTCACGCACAACCTCCGATTCCTAGTATGACACCCACAACTTGTCTGTACTGAACGAATTTGTATTAACCTCTTTTTTTAGAAGATGTCATGGTGGACGATTTTGTGTTAACAGCTGGTGAAGAAATTGAAGAAGCAGAAATTGTAAATCCACTTGAAGACAACGACTTTGAAGATCAATTGCGAGAGGTTTGCCAAGCTTGAGTTAAAATATTTTCTGTGTATTTTAGCCATTTCATTTTAGCAATCGGAAAGTTTTACATCGACTAAAACAAAATGTGATTTCCTCGGAACAGATAGACAGGGTCGACATATATTTGGCATTTATGCGTCACGTTTTCCCGAAAAGAGTCAAATGGAAAAATTCATTAGGTGAAATACAGTTGAATTCATTTTTACAATCACCTCGTAGCTAACCTTACAATGTGTTACCAATAGGGAACTTATAAAAGAAATCGAACCGTATGTTGAGAACGACTATATCCTCGTGTACTTTCATCAGGGTCTCAAAGAGGACAACAAACCTTCTGCACAATTCCTCTGGAATTCCTATAAAGAGCTGGATAGGAATTTTAGGAAAAATCTTAAAAATCTCTACGTTGTCCATCCGACTTGGTTCATACGAGTAATTTGGAACTTCTTCCGCCCATTCATTAGTGACAAATTTCGCCGAAAACTAGTCTACATTTCCACCCTGGACGAGCTGCGTCAAGCACTGGGCTTGACAAAGCTCAAGCTGCCCGATAATATTTGTGAATTTGATGATAGGCTGAACTCGAATCGCCGGGCAGTGCCCAACAGTGTAACGGATGGATCAACGAGCAAGACCGCACAATTCGGAGTGCCATTAAAGTTTATCACACAAAATAGCCCGTGCTTGAATTCTATTCCACCGATCGTGCGCAAATGTGTAGATTCACTTTCAATGACTGGTGTTATTGACACGGAGGGGATTTTTCGTCGATCGGGAAACTATGCTGAAATAAACGACCTCAAGCAGAGGGTCAATAGAGGTGAGGAGGTCGACTTGAAGGATGTCAATGTACACGTTATAGCCGGACTACTTAAATCATTTCTAAGGGATCTCAGCGAGCCATTATTAACGTACGAACTCTACGAAGACATTACAAGTTTTTTGGGTATGTATAATGACTTATTGCTTGTACTAACAAATGGCTTTTATATTGTTCCTCTTTTTTGTATATATAAGACTGGCCGAAAGAAATTCGATCTCGAAATGTTACCCAGATAATACGAGAAAAACTTCCCGAGGAGAATTATGAATTGTTCAAATATCTGGTGGAGTTTTTAGTGAAGGTAAGCAAATAGCATTGTGTCAACAAAGGGTAAAATGTTCACCAATGTCGGTGATCCAATTTAATGTTAACGTCAACGAAATAAATGTAGCGAGCTTCAAGTAGTACATGGATCAGATGCCTTCCATCCAACATCCAACAGATTCTGTAAAGGATTTTACATTCCCGTCACTGATTGGCTGGGATTTACTAGCCAACCGCTGTAAATAACGTCCAAAAGCTTGAATAAAATCTTAATGTACTTAAACTTCTCCACTAACCTGAGAGAGAATTAAACAGGCTCTCCGGAGACGAACAACACATTAGACTTACATTTACCCAGTTCATAAATATTTCTAAACATATTTACATACAGTATTTTAAACATAAAATAATTAGTTCTATTCTCTTTATTTAACACAAAGGTAATGGACTGCGAAGATCTTAACAAGATGACATCATCAAATCTGGCAATTGTATTTGGGCCCAATTTAATCTGGTCACGGCATGCGCAAATGTCTCTGGATGAAATCAATCCAATCAATGCATTTGTTCATTTTGTTCTACAAAATCACAAAGACATTTACTTGATCGACATTAATCAAAAGCCCTCGCCCATAGATTAACCTTGGCTCTTATAAAATACTTTACAGTGGTGTTCTTGTTTTTAACTGTATTCTATATTTTCACCTTATTTATATAAATTTTTCTTTGTTCTTATTTTTTTCATCTGCTTTTTTATTAATTTACCAAAGAGAAATATTTTATAATGCTTGCAGATTCTTTAATTTTCTTTTTATTATGTAACAACTGCTATGTATTTCCTTTTTTGTATTTGAAAATTCGTTTTCGGTTGTAAAACATACTTTACACATGTAAAAGAAACAATTTGCACACAGACGTCTAACACAACTCTACACTGAGATTTCATTACAAAATCCTATAGAAATATGAAGTAAGGCATAGTAATGTAAAAGAAAATAAACAAACTCTATTGAAAATAATAATCCTTTTGATACATCACTAAAACACATCTGCATGGACGGAAACTTTTGCGAGACGACTGGCCCAACCATGTAGATGCGTAAACGATTTACTGTTGACAAAATACCGATTTTTCGAGATTCTATAAATATGATATACATATACATATACATAATGTATTTTATTTAACTTTAACACAATCATGCTGAGAGCACAAAGTTTTATTGAATACTTTAATGTAATGGTACTAATCAAAGTAATGTCTTCTCAAATATGTTTTTATACACACAAGTACGGTTAATTATTAAAAAGAAAATAATATTAATTTCATAAGAAAATCCAACAAAAATAGGTAACATGTAAAAATATCCAAAATAAAATATTTGTTATTAAAAATATTGATGAAATTCTCATTGAAGTACGTTTACCAGTTACTGTCTAGGATCTCTCAGGATTACGTCGGCTGTAATGTTTCAAATTAGTTCATTTACTGGTATCGTCGAATACGAACAAGGAGCAAGATTTACTTCTTCAATTAATTTTTTTTTTTAATCTTGAAAAACGCAGATAATCTTTGATTGTAGTAAGGCAAGGAAAAATCTGGTATTATGTGGATAAATATTTTTTATGTTGTGAGGTTAACGGCCACAAACCTATATCTCATTGTGACGACATGGATGATTACCGTTTCTACGGTTATAATGTGTATATGTATGTCCAGTTTCGTACAGTGCTCTTAAGATAACAAAATCGAGTAATTGTGGGAAGCAAAAAGGAAAACGTTGGTAACACAAACGAAATTTAAAACCCAAACAGCAATTTGAGACTAGTCTGTGGGCAGAAGGGCCTGCTAACACCAAACTAAATTTACCGCAGTAATGCCGTGGACCCACAATACTGAAGACAAATTGTTGATTTAAATAGATGATGATGTTTCGACCGATTCAAAAAATTTCTCTCCATCCTGCTTTATGTTCGCTTGCAAACCAAAGCTTTCGGGGTCCCCAATGCTCTTTTATGATTTCGAAACTTGTAGCCTGCAATTTACACAATAAAATTTCACAAATCAAACCAATATTCGACACAATTTCCTTTTTCATTGTGTTGTTCTTTATTTTAAATATTAGAAAAAGAAAAAAAATCGCTATAAGATTGCGGGAAATAAACTACGGTCAGCGATTTAAACCGTTATGTTCTTTAGCTTGCGGTTAAGGTCTTCGAATTTCAGAATTTTCCTTATAAAGAAATCACCATACCGGTGTGAAACTTTAGTATCAGCAATGTGAATCATGTCGTTATCAATGTAGAAGTCCAACTGTAAAAAAAAGATTGATTATAGCAGGTAGGAGAAGAACGATATAAATGTCTTACTTCAGATCCGGACTGAAATTGTCCTTCTAAGCCGCTTGATCCCTTTGTCCATACTAGATTCTTCATCTTATGTTTGAAGCAGAGCAGGCGAATGAGCAAGGTCTTGATTTCATCATCACTCTTTGCATCGATAAAGGAAGCCAACTTCTCCAATGGCAAGGTGGTGTACAACTTCAAATAAGATCTAGTAGTTGGTACGTCCTTCTGCTGGCGCACCTCATCCATGAAGACTTGCAATTGATGTTCCATAGGGTCTTTGACGTAATCCTCCATAGGGGCATCAGACGATGGCGGGCATGGGCTTACGAATCTGGGGCAAGCGAAAAGGAAAAACATCTTGAAGGCTTCCAAATCGCCGCACTGCATCTTGTACATATTGTCTTGGTAGTTTTTCTCCCGAAGAACCTGCTGTATGGACTCATCGATACATTGTGGGTGCAATACCAAACAAATCGCCAGAAGATGGTACATTTGCTCGGCTTGCTTATTGATTTGATCATTCTGGTATGACCGGGTGCTGTACAACTGCTTGGTGCGTTGGATGTACAAGAGAATCTCGGAGAATGTGCGAATAGCGTCAGCGTAACGACGCATCATCATGTAGGCAAAGCCAACATAGTAAGATGTAGAGATTTGACATGCTGGGATGTGCGAGTACTGCGACTTTTTGTGGATCTCGATTGGTTCTAAAACTTTAATTGCTTGGTAGTAGTCTCCAAGCAGCGAATGAACGCGCAAAAGCCCAACGAGGGAAAAGTAACCCAACATCTTGTAAAAGGAATGTTCTCCGAATACTCCAGCAACTGCTTGCGGGTCATTGCCCTGTGAAATTGCGAGCAACTGCTTCTTGATATTCGATATATCTACCAATGAATGAAGGACGTTCAAGATGCACAGGATACTCCAAACATTGTTGTGCTGAACGCAGAGTTGTTGGATTTCCTCTTGGCTCTTGTCGGTAAGACGTGCTCTGAAAGATTAAATCAATAAGTTTTACCTCGTCTACACAGTGCATTTTTATTTTGAATATAATTCAATAGGTACCTGTATTGTGCAAAGTTCTGGAACTGATAAACAAATTCATCGACCAACTCCCATAGCCAAATATCGGGTAACTCCAAGAGAACCGGACTGGGTGATGAGATGATCAAATTGAAGAAGTCGCAATAGTTAAAGAACGAATTGATACGTTGCTCCAACTTCGGTCCACCTGGAAGCCGAGCATGAATATGACGATAGTACAACTCTTTGTACAGAATCAGAAAAACTTTATCATGTTCAACCAAAGCTGAGACTTCTTGCTCATCGGGCCATGCGCTCTTATCAAAATGATGATCACTGATTTGAGGGAAAGTATTCTCGTACATGTTCTGGATATCGAATATCACTCCATCCTTAATGGCCGAGCAGAAGTTTATCAGGAAATACTTGACATTTTCAGGCATCTGTTTGGAGTAATAATTACGCTCATACTCCATATCCAACTGTGGATCGCCAGTATGACCGTAATCATCATATATATCCTGGAAAATATAAAAATAAATATTCAATGCAAGTTTTTGTTAATTTTACACAGAAGTTTGGTTATGTTGGATGCAAAATGTTTAAATGTTAATTGCGGACATTTTATTATGAAATTCATAAGACTTGTAATGTTTTAATGTACCTGATTTCCGTAATCTTCACCACCGTACGACATTTTTAGCAAATTTATTATTATTTCTTCTGTTAAAATAAAAATTACCAGCAAGTTGACAGAAACACGCCAGCAATCAAATTATTCAATGAAGAAAGGAATGAGACAATAGCATACGGTGTGAGTGAAAGGACCATATGTGCAGAATGGTACTGTTCGCTTAAATGAATAGGAAGTCGATGAAGAAACTGATTACAGAATCATTTTCAATTTGGCAAATAGATCAATTTTTTTGAGAAAAAATCAATTTATTTTTGATCGAGATTGCTTTTCATATTCGATTTGCCAAAAAAATTAATCTTTTTTTTGATCGGAGGCAATTTTGAGAAATCTCAATTTTTTCTCAGATTTACACATACTTCTTAAACTGAATTATTCATTTTTCGTGTATGGAAATGATTTTTATATTAAGTTATTTCAAAATGAAATGGATTTAATGTTCGATTTGGCAATAGAAATCTGAAATCACAGATCAAAATCTGAAAAGCCAAATCGAAAAGGACATGAAATATGGCGTTTTCGATTGAAGATCCGAGAGAATTGCTCTTTTCAATGAAATTCGTTGGAGCACTTTTGTAATAGTGGTAGACACCATATCAGAGATTGGTTTTCTGTTGCTACTTTTTTTTTGTTTTCTGGAGTAATAAATACAGCCAAATCAATATATTAATATATTTCAATTTAAGTTTACATTTTGCACGCATAGTTGTATATTTTCGGATCACATAGCGAACAAATTGTTTCTAATAACACAACAAACTCTTCAATCTGACATTTTGTTAATATGTGGTGGTGAGTTCAGGGCAATTCTCTAAAAATATTCCGGGAACTTCTGTCGTGCTAAGAATTGACCTGGAAGTGCACTTTTTTTCAATAGGGGTATTCACGATTCGGTGTAACAGGTCTAGCAAAATTGCGAAATTTTATTTAATTTTATCAAATCGTGAACACCCTTTTTCTAATCTCTAGCAACAACGAAGCAAAAGGTACGGACAGCCAGTAACACTGACATTTGGCAAACTGTCAAAAGGACGAGGGCACGCACTTTACTCCGTTGTATTTTTCTGTTGCAATAGGGTCAGGGTATAGATAAAGTGCAAAAGTGTAGCGAAATTTTAGACAGTACATTTTGTTGTTAGAGTGCGAAAAAAAGTTGCACTTTCGCAATTTCGCAATGGTACTAGACCAGTTGCATCGGATCGTGAATACCCCTAATGAAACATAGAATACATCGAAAGAACACTTCTGGATTTGCTCTTTTCATAGAAAGGGCAATACTTTTCTTTAATCGAAAACGCCATTAGTACTCAGTCATGAATTTCTTGACTAGATTCGTCGGCTACCCCTCCATAAACGTCAACTGAAACAGCTGCGATTTCATCCAATCAAAACCGAGATATATCTAGTCAGGGAGCTGTCAGATTTACTGAACTAGATACTTGAACGTCCCCATTGAGTTCAGTTTGTCAACCATAATCTACCGCCCAGGGAAGAGGGAATTTAAAGAGATGCCCAGCTTTCGTACGTCTATCCCCTCAAAAACCATTTGTTGAAATTGTTGTTTTTGTAATTTCAATCCTAGCTGAATTCTTGAAAATTAAAGTACAATTCACAAACTCACATATAACTTCATGATTGTTTTAGGAAGTAGGCTTTTTCATTTGAAAGTTATGTATCTCTCTTTATTCATTTATCTACCTATAGGTATATAAACTATTGTTGAGAAACCGAATACACCTTGGGTTGCAAATACTCATAACACAACCTACAATATTCTAGTACTAGTATTAAAAATGTCTTTCTAGGAACTTAGCAACACTGCAGTAACCCACGGTTTGACAGTTTCTTTTTTTTTTTTGTTGGCAAAAAAGATCGAGTACCTGAGGTTAAAAATTTTAATTATTTATAAATCATAACACCATTTTATAATTCTTATTTTCATAGAAAGTTATTGCTACTTACACATTTATCTTACTCGAATGGATTAGCTGAATCATTGAAAAGCTGTTCCACTTGTTACACTTTATTGTCATCTCGACCTTTGACACTGCGGACAACATACCAATTCTAAGAGGTGAAATTTGTAACTTTCTTCTATAAGCTCCAAGACTTCACAATGGCAACGAAGAGACGCCCGATTCGTCCAGTGAATACAAATATGAACTTTCGCCCTGGGGGACCTGACATGACTAGATCCGAAGCAAGAGGTACACGACCAACCGCACAACCAACAACGGTCAAGGAAATTCTAATTACAACCATAATGTATGTCTGCAAGAAGGCAATATTCTTCGATACAAATCTGAAAGTAGCTCTCTACCTAGGTAGCTTGTTCCTGGTCTCTCTAATTGGAGACTTTGTGCCATATCCTAAGACATACTTCTCCCGATCTGATAATCTCTTCAATGTGTATTTCGTAAAAATCGGTTGGGGATGGACGTTGCTCTTCAGTTTACCGTTTTTGGTCATGACATCGATTGTCCTTTGCTGTGGTGACAAGAAAAAAATGCTCACGCATCACTTACCTCGGATCGGGATTGCGACATTCTTTTGGTTCTTTTGGACAAAATTGTTTAATGTCGTTGAGACATCGTACGGTAGATGTACTGCTAAAGGATTTGACAGCAAATCGGGCTGCTTGCGTGCTGGCCATTTGTGGAATGGATTCGACATATCGGGACATGCCTTCATTCTCATTCATTCGAGTTTGGTGCTAATTGAAGAAGCTAGGCCGATTGTGAAGTGGGAATCCATTAAGGAGCATTTGCGAAACGAATTGCATAATCGCAGTGTATCAGAACGATCTAGCACAAACCCACTAAGAAACTTAAGTGATGAACAAATGAAAATGCTTAACGCCTTGTATGAAAGGTTGACGCCAGCGATTCGAACTTTATTCATTGGTATAGCAGCCCTGCAATTGCTATGGGACGTGATGCTAGTTGGAACTATGTTGTACTATCATAAGATGATAGAGAAGGTTGTAAGTGGAATTGTAGCCATATTGACGTGGTACTTTACCTATCGCTTTTGGTATCGTTCTAATGCTTTGCCTGATCCACCCGGAAGTGGTTGCTTTGTCTATCAACGCGAACGATCGGATACGTTTGTGTTCAAACGGATTCCAAGTCTGACACCAACAGCACCTACTCAGCGGACCGCTACAACAACGGGTCAAGTACCAATGTTTATGGGGTTGCCAATATATACAAATGCGAGGGCGTCTCAAGCCTCTGCGAACACTCCCACCTCTTCAAATTTATCAACTGAATTTTCGTCTTAAGGTATCTGTCTCCAAATAATAAACTGATTTTCATAACCACAGCGATATGCTTAAGGTTTTTTTTCTCTTTTGGTGAAACATCTGTTACGATTTGTTAAAGTTATGATTTTTTCTTACTATTTTCATTTGAACATATTTTTTTATTTATTTATGCTTTTTTGCAGTCTGTCTATTTGTTAGTTCTGTATGGTTTTACAGTGGTGTGCAATAAATTGTTTTTTTTGTTAACATTTTGTTGTTTTTGTTTTGTGGCCTTGCCTGTTGCACGATTTATGGTTTATAGATGCAAGTGAAATTGATTTTTGTATAAGATACGTGATAGTAGATTTATCTAGCAGGTTATTTGAATAAATAAATTTGTATTTTAAATTTGGGAAAATCTATTCGTTGATAAGGAGCGCACCACAATTGGCCCCATAACAGATAAGCAACAAAATTAATTGCCAAATGCGTCATGCTACATTACCAACCAATTAAACCAATTAAAATGTGTTGTCACTTCCCAATATTTTTGTTGGCGTGCTTTAAATGTTTCGACCATTTTGTACAAATTATTCATAAAATGTGGGCTAAGTCATTGGATTTGAGCAATAGAGCAACTTTGCAGTCGACTTATACACATTCTTAGCAGCTAGGCAAATGCGGAGTTTTATAGATAGGCGGAAGAACAGTAAAGTCGTGGAGATGGACTGCTGATAAGAAACTCTTGTGGCAGTGCGCAAAGTGGCATCGTAAGCCAATAATAAACTACATAAAAAAATGTTAAGTATACGCCACCATATTTTGTTTACACATTTATGTACATACATAAATATTGGATAAAGTAACTTGCATTTTAGGCTGTTCATAATATTCTAACACTGATATGCCAATCAGTAAGTAAGTATTATCAATATGAATTCAACATACTGCCAAACAGAGATTTCTCTGCACCGATGCTGGAGTAATGGCAAGTCCAAGTTAATTCTGCATTTTAGATAATAAATTTGTTTTTCGTATTGAAATCGTCAAAAATCATATTTTTCTGTCATACCTCCTTACAGGAACTCAGAAGTGTATTTTGTTACTGTATACAATTGTTTTTATCATCGATTGATGTTTCTTTTTCGATGGCGATAAATGTTTATATCAGTTTCGAAATACAAAATGAACCGGTATCGCCTCTAGCATGGGTACATAGTTTCCTGAAAACGAGAGATATGAAGATAGTTACTAAGAGATTATAAAACACGTATTGAGACTTTGTTGATGACAATGCAAAGCTGTGTTTCCAGTATGCCGGAACTACTGCATTTATATATGATTCCCTACCAATTTTTTATGGGTATCTGAAGAAAAGTGTTAATGTTAATAATCATTTTTAACCTTCACCTTATATATTTTGTGGGTCATAATATCTATGCAATTTTATATGGGAAATTTCTCCATTGTGAGTTTGCAAAATTTAGCCTGGACACGAAAAATGATTATTAGTATCGCGGAATGTGTGAATCAGCTTTTAAGTGTATAGTTTTAAAATGTAACACAGCGATTTTCTTAGGAAACATCTTCGCCCATCAGCTTCACCTGGTTCAACTTCAGACGCAACTTCTATTTCAGTTGTACCTATTTTCTAAATTTTGCATATCAAAAAGAGTTAAATGTGTAAGTGTAAGTGCAACGTACGCAACTAAAAAATTCTCCAACCGCAATATAATCCGTCATTTACATCTTCGAAACCAAATCCAGCCGAATTTGTCTAATAGTTCGACTGTATTATCGTAGAGGAACAAACCTATTTGAATTGAGACTCAAAACGGTTTCAACTGGACTTCATTTAAAGCAAACCCTTTTGGCTACAGGATATAGTTGTTCCTGTATCCTGTACTTTATGGACATAATCGGATGCTTCCTGCCTGCTCAATATTTTTTTTTAAAGGTTGAAAATGAAATACTTATCACACGTTAAGAACAATAATGTCGTAACTTAAAATGACCCTTTGTTACAACCACGGAATAAGAATAAGTAACGTTTTTTAGATTTCTATAAAGTATAGGACGGTTCTAAGCAATGTTCATTCGAGTGTCCCGTGTCATTCTTTGAGTTATGAGGTTAATGTTCTCAACGTGCGGTATGTTGAAAGTTTTACCTATAGCAACCATTTAATGAACATTATAACAAAAACAAAAAATAAACTACTTGTGAGCAAATGCAGCAAACATAGCCATTCCAATGACTCCTGCTCCAATTTTATAATTAGACGGCGTCTTTGACCATATATCTTTTAATATTTCCACATTCGTCGGCATAAGTTTAATGTAAGAGTTTCTCTGTTTAAAGCGCAAGAAATAGCTTTCAACTTTGGGTAATTTTCCGAACGCCCAAAAGTAGTTCTCAAACCCTAAGCTGTAAAGACGATGTAACAATAGACCAAACGACGCATCTACTGCGGAGAACTCCGAAGATAAGAGCCATTCCCTCTCTGGATTCGCTAGCAGTTCTTTCTCAAAGAACTTTAATATCTCTTCGAATCTCTCAAGAACTCTTTGAAAATCAACCCTGGAATAAACCAGCTCCTTACGGCGATCTTGTAGATCTAATTTTTTCAGTAAAGCAGTCTTTTGGAAAGATTCAGCTTCATTCACTGATTTTTTTAAAATTTCGTAAACCTTTTCGTTATTTTCTGCAAAAAACAAAAGCAAAAGTCGAGTAGAAGGGGAATATGAAATTGAAATGAAAAATACCTACTGAGACAAGATTTCCGGATTGGCCCAATAAATGGTGGCTTTGGTGTCAATTTAAGGTCCTCGTGTATAAATGAGCCTAAACTTAGCGCTCCAACTGGAAGTTGTTGTAGAATCTCCTCATACAGGAGTTGTTTTGTGTACTCTTTCGACGATGTATCCGTCGGTATGAGCGGTGTATAATTTCCTAATATAATTTAAACTTATTTATTATGGTTATTTTAAAAACTTGATTTGCGAATATTTACCTCCTCTAAATTTTCCTTCCAAATAGTTAATTATTAAGGTAGAATCCGGAACAATGAGTGCACCATCTTGTAGAACTGGTACATCGCCCTTGGGATTGAGACTGAGAAACCACGATGAGAATTGCTCTCCATTAGACAAATCCAAGATGTAAGGTGTGAAATCAATGTTTTTTTCGTATAGTATAAGCAAAATCTGAAAAGTGCAAAAAACCATCAAAACATAAAATTTTACCAAACTGGAATATATTCTTTGCAGAACAGTGAGCTATTATCCGTCGGCTCCATATTTGCAGAGTTGACAATAATGTTTTCCTTTATATTGAGGAAAAAATAATTAATTTTCTTGGGTAACTTTTGTGCTACCGTTGGGTTAGTAAAAGAAGATTTCCAAACAAAGTTTGACTGGTGGAATTATAAAACAAATACTGTAACGAAACATTCTCACGCTATTGAAGAATGTGGCGCTTTCTATTATTTTTGCTGCGTGTCCATCTTCGGGGCTGTTGGGCTGGCTCCTACTTGTGCCTTGTATGTTTAGGGTCGTTGGTATATGTTGGAAGATCCAATCCAACTGTATATTCCCTTCAGCATAAGAAAGCATGGCACGCTGCTGTTAATCTTAAAAATTGGCTGCACGAAAGCCGTTTAATATCTTTGAATTAAATTTAGACTCATCAGAGAAGACCGGTCATGTCTTTTTTTCAAGTTCGTGTCTTGCGCGTCGACTCCTGTAAGCAACAAACGTTTTCTTTTTACTGCTGGCTTAAACGACAAACCACTGCTTGGGATCTCAAGATTTTGTTTATTTGTTTATTTGTTTATTTATTTAAGTCTACCATTTTACAATTTACAGACTATATAATTACATAATTAAAAAAAAAAAAAAAAAAAAAAAGCAAAAAAAACTCTTAACATAAGAGAAAAATTATTTAATAAAAAAAAACAAAAATAAAAAAAAAAAAAAAAATAATAATAAATAACTAAATATATGTATACATAGCAAAAAAAAAACTCTTCAAGTGAAGAGAAAAAAAAATGAAGTTTAAAAATTTATCGAAAAGAAATAAGGAAAAAAAACTTCCAATACATCTGGACGATAAGGATGCCTTTAAGTAAGCCTGAAGATTTGTTATCCTTGCGAGTGATAGTGTTCCTGCCTTAACCGCCACATGCGAGAAAGCAACGTACGTAAGTGAAATTTATTAGCAATAAAGGTGACTTATTTGCCGTCATTTAAATCACACACTATTTTTTAATTTAAATGATCGGAATATTTATTCCTTGAATCAATTATTCTGTTCCATCTGTAACTGCCATGGCACACAAGTAGATTTATTCTCTGTTGATAAAATCAAGCTTGCGAACAAAAAACGGCAAAAGTCGCAGCATTTTAGAACTATCTTAACACGTGCAAGTTGATCGTGATATAAAATACATGGGCTTCAATTTTGTCTATTTAGTTTTTATTGAAATCTTGTTAGTTGCTTTATTTCTTAAAAAAATCACAGTTATAATAAAATCGTTAGTTAGTTATCAGACTTTTTTTTTATTTTTTTTTAGTTTTGGCTAACACTGTACCTCTATGCTCTTTACAATCTTAAAAAATCCAAACGAAGCGACAGTAATTTACGCGTATTTAATTCTAATTATTTAAAAGCACAAGATAAGAAAGCGAGACAAATATTATCAGTCTCGACTTTTGCTAAATGTAATGCAAATATTTTTGTCAAATACATTACCCAGACAAATAGCTGTATTCAAAAAATGGCTGCTACAGTTTGGGACTGAGTTGAAGAAATATGATTGCGCTGTTCATAGTATGAGAAAATTAACATTTAAATCTTTCTGTACTAACATTACTGTTTTAATATTTCTTTTGGTCGAGGAGAACCTATACCACTTCCACACTTGTTTCAGCTTTCACTGATATAGTGATATGTGGTATAAGAGCACATCAACGCTTTTTGATATTATACCACTGATTTGTTTAAAAATTGAATTCTGACAGTCAGCAGAGGATTTTGGTGAAGCACTTTCACAGGTAAGGCTAACAGTAGGTTCAACATTAACTTAAGTTTGATAAACACTTAAGCACGTATTATAAACGCTGCGCATAAGTTCAACTGGTTACAGACCAGTTACGTCAAATTGTTTTATGCTTACTGACATTAGCTAGCTAACTTAAATGTGCACATCTTCTAAAAGGGGTTAATATATGTTTTGAAATGTTTCCTTTATTATAAACTTTTCAGACATTTTTTTTAACAAACTGTGCTCTATCCATATACCAAAGCTGCACTTTTTTCTTACATTGTTTTCCTTCCTCTCATTTGACACTACCGTTTTCTATCACTACTCTATCGAGGGATCAAAGCTGATAAATTATTTTTGCCTTTCAATGGGTTGAGGCTCCATTAAATAGAGAAAATAGATGTATAATTGACGGCGCGAAATTGTATGTAGTGACCACAACAGAATTATCAGGTAGGTGTGTGGATTTTTCGCCACTTTTCAATTTAAAAAAAATTCAGGTATTTTATCTTGCAACCATGTAAAGTTATGAAAACTATCAAACTACCAAAAGTGGCACCCACAATTCAATTATCTTCCAAATCTTTATAAAATATTATTTTCTTTAATTTAATTAACACTTTCAACAATAGATTGTTTGCCAGAGCGGACGAGTTTTCACTAGTGTGCGAAGTCTTACAAGGTATTTTTAAAATAAGTTTAATCACATGAATCGTGAACTTTTATTTCACACAAAACCGATGACAATTATGCACACTATTCCACCCGCAATATTTTGAGGTTTGAATCGAATAATAACTAAAAGTGTAAGCTCTCACGCACTTATAAACAATGCCGGACGAGTAAAATATTCAATGAATTGCCATGTAAGTACATTAGTTTCCGGTGGAACTTTCAATGCATCAGTGGCGATGTTTCATGTCACATGATAACTATCATGGGAACCATTTTTTGAACGTCGCGCAGAAAAATAAATAAAACTCACAAATATTTATTTTGTATGCACATACATACATACTTTTTGCGAGTAGAAGTTGTATGGATGGAAATACAGGATGAGACCGTCAGGAAGATTGGGAGCCTTAAACAAATTGCTGCTATTTTCCCCACTCATTTTGATTGCGATGCACTTAAACCAACAATTTTTTTCAAAATAATTTATCACATGCTTTGCAGAACACCCGATAGCGTGAGATTTAATGAATCAACTGCTACAGCCTACAGCTATTTTAGTATAATCTCTTCCAGATATCCGCTCATAAGAGCTTTTACATTTGTGCGGGTAGAAGTTTTCGAATCAAATGGATAGTTTTGAATGAAACGATCTTATTCGGGTCTCAACTGATGCTTGAATAGTGAGTTCGGTTGGAATGTATGCACTGCTTTAGATTGGGTTCGTTATCATTTTATTAATGGAGTGTTCTTGAAAGGTGCGAAAGGTATCATCATCACTTATCTTCGGTTTACATAGACCTAGACGTGGGTCATACATCATTTTTAAGGTTTTAAAGCAGTCAACTCGCTATTTGAGTGGGATTACTTGAAAAGTTAAGTTCCATATAAAAATGAGTGAGGAGATTTCTGTCTGTTTTATATATGTATACTTGCTGTCGTAAAGAAAATCCAATATGATGGTACATATTAACAAATCGTATTTAAATATAAATTTAAAAGTGGGTTTCTCAATTCCGATGGTTGTCTGGCATCAAATTGCACCAATTTTTGGATGTTTTTGAATTGAATTGATTCAAAGCGATAATTTTGCGAGAAATCTTAATTTACATAGATACAAATATGTTAAACACCTATGATTCTCTCACACATCAGAGTTTCAGTATAAATGTTTGTTATTGAAAAATGTTTTTTTTTTCAATCAATCTTCTTAAAACTGGAATACTACCTAGACCATAACAAATTGTTTTTAAAAACAGGATTTACCTTTTTAATTTCTTAACTAACTTGAAGTATGAGACTGGATATTTATTTTTCTAAATGCATTGATATCTCTATAGTCTATAGACCAAAAGAAGGATAATCCTTCCATATTATAACCAATTTAATTACTAAAGATGATAACAAAAGCGTTTATTAAAAAAAATATATATAAATGAAAATGCTACGTGCGCCGATCGAAATTTTTGCACTTTTATTCATAAATCTCAAAATAGTCTCCATTAGGCTTTGGCAGTTTAAAAATTCTTCCATACGATTTTCAGGCAAAAGAAACATTACATTACTAGTCCAAAATGACTGAACTGACTGAATGTGAATGATACGTTTGACTTTTGTATTTCAAATCATTTTACAAAAATCTTTCGAAATTTAAGGAGTGTAACAAAAAATCGCTTAACCTTGCATTATAAAAACAGTGTAAGTACCGCTGGCATCCAAAGCATCATGTTGCGTTTATACGCACGAGATGGAGGAGCTTGTCCGCAGTCAAAGCTAATGAGATCGCGAGACAGGATTAAATTATAGTGAACGTTATTTTTAAAATTATAGATATTAATGGAAATGGAAGCAAACGCAAGTGTCTGAATCACTTAAAAACTTTTTCATCGTTGATTTAAAACATGTGATGCTGGGTATTATGGGTTCACCACTTCCGGACACAATTTTGTTTTGTGAGGAAGTGCAATTCTGTAGGCTATCACTATAAGAATATCAACATGCTGGGTCCGAATCACCACTTTCGTGAAGGAGTTAATACGTTCACGGAATTACCTTGAATTTACATACGAAACAAAAACAAGTTTCGTCACGAACTGCTCGTTTACGGATGACGCCATTTTGCCATAATTCGACCATCTAATCAGGTCCAGGTATTTGTACAGGCTGCATGTCCCTTTCAGTCAGAGTCCATCTAGTATTATGTATCCCTTTAATCTTCCGTGATAGTTTTGCGGGTTTTGCGTGACGTTGTAAACGTAATAGACTCAGAAACTGCGGAGTGGATATCGGATATTTTCTTTACCAAGTCTAATATGACATCATCAATGAAACTCTAGCACATAAACTAATGTCGCTTTCGATTGGGACCACCAAAAATCTTTTTCCGATCTCAGATTGGATTAGTGCGTTATTTGACAGCAATATCAGCTGTTCAAATTGCACTCGTTTTTGGACAAATCAACCATGGATATCGTCTTGAAAAATATTTCCCCTGTTTAAGATACAAATGGAGTAGTTTCGGTGATTCGTAGTCTTCAGATGATGAGGAAGACGATGAAGATAATAATTCCTACAAAATTATATCCATGGCAATTATTGTATTTCTTTGTTTTGTTTTTCACGAAACTTTGAGTATTCGGCTTAAAAAAAATTCTTAAAATACGTGGAAACAGCTGTGCAAAGTATATTGGTATTTGTGGTAGAAATTGTGTGTTCAAAGATGGTATATAGGATTTGCATCAAATACAATTCCTACTTTGTGTTGCGCCACTTCCGAAACAAAAAAGGAACTGTTGCTTCGTTGTTTCGAAACATAAGTTCCTAAATAGGATTACGAATTGACACCAGAACGTAGCCAGGCCTAAAATGTGTATTCGAATGCTACTTGGGAAGTATTTTATACTTAGTGAGTATTTTATACTGTAAGTATTTTATATGTACTTAGCTTATGCTATAGCAGTTGTAAAAGTCGTTCAGTTCTTCTGTGAAGAGTCGTGCTGGAGGTGCTGCCGTTGACTTCGATCTCATTTTTAACCATCTTAAAGGTAGGTAGGCCTTAAGTTCTCGCGAACATTATACAAACAACCGATAAAAGCTCCTCCATTCAGAAGTTTGGAATCAGCATACAAAATTGTAGGTATAAAAGCTTGTGAGAATATTGGCTTGGGTCGCAAAAAAAAGCCACACCAAAACAACCCTAAAATATGGCTGTTAAGTCAATCAATCTTAATCATCCGAAAACTACCAGATAAACTCCGCAAGAAACTCCCAACCGGTGAATTATCAGCACATGCAAAAACAACACGTTTACGAAATAGTTATTTTAAAAATGAATGATTTCTTTTAACATTTTTTCTTTCTTTCGTTGAGTTATTTTTAAATTGTAGTTTATTCATGATCTTCTGCACTTATGCCGAAAGAGGCCTTTCAAATCATTACTTAAGGAAACGCTTTGTGCTTGTCTACAGATGGTTTGTATGCAATGACAAAGTAAGCAATTAGCTAACTCATTAATTAGACGTACAGAATAGGTTACCACGGGTAACGGATAAACCTTATCCCCCGACGGTTATCACAATGGGTCAATTTTGATCTGAGTGTGGCGCGGAATACTCCACGCCAGCCCACCAACCTATCCTAACCTTGTTTACAGAAAATAAGCCTGCGTCATTGAATTTATTTATATCATTACAGATGGGCTTTGTTTAACGAACATTCGTTGCAACCGAACATTTTCTGAGCTGGTTTACTCCCATTGGATCATATTATGGTCGCCTCGGAAAATTATCCGGAAACCAACATTCATTTGCATTATCTTATAATTCCGCGTAGGTACAGAAAGAGATCTGAGTCAGTGCACATCTTTAAAATAACAAAAGCTCTACCGTAGTAGGTACTTTAGCGAAAGCTTCTTCTTTAATTTGTGTGTTATGTAAACTTCAACTTGTTTGTTATTAATAATTAATACACCGCACATAGGTGCTATTACTGATTCCACCTGTCCCAGTTGAATAAAATCCGTAATAAATCTACTATTAAAAATCATTTGTAGTTCATTTTACCCGACAAGACCTAGTGAATTCTTATTCATTTGTTAGTTATGTACGCTATGACTTGTCGATTATCTAGACAATCTAGCACTGGGTTCAAAGTACCTTTAGTATTACTCTATTCTACAGACAAAAGAAAATCAAGCCACAGTATTTGTCGGGCTTTTAGTATAGCTGCTGATAAAATGAAACGTCTGCAAGGAAAGGTCGCCATAGTTACAGCCTCCACTGATGGGTGATTTCTTAATATATATCCTCAGCGATTGTCAGTACGTTCTTATCTTATTTTCAGGATTGGATTTGCCATCGCGAAACGTTTAGCTGAAGATGGAGCAAATGTCGTGATAAGCAGTCGCAAGCAAAGTAATGTTGATTCTGCAGTAGACAAGCTGAAAAAACTAAAGTTGGATGTACTTGGTGTAAAGTGTCATGTTGGATTGGGCGATGATAGAAAATTTTTGTTTGAGCAGACCATAAATAAATACGGAAAACTCAATATTTTGGTGTCAAATGCTGCTACAAATCCAGCCGTGGGTGGTGTTCTAGAATGCGACGAGGGAGTGTGGGATAAAATATTCGATACTAATGTCAAAGCTTCGTTTATGCTGGCTAAAGAGGCTCTACCCCATTTAAGAAAATCAGAAGGATCAAATATTGTTTTTGTATCGTCAATCGCTGGATACGATCCCTTTGACGTAAGCTAACGATAAACGTAACTTATATATATATATAAAGAAACTATTTCCAGATGTTGGGTGCATATTCAGTCAGTAAAACAGCCCTTATTGGTCTGACAAAAGCTGCTGCGAGAGACCTGGGTAAAGAAGGAATTCGTGTTAATTGCTTAGCTCCCGGTATTATTCGCACTAAGTTCTCAAAAGCGGTAGGTTTACATTGAGCGATGGCAGTTCTGATTTTGCATTAAATTTCCCCTTTAGCTGTACGAAAACGAATCTGTACATGATGAGGCAATATCCAGAGTCCCATTGGGTCGTCTCGGCGAACCAGATGAGATGGCCGGCATCGTATCGTTTTTAGTTTCTGACGATGCAAGCTACATTACAGGAGAATCTATAGTCGCGTCTGGTGGAATGTCAGCGAGATTGTAAAAAGCGTACGTTTACTCAAAACAAGGTGATAGGTAGTTGCATTTAATAAAGGCGTTTTGATAAAATACATAATAAATCAATTTTTATTCATACAAACAACGATAAAATAGGAAATAAACAAATAAATACATGTATCACTTCTAATTCGATCTCAGCTTAGCCAGCTGGGCAGCAATGTCCTTCTCTGAGGTCTTATTAACTTCGAGGTCGTGTCCTGCCGATGGAATGTTTGCCATTTTACCTGATACCTCGATACCAATTTCATCTAGCACCTTGCTGACAACGGCATTGCTTTCTTCTTCATCACCCGACTCGGTTAGCATATCGTCCAAAGTGTCGTTGATCATCTCGTCCGTCATTTCCATCTTCATATTAGCCTGTTGGAAATTTCTCATATTTTGTGCTATAGCTTCTGGACGCATAACTTTGTTCATATCGGCCATAGTCTTCGAAGTGGTGCTTAGAGCATCAGCCATAGCAATGTTCGAGCCTATTGTTTTGTTTTGGAAGCCAATTGAAGTAATCTTACTGTTGGCAGCAAACGTACGACTCTTTTGTTTCCGAATCTCCACTAGTTGTTTTGCCAGGATGCGACAGACATCATTATTTCCTGCCTGAGCATTCTTCTTTATTTCTTGTTCGAGCTTCCTCTCCTCGTCCTCCAATTTACGGCGTTCCCTTTCAATATCACGACTGGCCCTGCGAAGATTTCGATCATTTTCCCGCTGCTGCTCTTTGACGGTGGGCTTTTTACCAAATACGTTGTTAAACATTGCAAATAAATGATGAAACGATTTCTTAAAAGAAAAATTTCATTGAAACTTTTAAGAAAAATTTTCCAAACGGTGATTCATTTGACAATTAAAATAAAAATGTCAACAAATTGTGGCAATATTCAAATGACGTTTGTTTATACTGTACAGCTGCTTTTGACAGCAATATCTGACAGTAGCATTTATTATGGCTTTATACAGGGTGTGTTGTGTGGTAATTGCAGAAATAAAATAATCTTTTTTTCGATTTATGAGAACTTTTCCGCATCCCGATTTAATTTTAAAGCTGTTTGAGCTAGTGGTAGGGTTCACCGACAGTAGGCGTCTTTTTTTGAACTTCGACCTCAGCAAAGCAAAGTAAAGTAGGATTTTCAGCACGCGACTACAACAACTACAACTGAGTCTCAAAGTTTCAAGTAGAGCGTAGTTGTTGTAATTGCGTGATGAAAACCCTACTTTACTTTGCTTTGCTGAGATCGAAGCTCAATAAAACACGGCTAGTAAGTAATTTGTATCTACCCATATAAGAGATCTTCTTTTATGTACGTACCAACGTATTATATATCGTCAGCCATATATTGAAGACAAGACGCACTGACCTAAACTATTTTGCCAATTATTCTCTTGGTGCAAAACGGGAGCAAAGAACTTGCCACCTCTTTTAAAACTGGGCCTAAGCGAATGTGAGATCCACATGACGAGTCTTCTTAACGAGTTTTTTTGGTTTTTTGTAGTTTCTTCAAAGTCCGTGAATTAGACTTTGTGTATTTAACTAAACAAATTCAATACGAAACACAAAACAATTAAACACCCGGCTAATAGCAGCATGCTTTTTTGTTTCTCACAGACAGGGATTGAAATTAAAAAAAAAAACAACAATGAAAACAAATGGAACGAAAGATATGAATCTCTTTAAACGAGAGTTCGCAAAGTGATAGAAATTCTACACACAGCATTGCACCTCTGCACAAATCTTTCCAACAAAAAAATCTAGCGAATATGCTGTGTTTAAATCAGTAAATGTGGTTCCCAACTATTTGCCTTCGCCTTTTTATATTATATAAAATTCATTCATCTTTGATCCATGCACTCGAAATTCTTTGCCGTAGCTATGGCAGATTAGCGTTTGTAAATTTTCGGAAGTCTCAACTGTCATTCTAGATTATAGCACTTTGCAAAATTCTTGAAAATTGTTCTCTTTTGTGGAGCTTCTCTTTCCTTACTATTTTGGTGAAGTTTTGTGACCTTTTTTCCTTTTTTCATTAATATGTACGATGCAAATTTTAAATTGTATGCATAACATTTCCAAAAACAACTAGCGGCTGGCTAGGAAGTTCAGCCCGGAGAAGTAGCTGCTATTTTTTGCTTTATATACATTTTTCAATTATTTTTTAGTTGGCAATAATGCAAATGTTTCCATAAAAAAATAATTCCTTACTGTGAGTCGATAATCGTTTTCGCAAATATCCACTAAAGTTTTATCAACGAAACTGAGTACAATAGACAAAATTAAAAAAAAGAAATTACTAAATTAGTTTACTTAGGAAAAAAAAACCTTTATTTCAAATTTAAATGCTAGCGTTTACTTAACTTACTAGCCGATCATTGTCCTCTTGCGACCACGGGCGCGCACCTGTTCAAATTTAGACAAAACAGATTTTTCATCTTTTATATATTCCTTTCTGTACGATTGCAAAATGATATCAAACAATTCCGGCTGCTCACTATGAGTACTTAATAGAGCTCTTTCAAGTACGTACAAATCAACACCCTTATCCTCGGTGCTCTGGTCATAATGGCTCAATCCAAAATCAATCACAACTAATTGATATTCACTAAAGTCGTCATTCTTTGGGTCCACCAGAATATTCGATGTCGTCAAATCACCGTGGATAATATGGTTCGCATGAAGTTTACCAACAAGGACTCCGATTTGTGAGCACAACTCATTTAAACTGATTGATGCTTCCGCTTCCGACTGCGTGGATACAATTCTATTTATAAATTCTTTGCATGTTATAGCTTTGCTGAAGTATTGCATGTATATTTTTCTAGTATTGGAATCTAGATGAAGAATTTTTGGTGCTATTACTCCAGCGGCAAGGCATCGAGTGGCTGCATTATTTTCAGCCTTCATCCTCTGTTTGGTGATTTGGGTGTCTAAATCTGCATGTCGATACTTCTTTACAAATCGTTCTTTTATAAGGCATGTTTCGCCTTTGAATTCACCAATATACAATCGCCCTTCGGCTCCTTGGCTTAATAATTTTTCTTTTTCCATGTGAAATAATTTTCAACTTTTCGACAAATAATTAATTTTGTAAACAAATAAGTCAGACTGACATTTACGAATCGGACCTCTTTGTGTGTTATCGATATATTTAATGGTAATGCGACATCGTTGCAGTTGCATAGATCGTGGGATTTCTCCCTTTTTGTGGGAATTTCGATGTCCGAAAATCCCTAGTTGTGAATAAGGGAAAAGCAAGAATATGGTAATTTCTTTCAGAAATTCGCGCGATTTCAATTTATTTTCTCAAAAAAATCATTAGGTCTATTCGCGTACTTTCCCGAGCTGAGCACTAAAAAAAAAATAGTGGAATTCTCTCAGAGAGCGAAAAATATACTCCAAAGTCCAAAGTACGTGTATAGATTTCTAGCTACTTTGAGCCACTGGGGACGTTCAAGTATCTAGTTTAGTAAGTCTCTCACTAGATGAAACTCGGCTCTGATTTAGGGGAAATCGGTCGTGAGAGCAGATGTTTCAGTTGACGTTTATGGAGGGGTAGCCGACGAATCTAGTCGAGAAATTCGTGACTGAGTACTAAGTTGACAGTTCTCATATGTGGCTGACGTAGGAAACGTGACGTTCCTGACCAATCTAGTTTCAAGTTCAAGTTACATCTCATCCAGACCAATCTAGTCGACTTAAGAAGACTAGATTCTTGAATGTGGCCACTTACATCTTTGACATCCACTACGTCAAAAATAAAACAACAGATATTCAGTTGTGTCTACAGTAAAAAGTAAAAGCAAACAAAATTATTAAATAAATAAAACAAAAAACAATAGTAAAATGCCGGTAGAAAATCTAAAGCTCAAGTTATTTTTATGGAGTTGAGATGTAGATGGGGCTAGTTGCGAAATTTGGCTGGAGATGAGTTGTCCGGCGATCTGGAGTGCTAAGCGACTCCCAGTGAATAAATTAACTAATCCAAAAACGAACCCATCTTTGTCCAAATATGTATACCTTATTTTTGCCGACGTTTATTCAAAATTAAAAAGCTTTTTTCCGAAATGAAGCACCCCTTCAAGCAAGTTTGTGTAAAAAGTTTTTTAGATTCCTTGGTGGTGCTTAAAAACATGAATGAACCTGGGAAACACTAACAAACAAATCGGGTTGACCGGGGTGCACTCTCCCACACTAATGAAATCGAATTCTATAAATATTTGTAATGTTTGTTCTTCCTCATAGAGCCATAACATAGGTACCTACCAAAAGTAATTAGTTTTTGGTCATGCTATCAAGGAAACTTGTATTTGAACCATCTGTTATAGACTTTCCTCACACGGCTGGCCCCACTCCATTTCAAACCGAACAAACAAAAATAACAATAAAATACCCACACGCTTTCATCCTCTAAGACGTCTTTATTCATTATTTCATACATAACTCTAGTAAACTAATAAAAATATGTTTCAATACCCTACTAGAAAAAGAATTATTAGTTTGGATTATCCCGTTGCAGGGTTTTTTGTGTGTTTTATTAAATACTCTTTTTAATTTCTAAATACTTCATTGCTCCAGCTACACTTCCAATCATTCTGACATTGACATTATAATTCATTATTAGAGATTAAATGGAACATACGGGTTGACTTATGAAAATTTTATAAAATAACGAAACAAATAATTGTACGTCGTCTTTGCAACAATAGAAAGGACAAAGAGAGTTCGAAAGTCATCCACAATGTTAAAGAAAAAATATACTATTCTGTGGATGATGTGGAAACTGGTGGTGGTTCTGTTAATTGATCTATTTATGTTTATATTATAGTTTCAGAATATGTTGAAATATTTTACTAGTGTTTCACTTAAAGTTGTATTGGATAATGCAACGCTAATGTCACAAGTTATTTTTATTTTGCTTTAATATTAAAACATTTTTTTGCGACTTTTACAATTTGTTTCTTGTTGTTTTTGTTTAGAATTCGTATATTTTATGCTGCGATTTGATCTGTTACAATCGTGTATTTAATTAGCATTATTCGCGATGATTTCCATATATTCTTTGTAAATAAATATTTGAATAACTAGAAAATCTCATGTTGCGATTGGTGACTGCTTGGGTTTCTTAGAAACCGTGCACCTTCAACTGATCGGGCTTTGCCAGGCCGGATTTCGTCAACCACTGGCAGATGTTTTCTCTCTGATCACCCTGAAGTTGCAGAACTTCACCGTATTCTGGATGTTCAATGACAGTGCCGTTGCATGCAAATTCCTATAATAAAATGGTTTTATTTTCTTGTAAAATATAGAGAAGGCGGTGAGCGGATCACTTACCTTCTTACATGCTCGGACAATTTTTTTCAGGTCATAATCCGAAGACAATCCTTGCACTGTTGTTAATGTTTTGCGACCATTTCGTTGCTGAATTCTTATGTGTACAAGGCCGTCTTGTACATCATCATCAGCACCCTTGATTGCATCAGCAAAGGGGTCTGAAACAAAACAAAAATCTTTGTAAGATGAATTTTATATCGAGCATGTATTCCAACAGAGCTTTGCTTCCTTCCTATGATAACACTTGGAAGCAGAACAGAAAAATATCCGTGTGGGTGTGGTTTTGGATAACCTTGTAGTACGGAAATAATATGTTGTTGCCATTCGACTCAAAACTTGATTAAGGACAAAATAATTCATTGTGGTTTTCTATTAGACACATCAGAATTTAATTTAATATCTTAGATTTTTCGTGACGCATGCTACATAAATCTGGTTTTGTATTTGATTTCGTGCACTGCTTTATTAGTTCAGAAAATCTTGAACCCGGTTGGTTTTAAGAGTTTCAGGGATGTGAATACTTGGAATGCAGTTACCTAAGAAATTCTCTACTCTAAGTCACTTGCAAGCTTTTGTTCTCAAAATTGAGCAGTTTTTATTTTGGCCAAATTAATTTTTAAATATTGTAGCATGTTGAATATGAGGTTTGCATAACGTGGTATTTAAGGTATACCTACCAAACTTAAGATCAACGGAAGTTTAAGTTTACATCAATGCAGAGGAAATCAACAAGAGAATTGTGTCCTGTCCCAGACAGAGCAGAGTAAAAGGCGTTTGGTCCATAATATAAGAAATCTAAGCAATTCATAGTTTTACTAAACAGCAATTTTTCAACCAAAAACCTTAAGCCCAAGCCAATTTAATTTAAGTTAGTTTAGCTAGTTATTTAAACTACATATACAATTCATGTGACAATTAGTAGGTAGCCTACTTCTTTTATGAAGTCAAGAAGGAACCGGTAGACTATTATTTTTTATTAATGCCACACCCAACTTTGCACTTTTCTGGCAATAAATATTATCCAGATTTTATAATCTGGCAATATGCAATAAATGCAGTCTTCTTACACTCTATTTGGGTCAATAGGTCATTGATATATAACTATTTCCTACCATCGTTATTATTTCCTACGTCCCAACAACCACGCTGAGTTCCCATGCATACGAAATTGTAAACTTCATGTAGGTATGTACTATAAACGCATGGATAGGCAAGCACATACGAAATGATACGTCATTCTTTGAATTGAATGCAGTGTATTTGCTTTCTTAATGACGACACGAATAAAAAAAAACATTTCAGGATTGGATGCCGCACTAATCGCTGTACCTATTTAAAAAAGAAATCTTGAAGGTGCCCTGCATCAACTCGTACACTTTCCTGTTTCACAATAAAACAAAAATTATTTCTAAGAGAAAATAAGAACCTTCTTTGTGATGAAATTGCGATTAAACAAAGTTAATTGTGAACAAAACGGCAGCCATTTTATTTGCAAAAATTATGGAATGAGGAAAATTGAATAAAACCTATCCATCGAAGCTTTCACAGAAGAGGAAATAAAACTTACCAAATTTGTTTAAATTCTGGATGGACATACGATAAATAAATTAACCTCGGCTAAAAAATAAAACTTCGCGAATTTAACGATTTCACTGAACTCGTGTCGAGAAATGTATAAAATTCTTTTCTCCCTTGTGTTTCTGACAAACAACGTGACGTGAATGATTTTCCCTGTGCTCACAACAAGTGAAATGAAAATGGGACAGTGCTGAATGTTCTAGTACATTTATTGAAGCATCTAAACTCTAAAGCCATTCTCACATCGATAAGTGTTTTCTCTTTTTTGTTTTTCATCTCGATTTTTAACCCATTTTTTTGCTATCTGTCAACTTTTTGTAAACAACCTTTCTAATCAAAATGAAAGTACGTCTCGTCATAAAACTCTAATTTATTATCAAAAGCTGTCAATTAGTGAATTCCAAGTAGTTTTTGTATTTTTGTTTTTAAGTAGTTTCCAGTTTAATACAATTTTGAATGGAATCACTGTAGATATTTAAATTCCGTCCAAATGTAATTTTGTCGTTCGTCTTTCAATTCATTCTGTTTTTTTAAATAGATAGAAATGTGGAAGAAGTCAAAAGTTGTTCTCCTGAAGCACATTTCAGTTTAAAAGCAATTTTTTTTTCTTTTATGTTAAGAATGCTGCTGCAATCATTATTGAGAGCAGAGACAATACGTATGATTTGTCTATGATTGAGAGTCACGTCACGAAACAGAACAGAACGTGATAAGTTTTTAGGAGAATATGAAGAACTCATTCGCGAAACCCTTATCACTATTATGAAGAGCATAGTGGTTCGCTAGGTAGGTGATGATTATTAAAAAACGTTTTTTGAGGTACGTGACCAGAGGGTGAAGTCATCGATACATTCACAGTAAAGAACTACCAAAATACAAATATGTACCAGCAAATCTTAAGAACAAATTATTTGATTTGAAAATGAAGGTTCAGGGACCTCTTTAAGTTTTTTTTTTTTTCTAATCCTGAATACCTAAATCTTAAAAATCTTGTACAGATTAAACCTAAAGTCGACAGTGTTACTTCTTCTTCAAAATTTGGTTTGATAAAAAGTGCTGCTTAGGACGAGAGTGGATCATGAATATGGGCATACAACATAATACAAGGTGGCGCAAAAATAACCTTCCGATGTTTTTTGGCTGTAATTTAAAAAAAAAATGAAAAACTTTGATTCTTTTTGTGGATTATTTTTATTTGGTCTTTTAATTTTTTTTACATCAAGTCGAGAATATGATGTCATGTAAATGGCCGCCGCCACAGTTGATTGTCATTTGAGCCCTTTTTATGGCATTTTCCATCACTTTGGCCAAAACTTCCGGCGATAGGTCCTCACATTCTTGACGGATATTGTCTTTAGGAGCTGCAAGAGTCTGAGGCTTGTTGACATAAACCCGCGACTTCAAAAAGCCCCACAAAAAGAAGTCTGGAGCGGCATTAGGGGCCAATCGCAAAATTTATAGCATTTTCTGATAGGAGGATTACTTTTGCGCCACCTTGTATAAGGAAAGAAAACGTCGGCCTTCTTTAACTGGGAGTGAAAGAAACACCATGATTGACATGACATAGACGAGGTAGAGAGATGCTCTTAATTGAATAATGTTCGAAAGTTTATTGAAAGTGTTGATATTACAATCTAAAACACGACCCGAACAGAAATGAGCAAGAAAAAGGAGTTATTTCAGTCACTGGACTTGATCCGAAAAAGAATGTCTGATGAATGAAACATCAGCATAGGATGTCCAATCGACAATAAATGTACAAAGTGCGATGAATAAATCTCAAGAAAACTGAACATTTTTTCCGTAAAATTTATGATTTATAGCCGCTTACACTTAACGGTATTTGCAAGAAGAGCTATCTAGCGGCATGCCCAACTGTAGATTTGATAGTCAGCCGACGGTTGGGGTTGTATTTGTTGAGGCCAATGCTAATCGCAGTGCAGCGCCGCCTAAGTAAGAGACTCCAGATTTTAGGCAATCTGTCGAGCTCCAGGAATATTTCGCCTCTATACAAAGTTATGTTTCGTTTTTAACGATTATTCGATTGGGCTTCTTCAGATTCGCTCTCAGATTTCAGATTTTCTGGATTTTTTCTCCAGATTTGAATCAGATTTACCAACACAAGTACGTTTGAGTTTGTCAACTATTGGAGTTTGTTTACATTTTCGTGAAATTTTTCAACTGAAAATCAATCCGATGCAATTTGTATCGGGTTGATCTATTTTTTGTTAATTATTTATGTACAAATGTTTAGAAATCAATCTGAGCGAGCATTTTACAAATAACAACACAAAAAAGAGCAAGTGAGGTTTTTATGTTCGATTACACACAAAATCTGAAATCTGAAAAAGATAGCTCTATACCACAATAGAGTACGTACCTACTACAGTTTGTCCAAACTAGACTTCTAGCTAGACTAGAAACAAAACAACTAAACTATTACTTACTGAAATGGACATTTATTTTTTTAAAGGCACTTACATTGTTCGTAAGTGTAAATAAATAACACGCATTGATATTGTACAATAAATTAAAATATAAAAAAACAAAACTAAATGAATTCATTTTGAATAATCCCATTAGCACGCTACTCTTAAAACAAAGAACTAAACTATAGGCAAACACAAGTTGGACAAACAAACAAAATTTATCCAAATGCATACGGAAAAGCGCCAGAGCTTTATTTTTGCTTTGAATAAACCAGTATCAGCCATAATATCCTTTTGCAACTGCGATGATGTGACACGTATCATCATCAAACACTAAACAAGAAATGTATTTACTACTTAAGTCAACAAAATACATAAAATTACAACTGAGTACAAGTTTATGACAGGAAAGACGAGACTCTGCAGAGTACACTGTTAATATTCACGAAAGGAAACAAACATCTATTCACTCAGAACTAAGAAAAATAAAAAACAAATAAAACTAAAGGCGAGTCTTGTGTTCGAACAAACAAGTGTCGGAGAAAAATATAACATCTCGTCTGCGTACAATAAGTAGATTAAACTGTATATAAACAAAATCACATTAAATGCATTTGTTGTAGCGCTTATTTATTTATCGCTGTCAATATGCCCCCTTGCTTCATTGTCATTGTTCGCTCTCTAGATCCGCGATAGCTGCTGTAGCAGATTGCACGGCCAGATAGCCTCGATTCGCTCCTTGATCAGCTGAAAGGGATATGAGATCCAATTAAGTACAGTTTGTGCAATGATTCCCATCGGTTCGGGATACTGGTGTGTTAGTAACGCCAGCAGTGCTGTGAACGAGCACAGACCAGCCGTAAACAAAATGAAGAATGGCAGTTCTTTCTTGGGATACACTGATACCTCGTGGAACGATGGCAAAAGTTCACGATCGGCACATTCTGTGCACGTGGGGTATGGATAGAACAGATGGCCACGCTCCAATGGGTACGGTAACATTCGAAAAGTTCCCTCCCATGTGCAGTGCAGAAGATTAAGAGCACCCTCGACGTTTTTCCAATGTTTGAGATGAAAGAACGCATACGCGAGAGCCTCGGAGTCACCACGTTTCAATATGTGCTCGGGCGGAAGAATGAGTGGTTTGGTCTCCAGCAGATACTTGGGAACATGTGGATTGAATTCCACAGCTCTGTGGATAGCTTCGACGGCACTCATTTCGGCTGGACTGAGCCCACGTTTCGATGCAATGTCCGGCGAAAATTTATCGGCTACAGCTCTGGCCTTGAGTAGAGCTGCTGTGTAACAAATTGCCGCCGACTTTGGCAACGAAATGTCATCGTATTTAGCTAGCACCGCCTGACAGTCTGCGTACGCCTGCATTTCCAATAGAGTTTCGATTAGATTCTCATGGATGTTTAGCACGTTCATAATTGATGGTATCTCCTTGGTGAGATCGCGAAACATTTTTGCTGCCTCCTTTAGTTTTCCAAGTTTCCGCGCACACATTGCCAGGCGGCGCTTGATGTATATCAAAACATTTGTATCACGACGGTGCATTCCCTCAGCTACAGCGCCTTGGTGTTGTGTCGCTTGGGACTTTCTATAATTAGTTTCGGCAACTTTCAGAGCTGTTTTGAGTATCTTTTCCGCCTCCAGAATTGTTGTGGCTTCTTCTTCGGCGAGAAGGATGTATGCTGGCGCGCATTCCGCGTTAATTTCCAAGGCATTGTGTGCGGCTTTTATTCGAACGACCGGATTTCGTTCTCGCCAAGCGGTTTGCATTATCTCATATTCAGCTTTACCGGCATCACCTAGAAAAAGATTCACATTAGGTAAATGGAAAACAAGAAACGTCTGCGTTTTAATAGCACATGGGTTTTAAATCTTTATGCTTAAGAGTTATTTGCAATGAACTTTAAGAAGGAAACGTGCCATGGAAACTTTCACTCTAGTTTTGTTACCAAATAGAGATACCATAAATACCGTTTTTGTATCGGTCAATACGTCTTTTGTATAGAACATATAATAATTATTGGCATACTGTTCGCTGTAGAAAATATGGGGAGGGGAAGTAATAACGATCGCTGGTAAAAATTGATACTAGCTGAATGAAGTTATGAACTGATTCACCCATAAAATGTTATTGAAACAGCACAGCCAACCATTCAAAATAGTATATGACAGGGTTATTCAAAAATATTTGAAGAAAGACAAAAGTAAGCGCTAAATATATTCATATTCAAGCATGGAATAGCAACATAGTTCCAATACCGATGACAATTACAAAAATACTACAATACGATACAAATGCGCTGTTCAGAGAAATCGTGTCGAATAGCAAAGCTAATATATACCTATATCATCAACACAATCAGGTTCTTGCCGATATGCATTTGTCAAAAGTAGACGTTTATAAAAAATTCTAAGCACCCCGGTGTTTGATTACTAACAGCCCAAGGAATAATGAATGTTGCAACCAAATTGATTCGAAGCTTAAACTTTGGCTATTACAGCATTAAACAACAAAGGCAATCACCTTTAAATAACTAACTTTACTAAATTTACCATACACTATCTTAAATGAACGTATAAAAAGTATATAAAACCACCATACCCTCACAAGTAAAAAATGTTTGGTGGTCCTGTGCACTCAAATTCATATCATAGTACGTAAGTGGTTCCTTATTGGTTGTCCAATAGAATCGCTGGTATTCGGCTCCACGAAATAAATTCAATGGATTGCGCCAAACTTTGCATTCAGGCATTTGTTGTCCGCCGTTCGTGCCATTCGTTTCCGCCTGACTATCGCTCCCATTTATCCACGGACTGATGTGGTTGATGGAAACTTGTTCTGGAAATATTGTCAAAACAACAAAAATACATACAATGTACAAATGCTATTGGCCATCCAATGGCCATATCGGGTATTACCAATAAATGAGGTTCCATACTTGCGAAAGTACCACCATTCAAATATAAGGATGAGTCCAGAAATCAGGCTAGATGTGCCGGTCAGGGCAACATAAAACTTTGGAGTCAGTGTACTCAGAAACATAGAAGAATCCCACATCTTTGTGCTTATTTCACTTCAAAAGAACTCTAATCTTACACATCTATGAAGCAAAATATACTCGACGACACAACTTAAATTGAAATCAAAATCCTTAGCTTATGTTTATTTAATTTCTAAGCGTAAAATTTACTAAAATAAAACTCTGATTGTGAAAATTGGCCAGCATCGAGATATCGCAAAGAAGTTTGACTTTCGTGACAGCAAAAGTTTCGGTGTGAAGTTGCCGCGATTCGCAAACTGGGCAAACAATTCATATTTGACCTATTTGAGCTACCTACCTATCTACTTTCATTTGGGGGATGCTACAATGAAAACAAATAGGTACTAGGTACCTAATGCGTTTAAATTTTTATTTTTTATTTTTGATCTGGGGGCAATTTTGAGAAATCTAAATTTTTTTTCTCAGACTTACACATACTTTCACTTTGTGACAAATAGACAAATTATACATAGTATTGTCTCTGGTTTGTGGCACACAGCTGGCGGTTACGATTGGTTATCCTTGGAAGTATTGCTTTTTAAGCTGAATTAATCATTTTACGCGTATGGAAACGAGTTTTGATATTAAATTAATTCGAAATTCGTGAAAATCAATTGCAATGGATTTCCAGTGCAAGTGAAAACAAAGTGTTTTTTTTGCGGCCAGCTTAATACACACAAGACCCAATTAAATTTAGATTATGTTCGATTTGGCAGCAGAAAGCTGAAATCTCAGAAACTTAAATTCCGACAAAATACCTACCTAATTGATTAGATTTTTTGAAAATAATAACCACTCTCAAAGGACATGTTTTAAATAAATAACAGAAACTTTTTAAATGATTGCAGATATTGTTCGCCGGATCTTGCGTTTGCATCCGTTTAACACGTCCACATTTGTTTAAGGGTTAAATGTCCTTGACACTTTAAGCGTCTGTTTGCGATTGATAGGCCTTTATTAGCAATAACTGAGCAGTAGAAACTAGGAAGAGGATCTCTTACTGTTGTTGTTCTTATTAGCTTTGCTTGCGATCTCGGCGCTGTAATCGGTCGTTCTGTTTCGCTGGAACATTGGATTGTAACCCTCTTATTCATTATTATGCACCCGTAATGTTGATCTGCGCTGCTGCTAATTTTCCATAGACCCAGTAAATTAGTTTAAAACCACAGGTTTTATAGTCCATACCATTCAGCTACTCTTTGAGGGGTTCCTTTTTTTAACGATCTCCTAATGGAACTTTGTACTGGGCATTTGGCATACCCAGTTGGTTATTGTCTGCTCAATTCTTGTTCAATTGTTTAAAAAGCTTTAACACAACGTTGTTGAAGGCAGTGCCTTGTAAGTGATTGATGTCTTTCACGCAGCGTTTTCTACGGAGTCGTATTTTAAACAGCTTTTTATACATTTTTAATTTTGTTTTTATTTCAGTAATAATATTTTCTTTGAATCTATATTTTTGTTCTGAACTATTGCGATTATATGCACAACATCAAATTAATCCATGTTTATAATAAGGAAACATAATCCTTTACAAAAATACGACAATAAAATTTAAATTAATTCCACAAAGTAAGAAAATAAATTGAAAACAAACAATTAAAAAAACAAACGTAAACCCATAAATTTTTGTTGCGATTGTTTTTTGTTTGTTGTTTAACCAATCAAAAGATTCTTAGTCTCGTCTCTTGTTTTGTCTTTGGCGCTGCTCCTGAAATGGCAAAATGGAAAAAAATTTCTTTTCAGTGAATTTGTTTCTTGATTTTTCTTAAAAATGTTCTTTTGCCTGAAAATTAATGACATAATTCTCAAACATTTAACAAGCTCTTATCAGTTCAATTTACCCTTTGTGTAAGAATGATCAAGAGTCGTCTGAACATGCTAATAACATCAAAGAATAGATCAAGTGAATGTTGAATGCAATCCTTGTTGCCCATGCGGCATTTTTCAATAATCATTTGTGTATCGTAGAGAACGAAACCGGCCATAACGAATACTCCAACATAAAGATGGACCTATAGAAAGTAAATATTAAAGCGATTACAGACATTCTTTTTTCAGATTTCATATTTTACGTACCTGCTGCACAGCAAATGATTTGAAGAATATATTGAAAATCGCCATCAGGGCCATGGTGTTCAAAATACTGGCCAGCAATCCACCGAGGAAAATATATTTTCCCTGTTCAGCCAATAGTGCAGCTAGTGACAGTGTCAAAAATACAACGAGTGTTCCACTGAGAGCTGTTACAATAAGGGCAGGATTCAAGTGTATAGCAAATTCCAGCAAGGGCCCCAGTGACTGTCCCGCACAAAATCCAAAGCCGAGCAGCATACCCAACCTCGGATAGAAGTTCTTTCCATTGTCTTTGATAAAGTGCAGGCACAAAACCAATACCAGAGATCCCAAGGCACCTAAAATGCCGGTATTAAGAATTCCGGTTAAAAATAAAACGGCTCCGACAAAAGATGTAGCTGTGGTTGCGCCAAGGCATAGATACACTTTCGTCAAGTGAAAACGAACTTCAGGTTCGCTAAAATAAAAAAATTAATCATTGATTTTACGGATTCAATAGGGTGTGCAATATTTCAGCGCATATCAGTTATGAAAAACCAGCCGCGAAATATACAAAAGCGCCTTAGCGACGACAGTTTTTTAAAGTTAAGAAACGCTTCATTTGCTCGTAAAGCTGGGGTTTTAGACAGTGAACAAATGTAAATTATAAAAACACAGCGCCCGATTCTTCATTTATCGCTTCATTTATTTTGCATGTTGGAAAGCTATTTCAAATACTATTTACTGTTGTACTACACCACAGACTGTAGAAATCCGGTTATGAGAAAGGTTATAAAATAGAGGTGCCAAAAGACGCCTGGGTCAGATTCTGTAAACGTTGAAATGTTTCGTGCGCACGAATGATTTCCTATAAGTTTCAACGTTTCGCCTTACAGAATACCAAACCTGTTTTAGAAATAGCGAAGACGTAGAAAAGCACACTAAAAAAGATCAGCAAATGGTGGAAGCCTAGATCAAAGACCTCGGTTTAAGGATAAGTAAAAAACTTAGAGGACTAGACCATATTGAACACCCGTCGCACCAATATCAATGTGAATCCTTCCCAGTAGCACTGATTAGTAGAAATTACGAAAACCTAGAGATTCCTAAGCCCCCTGTGACGTTTGCGTATTTGTGCAAAACATGTTTCTGTGACAGAAACTACTAGTGGTATTTTCATTCCAATCCAGAAGATTGAAATGGATGGATTGATCTGATTGAAAGATGACAGATGACTCTCCTCCAACTTTTACTGTTTTCAAAATTTAATTATGGTTTCTGTCTATTTTTCCCCAAAACTTGTAGTGCACAGCATCGGTATTAAGGTCGTAATAACGTTCTTATATTCCAGTTTTTGTAAATTGTCTACAAATTTACCTGGTGTACCTACCTACCTACCCAAAGAAAACTAAAAATACTATCTGTGCGATTCTGCTGTTTATTGCATTTCTCGCTATACTTGGATTTTTGAAATCCATTTACGATTTGTTTATATAAACGATCGTACCTTTCAAGTAGGTACGACTGGGGTACATAATCTTGACCTTGGTAACCAATAGAACATACTGGCAAGTCATCGGCCATTAGTCAGACCATAGATACATCAACATAACTAATTTCACCGTTTATTTTTATTATCAAGTGTAAGTAGATAAGTATTTGTTTCATAAAATAATGGTAAACAAAACGACTTAGTAACCATGAAGTAATTTGTAATTCTCGAAGAAGGGATACGTCACATACAAGAATTGTAATAAAATTAACAGAAGAAAAAAATAGAAAAAAAAACAAAAGCGATGAAAACACTACTAACCGAAGGAATGCTCTAGAATGAGAAAGCAAATTCAATTAAATTAATCCGCAGTTCGTGAAGTACGAACTCAAATTGAGCTAATCGCAATGCTGTCCTCCGCAACTACTTGGGGTTTTAACATTATTATTAGATTAATTATCATATCACACTTTTGTTTACACATTTATTATCAATTAACAAATACTCACAATTTTCTTCCCAAACTTTGGGAAAATCGCTCAAAAGCAGAATATGCGGTTGCGGCTGACATTTTTACAACAATTTTCTTCGTGTCTATACGGGCAAGTATTTCTGATTATTTTTTTTCTCTAATTTAGTCCGAAATGATATTCCAAAAAATAATCCTAAGAAATTAAATAATTCCCCTTTTTGTATTATTTTTATGCTTTGTTCAATTTGCTTAATTTTTTTAATTTTTCACAGGTCTCTTTTCTATTATAGACTTTATAAAGTTTTTCTTAAGAAAATTATTTCGACTTGACTTCAAATTAGGTAGTGTGATAAGTTAATTTTTTTTGTGGTGAAATAGTAGTGGGGGATTTTACTGTTTACAAAAACAGGAAAACACACGTCAGTTTTAAACGTTCAGTCATTCAGCTATGCAGCTTGTTATCGATGTTATCGGTATATCAGTTCACAATAATACTTGGAATTATTGCTGCACCTAAATAAAAAGGCGAATATCTGCTTTGCTTATGCACCTTCCATAACCAAGTGTGTATTATATATAGGTAGGTCTAATAATTTAATAGAATAGCTCAATTGACCTGAGCTCTAGATAAATAAAGCTCATTAATTGGCAAAAAAACAAAATTGGCAGTTGAGAGTTTAAGACTCTTATATGAAAGTAGTACGGCAGGCAGATGAAGTCAATTGATTGAATCAATGGTATCATCATGGTCGTGAGCTACACCAATTTTAGAGTTGAGGTTAGTAAGGATTTTTTAGGGACTAGCCTGTGCCATAAGTTCATCTTTAATTCCAGCTCTTAAAACCGCAATGTGGAATAATCGTACCGAAATATAAGACCTGGCCCACAAACTGAAGTTTGTGCAACAATTTAATTTTGTGCGTTTCCGCTATTGCGATAGCTAACGTTTCGAATTGGATTTGAATTTGCAATCCGACACTTTTTTCGAGGACCCTGATACAATTCTTGATACTTTGTTCCTTCTTTTTTAGTCGGAAGTCACTTCGCAAATTTTTCAATAACTGTTATTTACAAAGAAATACGTTTAAAATGTAACGCGGTTTCCTATCATAGCACTATTAGGTATACTGTTAAGCGAGCCAATGTCTGTTATATGTCGTGTGAAAATTCTATATTTGCAGAATAGCTTCAGAAATGACACTGTTTTCTTTTACCGTCTCCGCTTCGAACACGTGACTTTACCACTGCGTCGCATTTTATCAACGCGCCGGAGCCTTCTTGTGGCTCACTTCTACCCAGAACAAGAACAAAGTTGAACCAAATTTTTCTTAAATGTTCAAATATGCTATTGAACGGTAGGTGTAGGAGACTTCTAATTAAAAAAATGTACGGACAATAACATGCTCCGGCGTTGCCCCTTTTAGCATCTGCACGAATCTCTTTTTCCAGCACAAGAATCTTTGGCACTTTACCTAACACGGATTATATCACGACAAACATCCGGAATGACTGAAAGTACCTTTCTATTTAACCTTTAGGGGCACAATACCCTGCGGTATCACATGAAGAAAATGCGATTGAGCTTTGTAGAGACTGCGGTGATAAGCGAGTTATTATCCACTTCCTACGTCACTGTCCAAACCTAATCCGAGCCTGGTCGCTGTTGTAGTGTACTTTACTTGTTGTCTGCTACATTTTTCACTTTTGTTTCACTTGTAAAATCAACTTAATTACTTGAATGTATAGCTCGTTTACGGAAGTAACGATTCGACCCCTGCAAATATTAGTCCCAGAAATTTCTTTGGACTAGTTGGTTATAGCTAACAGATGGTTCTCACTTCTTGTCAAATGCTATTTTGTAACCGACTTTTTATTTAATTTCATTTATATATGTATTGTGTTTGTAAGAAGGCAAAGAAGCGAACTTTTAAATTTCTGCTCTTAATTTGTCGAATTTCTGGTTCAACTCGTTCCTTTTCTTTTTGGTTATTTTTCATTTCTGCGAGCGAATTCTCTCGCAATATAGGAACAGACCGCAATGTTTACTACCTAGCTTCAATTTTGTGGAGACTGTTTGTTCAGTGGGAACAAAATTTAGCATGAACTTTGTATTTTTGTAAGGAATCTTAATTTTAACGCGAACAACCTACAGAACATTAGAAATTACTGCCGAATACAAAACAATTAAAATTTGGTTATTGTTTATGTTTTTTTTTTATTTCAGATAACTTGAACGTAACCCAGAGCTCCGAACTGGTCTGACTTTTGTTTCGGAATTTCTTTCGAATGGATACCTCGATGGCACTTCAAAGTCGAACTCCTCCTTATTTTAAAGCAGGTTAATATCACTTTATTTTATTTGCTTGGAAAGGTATCTCACATCCGGAAAGACTTGAAAATTGTTTTACACGTGTCAACAAGTTGAATGCTGGCTAAAAGTTTGCAGAAAATCTTAGAAAATTACAAATACGTCATTTCCATATTTTTCTTAATGATTTTCAACATTCAATAAATATATTTATAAAAATTCAAAAAATATTACAACTATATTACAGTATTTAAAAATATTATTACTTACCAGTATTATAAAAGTAGAAGGTATTTTTTTAAACATTTATACTTTAGTCAGTCTTTTTCATAAGCCTCATACAGTCATACTTTTTAGAGGCACTCAATTATATGTATGATCAGGCACAATTTTAAGTCCACCACAAGTGTGTAAAGTTCATTCATTCAATATGTATATGGATATTCTAAAAAAAAATTACATGTCTATTTTGCTTCTATAATACCGCTATAAGGTTTTCATAGTTGAACAAAAATTGTAGTTGTTGGTGGATTTGATCACACTTTTTTCACATAACAAGTAAATTGACTTTGCTATAATATTTCCCGACAATCGAAATCGTTGTGTTGCAGAAAACTTTATGGGGTAGGTACATATGTCTAGAATTTGATATATTTGTTTGATGAATTAAAATCTTTGAAATATATCTATAAAAGTCTACATACTTAATTTTATGAACAAAATAATTCAAAATAATAAAGAAATGTAATACCAATTTTCTGTCGAATCAAGGAGCAAAAAAACTGGAAACACTTGTGTTATAAATTTCTTTTTTATAAAATTTCTTATTTTAGTTTTGAACTGTTATGTTAACATTAAAATGGCTTTAAGATATAAGACCGTGAGAACTATAGTGGCACAACTGAGCTTTATATAAAAACAGCAAGATATTTTACTCTCGAATGCACATTTTCTAATGGCAATCATTTTAAGCGCATGTCATAACAATTTAATGTGAATATTAGTTATGTCACTATTGGTCTCACGGCATGTGCGTTATTAGAGATAAATTATTTTTTTGTTTAGGGAAATTATAATACACTTTTTAAGGAAACTTCACACTTCTCATAACAGAAACCATTTTTTTTTTCTTACGATTACTCTGGACATAATGTTCTTCCATTGTTAGTACTTTTCTTACCAAAAAAAACAAAGAAGATACATTTCATAACATTGGATACATACTTTAACTTTTGTGCCATGTCTAATAAGTGCAGTTTGATGTATGCTATAAACTATTGGATACTTTGTATTCTTCATTTAAGTCGAAACGAATATTGGAATATGCGTGGGGTAAAACAGTAGAACGCCCGCTAAACATGATCATTTTAAAAACGATGGACAGCGGATTGATAAAATATATTAGTATATTACGTATTATATTACCTAACTTATTTTCAAACTTTTTGTAAGCTTGTGTTTTTTTTTTTTCGTAAACAGGGTAGCATTGCCTGCGCGGTACATTTTATATTCTAAATTTCGTTAATCCAAAATCAACGTTAAGAACGAAAAGTCCTCCATGAAATTGGTTTCACGGTTTCGAATTTTACTGTGAAAAAAGTATGGGAAATTATGGTACAAAAGATATTCTACAATAATGTATCACACTCAAGAAGACATCACATTCGCGTAAACATACCCTTCAACAATCTAAGACAACAGCAATTACAACGAATGTGTAGTTTATAGAGTGATTGTCGGTGATCTAAGTGGTGTTGTGATGGTCAAATGTGCAAGTCACATCTTCTACTTGAGAACTTGTTGGGGCAAGTCCAGTGATGAGAACATAACCGCAGAAAATCATGTGATTGAACTAAAAACAAAAAAAGTTTTTATCTGTCCATAATTTAAGATGTTTTGCTCATTGTTTAGAAAACGATTTTTTGTTAGTTAGACTTTTTAGTTCTTGCAACGTAATTCCTAATTATTATTAATATTTGTACCACATTCAGACAAATTTAACTGAAACTGTATGCCAAAAGAAAAGCGGAAACTTATTTTTATAAATACGAATAAAATCGCGTCTGATAGAATAAAGTTCCCTACAATGACTTCTATATGAGCTCTAGGAGTGAAGACGACATCGTTCACCCCCTTTGCAGTACCAATCCCTTGCCGTTTTATACAAAAGGATTTCTAAGGGGATTGGTACTTCTTAAAACGCCTGAGTCATTTGTTAGGAACTGACTTTTGTTGTATCAGCAAATACGTTTTTGGTTGACTAGCCTGATTGATACTACACAACCGTTACACGTCAGTCCATCGCCATCTTCTCACTACAATTTATTTAGTATGAGTTTATTGGCGGGATTTTGCTGGAAAGACATCTATTAACGGCAGAATTAGTTAAGGGGAATTAACTGCAAGTCACCCTTTGCAATAGAACCATATCTCAGTGAAATATCTGTAGGTGCCAGGACACAGTGGGCACATAGGTAGTGAAATGGCAGACAACAGAGAGAATGGCATCGATACAAAACTAAAAGTCAGATTCGTATAGTCTCAGGGATTCCTAAATAAACATTGCCAAGTTTTAAAAACCTCATAACTACGGGAACAACCCAAGATTGTGCAACGACCACGCGGAATCAGCAAAATACATTTTGTGCCTATAATTGTTTAGTCAGATATGTCATCATCTTTTAGGTAAATTCTACCAGGCAAAGGTAGCTACAACAGTGCCCGCAGTGATATGGCTAAATTATCATGGCTTCCAACTTTAACCCAATCTAACTCTGCCTTTGTGTACAAACTCTACAGCAGTCCAGACCAAAGATTTAGCATACCATGTTTTGTTAAAGAAGCTATTGCGAAACTAAACCATTAACCTATATTTTAAACAAATGATTTTTCGACTACTTGGATTTAAATGACCATAATAATAATAAAATACAATACAATACAAGAAAATAAATAGAAGCTGGGACAAAAGTAGTACAAAAGTCATAACAGATAATATTCTAGGAACACGCCTAACGTATACGGATACCGATCTAAATTCCAAAATATTGTTAATCTAAAATATGTCCACTTCTTAAGTTAGCTCAACAATAAATAATAGTTATACATATAAACCTTAATTGTGTGTATCACAAAGTTATCACAGAACATTTACAACTAACAGTACTATCAATATAGCTCTAAATTCACCTAGAAGTGCACTCTCAACGCGCGGTAGACAATAATTTTCGAATTATTTGTGAATGAATCTATCCGCGAGTGCCTGTGCATATAATCTGATTTAACTTAAATAAAAATGTTCTCGCAGCAGCAACAAAAAAAAAAAAAATGAAAATAAAAAAAAACTGTTTTGCTTATAAGACTTTCTGTTTGACGATAGAGATCATGTATGTATACAAAAATCCATAAAATAAATATATATAAATCACAAAATGAAATAAATTAATAAATTATTATTACTAATTACATGTTTTGTTCGTTCGTGATCAACAGTGATCTTTCTTTTTGGTTTGTTTACCTTATCCTCGTTAAAAACAAAACAAATAAAACATATTTTTCTTTTCAAATCGAAAATATATGTGAACGTGTGTGTAGAATAAAAAGAATGGAATGAGTTTTGTGTACACAATACAAAAATAATAATGAAATACAGGCGAAGTTTTTCAACTGAAACAGAACAATATGTGTCTCAGTAATGGGCGAGACAATGACAGATTCAGTAATTCTAGTACATAGTAGGTTCAGACTTTTGTTCATAGTTTAAGAGCTAATTTTGTTTTCTATATCGAAAACGCACTTCTAACATTAGTTTATAAGTACATGTAAAAATAGGGTCGTTTACGAATCGTACAAATGCAAGGGCAGTGTATGTATGTGATTAGTACTCAGTTAACATAAAAAAGTTTTTAAAAATGTAAACAAAATAAGAGAAAGAAGAAATTAGTTTCACAAATAAGACAATACAGTGGTTGGTTGGTTTTTTGTTATTTTTTTTTTTGTTGGAATAAACATTTTTATATATATTTTATTTTAAGAAATTCAATACATTCTTCTTGTGTGGTGTTGATGGAGCTGTCCCGAGTCACTCTTGCTGCTCTGTTTAGTGTGATTTTTATTAGAGGCGCTTTGCTGCTTGCTGGGAAGTATGCACCCGGTTTAGGTTTTCGAGAGGCTTGCAGTTGATTGAAGAACACTGAGATTTCTGATGAATGTAGTCACGTTTATGGAACTACATTTGATATAACTTCCTTATAGTACAAACTTCTCGCCATTGCTTCTGGTTGGAGCATTGGTATTTTGTTCACTTTGTTTTTTTTGTTTGTGTTAAATAATTTTAGGAGAAAAAAATTAAAATCAAATAGTTAATGCTTGACGTTTCGTTTTGGGTGAAATACTTGTTCTGTATTTCAAGCTTAATGCCGAGAACGATGCTCCTCCCTGCGGTCGCGCTCACGTTCACGATCGCGTTCACGATCACGGTCACGCTCACGATCACGGTCACGATCTCTGTCACGGTCTGATGAACGATATCTCTCTTCGTAGTAGCTCCGTTTAGATGGAGGGTCACTGACTGCCTCGACTACTGCTTCCGGTGTGGCCTTGCGCGGCCTTGCAGATCTGCTAGAACTGAAAATTAATTTCGTGCGTTCAAGTACACAATTTTGTTGAACTGAGATTTATCAGCCAAGTCATACCTATCATCCCTGTAGTGGTCTACGGCCGCTCGTTCACGTTCTCTGCTCCTCGATCGCTCGCGATAACTACTGCAAGAAAGGATACCCAAAACCAATTTAGCAAAAACAAACAGTCACACTTAATGCAAAACTCTAAACTTACGCAGCTTCACGGTCTCTTTCACGTTCTCTCTCCCTAGACCTTTCACGGTAGCGTGACGATGATCTCTCTCGCCGGGGCCTTGATCTATGCGTGCGCTCCCTAGATCGCGAACGTTCTCGTCGATTGTAACTCTTTGTTTCGATGCCATGTAAGGTATCCTGCAGTGAGCTAATTAAAATCTTGCAACGTTCATCATGGGCCACTTTCGATTGTTTAATTAGCGAAATAGCAGTGACAAGGGTTTCAATCGCACTCGAATACTCGCCAGCAGCAGCGTCCGAAACAGCTCTAAAAAACGCAAAAATGTACACATTGTAGCATGATTGTAAAACAAATTAACAAACCTTGCAATGGCGGAACTGCTTACAGTTCTATTCCTTCCCATAATCTCCTCAAATTCAACTTCACTTAGTTGTGGAACAATGGCTTGTTCGGGGAACGGGCCGGCCGGTTTGGCTTGTGGACCTGGCCATGGACCTCGAGGAGTACCTTGTTGAGCAAAGTGTGGAGGACCATGTTGTGGCATTGCCATTCCTGGTTGTGGGCCAGGTGGACCATGAGGTCCTCCCATAGGCGGTCCACCGCCATGTTGGGGTGGACCACCGCCTTGATTAAAGAATGCTGGATTAACATGCGGTGCAGGTCCACCGTGAGGAGGACCTCCCGGTCCACCCATTTGCGGTGGTGGCGGTCCACGTGGAGGTCCTTGCATATGGGGTGGGCCTTGTGGAGGTCCAGGTGGCCCTTGCGGAGGGAAACCGCCATGCATAGGTGGCCGACTCCAGTCGGGCCTGGGTCCACGGGGTGGCATCCCTCCAGGAGGTCCCTGGAACTTTATAATCCAATAAGATTGCGTGAATTAGTTAAGGTATATATTTCAGTTAAATAAGTTCTTACAGATAAACAAAAAAAAAAAAACATAAGGGCACAACGCTTTTTTATGCTAAGTTTGGAAAGTATTTTGGCCGATGCAAGCAGGCCGATGTACAAATACAAACCTTTTGGTTGTTACTGATGAATTCCGTTTACCTACTATTTATATGACAATTCGTATGCAGCGATTCGCAAATGTCAGCCCTTGTTGCGGAGGAGCCGAGATATTAAAAATTACGATCATGATTGTATGCTAACACCACCAGAGAATGTCATTCATAGTCATACATATTTCAAATCTAAAATAATGCTCATCAATCACAGCAGAAATAATGTGAACAACTTTCGGGAGTGCAATATGCAAATGTAAAGGATTACCAGGCTTTTAGAAGAAGAATATGCGAAATATCTGATACAAATTTAAATTTTCATGCAATGAATTTCTTAAGTAATAAATTTTTAATTATGGGATGAAACTCCATATATAGCGTTTTTCCGGGGGAGTGATAGCCTTATCCAGCTGAGATTTCTGGGTTCTTAACATCATTTTTTACTAATGATCGAAGTGTTTTTCTTTCCTTGTGGAATGGTTAATAGGGAGGATAGAGAAGATGTGCTGCTCCACATTGTTTTTAACCAATTGTGGGTTGTAATAAGAACAAAAACGTGCATGTTACATGGTGTTCTTCTACTTATAAAAGAATCGCTACATGTTACAATGGGTACGTCAGAAGAAATGATCTATCAAAATAAATAAGGTGAAGTTCCAAGCAATCAAAGGTTTTTGTCCGTCTTAGGGAATAAAATAAACTAATTTGTCCGCCTCCGGATAAGGCACTAGGAATAGGAAATCATAATCAAACGTGAAATGCATGGAATTAAAAACATAAAAATTAACAAAAACTGTAGCCGTCCTATAACGGTCGTCCATTTAGTCATAAACCAACTCTTTACGTCGTTTTTCATTGGGATAGAAACATCCCTTCATTTCAGATTTAGGGTAGTTTTTCTGCTCTCGAAACCAGCTGGCGGATTTGTTTTTGTCAGAGTCAGAACTATTTTGCGAATCTCGATTTCTTATGTGGAATTCTTCAGATTCGCTTCCAGATTTCAGATTTCGTGTGTCTAATCGAACATAAAAACGTCACTTGCTCTTTTTTGTTGTTGATATTTGTGCGATTGCTATATGTATAGCCTTCGACTTTTTTCTAAGCGTTTTCCGTTCACTGGTTAAATTTTATATTAAATCATTTTTGCTCCCAGACTGAAAGCACATAAATAATTAACAAAAATAGATCCATCCAATGCGTTGCGTTTCTTTGCAGTTGAAGAATTAAACGAAACGTAAATAGGCCCTGTGCACTGCGACCAGAAGAGATCTATTGTGTTGTAAACGTAAACAAACTCAAACGTACTTGTATTGGTAAATTTTTAGCAAATCTGAGAAAAAAATTCAGATTCACAATAGGGCTCTGAAATAGGACCAAACGAACATAAAAAGTGCTCCGTGAGCAAAAGAAAGTGCTCTAAGAGCGCCCAGTCGAATACCACATAATTTGACATTTGTCAAACGTTGAAGTTTGTTATTATTTACGTTTTTAGACGACGAGTGTGCGAAAAATAGAAAACATTTTGCTTTCGGCCGGTGCGATGAATATCGACATAAATGAATGGATTATAAAAATAAGCACAAATCTGAATTCAAGAACAGCTGACTTTTAAATCAAACACCAACATAAATGCAAAAACAGAGTGATCTCCATTGGGCAAAAAATCTGAAATCTGAGAGCAAAATCTCAAAATCCCAATGGGAAACAACATTAGTTGAACAATCAAAAATGTTTGAGACCTTAGTGCACTACCTCACGTTTTTCATGTTCAGCAACGTTAAATCAAACCATTTGGTGTTAAACACTTTGTGGGCCGCGTACACTCACTCAATTGTTGAATGAACTCGCACACATACACCCAAATTGCTGGTGTACAAAAAAAAATATATATATACTTTATATTGCGCACATCAATTGACTGTCATCAAATTTCGATTTTGGAAGGAGACAAAGTGGGATTGGGATTGTCAATTGAGATAAATTTGTTGGATAAATGTCGTGTTTAGTTAGCTGCATTGTTTGAAAAGAAAATGTAGGTGCTTTAAATATTTTAACGTATGCCTATATTTAGCACTTGTGCTTTTATGGCAAAAGTTGTAAGCGATTGGTACAATTGATGTCAGAAAACGGGTACATTACAAAAGGATTTTTTTTCAAAAAAAAAAAGGGACATTTTTTCATTAAAGATGAACAGCTTGGGTCCTCCACGGAGCGAGTGGCAAAGGAAATGAAATATAAGAAATACATCTTTTCTTGATACTAATCGCAATTCTACCGAACTAATTTTTATTCAATTTCATATTAAATCATTCAACATTTGCGCCCAGATTAATTTCTAAATATTTCTATATAAGCAAGTAACAAAAATAGATCCAGGAACATGTTTCTTTGCGGTTGAAAAGTTTAACGAAAGCGTAAACAAACTCCACTAGTTGTCAAACTCACAAACACTTGCTGTGGTAAATCTCAAGCAGTTTTCGGTAAGAATACGTACACTTTTTCTATTTTATTTGCATATACATTATAAATACATAGAGCAAGGATTTCTCTGACTGTTGTTACTTATTAAGCTATTATTTTATATGTGCCATAGAATTAAGTCCAAAACCAACTTTTTATATTGCATTTTTTAAAGTTCACTATCGAAAATGATTCTGGATTTCATTTTTTATTGAATTACTCCCAGCTCGAACAGACCTAATTTCGTTAGACGAAAACAATTTCATGTGGTTTTCGATTGGGCTTCTTCAGATTCGCTCTCAGATTTCCGATTTCGTGTGTCTAATCGAACATAAAAACGTCACTTGCTCTTTTTTTTGTTGATATTTGTGCGATTGGTATACGTATAGCCTTCGAAACTTTTCTAAGCGTTTTCTATTCACTGGTTAAATTTTATATGAAAATATTGAAAATGCTCGCCCAGATTGATTTCTAAACATTTGTACATAAATAATTTATTAACAAAAAAATAGATCAACCCAATGCAATTCGTTTCTTTTCAGTTGACAAATTTCACGAAAACGTAAACAAGCTCCACTAGTTGTCAAAATAAAACGTACTTGTATTGGTTGATCTGAGGCAAATCTGAGGAAAAATCCAGATTGGCAAAAGTGCTCTGAAATCTGACAAAGATTGTTTTTTTTTTTCGTACCAAACGAACATAAAAATTGCTCTGAGAGCAAAAAAGTGCTTTGAGAGCGCCCAATCGAAAACCACATTGGAAGGGTTCGCTCGTGCTTTCTGTGCGAATAAAGAAGCTGTAAACCATGCAGCATTTCTAAGGCATAATGGAACATATGATTAGATGAACAAAATTAAGCTTACAAAAAAAGAAATGCTTAATGTTTTATATGAGGGACTGGATGCATTTAGTGCGTTATATTATACTTCTGCACTTAAACAGGAGAAGCACAGGAAACAGATGCCAGCAGTACAAAGACGCGGAGCCCTCCGCATCGCAAGTTCTTACCGCACTGTATCAGAACCAGCCGCTCTTGTCATTGCAGGAGTGGCACCCATTGACCTCTTAGCCGCAGAGAGAAAGCTAGTATATGAGAAGAGAGCGGAAGTAGGAACAGAAGCGGCAATTACTGAAGCAAAACAGGCCACCAAACATTTATGGCAACTAAGGTGGAACTCTGAAACAAGAGGTAGAGGGACCGCCAGGGTGATCAGAGACGTCGCTGAATGGACAACGCGAAAACACGGAGAAATAAATTATTATACCACGCAGTTTCTCACCGGACATGGATATTTTAATGCATACCTACACCGGATGCGGAAAGTAGACCATCCGACATGCCAGTACGGCGACTCATTGGTAGACGACGCTTATCATACCTTCTTCACGTGCAGCAGGTGGACCGTGGAAAGACAGGATTTGGAATCGGAGATAGGTTACATTTCCCCTGAAAATATCATTGGGAAGATGATCGCACTTGGGAACGGGTATCAGCGTTCATCGAAAACGTGCTCAAAACCAAGAGAAGAGAAGAAAGCCAGAGCACACACTCATAGAAGAACAGGAAAGTTTATGAGGTAGAAGGAAAATAACGGCCCCCCCCCCGAAGTAATACGAATAGTGGTTCCAGGGGGGCTGTTGAAGAAAGCCAAAGGGAGAGGGGGAGTTTAGTCAGTAAGAGTCTGACACACTAAGAAGTTCAAACTTCTTGACGGTGCATGATGCGTTCTTCGCCCTCCCTATAGGAAAAAAAAGTGCATTATATTTAAAAATATGAATATGATACTGAAGTAAAAAATGTTCTTTTCGTTTTTCTCCGACATCCGAAACTTAGGTTAGGATTTCCAATTTAACTTATGACTACCCCAATTACATGCTGTCTTTTGGTATTTTTTTTTTTTTTAACATGATATAATATATATAATCTAATCTACTGAATCTAGCAATACAAATAAATATCAATTTTTTTAATTTTAAATATATTTTTCAAGTTTACCATTTGCGGCCTTTGTTGATGGGGCGGACCATTCATAGGACCAGGCCGTGGTCCATTGGGACGTGGACCATTCCATTGACCTTGGTTCGGATAACGTGGAGGGCCTTGCATCTGTTGCTGAGGTCCCATTGGTCCTCCTTGGTGCATAGGCGGTGGCTACAGAGAATAGTGAATAATATCGAACGTAATATATTTTAAAATTTATGTAAGCTTATGTATAATTTATTTATATATTTGGTCTAACTTTTATTTGATGCATTTGAATTATTGTTTAACAATTTTTCTTAATTTTCTATGCTATTTAGGGAAAATAAAATACAAAAAGAGGAACGTTATATTTTCCAGGTATTTTAGGAAGATAAACAAAAACGATAACAAAATAAACACTTAACAAATGAGGATAGTTTGTCTTGAATTTTTAATTACACCAACAAGTCAGTACACATTTTTCAACAAAGAGTTATATTAATCTAATGAATGTTACTTGATTGTTAAAATTTGGACTACAATTAGTTTCTATAACATTTAAAATAAAAGTAAGGTACAGTATAAGTTTTTCCGGTCATTAATATCTCTTTCGCTCACATTAATTTGTTAGAGAAGTTTAAAGTGTTCTTTTTCCCCAAAGCTTTGCGAAATTATTTTATTCTCGCAACACATTTACCGGAGGATATTCATGAGGGCACTGTATATCTGGTTATTATATAAACTAACGTGCATTATCGCTGTTGGGCATTTTATATTTTCGTAAAGTTTGACCCATACTTTTAGTTCCTTCCAACACCATTAAGTAAATTTGTTTTTAAATAAAGATTTAGATTTCGAGGTCATCAAACCAATCATCTATACGAGATTTTTTTTTTTAAATGGTTCTTAAAAGTCTGCGAATTCCAGGCCTACTTTTTGAGAGCGTTTTTTCTGCTTTTAACTTGCCATTACTCAAATAAATTTGTATCAACACAAAAACAAGAGAACAATTCAAGGTAACCAACACATCCCTTAATATTTTAATATTTAAACAATCGGCGTTCTGCTTCATCCAGAAGATCATCCAAAATCTATCAAATTAAATTTATTTCATCAAATCGACAACTGGTTGTTCTCGATCGTGGCGCGTGCTTTTAGGTGGCGGGCGCACACCAAAAAGCACCGTGTACCGACTTCTCTGCTGGAGCTGAACGAAGAGGAGGGCGGTAATGTACATGCGACAGTAAGCTACCAAACATCAAATAGCATACAACAATTTTACGAACGGCTGCGTAACCGGTCAACAATATTCATTCTAATAAAAGTGGAACGGATTGTTTGACTTTTGAAAGATTCACTACCTCACTCAACCCAGTGGAATAGACCTGGGGGCGGATTCCATATGACTATAATCGTCTGGAAGAATACCGTGTCTGAAAATTTGATGACCCTAAAAATATATTCTGCACGAATTTGTTGCGCTTAGTACATTTGTGGAAAGTAAACTAAATTAACCTCTCAAACTCGTAGTTTTTTTCACTTAGTTGTCAGTTTTGGAGGTCTATCATTTTGACGATAATCGTCTAAAATATTCCGAAATGAGTGTCCTGATTTAGTAAACTTACACCAGTCAACTTTCATACACTTCAATTGTGCTAATTTTACCTCACCTTATGTAAGTTACTTTGACATATTTGTTTAAAGTTGAGGTCAGGATGCTATAAAAAGAGATAGTGGTGCATAAACCCTTTATGAGCCAAAGGCCCGATGGGGCTTACTGAATATCCGACCTGCTGTTTGGCAAACCAACATGGAGGGCGCAAATACAGGCAGTTTGAAATGATCGAGCTAACTGGAAAATGTTTGGGTTTGAAGCCCAGGTCCGCCCCGGACTATAGCGCCATCTAAGTATAAATGTAAGTAACCAATCTCTCGCACCAGGGTAAAAATAAAAGCTGAATACTTTCTGATTTGAAGTAAAACTTTTTTTATTCTTGTCTAGTCTATTGTTAAGAAAAAAAATAATACATCAAACAATAACTATATCTATATATATACATACACAAACTTCAGTGATACAACTAAATTAGGTTGTTACATGACATACGGTTATTTTCCCCCGTTTCCCGTATATTTTTTTAAATTAAAAAGTACATAATGTTTTGTTCTGTTTTGTATCTTACATATCTAACAAATATGTATAAAAGTTGGGTCAGTGAAACAAAAAGTTAAGCACAACTACTTAATGCTATTTTACCTCACTCATCAGAGTTTCCAAAGTTTTTTTTTAATTTAAATTCTATTAGGAAAACTGTAAACTATACTAAAATAGCAGGACTAGCCTGATGGTCACTTTGATACAAACCTGCTGACATGCAGAGCTCTTAAACTATTTAAAGATAATTGGTCCGACGATTAATCAAAGCTATATTACATACGTAAAATGTGATTTTCATCCGTCGCCCAAACAATTCATTCATAGACATTGAGTTGTGGTTTTGGTTTGACGCAAGCGTCAACTCTTAACTTTTTCTGGTGCGGGTCAATTTAAAACTCGATTGCCAAACAAGGGTAATGAAAAAGCCGACATTAAATGCAAAAATAAATACGGCCACCAATTGCCGCGGCTAAGAAAAGAAACTATTCTAGAAATCATCAATACGCTAAAACCATTCTCCTTGTAAGGAAGCACACTCTGAGGTTAGGCTTGACGAATTCAGATACAAGCAGGCATTGTGATGGCCTACAAGTCACCCGCCATATCTGTGACTGACAAGCTCAGAAATGAAGTTAACACTTAAGTTTTGTAGGGAAATTAAGTGTATGGGCGAACTAGTTTAGGTTCTGACCGTGGATGCTCTCTAAAGATGGCGATGGGCCCGCTATTTTCCTTAGTCTTTTGCGATGAACTCACAACCATGCACAACCTAACCTAAAGCTAATAATCACACAGAAAAATAAATTCGACGTTGGACGCGGAATGTCCCTTAAAATCGCTTGTAAGAACTTATCCAACGTGGTGCGAACGACTTAAAGAAGTCGAAGCGATTTCATTTCAATAACTTTTTGTTTACAAAAATGGCTACAACGTTCCATAGCACGAACGAATAGCGATGCTATTCATATACCCAATCTATGTTCGTCACATTACATATGAATACCTAAAGTGACAAAAAACTTTGCAAGTTCCGAAAAAGGCAACCATATCATAAACAAAAGGAAATAGAAAATGAATGCAATAGAGTTGTTTTGCCAAAAGCGCATGCAAATAAAAAAAATTTAAAAAAAACATAGTCACGTTACGCACATAAAATGCTAAGTCAGCAACAACTCTATTGCATTTTATTTACTTCAATACTTATATTAATTTCACATGTCAATGAAGGCACCATCTGAATTTAGATTGCAATCGTTAGTACTCGATAAAGTATAAGTGGGGAAGAGTGGCAGTCGGCAAGGTAAGCTGTGTAGATTTTACAATATGTATGTTGCTAGATTTAGCCCAGTAGTAGAAATTCTACCATTATTGTAACCTGGCATGTACACAAAATATTGAAAACAAATTACACACAGCTTGAATCTCTGCACAATCACTCCTACAAAAATCAATTGAATATGTTGTGTTTAAGGAAGTGAAAGTGGTTCTTAACTATTTGCACATTCGGCTATTTATAAATAAGATTCTCGGAAAACATGCAAACGAAAATTTCAGTCTTTTCTTTAAGGAATGTTGCTAGTTATAAGACCAACTATGACAAACGTGAAAACCGTTGAATAATTGATAGCTTGTTTATTCTGTATTTGTATCTTTGCTGTTTGAACAGTCAAACTATGCCAAACTCTTCGCTAGTAGTAGAACTTTGCCAATCTTTGAAGTTTCACTTAAGAATTTAAATTGTATGCAAAGAATTTGCGTCCAATTTTACTGAATCATATTTTATGTGGAAAATTTCGCAATTGTGAGTTCGCAAAATCTAGCCTTGATTATTAGTATCGCGCATTTTGTGAACAATGCGATACTTTGATGCATTTTCAGCTTATTCTCTGTAAATCAAGTCTAATACCGAAATGAAAATACATAAGATGATTTCTGCAAATCATGCGGCATAAGTACGAACATAAGTACGTTAGCCCATTTCAATCCTGGTAACAAAACAAACTCCAAATCCAGATATAACTCATTCTACTGATCTACTTAAATGGCAAAGAAAAACGTTGAAAAAGTCAAACTCACCTGCATTCTTGGTGGACCTTGATTAGGTCCTGGAGGGCCCTGCATATTTTGCGGCATGTGCTGCGGACGAAACTGGCCAGGTGGCATATTGGGATTCATCATACGCGGTTGGTGACCGGGTGGTGCTCCCTGAGCAGGATGTTGCGGCATGCCTCCCATATTAGGAATCGGACCTCGAGGACCATTCTGTTGCGGTGGTACCGGCCGTGTTTTTTGTTGACTTTCGAACTGATTTAGCGCCTGCTTCGTTGGATACGTCACTACCGGCACTTGCCCATGCATTTCCTTTTTGGACAAACGTTCCATAACCACTCGCATACTGTTCTCCGAACCCAAAGATATCACACAGAATCCCTTCGATTGGCCATTGGAACGATTTTCGAAAAATTTTACTTCTTGAAAATCCGTTACGCCAATGTCTCGCATTGAATTGGAAATGTCTTGGTCAGTGGTCCACTACACATAAAAAAGAAGATTTGTTTAGTGTATTGTGGTTTTTGGTATTGTATAACCAAACATTGTTGCTAGCACTAATGCTACTTACCCATGTCAAATTGCCTATATATAATTGATAACGTCGTCCAATATGATTGGGAGTTAGGCTACCACTCTGATGGTAAACTCCGTTTGAAGTAGCACCCGAATTATCATCGGCTTGCGACGAAGCTACCGAAGTGCCATCCACCGCGGCTCCATCATTTGGTACACTGATATCATCGTACAAGTCTACACCTTCGGCATTGAAATCATCCTATGGAGAACCGAAAACAATTTAAATTAGAAATATCCCGTCAAAATACACATTTTCGACTAATTTACTTGGGGTTGTGCACTGAAATCTTTATCCAAGTCTTCGGCATACAAATCGATAACCACGCCGTCAGCCATTTTCATTAGAAAATTTTCACAAAAAACGCCACAACTGCGGTCACCGGCAAATTGAATTAATGAGTTTGTGGTTTATTTTCACTTTTAAATCAATAGTCTAAGCAGAACATTGTACTATAACTTAAGTCTTTTGATAATATTACTTTTTCATACTATATATATGAATAATTAACTAAATTTAATTAGGTTTTTGATGTCAGTTTTTTTGGGAAGAAAACTTTCCGCAAATCTTTCCACCAAAATGAAGACAGCGAAATGGCTCGTTCCCTGACATTTGTAGAGGTGTGTGAAAACTCAGCGAAAACACAGGTACGTTTGCATGTTAATTATTATTCAGCGCATAAGGGGCTGTTCACATTGGGTTATTGTTTAATGGATACCTTAAGCTGTTTTTCCGTAAAATTCATGAAGTCACTCACCCATGCTCATTTCTTTTCAAGTCTATATGTTGAATTGTGGGAATGATCGGTAAGTTGATGTTTCCATAGCAAAAACAATTTTCCTCTTGCATTTATTAATGCATGATAAGTAAAGTTTGTGAAAATAATTATAATGTACTCCAAAAATAATAGCCTTTCTCAGCGAAGTAAAGTTAAGAATTATCTTTATTACACAAAGGAGTGATTTGGCAGCAGCAGCTTAGGTTAACATGTTTCTGATGGCCAGAAACAGTTATACCTCTTAGCAGCACAGCGCCAATCACCTATTATACCAGAGGTTATTTTGTCACAAACTGGACTGAAACTGTTTTATTGCGCATTTGTCTACATTTGTTTTTCTTTATTCAATAAAATAAGCATATTGTTATTGCAGAAATGCTCCCCGCCGGAATTTGCTTTCAATTACTTTATTGACTTCTTATCATTTTTAGAGGTTTTTATTTTTTATTTTTGCTCCATGATCTATACAGATTATTGATTTCTATGTTTTGTTGTTGCTGTAAATAGACGGATTGAAAACTCACTCACTTAACCTACGCAATGTATTCTTTTCAGTCTTCATAACCAGCGCCAAGTGCTCGAAAAATTCTTCGATTATCCGTGAGATTTTTTTTTAATTTTTCAAGCCATGAAGTTGGTTGCATTTAACCTTTGAAAAATATAGAACATATTAGATTTGGCCGCTGCAATGAATAAAATCTTGCAACTACACACACAATTTAAATAGGCTGACTTTTAAGTCACACACCAAAAAATGCATAAGAATAGTTTAATTTTATGATCCACTGGGTACGAAAAATCTAAAATCTGGCAGTAAAATTAGAAAATTCCAATGGAAAAAACATTAATTACTCGTGTTTTACAAATACCTAATTTTTGTATGTTTCGTCTCCTTCAAGTTCAGATTGACACCGATAACAAATTCCTGAATATTCGCTATTTATTTATATTTACTGAATTGATATAGTTACTGAAAATTTGAAAACACAGCCCTTAAAAATAATTCCAAAAATTAAATATGTTGGTGATATAATTTTCAAATTTAAACGGTCACTTTGCTAAGCTATGGTTTTATTTTCATAGGCAAACAGTTCCAATGAATCTGCATGTTCGAACGCATATCCGGTTCCAGCGGTATTTATTCTAGAACTTTCTGAAGAACGAGACTCGATTGAAACTTACCGAAGCCAGTCGATAATTTGTCAACCAAAACCACATTTGCGAAAAGAAGCGTGCACGGTAACGAGGTGCTGGCCCCGATTTGACTGTAAATTCCAATTTTTGTATAGTTGTAAACTCAAGTGAAGTTGAAAAAAAAAACTAGCAAAGGTAAGTTCAAAGAGCATTTATTTTATTTGTTTCATTTATTTAACTAATTCATGCAAAACTACTATCCAGATGCCGGAAGAATCAGAAACCTTCGCCTTCCAGGCTGAGATTGCTCAGCTTATGTCCTTAATCATCAATACGTTCTATTCGAACAAAGAAATCTTTCTTCGTGAATTGATTTCCAATTCATCTGATGCTCTGGATAAGATCCGCTATGAATCTTTAACAGACCCCACCAAATTGGACAGCGGCAAGGAGTTGTATATCAAATTGATCCCCAATAAGGCCGCTGGCACTTTGACCATCATTGATACCGGTATCGGTATGACCAAGGCCGATTTGGTCAACAACTTGGGTACCATCGCCAAGTCTGGAACCAAAGCATTCATGGAGGCTCTGCAAGCCGGTGCTGATATCAGCATGATTGGTCAGTTTGGTGTTGGTTTCTATTCGGCTTACTTGATTGCCGACAAGGTAACTGTAACATCAAAGAACAACGATGATGAGCAATACATCTGGGAGTCGTCTGCTGGTGGTTCATTCACCGTCCGTCAGGATAACACTGAACCTCTTGGACGTGGTACCAAGATTGTGTTGCACATCAAGGAAGACCAAGCTGAATACTTGGAAGAGAGCAAGATCAAGGAAATTGTCACCAAACATTCCCAATTCATTGGTTATCCGATTAAACTGTTGATGGAAAAGACACGTGATGAGGAAGTGAGCGATGATGAAGAGGATGACGCTGAAGACAAGAAGGATGAAAAGAAAGAGGACGAGCCCAAACTCGAAGATGTTGGAGAGGATGAAGATGCCGACAAGGATAAAGACAAAAAGAAGAAGAAAAAGATCCAGGTTAAGTTCACCGAAGACGAAGAGTTAAACAAGACAAAACCCATTTGGACCAGAAATCCCGATGATATCTCCCAGGAGGAATACGGCGAGTTCTACAAATCTCTGACTAACGACTGGGAGGATCATTTAGCCGTTAAGCATTTCTCTGTTGAAGGTAATTATCGTCTTCTCGTTCTATTGCCTAGCCTAGTTTTATATTTTATTCATCTGTTTAGGTCAATTGGAGTTCCGTGCTCTTTTGTTTGTGCCCCGTCGTGTGCCATTCGATCTCTTCGACAACCAGAAAAAGAAGAACAACATCAAACTGTACGTGCGTCGTGTTTTCATCATGGACAACTGCGAGGATCTTATTCCTTCGTACTTGAACTTCATGAAGGGTGTCGTCGATTCAGAGGATTTGCCATTGAACATCTCTCGTGAGATGCTGCAGCAGAACAAGGTTCTAAAGGTCATCCGTAAGAACTTGGTCAAGAAATGCATGGAATTGTTCGAGGAATTGACCGAAGACAAGGAGAACTACAAGAAGTTCTACGAGCAGTTTAGCAAGAACTTGAAACTCGGTGTGCACGAGGACAACAACAGCAGGGCTAAGCTCGCCGAATTGCTGCGCTATCAAACATCGGCCTCAGGAGAAGAGTCGTGTTCTTTGGCCGATTACGTCAGCCGTATGAAGGAAAACCAGAAACACATCTATTTCATCACTGGTGAGTCACAAGATCAAGTGAGCAACTCTGCATTCGTTGAACGTGTTAAGAAACGTGGATTCGAGGTAGTATACATGACTGAGCCGATCGATGAGTACGTCATCCAACACCTCAAGGAATACCAGGGCAAGCAGTTGGTTTCGGTAACCAAGGAAGGTCTGGAATTGCCTGAAGACGAGGAAGAGAAGAAGAAGCGCGAGGAAGACAAAGCTAAGTTCGAGAACCTTTGTAAGGTAATGAAGTCTATCTTGGACAACAAAGTCGAAAAGGTAGTCGTCTCCAACCGTTTGGTTGAATCACCATGCTGCATTGTCACTTCTCAGTTTGGTTGGTCAGCCAACATGGAACGTATCATGAAGGCACAGGCTCTGCGCGACTCTTCCACCATGGGATACATGGCCGGCAAGAAGCATTTGGAAATCAATCCTGATCATTCCATTGTTGAAACTCTCCGCCAAAAGGCTGATGCCGATAAGAACGACAAAGCTGTCAAGGATTTGGTCATTCTTCTTTTCGAGACCTCACTGCTCTCATCTGGATTCTCATTGGACAGCCCACAGGTCCACGCTTCGCGAATTTATCGTATGATCAAGCTGGGTCTTGGCATTGATGACGATGAACCAATGGCCACCGAGGAGACCACTGTTACTGCAGGAGGTGATGCACCACCATTGGTAGATGATTCCGAAGATGCTTCCCACATGGAAGAGGTGGATTAAACAACCCTACACAACAAATAAAAAACGCTTGTTGCACAATAGTATTCCACACACAAAAACAATATAGTTCCATATACGATTTTTCCCACGAAGGCAAATGCTGCGTTCTAGTTGCATCAGAAACATTGAATCAGAAGCATTTTCGAGAAATTAGCGTTTAGGCATTTTTTTTTAAATGTTAACTAACTACACATTATAACATATTGGTGTAAAATAAAGTTCTAGGCTTTATAGAATTTGTTGTTTTTTTTATTCCGTTTTCGTACTTCAAATTGAGTGTTTCGACGGCTTTGTCAATCATGACTAGACAGAACAAACCAGCCGAAACAAAAGGGCTTGTGATACGCGGCCAGCTTAGCCTTCTTTGGCCACACTGGCCCCTACAGGTGGGTTTGATGGAGAAAATTTCTTTCTAACCTTGAATACGGCTTGTACAGTAGCAACTGGTAGCAAGTGTGCAGATGGTGCACGTGAATGGTCGTCTCTATTTTTTTTCTCTACGATCATGGTTTTCGCTTTATAAATATGTTTACACATTTATGTATGTTTGAGGACGTTTATTTCTACTTAATTAAATATGAACATAGGTATACAAGAATTCAGAGCAGTTTGGTTAAATAAATAAGCTACTGTGACTCCTTCTTTAAAAGCTCTAGAACGGCTGCAGGTGTCGTCACTCCCTTACTCACTTGTATTATCTTATTTCTTGATCGGGATCCTTTGTCCAGGCTAACATCACTTTTTCGCAGTGTAAGAACTTTGGAAAGATATTTTACTAGTTCTGCGTTCGCTTCTCCTTCAGAAGGAGGCGCAGCTATTTGCACACCAACTCCTTCGCTTGTGATATCGGTTATTCCATTTTGTTTGGCTCCTGGTTTGGCTAGAATCCGAATGCAAATGTTACCATGTTTATCCATTTGAACCGGATCATCGTTGCTGGCTGTCTTCGCTCCTGGTGGTAGGACGACTGCTGTTTTTTTATTTTTGCTCTTCGACATATTCCTGATGGTGCTTTCTAGATATATAAAACGTTTCATGGGCTTGTTAACACTTCCATAAATAAATTAATTTTCCGACACCAATATAGAATAAATAATAGTTTTTGTGTCGAAGTTCTCGCAGAAAATACTTAAGAACGTGTTCACGGTAGAAATTTTGTTTGCCCCTAAGTTTACAAATCTGACGTTTAAAAAATGAAGAAAAGAAATTGTTTCCGTCAGTTCCAGTTTTTTGTTCTAACAATTTTTCTTTTTCATGTTTTATTGGAGAAATACCAATACTTTTTTTTTATTTGGATTTACCTACCAGTACCAATCCTTGGACAGCTGTTATGCGTCATTCAACCGAGAACATTTCGGTGTCGCTGAAATACCTACCGTCATTGACTTATTATATATATAAGTACTGTACCAAACCTAAGCGCTCGCAAGAGCTGTGCAGGTCACCTTCAATGGAGAACCACATACCTGCCTAGTTTAATAAAAAAAAAACCTGCAGTGTCGGTTTTGTTTGGCTGTCATTTTTATTTGTAATTTTACCTCAAAGCAGAACTCGGCAAAATCTTGAATTGGGGAAAGGACAAAGGAGTACATAGGTTAGGTAGGTTACACAAATTAAAATGGACGACCAAACCATTCCTTCTTCAAGTCACAGTCGGTGTAAGGAAGCGCCCTTATCCAAGCAACTAAGCTTTGTAGCTCGGCGCCAAAACAATCCCTAAATAGAAAATCATACTACAGTCTGGCGCTGGCCCTCAAAAGACTAGTCACTAATGTGTTACGTATGAGACTACCAAATGTTCCGAAAAACTTAAAGAAATTATTGCTACTTTCATGCTCGTCACCGATCGATGCTTGCCATGAGGGCATGCCCTTTCCATTGGCCAAGCAAACTATGAAACTCGCTTCCTTGAAATATATTTCGAGAGAACAACAACTTACAGCTTTATAATTGCAATATAATTATTAACACATTTCAAAAAGCATATCGAGGCTTAATACTTAGTTTATGTTTATGCTCCTAGGCGCTGTTGAAGCGTCTTACGTTTGCTGTTCAAATACAAAACTCTCCCCTGAAAATAACTAAACAAAACCACAATTTAAATTAATAGTTATTTCTGTTTATTTCAACTAACGTTTAGCTAACTCTTAAAGAGAATAAAGGATATTTTACATAAAGAGCGTTTAACCAGAGTCTTCAATCAGCAGCACATAGAACATCCCCTCCCAAGGCTGGTGAGAAGATTATCTGATGTCGCATGCCGCTACAACGCGGCGTGTAAATTAAAATATGATAACTAAATTTTAAAGCGACACTACTAAGTTAACAACTAGAGAGCTTAGTCGACCTCTTCCATGTGAGATGCATCTTCAGTATCGTTGACTAGTGGCGGAGCATCGCCAGCACTCTGGGTATCCTCTGTTGCCATTGGCTCATCTTCATCAATGCCAAGACCCAGCTTGATCATCCGATAAATTCTCGATGCGTGCACTTGTGGGCTGTCCAATGAGAAGCCCGATGAAAGCAAAGAGGTCTCGAACAGGAGGATTACCAAATCCTTCACCGCCTTATCGTTCTTGTCGATATCGGCCTTTTGACGTAGGGTTTCGATAATGGCGTGGTCCGGATTGATTTCCAAATGCTTCTTGCCAGCCATGTATCCCATGGTGGAGGAGTCACGCAGAGCCTGTGCCTTCATGATACGTTCCATGTTGGCTGACCAACCAAACTGGGATGTGACAATGCAGCATGGTGATTCAACCAAACGGTTGGAGACGACTACTTTTTCGACTTTGTTGTCCAAGATAGATTTCATTACCTTGCAAAGGTTCTCGAACTTGGCCTTATCTTCCTCGCGTTTCTTCTTCTCATCTTCGTCCTCTGGCAGTTCAAGGCCCTCCTTGGTCACAGACACCAACTGTTTTCCCTTGTATTCCTTTAGGTGCTGGATAACATACTCATCGATGGGTTCAGTCATGTAAACGACCTCAAATCCGCGTTTCTTTACACGTTCAACAAAGGCCGAGTTACTCACTTGATCCTTAGACTCGCCAGTGATGAAGTAGATATGCTTCTGGTTCTCTTTCATACGGCTGACGTAGTCGGCCAGTGGACAGTAGTCATCTCCAGACGCAGATGTGTGGAATCGGAGGAAGTCAGCGAGTTTTGCGCGGTTGTTTGTATCCTCATGGACACCCAATTTCAAATTCTTGCTGAACTGGTCATAGAACTTGTTGTAGTTTTCCTTGTCCTCGGTCAACTCTTCGAACAGTTCCATGCACTTTTTGACCAAATTTTTTCGGATGACCTTGAGCACCTTGTTTTGTTGCAGCATTTCACGAGAGATGTTCAATGGCAAATCCTCAGAATCAACAACGCCCTTCATGAAATTCAAATACTCTGGGATGAGGTCTTCGCAGTTGTCCATGATGAATACGCGACGCACGTACAGTTTGATGTTGTTACGTTTCTTCTGGTTTTCAAAGAGGTCAAATGGAACACGCCGTGGAATGAAAAGCAGAGCGCGGAACTCTAGCTGGCCTTCAACGGAGAAATGCTTGACAGCCAAATGGTCCTCCCAGTCGTTGGTCAACGATTTGTAGAACTCACCGTATTCCTCCTGTGAGATATCATCGGGATTCCTTGTCCAAATTGGTTTGGTTTTGTTTAACTCCTCATCTTCCGAGTACTTGACTTTAACCGTCTTCTTCTTTTTCTTATCGCCATCTTTATCGGCATCCTCGTCCTCACCAACATCTTCAATCTTGGGTTCGTCTGTGTCCATATCTTTCTTCTTTTCCTCATCCTTATCGGCTTCGTCGTCGCTGACTTCTTGATCGCGCTCCTTTTCAACAAGCAGTTTGATAGGATAGCCAATAAATTGTGAGTGTTTGTTAACAATTTCCTTAATCTTGCTCTCCTCCAAGTAATCAGCTTGGTCTTCCTTGATGTGCAGCACAATCTTGGTACCACGTCCAAGAGGTTCAGTGTTATCCTGACGGACGGTGAATGAACCACCAGCAGACGACTCCCAGATGTACTGCTCATCGTCGTTGTTCTTCGACGTAACTGTCACCTTATCGGCAATCAAGTACGCCGAATAGAAACCAACACCAAACTGACCAATCATGCTAATGTCAGCACCAGCCTGTAGTGCTTCCATGAACGCCTTTGTTCCAGACTTGGCAATTGTACCCAAGTTGTTGACCAAATCGGCCTTGGTCATGCCAATACCAGTATCAATGATGGTAAGTGTTCCAGCAGCCTTGTTGGGAATCAATTTGATGTACAACTCCTTGCCACTGTCCAGCTTGGTTGGATCAGTAAGAGATTCATAGCGGATTTTGTCCAAAGCATCCGACGAATTAGAAATCAACTCACGAAGGAAAATCTCCTTATTCGAGTAGAATGTGTTGATGATCAAGGACATAAGCTGAGCAATCTCAGCTTGGAAAGCAAAAGTCTCACATTCTTGTTCAGGCATCTGGAAACGGACAAATAGTGAAATTAATTATTAAACAGGGTTGGAATTCTTTTCATCATCAATATTTCTAGTACATTCTTTGAATGTTTAAACACCGGATATAATGAGAAACATCCGAAATGCAATTTTTCGTTCGTATTTCAAATAAAACTTACTTTATTTTATTATTATTCAGTAATTTTAAGCAGAAAAATTTAGAATTATTCACAATTCACTTGGAATGCAGTACAGAAAATAATTCTCTCAAACCCTTGACTAGTTTCTCTTGCTTTTGCACCTCAACGCTTTTCTTTATGAACTGATACAAAGGGGGTGAACTACCCAGCCTTTTATGCTTTATAATAATTTCCCGAAATTTCCTGACTTTTCTAGAATGTACTACCTCAACTTCCGCTTTTTTTTCTTGTCACTCTTGTTGTTTATTTTCAATTTTGTTTAAGAAGAAACCACGCAAACCGCTGTTTGTATATTTAGTAAAAGGTCCGTATAAAATAATAAGTAACTGCATTAATAAATTTACTAAGTTCATTCACTTTAAGAAAACAAAAACGTAAAAAGCATTTATTGACAACAATTTGACTACGACTACCCAAATTACACCTAAGATTCTCAAACTGTTTGCTTGTATTTTTCAAACTGTTACTAGAAAGTCATTTTTCATATTGATTTCCGGGAAAAAGTCGGTTGTGAGTACTAGTCATCTTGATCTTTCGAGAATTTACATTTCCTATTTGGGTGGTAGTTCTGCGGTTTTATAATTTCGAACATTCTGGAAATGCGTGTGCGATACACATTGCAATTGCAAACCTATTACATGGATTTTTTTCCCCACATTTAAAATCATTGGTTGGAAAAAAAATCTAAATTTCATTGCCAAGGCCATTGGGATGATTTGTAAAATCGATAAATTGTATGTAACATATTGCACAAATGTTGCTTTACTTTACTCATTAAAAATGAAATCGATTTTAAATTAGGATGACTGATTAAAATTGCGAAGTATCATGCAGATAATCGTCTGCAGACTTTAGAGTGGGCTATTACTCTAAAATGGGAATATATCTAGAGCTACAGAATGTAAATCAGAACAAGAAGAAAAGAAAAACACAATACTCGGATGGCGTTTTCGATTGAACGAAAGAATTGCCCTTTTTATCTAAAAGTGCACTTCCAGGTCAATTCTTAACACGACAGAATTGTCCAGAATATTTTTAAAGAATTGCCCTGAATTCACCGAGATTGATTTGTGTTTGATATTATTTATTATTTCTGTGCCCTAATTGACAGATCTATTACGCATCTACGGCTGTGTGTTAGCTAATAGTCATAGACAAACCATACTGAGACCATAGACAAACCATACTCTGTTTCTCTGGCGTAAAGCTTGCATATTTTTTTTTTCGTTTTTGAAATGTCATTTTGTTTACATTTTTTTCGGGGTAGATTTGAAAATTCAAAACGAAACTAAAAATTGAATTAAAAATGCCATTCAGCGTCGTGAATTTTGTTAACGACATTGATATGATCGACTTTATAAATGAAAGTTCAATTCCAAGAAGGCGAAAATTATATAAAACCAGGTTCAACCCCTATTATACGACCGTTTTCTTTTTATTTTTTGCTGCTCCATTTTTGTTTAAAAACAAAATAAATCTCACAAGAGAGATGTCAGTTTCTATTCATAGAAACAGCTGATATCATTCCGCAGGGATTTAGGTTTTTTGTTATAGTTTCGTACTTATTTAGACACCAACCTTGCGTAGTAAACAGTCAGGGGACATTTTTTTATAAATAATAATTTCAGCAAAGCCACATAGAGGCCGCGTAAATTTTTACGCGATATTTAACTAAACAGCATCGTAGAGGCGTCGTAGGGGAATCTAATAAATACGGCTGTAGGTGTTCAGATCTGAGCTCTGAACTGAGCTCGAGCATTATGAGCGCGCTCTGAAGCGAGCGTGCTCAGATTGTTCTAAGGTGTTTATGAAACACACTTGAGCACATAGCTGTCATTTGTTGTAAACATATGTATAAATGGAATATTTATTAACTGTTATTTATTAAATTGGTTAATATTCAGTTTGAAAACAACAAGGTTCGTCCGCCATTTCAACTATTTTGATGCCTATCCTGTTTTCTGTCAAATGTGAATGGAAGTGTGTAATCAGCTTTTCCCTGCTCATGCTCAGTCAATTTATTCTGAGCTCGTAGAGCGCGCTCTGATGGTGCTCTGAAGGAAAAAAGAAACACGAATTCTGAGCTCTGATGTATCTGAGCTAAAAAGGAAACACGTCGTTTTTGTATAACAGTTCAGATTGCGCTCTGAACTAAAAAAGAAAAACGCCTCTAATTCGGGGTGTTATCCCCGGATGTAGAAATGGCCACTACAGCCCTAACGTCAGCAGAAAAAATTTAAAATTGAATTAAAATTGAAAAAAATTTGTAAATATAAAAAAGTGTTGAGAAAAGTCTCTCACCGGATATTATCCGTCTGTTTGCTTACTTCATATTTCCACTGTTGTGGTAGGGGTGTTATTAAACGAATTGGGCATTGTACATGAAAGTGGGGCATCGAAACATCTCTGTCAACCGAACGCCATCGCCGGCCTATTTGTTGTTGTGCAAATTTTCTTTTGCGCCAAATGTCAAACAAGCTAAAGAAAAACTGCGTGAATAAAGAGTTTTTCCGTTAATATCGTTGGTTTTCCTGGAAATGGTGTCAACCAGAGGCCCAAAGCATAAATTCACCGAAGGCGAAAAAGTCCTATGCTACGAGCCAGACCCGACCAAAGCCAAAGTTCTTTACGACTCCAAGGTATGTTATGCTTTTGCAATTGTATTGTTGACATGGTCGCCATCGCCATTCTGCATGCATAATGTTTTTTTTCTCGTGTTGATACTCGTATTCGTTTTGTTTTGCGAATATTTATGCACTTAATATGATGTTGCTACTGTTTCGCCGGTTTTAGGTGCTCGGCACATACGAGACGAAAGACAAGCGTGGCAGAAAACTTATTCAATATAAGATACATTTCCAAGGATGGAGCTCGACTTGGGATCGCAAGGTGAATTCTGATTTCGTGCTCAAGGACACCGAAGAAAATCGTCAGTTACAGAAGGATCTAGCCGAAAGGGCACAATTGCAATTGTAAGTACAATGACCCCATTGGTTGTGTTAATGGTGGGGGTATTTATGAAACACTTTCACTCTTGGGCTGCGGCTATTTTTTTGTTGTTTTTATTCTTATGTACATGTTTGTCGGACTGCGAAGAGGTGCATATTTATATCGGAAAGAGCGCAAAAAACGCGCACGCAAAGAAGACGAATCAGATAGTTCGCCGAAAGTTCACAATCGTGGCTCGTCGGAGGATAATTTTAGTTCCAGCAGCACGTTTGAAAAAAATGAAGCCGATTTCCTGATGAGGGACGGTGAGTTACGAAAGAGAAACGCCTGACTTTAATTAGGTAATACCTACATTTGATTTTTTTGGTTAGAGTGCGAAACAGAATCTTGCAGCAGTTCCGTCGAGAGCTTTCATGACGATGAACGTGTATTGCTTAAGGTCAGCGAACGGCTGAAACAGTACCTCGAGTATGATCATGAAATGACTGTGAGAAATGGTAAACTGCACATTTTGCCAGCTCGCGTTCCGGTATTGGCAATACTAGAGAGCTTCGTCAAGCAAAGCGCAGTGAAATTGGTATTTTCGGTAACACAAAACGAAACAAGTCGACGACGGAACACGAGCTTAAGGCCCGACAAGAAGGAACGTGAGTTCGAGAAAATTATGAACACGTAAGTCAGCAATGTGACGTTTACTTACTTACTAATAAAATAGTATTTTCAAGAATTGGTTTATGCTAATAAGATTTATCTACTTGTATTTGTCGTAGTCCCTAAAAATAGTGATCGTGACACATTGAGCTCAGATCATCCACAGGCTGCTTCAGGGATAAAGAGCGCGAATTAAAACACTTGGTTCTTACTTTTAAAATTAAACAATATTTATTTGGAACTATGTCCTTTATTATTGAAATACTTTTTACTAATTCTAAAAGGAGCTTAAGGCTACTATGTAGTTACAATAAGACTATCGATAAATTCATCATACAGTCGTATTTATATACTTTTCTTATCTATCTACAAGGAGACCCAAGCGTACAATCGTCTTGCTTGATAATGAAGAAGAGATAATATTCCAACATTGTATACAAACGATATTATCTCTTTTACATATGTTATCATTGTAGCGTTGTGTGCAAGACTGTACTAGAGACTAAAGATATCATTGAATACAAATAATGTTATCTTTTTTCTCAATATGTTTTGCTATGGATACTTAACTCCCCCCCTTGTTAAACGAAATCGTCCCGATTTTTCGACGCTATTTTTAACATCTCTCTTTCATAAGTTTTGTTATATGCGTCAATCTTTTTTTGTTTTTGACGATCTGTTATACATTGTATAGTTTTTATCATTACGTACGTAAATGCTAAAATAACAATCAGTGTTACAATTGTGTATATAGTTGATAATATCGGTTTTTCTTCAAAAGGAATAATTAGTTTTTTTAAAGTATCTATGTTATCGAATTTGTATATTGTATCTTCTTTAATTATTTGGTCGATGTAAGACTCTGAATTATGATTTCTTAATATAACTTCTTTAATTTGCTTATGCATGTTTTTGTATATTTTATCATCTAGATTTATAGTATTTTCATAAGTAACTAAGTTTATACCATTAATTGTTTGATTATTTAGCTTATGCTTACCGCTTAATAACATAACACCGGATTCAATTTCTAAGTCGTAATCGTATTCTTGTTTAATGTTGCATTTTGAAGTTATATTCTTTAAAAGTGGAATAAGACAATTTTCTTCTTCAAAGTTAATTTCACAAATGTTTTTACTTAGATGATTTTGACAATTTCTTGTTCTTAAATAAGTTTGGTTACATAAGGCAATTGTTTTATCTGTAATGATTTTTCCATGTTTTGAATTTAAGGGTGTTACTTTATACAATTTACATGATTTAATTAGAACTGGATATTTATATATTGTGATGAAGAATTCATCAGTTCTAGCTAATAATATTTTAGAGTACTCAAGTATATTTATTATGGTTAAAGAAAATGTCTCTAGGTTTCAAACCGGTAACTGAGTGTATGGAATTATTTAATTCACGCACTGTTCTAAATATTTCTTCGATAAGTCTTGTTTTATTCTGAATTGTGAATATTCTAGACAGTTCAGTTATTGTACCGTTTACACGTTCTACCTGACCGTTCGCTGTCGATCTGTATACTGGAGTTTCTACTTTAGTTATGTTGTATTTCAAACACATTTGGTTCACCATTTCTGTTTTGAATCCCTTCTCGTTATCTGTCATGAGTCGTTCACATTTTGGGAAATAATTAGATAAGACCTCTTCCATAACGTCGTACAGTCTGTTTCGAGTTTCGATTTCCCGAAGGATTGTATATTTAGAATACTTATCTACTGTTACAAGGAAAGTATACTTGTCGTTGAAGTATATGTCCATATGAATGTGTGTTCCCACATGTGTTGGTATTTCTGAATTATTCAGGGGTTCTCTGATAGGTTTTCTTTCATATTTTCCAAATAGACATGCTATGCATTTTTTGTTGAAACTCTTTGCTTGTTTATTTAGATCGGGCCAGTAATATTTCTCTGAGATTTCTTGTATATTGTTACGTAACCCTCGGTGTGCTCTTTCGTGAGTTACCCTTACAAGTTTTAGTTGTTCCTCCAAATTTGTCACGTCTTGAAGTTTTCTTGGTGTGAATATAAATCTTACTAGTGGGAATTCTTTTTTTATGTTTTCACCATATTTGTATATGTTTTCAAATTTCGTATGCAAAGCTACAATCTTTTGGGGTTGTATAGCTTCTTTCATCTGCCTTAGTAAAGAGTCTTTGTCCTTAAACTTTATTATGAGTCTTATTTTGTTACCAAAATAGATTTGTGTTTCGATATTATTTGTTATATCTTCAATAAGTTCGAACTGTGCAGTGTATGCATTAAAAGGCTGATTCACAGTTTTTATTATATCATTAGAAGAACTTTCAGCTGAATGTGCTGTTTCTATGGTAGAAGTATTTATGCGTTGACGTGATAATGCGTCAGCTACAAGATTTAGGTTTCCTGGTTTATAAACTAATTTTGCTCCAAAGTCTTCAATGATTCCCTTCCAACGTTTCAGCTTTGTGTTGGGATTTTTTTCTGATACCGAATATATAAGGCTCTGGTGATCGGTATATATGGTTAAGTCTGCTATACCATATATGTAGTTTCTGAGTTTTTGTAAGGACCATATGATCGCTAATAGCTCTTTCTCGTTTGTGCTATAGTTCTCTTCTGTCTTACTCAGTGTTCTTGACAAGAAGTGTATAGGTTGCTTATTCTGACTTAGTACGGCTCCAATAGCTATGTTGGATGCATCTGTAGTAAGCTCGAATGGTTTACTATAATCCGGTTGAAAAAGTTCGACTTGTTCTTTCAAATAATTTTTTAAAATTCTAATCGCTTCTAATGCTGAATCATTCAGATTTAACTTAATATTTTTACTTTGTTTTTTGTTTACTTTACCGTTATCTCCTCGTAAATATAATGTCAGGGGCTTGGCTATGCTTGCGTATCCTTTTATAAACTTACGATAGTAACCTGTAAGACCTAAAAATCCTCTCAAATCCTTTACCGTTTGTGGGACTGGAAAATTTTCTATAGCTGCTATTTTCTCAGGGTTCGTAGTGATTCTACCATGTCTGATTATGTGACCTAAGTATTCTACTTCTTCTTGAAAAAACTTACTTTTCTCATCAGATATTTTTAATGTGGCTTTATTGAGTACGTCGAATACTTGACTTATGTGCTGTATATGTTCTTCCTCAGATGAAGAATATATCAATACGTCATCAATGTAAACGTGTACGAATTTACCTACAAAGTCTCTCAAAATGTCGTCCACGCATCTCTGAAATATGCTTGGTGCATTTTTGAGCCCGAAAGGCATTCGTTTAAAATGATATTTTGCGCCATTTATAGCAAAAGCTGTTTTTTCTTTATCATCTGTTTTGATTTTAATTTGGTGGAAACCTGACTCCAAATCTAACGTTGTAAAGTACTTGGCTTTACCTAAATTTTGAATTGTCATGTTGACATCCGGAATGGGGTATCTGTCTGTTACAGTGTGAGCGTTAAGTTTTTGGAAATCAACAACCATGCGCCGTTTTGGTTTTCCTTTTTCGTCCAAACCTTTTTTAGGTACTGTCCATATGGGACTGTTATAAGGACTATGGCTTTTTTCTATTATATTGTCATGTAAGAGTTTCTGTATTTCTTTGTTTACGAATTCGTTATCTGCTATGGGATATGGATATTGTTTAACATAAACCGGATTATCATTGGTCGTCCTAATGCTTGCTTCTATAGTATCTGTAAAGGGTAACGGTCCTATGCTGTTATTAATCTTCATCAGTCTATCTATGTCTGCTTTATAAATATTATTTTCCCCAATTATGTAATTAATTTTCTGAATAGATTCGACACTGCTTATGGTAGTTAGAGTCATATTACTGAAATTTATTTCCGCGTTTAGAACTTTAAGTCCTTCATATCCTAATATCATATCAAAAGACTGAATATCCTCTAATTCAAAAAATGTTATATTTTTCTTTAATATCCTAACTACTTTCTTTGTATCTACCATAGAATAACCATGCATTGTTTTTATTTTTATAGGTTTAATTTTAATTTTTTCGCTAGAATCGCATTTTCTATTAATGTAATTATGGGTTGCACCAGTATCAATAAGAATTTTATAAATTTTCTTAGAAATAGTACTAGTTAAATTTAAGCAGGGCAACCCGTCTACTAGTTTAAATGATCTATTCTTATGTTATTATTTACCATACATTCCGTTTCATCTGCTTCTGCATATGTACTGCTGACATCGTCTCTGCGTTGTTGTCGGGAGTTATTTACTCTCTGCTGCTTGAAGTTCTGCTGATAAGATCGTTGCGGTCTGTTGTGTGTGTTGAAACTCCCGCTGTGTTCACGTTTCGCTGGTGGATTATATACATCGGGTTTGTATTGATTCCAATTTTGTCGCTGTGCATGTACAATTTGTCTCGAGTTTATCTCCATCGGCTGTGGTCCGTCATTTCTCTTGGAAGGGTTTAGGCGTGGTCCTTGATTGTGTTGCTGCATATTATCGTATTGCTTCTGGGGTTGATAATTCGTTGTTTGGCTCGAATAGTTTGGTCTTCTTTCGTTTCTGTGTTCATGTGGCATATTTTTGTGGTGCTTATCTTGAGTGAGATGTAAATGCCTGTGCACATTATCATGTTCTATTCTGCGAGCAATTGCGAATGCGTGTTCTAGATCATTTATTGTAGCTGAATATAATGATCCTCTTGTAAAGTTGTCACTCATACCATCAATGAATATACGAACTGCGTCGTCGTTAGCATTTTTAATTAGTCTGTCGATTATATTCGGCGGATCACCTGACATAGTGATTTTTGATATTATTAAATTGAGATTTTTATTTATCTCGTCGTGGTATTCAGACAGTGTGCTTCTTTTTTGCGTGATGGCTTTCATCATGTCTTGTAGCACGTATAGAGGTTCTTGATTAGAGTACGTATAATCTAATCTGTTACGTATCGCCTCAAAATTAAAAATTGTGTTATAATTAGTTAACACATTCGCGGCTGCTCCCTGTATTTTACTTTTCACTATAGTCAATGCTGCTGCGTACTTACTGTGTGTTTTGAGGTTTTTAATGCTGTCCATTAATCTGGATGCTTCTTCGCGCCACGACCGATAATTTGATTGATCGCCGTTGAAAATAGGTAGGCTTTTAAATGCGTCTAACTGTATTTCACTACCATCTGTATATGTGGTTCTTATTTCCTCTAGCACAGGTATGTTTGGTACTATGCCTAATCCAGATTTTACTTCATTTAGTTTTGTTTCTAAATTAGTGTTTATTTGATTTTGGTTAGTTATTATTGCTGCTAACCTTGCATTCTCTGTGCGTGTGTGCTCTAGGGTTTGTGTTACTGTGTTGCACCTGGTTTCTAAAGCTTCTAATCTTGCCATTAATACTGCGAGTTGTTCCATTTTGAACTCGTGTCTGTTGTCGTCGAATTTGTGTGTTTTTTTTTTTTTTTTCCACATATACACTTTCACTGAATTGCTTTGCTGCTTCGTACGAAGGAGCTATATTTGTACCTGCTATGCTAGGTAATTCTTGTAACCGGTAACGCGAGTGTTCTGTTTATACTAGATTTCACTACTTGTTCCCGAGGTCCGCTCGATTGAAGTTAAAAAGTATATTTAACCTCCTGGCAGGATCGCCAATTAAAACACTTGGTTCTTACTTTTAAAATTAAACAATATTTATTTGGAACTATGTCCTTTATTATTGAAATACTTTTTACTAATTCTAAAAGGAGCTTAAGGCTACTATGTAGTTACAATAAGACTATCGATAAATTCATCATACAGTCGTATTTATATACTTTTCTTATCTATCTACAAGGAGACCCAAGCGTACAATCGTCTTGCTTGATAATGAAGAAGAGATAATATTCCAACATTGTATACAAACGATATTATCTCTTTTACATATGTTATCATTGTAGCGTTGTGTGCAAGACTGTACTAGAGACTAAAGATATCATTGAATACAAATAATGTTATCTTTTTTCTCAATATGTTTTGCTATGGATACTTAACTCGCGCGACAAAGTTTATATATTTGAATCTTATTGTTGCTAGTGTTAGGCAGGATCTTTTAAGCTGGTTGTCTAAAACTTGACCACAACTACATTCGGTACAGTTTTGGATATTTTGGGGTTATGAGAAATATATACAATTGATGTGCTCTAAAATATATTTGTCCAAGCTTCATCAGGAAACGTTATCCTCTTGGAGGACCTTAGCAGCGTGCTACCGGCTATGTGGTTAGGCTTGTAACAAAAATAATGCAGGCACATATTGGAGATCACTGCTCCACATGCTGTTCATCGATTTCCAAAAACCTTTCTATAGTGCAAACAGATAGCACTTTTAGCTTGCCTTGTGCAGGAGAGGTCGATTGTTATGCTCTTAACCAACTGGGATTGGTCACACATTTCCTTAGCCATGCAAGAGATCCCATTACTCAAGATGGAAGAATGGCTAAATAGGTTCAGTGATAGAATTAACAGTGTCAAGTGGGTTTGTCATCATGTATAAATTGTGTGTTATGGCTTCTCTAACCGATTTTTGTTTTTATTTATTGACGTTGAAACTATACATACTAGATATAAGAGAAATTTATAAATTTAGCGACGGCGTCTTCTTGGCCTTGGACGAGATCTATTTCTCATTGAACGCGATCTATGTCTCATCGGACGAGACTTGCGACTAGTGCTATTGCGACGTGATGGAGCTCGTCGTCTCGGTTGCTGGTGGCAAGGATCTGCAGGCTGCAGTTTTTCGGATAGCTTTCAGAAATAAAATAAATAACTTATATTGAATTTCAATAAAAAAAATAAAAAAATTGTAATTACAACCTTCATGTTAGTTGCATTGCTTTGGCGGGGAGATAAATTCAAATCTTCATCGCTTTCGTCATATGAGGTGTAACCTTCTTCAACAGCTTGCGGTCTTATAGTTTTTGATTTATTCAATTTGGTTACGAATTTTGGGTTTGGCATTCTAAAGGCTTTTGTTTCACACAAATAACTTGATCCGACCTATGTTGTCTAGACTTTAAAACTAAATATGACAAAAAAGTTTAAATTCTGAGGTTGCTTATGGTTGACAAATATTTTAAAGTGGATTTAACTTAGAAGTGGAACTAATTTACGAAGTTTCTTCGTTCAGATCTAATTATGAAGGTAGTCACTGGGATTTATGTTTGTGCAACAATGTCGAGGTCGGAGGAAGAGTCAGTAAAGGGGTTGTGTATTCCCATTGATTTTCGGGATTTTTTTCAACTTTTTTTTTTACGAGTAAAAGAGCACTCTGGTTAGAGATGCGGCTCTGACTTTTCACTCACTGGTGAGATTCACAGAATTGAGCTACCTTTTGCAGTTTTTTATTCAACTAATTTACTCGTTCCGATTATCTGTTTTTGGATTATTAAATGTATTAAAAGCACCCAACTGTAATGCGATAGCAATGCCTTGCTGCACACTACAACTATGTGATATAAATTCAACATCTTACTACTTCATTTCTACTCGCTGTAATAAATGTAGTATTATATTCCCGGGAACAAAAAAATTTTTCAATATTAAAACAAATAACTGACCCTTTGTGATAAGGTGGACATTGCGATGTCAATTTAGGCGCTAGCTATACAATGCTATTTTCACACCCTGATGTCTAGCCCAGATGTGGGTACGTTAACCTCTTTGTGCAGTAGGTGTAAATATTCGATAAAACGGGTAAACATTTTAAATGAATTGTGGGACATTTTTCCGTCTTTTAGTTATTATCTTACCGGATTCAATTAAAAATTCGTATCACTCCATTAAATTTAGTAAATCCAATTGAATGCAATTATTTTTCACTTAATTTATTGTCTTGCAAATCTTTTTTACTTACTGTAAATTATTTATTTTATATATTAATATATAATTTTGTTACATTTTAGAGTTTCTCTCCTAAAAGAAGTCGCCGACGGACTGCGTATTTACTTTGACTTTACATTAGTTGATAATCTCCTTTACAAGGAGGAGAGAGAATACGCACTTTCCCTGCTTTCCGAAGAGAACCTGAAGAATTTCTCGTACGTTCCGTTGCCGGGACTCGGACACGATTTTTTGTCTCCGAAATCAGATCCAGATGCAACGTGCGCTTTAGAAACCACCGAAGCACAAGTCCCACAAGCCCCTTCAGATGCTGTTCCAACAACAACCTCTGACGATCCACAGAAACGAAAACTACGTTCACATCGTAGTGAAGATTGTGACGCCATGCTCGAAAATTGTTTATCAAGGTAAATTACGCAGTCGAAATAGTGTTGAATAAAATGTAATCGTTTTTTTTTTTTAAGTATTGCGAGTACCAGTTCGGGAGCTTCTACTCCACTGCAAATAACAGCAACTGCAACATCAAGTCTAAGCTACATCAAATCTCTCCAACCGATTTCTTTGACTATTTCCCCGCAATCAAGAGACTTTCTTCAAAAAGTGTTTTCATGGCAGATTTTACCATCCAATGCGGACCCTGCGCCGTCGATGATATTTGGAGCGACGCATTTAGCACGTCTTATTGGTAAGAATTTTGTTTTGGTTGTAGGTATTCATGAATTGTCAAAATGTCTTTGGATTTCAGTAAAACTTCCTGAATTCCTGAATGCGTCTGCGTTGACAGAGGATAAACTAAAGTTATTGCTGCAACATTTAGACTCGTTTGTGCAGTAAGTATTTGTTTTGTATTTTCTGAGACGATGTGTGGTAGAAGCATCGCGATTACAGATAACAAATCTATTTGGTTGACATTTTTGCGGAGACATTTATGTTGGCACCTTTCTGTGTAGTTTTTCTTAGAGACCTTCGCACCTTTCGAGACGTTTCAGCTAGTTCGTACCAGCGTTGCCACTTCAATAAAAGAGGAGCGCAGTAGATCATTAAAAAAAATGCGCCAGATTCGATCTTTCCGCAGTAGATTTTTTGTTATACAAAAAAAAAACAAAGACCAATTGCTTAAAACTATATTAATCATCACTTTAATGTTGTTTTATACAATAAGTTCACAATAAGTTGGCTTCGTTCAGAGGTTCTTTACAGGGGTTATTTTTATGCATGGTTCTTGTACAGCTATTTAATAGAATGTTTATCAAACAAAAAAAGTGCAGTAGATTGGATTTAGTGGCAGTAGATTTACTTTTTGCAAAAAGTGCAGTACATCTACTGCTATTGCAGCAAAGTGGCAACGCTGGTTCGTACCTGTACAGTATCCTGACCTTTGCATTTCGCTTTGAGTTTAGATAAAGACAGAATGAGACAATGCATTTCACATGGGTACTGTCACCCTTGTCTTTCTCAAGACAAACTATCAACCAGAGATGAATGAATAAAAGAGATGGATATCTTTCGTACGTTTATCCCCCCAAAACCCATTTGTTTACATTGTTGTTTTTGTAATTTCAACCCCCGTCTGTGAATACGTGTGAGCTACAAAAAAAGTTGCTAATGACAGACCACCAATCAAAATTCAGAACGGCCGGCCGAATGTCATAAAACAGCATAATTTTGTATTCACCATATGGTGACACTCTCTTTTAGATAGGTCTGTTCGTTAGATATACGATTTTTCGGTTACCTCCAGAATTACCCCATTGTATTATTCCGACTGTAGGCGCAGTGGCTTAGTGGTTAGTGTGTTGGACTACTAAGCGCGGGGTCCCAGGTTCGAATCCCGAAAAAACCCAAATTCCAACTTATGGTTTTTTTTTCTGCTGCGCCACCTCTCGCGAACGTCTGACAAACATCCAAGAGTATAACTTGTCATGAAGGAGCTTCTCAATTAGCCGTTTGGACTCGGCATAAAATTGTAGATCCCTTCCATTCGTCCCAAAAATGAAAAACTCACACAAACGAATGGTTGTGAGAAGCTAGGCCTAGGGTCCCTACAGACCTGTTGCGCTAACTATTTATTTATTATTATTCCGACTGGAAGGAACAACTTATTTTATACGTAAAATTATTAATTGACTATTTAATTTTATACGCGGATGAATTTATATATTTAAAAGAGTGGTTGGTGTACTAGGGTTCAAATTATAAGAACTTTGAAAAGAAACATTTCGAAAGCATTATGTGCTATCTATCGGAAAAATTGCGATATTTACTTGTATGGCAATTATCTATTCTTGTTTTTTAAATAAAAAAAAAAGTTATAATTTAATTCCACATGCAGTAGGCTAAAATGAAGAAAAAAAAGAACTAAGGTTTTCAAATAAAAACAATAAAAACATTTCATTCCGATTTATAGTAGATAGCCTTGACTAAAATGTTGGATTTTGTTATTTATTTGCAAATTGATTGGTAAATTGTAAATAATTTTAATTTATACAGCTTGCTTGCGTTCGATTTTACAAGAAAGCTTTTTTCATTACTGTGTTACCTAAAAAAAATGTAATTTGAATTGTCATTCGTAACTATATCACCCATTTTTGATAAAAGGCAGTGTCAAAGTGGTAGAAACATATTAATTTATATTCACTGCATGCAAATTAACGGTCAACCGTCAAAATTCAAATTTTCCTAGTGAACATGAACAAACCAGTTTTCCAGGATATTTGAAATTTTTATGAATTTCGGTGGTGAATTCACCAATTTTCCGCCATCTTCCGGGTGAATTCACGAACTCACTTATTTTAGTATAGAAATGAGAATGTATGAGTGACTTCATGAATTTTTGGGGAAAACAGCTTGTAGGCAGCCGCCTTTCCACTGGAAAGATATATATCTCTGTATTCCATTATCTTTGCTATCAACTGCATCAGTTACCTCCACCTTGAGCCTGCTACTAATCCAAATTTGGACCTCTTAACGACGTATATTCACAGCTTATTTTAAAAGGGTATAGACTGAAAAACAGGCTCTCATATGTATGTTCGGCAAAGAATTTCTGTACATCTACCTTACGCTCACTCACGTGGTATCACAATTCTAGACGTATAACTCTAATCTTATGTCGTTTTCCATTGGGACATAAAATCAATCTTTTTTTTTGATCTAAATCACTTTTCATGTTCCATTGGGCAAAAAAATCAATCTTTTTTTCGATTCGGATCACTTTTTGCAGATCTCGATATTTTTCCAGATTTACACATACTACCACAAATCCCAATATACTTTGCACAGCTGTTTTACGTCATCTTAAGAAGTTTGCTTTCAAAACAAATGCGCAAAGTTTCGTGAAAAGTAAAATAAAGATAAACATAAATAGCAATGGATATCATTTTGTAGGTATTATTATCTTCATTGCCTTCCTCATCATCTGGAAACTATGAATCGCCGAAACTACTCCATTTGTATCTACAACAGGGGAAACATTTTTCATATCGATATCCATAGTTGATTTTTCCAAAAGCGAATGCAATTTGAACAGCTGATATTGCTGTCAAATAGCGCACTAATCCATTTACAAAAGCAGATCAATTTCGTTGCATGTTCCATGAGCCGCGTTAAATCTAAGATCTGAAAAAGATTTTTGGTGGTCCCAATGGAAAACGACATTAATGTGTCTGCCTAAACGCTATTGACAAAGTTTTTCTTAGCAACTGTTTCTAACCTCAGTGATTGTCTATTATTCCATAAACATTTAGATGGTTTTTTGAAAGGTAAATGATCTACATCTCAATATCGACAAATGTGCCACCATGTCGTATATTCTAATTCAAGATATTTCAATTCCCGCGTATGGCTTTGGAGCTGATTGATCTTTAAGGTTAGGTTAGGTAAGGTGGCTGTCTAGAAAGACACACTTAGACCAAATGAGTCTAAAGTATCAATATCGGAGTTAAACTTAAGTATTGTTTATGACTGTAAACTTACTTCTGATCTTCATGTTAACAAATTAATGGCGAAAGCTAACTCTCTTTTAGGATTTTTGAAAAGAAATTCATCGGACTTCAAGCATTCCTACAATCTTAAGGCCATTTATATCAGAATGGAATATTGAAGTGTTGTTTCCAATCCGTTTTGAAAAATTGAAAAAGTTAAAAAAAAAACTTTTTGCTCTTTGCATTGCGCCGATTCTTTTTGAATGACAATGTCCACCATTGTTACCGTTCTAAATGTTTGCTGTTATGATTCGACCCCCTCAAAGTTCGCCGAGATTTATTTCTATTGACTGCCAAATTACTTAATTTAATTTATATAAACGCCCTTGCAAAAGGGCTTTAAGACCCAGACCTTTGTTATTTGACGTTCATCATTCCACTTTCTATGGGAACAAGCCTCATTGTTCTTCACAATCTGTTGATGCTGTTATTCGTATATCTAAATAAATAAATAAATATAAAAGAAAATAAATAAATAAATAAAATACTTGCAGTTACTTAGAATCCCGGAAAGAGTGCTTCGGAGAACAAAACTATTTTAAGGAGAAAATTGAAAACGACAAATCCCCCAATCATCAAAAAGCCGACGACCAAAATGCGGATAACAAACCCATTGCAAAGCAATAAACTCGCAACAAATGTGTTTGTTTTTTATATATTTTTTATTAATATTTTTAAAGCTTTTTATTTTAATTTTCTAAATAACATTTTTTTTTTTTTTGTTTAAGTATAAAAAATAATGGAATAAATTATTACATTTCATTTTGTTCATAAAGTTAGTGAAAATTCTCATCGATCTCTTATTTTCCAGAAATTTTTAACACGAGCAGTAAGTATATAGTAGTAGTAGTAATTGTAATTAATTATAAGATATTATGGCTTGATTTTATTCTTTTTTTGAGAATATAATCATAATGTTAAGTCTTGATGTTTTTTTTTTCACTTAAAATTATTTTAGAAAATAAAATTGTTAATATTACTGAATAGAGTAATTTTGAATTTCAGTTATGTTAAATAATAAAATAGGCTTTTCTGTGCGAAATATAAAAGTTTTTGTATAGCAAACTAAAAAAAAAAATATATATAAACAATTCTTCTTCAACGGCACCTTATATATGATTTTTTACTTTTTTACTTATATAATAATAAATACTTCTAAAATGTAATTTTTGTGAATGTCATTTGGTATTTTGTTTTGTAACAATTTATCATACATACATTTTGTTTATTAATTTGTAACAATATTTTTGAGTGTGTGCTGTTTTTTTTTAAATTTTTTTTTGTAGCTTTCTCTATAACAAAAGGAAATAGAACAAACAACACATGAATGCATCAAACATTCGCATAACAGACAACAAATAACAAGAATTACAGCACACAGTTTGATGTCCTACTATTTAGAGAGTGTGCGAGAAATTCGATTTGTGGACGGTTTTCAATTAACAACGGACATTTTTGTTTTGATTTGTGACACGAGTTTATATTGTAAGTTTAGATCTTATATTTTGATTTGAAATTCCTGTTTGTGACATTGAGTAATTAATTTGTGTGCAAGAAAAGTAGTTTTTGTTTTTGTTTGTGTTAACTGGCTAATACTAATGTTTAACTTTAGAAATCGTTCTAATACGAATATATATTTGTTTTATGCTTCTAAAGAGACACAACACACGTATAAAAAATATGTTCTACATTTTATATATTATGAAATCCTACGAAGGCCGGCGTGGCTGTAGTCGTTTGCAACCTTTTCGGCGAGCAGAATGATGCCCAACCATGGCTTTAATTGGGAATCGTAATAGAATTGCACAAAAGTAACCTGGCTTAAATCTGATGTGCGATTGTATAAGGAGTAGTATGTGGTGGCAATAATCGGGTAGCCCAATATCTAATGATGAACGCAATCCTATTATTGACGATAGAGGGCCTTACTAATGATCATTTTAAATCTTTATACTGAATATTTTGTACTTTTCCATTTAATATTACCCATTGTGACGTAATATTATATGGAAAAGTTTGCCATTGTGAGTTTGTATAATCTAGCCCGGACACTAATGTGGTATTTGATTGGACGCTCTCAAAGCACTTTTTATGTTCGTTTGGTACGAAAAAAAAATCTTTTTCCGATTTCAGAGAACTTTTGCGTATCTGGATTTTTTCTCAGAGTTGCTTCAGATATACCAATACAAGTGCGTTTGAGTTTGACAACTATTGGAGTTATTTTTTAATTTTTCGTCAAATTTTTCAACTGCAAAGAAACGCATTGCATCGGGCGGATCTATTTTTGTTAATATTATTTACCTATGAACAAAATAATGAATGAAATATGAATGCAAATCGTATAGAAAAGTGTCCTAGGCTAAAATTAATAAAAATATTCGAATCGCACGAATTTCAACAAAAACAAGAGAAAGTGACATATCTTCTTCGATTAGACACACGAAATCTGAAATTTGAGAGCGAATCTGAAGAAGCCCAATCAAGTGCCACATAGTTATAATTATTAGTATCGCGCAGAGTCTTTAGTTTGGTGATAACTGGCTCAAATTATTAAAAAGGACGTTGAAAGGAAGTTTCTGGGCAAAATTTTACAGCTTAAGCACATCAAAAAGTGTCCAATTAGTCACTTCTTATCTTTCCTGTCAAACGAATAGTCAAAATGAAGCCAATGTGACCATTAGGCGTTTTTTATTTTACCCACATGATCTATATAGATCATTGATTTCCACGGTTTACAACAACAGTGCGTGATCCAACTGTTGTTGTAAACCATGGAAATCCATGATCTATATAGATCATTTGAGCATAATAAAAAAGGCCTATTATCTCTTAGCGAAGATGCGGAACTGCGTGGAAAAAGTTCCTTGGTCGCCGAAAATTGGTAAAAGACAAAGCGCGATACTAATAATCATATTTAGTGTCCCAGCTTAATTTTTCCATATAAAATTACCCATTGTGAACTACAAAATGTTTAGTGTATTGGTTATAAATGATTATTAGTAAGGAGTGATGCTGCGTTTAAATAAATATAGTACCGCCAACAAAAAAAGCTACGTATTGTCGAAACACGAAAGACATAGGTTATACAACACCATCGAAAATAGGGTTTGACATAAGATTCATCTGAAATCGAACCATTCCATTTTTTGCATATTTACCGAATAAAGCAGTTCAAACCGGATTTGGAGGTACATATAAAAATATAGATAGTTTGACGACTTATTTAGAACCACTGCTTAAATGACACCTATAAAATATTAACTTGTTTGGGCGCCAGTGATCAAACACAAAGCAGCTTATTTAAATACCAAAACGACCATCTCAGCACGCCGCCCCTACCAACTTTGCACGGTGACCAATTAGTTCAGTTTTCAAAAATTCGTTAGTTAAAAATGCCTACTACTACTTCCCCCTACTCTCGCTTTGTAGGCGTTTTGTTGCACTGGACGCCGTTGGCCTCATAAAACCGCTCAAACGCGACGCCACTGCACTTGCCGATCGCGATGGACTTCTTTGCCTGCTGATCATTGTCGGTGTACTGCTCTGGACATTTGTTATTGATGCCTTTACTAGCACTGCATTGCGGGCCGATGAACTCCTCGAAACAACAGCAGTTGCGACGGAGCTTCCCAATTGATTTTCCTTAAAGCTTGTGCTGCCCAGGTTCGACGAGCTTGCTCTTGTCGATGCAGGTTTTCGAACAGTTGCACCTACGCTCGATCCACTCGAGCTACTGCGGCTGGCTGGTACCCTCTGATGTCGTGAAGAATTCTGAGCCGCCAATGGCCTCTTGCTGGGCGACGACTCAACAGAGTTGGTCAACAGCGGTTTGACAGGCATACGCCGAACAGTGTTTGTTGAAATTCCACTGTTGAGCGATGATCGCGAACTTCGAAGGCTTGCTCTTGAGCTGCTTCGTTCCACATCTCGTTTATTGGACGTGGCAGTTGAAGCAGATTCACTTTTTCGCAACGAATTGGCACGACGCATTGCAGCCGCTGCCGCAGCAGTAATATTCGATGGCACCGACAGGCTGTTGCTGGTTGAAGTTGCCCTCAGTGAACGGGCTCGATCCAAGCTGCGTTTGTTTCTTTCTAAAATGCTGTGAATTTGGGTTTTCTGAGGATTCGTAGAAATTCTTGTCTTTGAGACGGAAGAATCGCGACTAGGATGATGGCTGCTTGTGCTGGTTGCGTTTGTGACTGGTTCCTTGCTGCTGCGACTTTGTGACCGTGTCGGCTGCTTTGTGACAACTTCGTTGATTTCATTGCACGAGGACGTACTCTCCTTGCCATGCGACGGTGTATCTGAGACTAGACTTTGGGTTTCCTCGAATCCTTCATCGTTCAGTTCGTGATTGTTGGCAGTGACTTTGATGACTGTCGCCGCAGCAGGCTTTTCGCTGGGTATAATCTCTCGCGGTGGGCTCCAGATACGTTCGGGTGTACCAGTTGGTGACTTGAGATTTCGGATGGCTTCGCGAACGTCTTCTTGGTTGATTGAGCTTATGTGGCGACCCACCTTTTCCAACTTGGCTACGGTCTTTTCGGAAATAGCTGGTTTTTTGGTCTGCGAGTTTTCGTGTTTGGCATGAACGATGGCATCCGTTGCGTAGGGAATGCTTTGGCCCTTGATTGGTTCCTTTGCAGTGCATTCGACGATCGGTGGAGATATGTCTTCATTGCCGCTACTGTAGTCTGTGGGTCGTTTGTAACGACGTGTTCTTCGAGCTGCTGAGTATCTATCGAAAAGTCCGATTGGCTCATTGTCGGCTATATGATCGACACCTGGACTGGTGTCACCGCCATCGCATTCCGTCGTCATTGCGTTCAATGTGACAGTAGTCGGGGCATACGTGGACCTAGATGCGGGACTTTGCAGGCTACGCCTCACAACTGGCGGTGTTTCGATGTTGTCGGAATCGATCTCTTTGCGGCTGTACTTTTCGTTATGTCTATCACGAAGGGTGCTGAATCTGTCCACGGCCGTGCTTGCAGGAGGCGATTGAATTTTATATGCCGGCGGACTGTTGTCGCTTTTGCTATCAAAGATCATTGGTGGCGCTTGTTTGGAGTCACTTGCGTTTGGTGTGGCTGCTTTGGATTTGCTGTCACCGTCTTCGACAGTCTCTGATGGACGGCGTATGTAGATTTGTAAACGGTCTGATGCTGGGTGTTCGCCCAACTGTTTGATCATTGTTTTGCGGCGCTCTTCGTCAGCGGATACTGATGCTCCATGGGCGGGTGGTGTTGATGGCGCTGATGGTGTTGAGTGTTGCCGTTTGATTTGGCGTCCAGATTCGTCTCCAGCGTGTACCTCCTCGGAGCTGTTCGAGACATTTAGGTTGGATTTTCTCCACGAAGACTTGTCCCGAGTATTGCTGACATCTGCAAAGAAAGATATTGCTTTTAAATAAAGTTTTAATGACTCAATACATGAAGATTTTAACGCTCCGCGTTACAGAGACCCGCTGGATATGAAGGCATTTCCAACAATGGCGAAAAACAACAATCGACAGCACTTTTGGAACGAGTTGATTGATATTTGCGTGAGTCAAAAGAGAAAACACATACATGCCGTTATTGCCTTGTGTTATAAAGATTCCGCCACAAGTGCCTTGCATTCTCTTTCACCCTCCGCAGGTATACGTCATAATAGGTCTATTCCCTATCGATAATGCATTCGAACTCATTAGTCAAACTTTGTTGGGTAGAAGGGACCGAAGTTTGACTAAATTTGACGTACAAAAAATGTTGAAATGGAACTTCTTCTCACCTTCTATCGCCTGAATGTTTCCAACCACATCGGTTTTCTCCAACGTTCTAGACGGCTTCCAATCAGAGTATACGCGTTTATAGGTTTCAACGCCGCTTGGATTTGTTGCAACCTTTTCCTCAGGCAGAGGGTCCAATTTGTTTCGTTCGCTTTCTGCTAAATTAGAACAAGACAGTTGGTCAGTTTGTATTTGGGTATTCCAGCACTTTATTTACCTGAATCGTTTTCAAGCGATCGCCTGCCGTTATTGACAAGACGTCGTTTTCGTTTGTATTCCTCGTTCTGCTTTTCGTCGCTTTCGTTGGACTGCAGCCACGATTCGATCTTTTGCCGCCATTCGCGAGATATCCTAAAGAAACAGCATCAGCAGGTTAGTATTATACATAACTGCGGTTTCAATTTAAAATCATAGCCTACCTTGGTTTATTATCTTCGCTGGCTGGTAGTGCTCCTGCTGCTGCTGGCGGTGGCTTGGTTTCTGCCATAGGTGACGGCGAATTTGCCCTTTCGCGATCCGCGCCGAAATCGATGTTCAAAAGTTCTGGACGTTTTCTACTCGCGCTGCCCGATCTTGCCCGTCTAGCCCATGAACGATCTGAAATATAGGGGAGGGAAGGAAATGGTAAGTTAAGAAAAGGAATCAAATTCTTATGAAATTAAACAGCGGCGGCAGTGAATTTATCGGATTTATTGTTATGGGAGCGGGTATAGAGCTTGCTTTACATTGGGGGAGCGAAATTACTTAACCCTGGATGGTTACCCTTCGTCGTGTCGACGAACACCTCTTTTATTTTTTATGATTTCTCTCTAACTATTCGTCCTATTCTATTCTTCTTTCTTACAACATCAGTTGGCTGTGGTTTCTACCAGTGAGCGAACGTATGCTCTCCTGCTATCATCCGAAATATTAGTTTTTTCTGTTTTTTGTAAGGTATGTTCGTAAGTGTTTGTTACTTTTTGTTTATAAAACAGTTTTTTTTAATTTTTTTGTTTATTGATTTATTTGATATGGACTTCTACTTCTTATTTGTGTGTTTATTTTGGAGGTGCTATTATTTTATTGTTGTTTTTTTTTTTTTAAATCAATGACTGTCAATGTATCAAAATTAAGTGATATATTTAAATTTACATTTAAAATGAGAAAAAATGCGGATACCTAATATAAATCTAGTTTAAATATGCCTAAGAGTCTTATTGAACAATTTCAAGTTAAAGGCAAGACAAAGTTCGGAGTAAAGTTCGGAGTATGTAGGTTTTAAAGTGGACTTCGTCGTAACCTTAGAGTGTGTAGAATAAGGGTAACCATCCAGGGTTAAGAATGCCTTTATAGGTTATGTTCTACCTTGAGGTCAAATATCTTTTTGAGGAGCAACTGTAATTACTAATCTATTATCATCAATTCCTTATTTAGGAACAGATTTAGGTCAATGAATTTGAGGAGGATTTGCAGTTCTGCACATGGTTTACTTAAAAATGTATTGGAAACATATTTTCCCAAGACCGATTCCAGAGATTAATGAATTTTATTCGAGAGTCTTTGCGGATTCTCTCTAACGCCACCAAATTCTTAAGCTTGGCGGAAACAACAACCAGTTATATTTGAGTTACTACCATCTACGGGTAGATGGCTTTTCAATGTAAAGTTTATGGAAAGCAGCCATGGCAATTTAGCTGAGAATATAGTACCCAGTTCAAATTCAAGTAATTTTCTTCCGCCAATGGGAAATGAGGAATATAATAAGCACTGTTGTACAGTCAAAAAGGAAGGAGAATCTGTCAAATAGATTAGCTTAAATATCGAAAAATTCAAAAATTCAAACTCTAAAGTTGCATGTAGAAGTAATTCGAAGATTATTTTAATAGCGAATATCTTACCCAAACTTCCATAGGAAGATGACTTTCGTTCTCTGCTGCCATTGTCGTGCCCAGAACTTCGTAGGAACTCCATCAGATCGTCTTCTTCGGTTAGGACACGACTTCTACGCCGTCGCAGACTTCCATTCGGCGTTACATCCGGTGACATGCCATCGTCTCGTAGAAAGCTACATTCAGCGCCAGTATTAAAGGACCCCATTCGACGTCTGGACAGGGCGGGACTAGCTCTCGGATCGAAAGATGGATCGAGGAGTAATGGATTCTCGGGATCAGATACCGGTGTGCCACATTGACTTACTGTGAAAATATTTATTTGAACGTGCTGTTAAATATTCAGTTTCAACAAAATTCGATTGAAATTTCATAATATGTCTGATTTAAGGCGAACTAAAATGTATGTACTGATGAGAGTTTGTTTTAAAGAGAGGCTTCTACGGATAAACTTTTCAACAATTCAAGAAATATAAAAAGTGCGCATTTACTTAGGCGCAAGGCAATCTGAAGTACCTATCTAAGTTATCCACGACTTGAAGGAGGGTTTTGACCTTCTGCTGCTTAAAAGTTCCTTACAGACGGTCAACAAGAGCTGACTATGGCTAGTAGAATGTTTTGTGATGAAAGGAAGGAATAAGTCACCTCCCACGCACTTTTATAGCTTTAATACCTTTTGTTGGTTCAAATTAATGACTTGGGAAGCCTTTCACGCTCTCAAAAAGTCTTCAGGAGTTTGTCTTCAAAACTGTTTTGCCTAATTGAGAACTAACCACACATCGCATGACTGTGGCGGTCAATTGACGTCGGCTCTTTGATAAAGCGGCCCGGAAACTTGGCCTTCACAATAGTATTATAAATCCGAAAGTAGGTAATTCTGTCTATTACCTTTTCACGATTTTTATAATATACACGTTTTTTCTGGAGTTTAAACCGTCAATTAGTGAAATGTTAACATAAAACAACGATAAGATAAATATTATTCCTATAAAGGTTCCAAAACATGTGAAAGGTGGTGTTCCATTGGCTTTGACGAGCGTATCAAACTCCATCCAAAAAGCTTTCCTTTCTCTTTTGCGCTACAGCTTTAATACAATTCCTCTCAGCGAAATTTCCCCAATCCACATAAAAATAGAGTGAAAGAAAACGAGTTATAAACGAGTGAAAAGGGAACACGTTTTATAAAAAAAAAATTATGTTTAACTTATGTCAATGGAACGCCAAAACAATGCGCCGTACTAATAACAAATTTTAGTCTCGACTTTAAATTTACGGAATCTCACAATTGCGAAATTTGTATGGAAAATATAGCCACTGTGAACTACTAAAATTTAGAGTCGAAACTAAAAATAGTTATAGGTAAGGCCCTCAAACTCGTTCGGAAAATTTCACTACACAGATGAGTTTATCAGTGTGCAATTTAACAGCAATGGAAGGTGTTTTTCAATTACTTCCAGCGGCCATTTTTGTTTGGTTATTCACACACAATATTTTTTTTTGCAAGATCAAAGGCCAACAAAATGACTTACATTGCCTGGTTCGTCTGGCCAACTGTTCCTCTCGCTGTTTTCTTCGCAAGGTGGCCTGTTCCTCTTGCTGTTGTCGTCGTTCGTTTTCCTTTACAGCCTGTTTGAATTTGTCGGCGAAATTTTGAAAAATCTTAAAGCACTCCTCCAATTTAAATGAGCTGGGATCTTCACAGAAGAATTCCGATAATTTGGTTCTAACAACATCAACCTCCTTCATGCCACGCTGCAGAATAGCGACCTCACTTTCAGCTACCTTAAATACACGAAATTAATTACCACAGCTGGGTGGACAAATAGCAACCTTCCCTTACCCTTAGAAACTCTGTCATTTGTTCCTTAATATCAACATCGGTGGCTGGCAATTCTACCTGCCGCTTGATCTTCTTAATCCTAGTATCTAGTGCATTGATCTCGTTGTTGATTTGCTCCGATGTTGTCCTGCAAAGCAATACAATTTGCGTCAGAAACACACTCAAAACTGAACAGCGATGTTGACACTTACTTTGAAGCATTCTCAAGCGTCGTCAGTTGCGCTGGGAAGTTCAACAGTTCGGGGTTTCGTTTTTCCGTCTGCATAGCAACGAAATGAATGAGATTCATGCCGGGTTTATTGGCCCGAATGTCAGTAAGCTTTTGCAAGGATGTCAGCTTAACACCCGCCGCATTGCCTGCATAGCCCCCAGAGTTGAGAAAGTTTCCAGCAACAACCACCATATAGAGGACTTCTTGTAGCATTTTGTTGTTCATTAGATCTGCGTTTAAATGGGGGAAATAAGTGTGAGACTTGGTGTTATGAGATCACATTACATCTACTTACCATCGCCAGCAAAGATCATAGCATTGATACAGGGATCCAAGTAGCTCACATTCGCTGCGAATTCTTCCTTCAGAAGCATGCTTTCTATTCGGAGTTTGTAGCTGAAAAGGCCACACACATCAAAGGAATGGAGCGAGTTTTTATGACAATTTTAACTTACTTTGGTACGTCAAGCAGTTGAAGCAAGAATTTTTCTGCGTTACCAAGCCGATTTTTATCTCCGTTATATGACTTAAGCATATCAAGTTCGTCCACCTCAGGAAGGATCTTAAGCAGTCCACGCAGCTTTTCGGCTCCTATGTCGTCGTGTTCACCGTCCTTTATTAGCTGGATAATGTCTTCGTTTGATCTAGATTGGGAAAATTATTATTACAGATAAGATACGCCTCTCACTGACCAGGCAACTTACGTTCTAAACTGCTTGAGGAATATATTCACGTTGAGACTTCTTTTGCCGTCCAGCAGCGTTATCTGGAAAATATTATACAAGTATTCATGAAGTAGAAAAATTATTGAAAACCATAACCATGGGCGCAGTGGCATAGTGGTTAGTGTGTTGGACTACTAACAGGGGTTCGATTATACCCAAAAAACCCAAATTCCATCTTAGGGGTTCTTTCCGCTGCATCACCTCTCGCGAACGTCTGACAAACATCACAGAGTATAACTCATTTAGCCGTTTGGACTCGGAATAAAATTGTAGATCCCTTCCGTTCGTTCCAAAAATGAAAAACTCACGTAAAAAGAGTGCTTGTGAGAAGCTAGGCCTACGGACCTGTTGCGCCAACTATTTATTTGTTTTTATAACAAGGAACAAGAAGAGGGATAGGGATTGAGTAAATCAATCACACACAGGCAAACACCTTTTCCAAAGACGGCTTAACATGTTGTACAAAAAAAAAAGGAAATTCCCCAAAAAATATATTTTCGAAACATTTAGGAAAAATGTGTTTTATGCCGCATCACACGGTCACACAATCCTAACATGGAAGATTAAAGGGATGCAAGATACTAAATACCCATGTGACTGAAAGGGACAGCATTACCTAACACGCAAAAAAACGTGACACGTTTTTTGGTCGGCCATCTTGTTTGCGTGGTAGGAATTATGGGAAAGCTAAACATGTTGATATTTGAATTTTCGCTTTCCTATAAAACAAAATGTCTTCCGGAAGTGATGAACGGACAATTATTTATTTATTTCGAACAACTGATTGATGAATTGTTGGATTAATTTACTGAAACTAGCTACCACTCTTAGTTCACATGTTTTAAATCAGAAATAGAAATGCTATTAAGGTTATGGACATATTTTTTCCTATATTTTCCCTGAACGTAAGTCGGTGACGTCCCTTAACCATGTATGTCAATACAAAAATTGGTCAACGGAGCAGTTTAGACCAACCAAACGAGAGACAAATGCTGTCAGACTTAGGTACTAAACAAATAATGAACGTCCCTAAAGTTTACGTGACCAACTTAGGCCGATTCACTTTCATTCATAGTCATGATTTACACGATGAGTGCTTTGTCATAAGTGTAGTTAACTTGAGGGTAAAGGCGACGAAAAGAGGACTGCAGAGCACGGATGGTCCACGAATTCCATTCCGATTCTGGTATTCTCTTTTGGTCTGTTTCGTAATTTTATGCGTTGCTTTTTTTTTTTTCCAATTAAGGCACGGACCGACAAAACTCTTAACGTATAAATTCGCGATGCGTTCCCAAAAGGGAATTTAGAAAATCCTGACATACGAATCAACAGCTACCATAAGTCTGACAGTTATGGCGTTTTCGATTGAAGAAAAGAATTGCCCTTTCTATGAAAAGAGCAAATCTACAAGTGCTCTTTCGATGTACTTATTCTATGTTTCATTGAAAAAAAGTGCACTTCCAGGTCAATTGTTAGCACGACAGAAGTGTCCGGAATATTTTTAGAGAATTGCCCTGATCTCACCAACACATACTAACAAAATGTCAGAATCATCAAAAGAAGGCGTGACAAGGGACAACATTGGCTAAGGTGCACAAAGGGTCAGCCAACGTAAAGGCAATGGACCAGGAAACTCGTTGCAAAAGACACGGCCCACACACAAAATCCAAAATGAAACCTTCAATTTAAGACTGTACAATGCTTACCTCGGTATTCTCCTTTTTCGACTTCCTATCTAGGGTATCCGTTCCGCCGGCATCCCTTCCCAGCTTTGGTGAGCCCTGAGCACTGGTCGATTGCAAGCAAAACAATCCCTCCATTTCGTTCCAGTCCATATCGGCCATCGGACTGTCCTGATGACTGTCGGCGACAATTGCCCAAATATTCCGCTTACCGATCACTTTGTTTGGCGGGATTTTATTCCAGTTAATCGTCTTCATCTTGGCTTTAGGCGCTGGGGTATCCTGCTGCGGCAACAGCACCGACATCTCATTGAAGCCCGGCTCCGGTGTCTTGGGCCTATGCCGGCTGTCTACAGAGCTACTCGTCAAAAGATTCGATGCAGGTGGCGGTGGGGCGGGAGGAGCGCCGGGTATACGACTGCTGGCCGTCATGAATGGAGGCGGCGGAGGTGGTGGCACTCCACCACCACCAAATGTTGGAATTGGTGGTGGCGGAGGTGGTGGTGGTGGCGCTGCCGGTCCACTGCCACGTCCAGTCGGTGACAGCGGTGTATTCGATAACAACGGCGGCAGTGGTGCCGGCGGTGTTGAGTGAATACTGTTCGGTGTCAGCGGCACTACTGATTGCTTTCTACTCGGACTTGTAGCGTCACCACGACAGTGTGGACACGTGAACTTCTGCACACTAGGCGCACGCAGCAATCGCACCGAGTCCTCATGGTTTTCGAGGAGTGTTGCCCGATGGACTAGTTTCTCGGTTGTATCCCAAATAATGTCACTAACCGCTTCCTTGGAATCGATTCGAAGCAAATGTTGCAGTATGCTGAGAAATGGTATTTCCTGAGGTGTGTCAGCTACCTGTTCGCGCGAAACATAAACACACAGTTGGCCATCAATTTATAGTTCAATTGAGTCACATTAGCATACCTGTCGCAGAATGGCGTAGAAAACATCAAGATGCGAGTTTAAATTTATTCCGTTCGGCCCCTGTAAACTCTGCGCTTCGTCGCATTCTCGCTGCTCTTCGAATACGTCCAATTGCACAATGATATCACCCACACTTTGAGCGACTTTTCTGTAATTTAATGGAATTCGATTAGAAATAAAACGCCATAAATGGAGAATGCATTAGTAAGTTAAATATACGTGAGCAGAGTGTAACAATTTATGGTAGCGGCTAAATGTAATTGAAGGAGCAGTGATTGCAAAACAAACAATTTTGTTATAAATGTAGGTATGCATAAGCGCAGCGACGTGGAAGATTGCATGCACATTTTTTTGTCTTGCACGGAAGTCCTTTCAACTGCAATGAGATCTGTTTCTGTATGTAAACATGCCACCAGGCATATGCCGTTGGGTCAGTACATACACTTCTCGTCAATTGAGGAAGAAACACAATGAAAGCGCTGCTACTGGAGCTACTGCCTTCACTTGCTGAAGATAGGTTATCAATAAAACAGGCCTATTGTTAACATAAATCTACAGAGCCAGATTGCACAAAGCAAATAGTTCTACATAACCTCATAACAGAAACTGATCATAATTTGAATAAACCGCTTAAATTTGTGCCCATTTCTTCTCAGAGGAAGGAACGGTATGTATTCCCGTCAAAAAAGCAGCCTTTTAATTGCTCGAACTACAATGCCACGGCTATGTAAATAGGTCTGTTCCTTTACTTTTAAATCTTACGAATTTTTACTCAATGCCGTTCCTTAACTCGAAAAATTCGTAAAATAGAGCGTCATCGAGAGAGCAAGAAATTAACCCTCCACTGAGAATGTTGGTGGGGACGATTAATTCCGAATCACTTTCATCGCTAGGTAGATAAATCAACTAATTTTGTTCGTAAATTAGCAAATTCTTCGAGTTTATCAGATATTTTAACGACTTTTCGTACAACTTTTTTGAATTTTTGAATTATATATCTGTCGTTTTTCATTGATTACTACAAATACAAAAGCGTCTCTCTCTGTGAGAGGATTTATCCCCACCACTACCATTTTGACAGTCTTTTTCATTCTTACTACAAAAGTAAAGGAACAGACCTAATGACAGTCTGCAGATGACAGCTTCATAAGCGGCTAATTAAATTCGCTGCTGACTGAAACGCCTAACTCTCTACTACATGAATCTTTTCAGATCAATTCACCGTCAAGCTTGATTGCGTTGCCGTTGACACATCTTCAGTGTCTTTCATGTCTTGGACGCTGCAAAAAGTTTTAATATTGAAAGGCTATTGCAGGAAACAGCCATGACTTTTATCGACAGCTTGTGTAAAGCAAGTACATGGACAATATTAGGCGCAGAAAAGAAGTTGTAATAATAAACATTCGTTATGGAAAGTGCCGCCATCGACTCCTGCCAAGAACCAGGCCTATCTAAAAATACAACAAACCAAGCCCTGAGCTGAAGAAAAAGCTGTCCTCGAGCTCGAAGAAAAAAAGAAAGAGAACAAGAAGCAGGTGTGGGCGCAGTGGTTCCGTGATTAGCCTGCTAAACTACTACTAGCTAGGGGTTTCAGTTTAAGCCCCGGGAAAACACAAATTAGAGGTTTCAGGCTCAACCCCCGGGAAAACATAAATCACTCCCATCCGCCATCTCTCGCTAACGTCTGACACCCATAAGCGAAGAATCACTCTTTTAAATCGCTGATTCTTCGGGCTAGGGAGACTTTCAAAAAGAAAAGTCCTATGTCATGGTGGGATGTTATTGGAATCAGGCGCAAAACTCTTCTGACGCTTCGACAGGACGATTCTTCAGGTGATTTGCGATCCAGTTTCTATCGATTAAGTGTGAAGGAGAAACTTTAAAAGCTATACAGCGCCGTTGGCCTGGTCGAATGGTAAGGTCACGTGAGCGTATATAGACAACAGTGCCTCAGACCGAACAGTCTCTGAGTCCACCCTTAAGGAACAAAGACGTAAAGGAGGACTCCCACTTAGGTGCCGCGTACAATTAGAGAACGTAACTAGAGACAGTTCTCTATGGAAAGATCTTGACGGACGTCAAATATCGAAAGTAAAAGCGAAAACAATCAGTTCCAACTGAAATTACTCGCCTTAAACAAAGCCCATGGCTGCAGAAACATGTACTACAACCAACTTCATCCACTTCTCAGTGTATTTTCTGTCAGTTCTGACATTCAAGTCGCACTAATGAAACTCTAAAGCCATTTATAACGGGCTATAAAGAAAAACTGACACCCACATAACTTACGTCTTTTGGATAAAAAAATCAACAAATTTAACTATTTAACAGCTAATTCACAAACTGATTGCTAATTTTATCCATGCCAACTAAACTCCACAAAATCACATTAGGCTACCGATTATATTTGACCTAAAATCCCAACACGCGGAAGCACGGGTGTAGCGACAACATGCAAATGCGGCGCTATTTATGACTTCACACGTTTATATGTGATCTAAAATATAAACTAGTTCCAGGAACTACAGTACAATGCAGTAAATTGGATAACTAAAATCGATACAGAACAAACAACAACCAACAAGAGGTAGTATTTTCTCGTGACACTTACTTCAGATTTTCTATTAAACCGAAATTTCGTAATCCACTATTTTTCAGGGAACAACAAAACGAAACACAGCCAAATGGTGGCTCGGCTAGTTCCTCCACGGTCACAGGTCACGGATGCTGAGCGAATCTTTCAAAGGAAGACGTCGAAATAACTAACGCGATTTGTAGCGAAATCTTATGTCGACCACGCGGTTGTCTATGTTGCAATATTCAAAGGATGTGTGCTGCACATTTAATTCTTATAGGTTTTCACGGCCAAAGGTGTTATGTAAAGTTGTTTGTTTTTTGGGTTTTCTATCTTCGGTGTGTTTCTGTTGCACACAAACTCCGAGAGGAATACACACAAAATGTAACCGAAAGGACGTTGTGCCTCGTCGCTATTGAAACATTATACATTTTACTTACCTACATACATAACTTATGCGGTATGCACGTGGTGCGTGCGCATATAATTTCCACTGTGCAAGGATCCATCTCAACTTTTAAAGTTTCGGGTACAAGCGAATTGAAAACAACCAAAGTATCCCTTCAAGCTTTTTTTTTGCGGGGGCACGTGGGACGTGACGTCATATCCTGTGGCTAATATATATGCTCGCCGATTTTTTGTTTTGTCACTTGAGGGCGAGTTGATAACGATTTTTTTACCTATCCCATCAGATTGGGGAAGGGTTTTCGTTTAGAATCAGAGTTGACAAAGAGGCGGAGTTTGATAATGGGCCTTACCAATAAACATTTTTAGTTTCGACTCAAAATTTTAGTAGTTCACAGTGGCTATATTTTCCATACAAATTTTGCAATTGTGAGCTTCCGTAAATTTAAAGTCGAGCCTAAAATTGGTTATTAGTACGGCGCAATGAAACCAACAGCAAATGTGTGCGTCGCTTTGAGAGATGTTGGTCCCTATTACAATTGTCAATTATCAATTGGTATTTGGTATTTATCAACCAATTTCTTTAATCGGTATTGTGATTGTCAATTGGCAGTGAATTGTTGATCCAGTGTCAATTTCTATTAATTCTTGATTGTGAATACAAAAATCGGTATTGCGAGTGTCAATTGTCATTGACTTTTCTGTCATTTCGTATCAATTTCTTTCAACCGGAAAAAACTGATTGATACAATTAAATTGTACAGGACTGCAATAAAATGTACGGTTTTTATGTAAAGTTTTTAGTTAATTTAACTGATTTGAACAATTTTACACAGGGCTAAGATAGTTAGCAACAAAATATAAGAAAAAGCATGAAGAATATTGAATATTATTCAAAGAAAAAATATGAAACAAACAAAACGAAATAATAGAAATCAAGAGGGACAAATTACAAGCTTAAAGGAAAACAAAACAAATAAAGACAGAGACCGAATTTTATTTAATTCTGTTCTAATTTAAACAAAAAATATCCACAGCAAACTAATAATTGTCAATAGCAAATGTCAAAGAGCGTATTTTATTCACAACAGTCAATTTCAGTCACAATGATCACAACCTTTATCAACTGAGTTACACAATACAAAAGTATCAATTGATTGATACATTTTATCAACTATCAATCGGTTGTTAATTGACAACCGCAATAAGGGTGGTTAATTCCTATTTATGTGCATGAGATATTGAGCCTAACCAATAAACATTTTAAGTTTCGACTTTAAATTTTAGTAGTTCACAGTGGCTTTATTTTCCATACAAAATTTCGCAATTGTGAGCTTCCGCAAACTTAAAGTCGAGACTAAATTTTTTTATTAGTGCGGCGCATTGTGTTTGGTGCGTTCACGAAGTGGCTTACAAATCAGAATTGTTTTATTGGACATCTGTTTCAGTAAAAAATGGAGTAATTTTTGTACGAGATATCCGTTCCGTTACAACTTTCGGAAAAATTCTCCGATGACATATAGCGCGCCTTGTCGCATTGCGTGGAACCGCGTTATACCACTTACTTTTGACAGCTACTCGGCACATTTTTCCCGAAGCTCTCCGACAACTTATCGCTGCGGAATATTTTAATGTGAAATGAACGCGTTTATATGCTTCATTTATTTTGTTCCGAAACGGATACTTCGAACGCAATTTGTGTTCCGATCAGATTTTACTTTCGAATCTGAATTTTTTCCGATAGGGGTGATTAAATGCCAAAGCGCGCGAGCAACAATTTTGTAAAACGAAATGCTGCTTTGAAACGAATGCGCGGTGAGAGAGCAGAGTATGACAGATAAAAAAGTTTGGTTTCAGAGCAGAATTCAAATTTCAACTACTCCCTCATTTTTTGTAGTTGTAGTTTTTATGCACGCATTGAAAAACGATTCGCCAAAATACATGAAAATCATATTTAACAATTGGTGTATTCACGATCCGATGCAACTGGTCTAGTATCATTGCAAAATTGCAACATTTTTTCGCACTCCAACAACAAAATATACTGACTAAAATTTTGGTACACTTTTGCATTGCAAAAATACAACGGTATAAAGTGTACCCTCGTCCCTTTGACAGTTCGCCAAATGTCAGTGTTATTGGCTACCCATACCTTTACTTCGTTGTTGCCAGAGATTAGAAAAAGAGTGTTCACGATCTGATAAAATTAAATAAAATTCGCTATTTTGCTAGACCTTTTACACCGAATCGTGAATACCCCTAGTAGGTACATAAAAGCAAAAAAAAAATCTAAATACGGATACAAGACCCCCGATTAATAATTTTTCCACAAGAGACAAAAAAAAAAAAACTGATATTCGTCATTTCCACACACTGGATTAATTAATTTGCATTTAAAAAAAAACTTTATATAGCTCTTTTAAACTTGTACGTGATGAACATAAGCGGATCTGTGCTATGACCTCAAATCGATCTAAAGTCCAAAAAATCCAAAAAATTAAGTTGTATTTTGTGTGGCAGAATATGATATGAATCTGTCAACGCGACATTGTGATTTGGGCTTAACTCTGATAATTACATCACAGCCAAAACTAAGCAGAGAGCTACTCCTGCCAATCGCTATTATTTTGGCCTAAGAAGGCAATTGATGAGTATATGGGGTTGTCGAGAAAAAGTAAGGAGTCTCCATTAAGACCCCCACCATCACCATCCCAGTTCTGACTTATGGCGCAGAATCATGGACGCAAAATTCTTCGAGCTATTTTCGGTCCTGTTGCGTTGACGGGTGTTGGAGGAGGAGATTTAACAGCGAACTCTAAAATGGCTTGGACATGTAGACCGAATGGACACCAACGCGAAGAGTCTTCGAGGAAGACCTCGCCTTAGGTGACGCGCGCAAGTGGAAGGGAACCTCAACCAATTTAGAGTGCGCAACTGGAGGTAATTAACCAAAGTAAGTAATGGACTAAGATCAACCCAGCAATTGGAATAAAGCAATTTTTCATAAACAGCAGAGAATGTACTCTTTGTAACAAATAAACAATGAATTAAAAAGTATAAAAAGTATTGATTTTAAAAACAATTTAGAAGCCATAAACAATAATTGAGTTTACTCGGTCATATACGCAACTTTTATTGCAATAATTTAGAGTCAATTTGCATTTGATGGCTATTAGCAAAGAATGGAATGATCTGCCTATTTTTGTATTTGTAAAGTTTTTGACAATCAAATTAAAATAATCTATAAAATGGCTTTCGAAAACGGCTTAAGAGGTCAGAATTGCTGAATAGCAATTAAAAAACCTTAGCTCCTCTCTCGTTGTTTACTTGTTGACATAAAACAAAGACTTGATGTAACTCCATAAAAATGAATTCAACGGCGTTAGATCGCATAAGTAAAGTGGCCGGACAATTTATTGATATCAGCTGATTACGATTAAGACGACCGAGAATTGGAGTAAGCGCTCCAGTTTCTTCTTCTTCTTCTTCTTAAGTTTCATCCACAGACTTATAATTTTGCAAGTTTCCTTCGGGTTGAAACTCGATTGCATTATAACTGCATAACCGCTGGGCCAGTTTTCTTTTTAGGCAGAAACAAAATCGATTTATTCGCATTTTACGATAGGTGGCGTTGAACTACGTCAGCGCGAACGACATAATTGCCACCTGGTGGCCAAATTTTGCCGGCAAAACGGAGTTATGCCGGGTCTGGCTAGTTTTCAATAATTTCCAAACGTTTCCCGTTCGTGAGCTTTATAATGATAAAAATGGAATTCTTAGCTGACGTTTTGACATTGACGGATCATAAAAAAAATTTAAAAGGTAGTTTTTATTAAAATACAAATTTGTTTTTAGCTCTTTCTTAGAGTTTTTGTTAGTGACTTAGTCGTGGAGGCCATACACCGTCCATCTATTGAATATTTTTAGGTTGTGGTTTTCGCAGACTGCTTTCTTAGTTCTTGGATGCGGTAAACGCTTGTAGCTTGACTTTTCTTGTCAAATTTCCGGAGTACCTTGCACAAAGTGTGTTTTTTTATGCCGCAGAATGGTTTAGTCCTAGTAAAGGATTTCTTCGCTAAGCAATCGTGATGACTCCTCTTATGTATATGTCTAATTTTTATCTGTAGATATGAAGGAACCTCCACACAAGCTAAGACCAAATGATACCGGTATCAAGTTCCCGGTAGGCTCAGGCTGTCAGCGGCTACTTTCAATTGGGTGTCCGATTTGGCTCAAGTCGTGCCTTATCTTAATGCTCTAACCGTAATATGTTTGTTTCCGTACAGTCTCAGCAACCTCCATACTTGTATCAAAGGTTTTCTAAGTCGGAACGTTCCCATCGACGATACTTGTTGCAGTTCAGTCTCATAACCCCAAAAGCTTTAATTTATCACGGATTATTACTGTTTTTTTTTTATTATTTTCCCTAAAATTATGTTATGAAGGGACTACATCCCTGGCGCAACCTATCCTTATATTCTACCAAAAATGAATCCGTTTTCAAGTCTTTAACAAAGTCAGAGTCTTAAAAAGGTCAAATAGATAGACCCCTCACTAGTGCTAAATTACTAGTTTTTTGGACGTTTATAATTTCGACCACATTCGTCTTGGAGTCTGTAAGTTTGACAGCTGCATTTAAAACAGTGTCCATAAGACAAAAAACAAAACAAAACAAAGTAAACAAATCATCTTAACAAATAATGGCGTAATTTAAATTTAGTCTCTATTTTCAGGTGGAAACGATTCCATTAACTGCAGACCGGTTTTTAAATATTAAAATTGCATATTAAATATAAAAGAGGAAGCTTGTTAGGCTCTTAGTCTTTTGTCATGTAAGCATGTTATCATTTTGAAGACTCAATTTAATTGACTGTAAATTAACAATAATCCGTGTGGTTATCAAAACATAATAATCTGATTTACATTCCATTAGTGGATATAAATTTCCTCTAATTTTATTCAAGTGGTAAGTGGTTGATTAGTATTTTATAAAGGGATACATTTTTAAATTGAAATGAAACCGGTTCAGGTCGGAACGTGTGGAATGTATATTGAATCGCTAATGCGCATGCTTCGTTCTTATCCACAATTTGTCAGAAGCAAGTGTACTCTGGTTTGGCTCCGCGCAATAAGACCCCAGGAAATAAGGCCCAAAAAGCAAAAATGAAATAAGGGTCCAAAATTGGTATACCCACATTTTCATAATGAAATTAGGCCCCACTGAAATGGAATAAGTTAAATTAATTAAATAAACCCCAAATTGTGGTAAATTTTCATAACAAATTATGTCCCATTTTAAAATGGAAATCAGGTCCCAATTTCTGTCAGCTATGTGTAATTTTTTAGATAAAAATAAAGTTTGGCCCAAAAATAATGCTCGGGTCTTAATTCATTGGGGCCTTATTTTATTATGAAAGTCGGCCTAATTGAAAAAAAATAAATAAGGCCCCAAAAAGTGAAGTTGCACCCCAAATTGAGACAATTTTTGTTGTTGCTATTTTGTGTGGGAATTTGTTCCCTTATTTCAGTTTTACTTTGGGGGTCTTATTTCCTGGGGTATTATTTCGCGGATCCCTCTAGTTTTAGGTCTGTTCCGCAATGAAAACTCATTCGAACACTTTTTTCAAACTTTGTTCGCTTTTTTAACCAACTTTTGCGTTTGAGTTATGTGTTCAAATGCATTATCCGTAGGGAACAGTTCTAAGTATGTCTGACATAAATAATGGAACTGTAAGCTAATTGATGGGCTGCATTTAACCAAACGATACCCAGAATTGTAACTATGATAGGATATAAGTTGTGCTTTATGCGATCAACTTTCGACTTGGTTATTATCTGCCGTGGTACTCTTAAGCACTAACAAAGGGTGAATCAGATCTGTTAAAAAGATGGCGGGGATTACTTCACACGCATATACTACAAGAAACTGGTTTTGCAAACTCGATTAGGGTTGTATGTATTTTTAGGTATTTTCTTTAAATTCATTCATTCAATGAAAAGTCGCGTCACAGATGTAGGATATTGCTAATTCCATATCCCTCGATCTTCTGCCACGTACTCGAAACACGCATACATAGTGTGACCACCTGTACGTAAATGACACGTAAATTTGGAGTCATGTACCGTGTACCGAAGTGATAACTCAAAATCAAGAAATGTACGTAAATTGAAGCGACAAACTATTGTTGTTCGTAAAATGTACACCAACGGCAGGAAAAGAACAAGGAAAAAGTTCTGTTTGCTTTTCGAAGCACAACGATAATTCGATTGTTTTTAGTTGATAGTTCCCATCACTAGAAATATATAGTTCCCCCCATCACTGCACTCGATTGACATTTTTGTGAAGTGCTTTTATTGTGTTCGTTCGTATTGCATTCTTTTTGGATAAAGTAAAAGAAATTTTTCTGTTAAAATTTCGAATTTTTAAACAAGCAGCCTCAAATGTTGAATGAAATTGCATTAGATGGAAAGTATGCGTTCAAAAAAACCAACCAAGAATGAATTGATTACACAGGCCAATACTTTTGGAAAATCGGTCCAAACTGAATAATTTTTTTTTTTCAAAATTTTGTAGTGAATGCGATAATGAAAACTTTTGTGTACGTAAATAAGCTCTTGGGAAGGTGGTCACACTACGCATACATATGGTCTAGATGGACAGAAAGTATGGGCATATGTACGTTTGAAAAGGGATGATGTAATAAGTTGTCTGTAAGCTGCATTTTTAGGGACCTCGTGCAAAATCTTACTTGACCTTGGAACATCCTTTATAAGTAGTAATATTTGTACATACCTATGTTATGTATTAATAAATACTAAGTCAATAATTTTTGAAGCTAAATATGCGCACCATTGTAAAATTGGAAAGTCAACCATTCATCCTTCTTCCATCGATAATCGACAAACAAACTCAAGATTAATTCAGTATAATGTTTCTTAATGAATTGCAATACGAAACGAAAATCCCAACATGTCACTCAATTTATAGTTCCTCTAAAACAGAATAAACTGCAAGATTTAACTACGTCAGCTTACCCTAATCAGTCTTCACATCAACAACGCAGTTGGAAAAATAAGTTCGCCAATTTAAAGTTCAAATTTTATTCACACTAGTGCTTGTACTCGTAGAACGTATAAACTGAATGCCTGAACTGCAAGAGAAAAATCACTCAAATTCTTCAATACGAGCGTAATCAATTTAAATATTTCAAATCTGATTAAAGTTTAACTGCATTTTATTTACCCATGTTAATATATTTGCATATGCAAGTATTTTTTTATCGAATCCATCAGTTATTACGCCATTCGTCGCCATACATGTCGCAAGCCAAACAAAATGTCTTATTAACTGAATCGAATCGAGTGTGCCATTGATATTAAAATCAACACAAACATTAATTGGATATAATTAAATTTATTAAACATGATTAATGCGAATTAGCAGTTGGATGGAAAGAAAGCTTGCGCCTCGGAGCATCCGACCGTCTGACAAATGAGTCAATGAAATATTGGCGGCCGACTTATCAAAGTAACAAGCTTACAGTTTTGCTTGGCAAATATCTGAGCTCCGCCTCCTGACATAAAACAGCAATCAGCCGACATTTGAACAGGGATTTTATTTTTTTTTACACAATTTTATGCAAATTGCATAAAATTGGATACCTGCATAACGAGGGTGTGTTAGCTGTTGGATGTGTGTTAGTATGTTGGGGAAAATTTACAACTTACCTTAGGTTATTTAAAAGTGGTAACACCTTCAGACCTGCAAAATAGACAAGAAAAAAATTGTTTGCATTATCAAAATTATGGGTCTAAAAGAGCATGTGAAAATATAAAATTCGAAATTCATTCGACGAGGTAAGTAATTAATTAATGGGGTTGATTTTTGACTGATTAAACAGCAATTTTCATTTCAAAGTGCACTTAAATTGGACTGATTTTATTGAGTTTTGTGTTTTATTAGTGTCATGTGCTGAAATGGATTGGGAAATAAATAGCCATTTGATCAGTTAATTTGATCGGCAGAAAATTTGGTGCATTTTGTTGGTAAGACAGCTAAGAAAGAAATATCAGCTGTTTGATAGTGTTGAATTCTTGATATTTACGTAGACCTAATGCCTGAACTGGGAATAGCTTTGATTTGTTTGACCTCGATGGGGCACATTTAAACTTTTAAATTAATTAAATTTTTCTGCCACAAGTGGGCCAGAAAGCCATCACTAACGCCGCGATAGACAAGGGTTTCTTACCTTGTTTTTACGAATAATTTCTACTAAAAAACGATGGCCATGATCGCAGGTCACTGACCAAACAGGTGGTGGCTTTTACCAAATAGTATTGTGATATTAATATGAAACATTTGACTCTGCTGCTATGGCTTACATTTTATCATATTTATCCATTTTTGAGGACGTCGGCCATAGAGTAGAATGCTTCAAAATCGCAAGATTGTTAAATTAAGGGTATAGCTCTGCCGGTGCCGGACCTATATTTTAGTGTTACAACGACGCGATGCGTTGGGCTCACGCTCAACCGGCTTCGTGATATTTTGCTTATTGGAAATTGCTGTAAGAGCTGAATTGTTTGGATGCTTTTGAAACGTCAATTCAGTACAATTTTAACCATGAACGCTTCCCACTGAAAGAACCCGCCGAACTAGTGTCGCTGTACATTGAAAATAATCTTTCAGTGGTGTTAACAGTTAGCTCAACGTGCATATCGTCGAAAATATCGCGGACAACAAGCACCGTCTGACAACACAATTCGCCGTCGATATCGCCGGATGTTGGCTCATTATGTCTACTCACAAATGTGCGAAAAAGGACAATTACTGGTTTAAACAAGCCGGTGCACCATGCAAGGAAAATTTCCCTGGTCTGCTGTCAAAAAATGGCCACGCAGATCTCCACATTTCACACCCCCCGGATTTCCTTTTGTGGGGTTATTTAAAGAGCAAAGTGAACGCCATCAAGCCTCAGACCGTTGACGAGCTCAAGGCAAATATTCATTCTGAAATCATCGCTATTTGGTCGGTAGAGGCGGCCACTTAATTGATGTTTTATTCAAAAAAATTGCAAAAGACCAAACTAAATAACAATACCTCATAAATGAATTTAAGTAATTAAAAAATTACAAACCGACTCAAAGATAGCGCACTCGTTATTCAGTTGTGTAATTAGAAAACGACTTATCGCAAGAAAACGATGAACTTTTCAAATCTCTTTCCCCTTGGAATGAGAAGGTGAACCTGGATGATAAACTGTCTGGAGAGCTTATAAAGCTAATACATGTGAGAGAAGCTGTCTGGAGAGCTTATTAAAATTAATACAGAAGAAGAACTACTAAAGGGTGTCCTATTACGCAAAATTTAAATTTTGCGCAATTTAATAGTACAGTGATGCCAACGGATGAAAAGATAACAATGTGACAGCTGATAGTTCGGGGTTAGTAAAAATACGAAAGAACAACGCATTTTCATTGTTGAATAATATTTTAAAAGGTCCAGGAACATCAATTCGGCTGGTCAGGCAGTAACAATTAATGGTGCTCGTTATCGTGACATGATAACCCAGTTTTTAGTCCTAAATTACAAGATATGTATGTGACGAACATGTTGTTGCAACAAAACGGTGACATTCAATGACTGCATGAGTCATTTCCTAATCGTGTAATCGGCCGTTTTTGCAATCGGAATTGTCCATCCAGATCTTGCGATTATCGCCATTGGTCTTTTTTCTTTGGGGTTTTTTGAAGTCAAAGGAGCCCACGACCACGAACGCCTTGAAAGAGGAAATTGGGAGGTGTATTTATGAAATTCCTGACACTTTTATGCGAAAGAGTACGTACTTGCCAGCCAAGCCGTGGCGGCCATTTACCCGATGTGCTATTCCATACATAGCCCCAATCTGTATACTCTATGAATCAATAAAAAAATGTTAGCTTTCTAATTAAAAATCAGTATTTTCTATAAAAATTCCATTTTGCGTGAATTATGGGAGAGCCTTTATCTATCACTGTTACTATCCATAACAGATGATTTTAGTCAGGATTTTAAAACAGATCTCAAAATGAGTAAATTAATTAAAAAAAGGAGAACCCAGATTTAGTTTTGAAAGCGCGTACTACTCATTGGGAATACCAATACCTACATGTTTTTACTTAGCTATATCTTCCATAAAATTTTTGCAATTGTGAGCTTCCGTAAATTGAAAGTCGAGACCAAAATAGTTTTACTGTCATTAGTATATTGTACCAATGAACTTTTTTTTCGATCTGTGAGTTAATTGCTCGCAAAATTACCTTAAATTTCCCTTTCTTCTGAGGAACAATTTAGACAAATTACTGAAGTTTTTCAACAAAAGGTATGACTTGAGCTTATAAATTCCAAGAATCTAGTCTTGCAAATCTGACAGCTATCTGAATCTGACTTGATGTGTTTTAGTTTTGATTGGACTAGATCGGTCACATGAACATTTTTTTTCCTTTTTCCGTTGACGTTTACGGAAGGGTAGCAGAAGAATCTATTGAAGAATCTCGTGACCAAGTACTCGTACTAAGTTGACATTTCGTGTATGTGGCTGACAGGCCATCTACTTAGTAACTAGTCGATTATGATACTCTAAATTAAGTTGTGATGTTAATTGACAAGAAAAAAGATGCAGAAACAATATCATTTCCGTTTTAAGAATAAATGCAACCTCAAGTTATTTGACTTCTCAACGCATTTTATACTTCCATTGAATACTTCAGGGATTTCCTCTCAGCAAACGCGATTATTTAAAGTCCTTAAAATGAAAATTAATAAATTGCCCAAAAGTTAAATGTTTAGACGCAGATTGCCCCTATACTTACACACTCATTGGCCACTTAAAAAAAAATAAAAATCAACTCGCAACATGGTGGTAAATAACTCAGCCGCCACCGTTCTCTTTGAGTGCCGTTCCCATCAAACCTTGAAATCAATATCTTCAATGCCAAATGTTGCCCCGGAAAATTACGGAATAAAGCATTGCGGCGCAAAGCCAATGGCTTATGTAATGGGCCGTCACGTCAAGAAGCGTGATCATAAAACTGAGTCCTAATCGGAGCCAAACAGCATCAAGCGAGTAATTTTCATCCGTGTGGTAAAAGCACAGACCAAATGCTTCAGTACTTCGAGAAGCCCACCGATGTAGGTTGCGCGCATAAACATTACAGTTCTTGTCACATTGCCAAAACGTTTCCACCATCAATCTATGCTGCGCAGTCAAACTGATTACCGCATGCTGGGCCACTACCTTGGTTTGCTGGGTCGTCGATCGGCGGATGGTGAAGGTTTGCTCACCTACATTTCCCGCACATCGTCTAAACTCGGTTTGACATATTGAGACAATACGAAAGCCAACGGCAGCAGCGCTTGGAAGTTAATTTATTCCGTTTACATAGTGTGTATACAGCTTTAGCTTCGAACACTGATAATTTTATTCCGCTCAATCGCTTGACGTTAATTGTAATTGTGGTGTTTACTGTTTACGATTATGATTCAACGAAACTGAGAAATATAACTAATTGGCCTGTGATGGAGCATGAAGAGCTTATCTCTGTTCAGTTTGTGGGGAATTTGTTTTAAGTAGCAAAGATGCAAATAAGCGTTCCTGATGTTCAAACGTTATTGATTAATTGATGGAAATTGCAATTCCACTTACAATGGTAAGCAGAAACTTGTTTTACTTCATTCTAGCACATCTGTCACATTATGTCAAACGTCGTCGTGGAAAGCTTTTGTATGAATAAATATTCTCTGCAACTGAGGTTGCATATCATGGGAAATTATACTAAGCATTTGCATTAGGTCCATTCGATTAGTAAATCAAGTAAAACTCTTGACACAGTTATACATGCTAGTTCGTGTTAATCTTGAATGATAAAAAGACTGCCGTCCGGGCAGAATGGCGACAGTTGCATTCGATGGCACATGTGCTACTAGAAAATTACTTCGATAATAGGGACACTTCCTTCTATTCACAACTTTCCATCATTTTTTTCAATGTCAATGCTTTCCTTCCTGCAGCCTAGTACGCTGTTCAAGGAGTAGGCGCCTCTCTGATGTTCCTCTCCACCACCTTGCTAAATGTTCGCTTAATTGGACACCTCAATTTTTTCCATTTGTGATTATGTTCCCATTCAACTTGTTTTTCTTACGTTACGTTCTTAATCCGCATTATCTGTCAAATTAAGTTATGACATTTATTTTGCATTTATTAGCTGTCTTAACTTTTGTGGAGACTGTTTGTAAATAGTGACCAAATTTTAGCTCGAACCGACTACTGCTCAGTTTAACTGCCTTGCTTAATCTTATTTTTTGAATGAATGAACTGACAAAAAAAAAAAAAGCTGCTCTTGTGATCGATTTATTCCAATCAGACCTGAGACACATCAAGTCTGCCAGTTGTCAGACTTAGCACGACTTCTGCTTTTGAAGTTGTTTTAGTTGTCAAATTTGTTGTGTTAATCCGTTTCTCGCTTTAGATATGAGGTGTTTTTATTTTTAATTTCGGGGCAAAGCTGTCAAAAAAAGTGCGTGTTTCTTTTTCTATCTCCAGACACATCAGAACTCTGGACATTGTTTTTCTTTTGTCATTCAGCCCATAACAATATGAGCTCAGAATAAATTGCGACTGATCTGTCTGAATAGACTCTGGAGCACTTCCTTTTTCACAGTTTATTGTAATATTATTGTTGATATTGGGCCTTACCAACAACCAAACCGCAAACTCGAGTTTAACTAATTTCGAAACTAACTATAGTTTCGACTTTTAATTTCTAGGTACCAACGATCAAAGTAATCGGAACTTTAACTACATCTGACTTTAAAGCAAAATTATAACAGTATAACTCAAAAGCGTTATAATTTTTTTCTGAGCTTTCAAATAATTTGCTGAAATTGGCAGTTGGTTGTATTTTGAGTTAAATATAAAAGCAACTGTTTCAAGCTTGATTTTTTGACTGTATCATTGCAGTGCAGCATTGTTAATTTTGCTATCAATGATATCAGCCAGTCAACTAATAGTTTTCGCATTGCCTGCGTCCAATTTAAGCTGCGACTTCTCTTTATTTGCTGTCCATTTCATATTTCATATTTATTTCATATTTATTTATTACAAAGACTGACGTTTAAACTTTAATAATGGGTTAGACTCGACTTTCTCCGGATCAGAAGTTACAGTCTCGATTATCTTAAAGTCGTAAAGTTATTTTAATTTCGACTATTGCCCTAAAGTCGAGTCTAAATTTGGTTGTTAGTAAGGCCGATTGAATATTTGTCAATCAATTATCCGATTTTTTCCTCATTTTTACGATATCAAGCCTTTTTGCCAAAAGCGTAGAAACACGACAAATTTTATTCACATTTGTATTTTTATAGTTTAATGTTTCAAAAATAAATCTGAGCATGCCCCGTTCAGAGCGAGAGCAAGAGCACGTCGAGCTTCAGTACTCTGCTCTGAAAACGAGAGAACAAAACACTTCCCGTCTACTTGGTCATATTTCATTCATATTTACGAAATAAATCTGCTGCAGATTAAAAGCTAACTACAACTTGCAATAATCAAACACGATAATACCGCTAGAGACAGCATTAAGTCAGATGAAACATACAATATTATTAAAATATTGAGTAAAATAAGCTCCGAGTGTATAACGTACGTCAATCGCTAAATCATTTGACTAAACTGGGTCACAAGCCCTTAAAAGCACAAACACTCACATCATTGTTAAAAGACATTTATTTTGTTTAAGGAAACACCAGTTCCGTTCTCTTTGCCGACATTCCATTCGATCTGTCAACTATTTAAATTATTCATCATAAAAGCGTATATACGAACAATAGGTGAACGAAGCCATAAAAGAAAATCTTACGTCAACGTGCCAAATACGGATTCACTTGACGCAGGTTTTGATTGACTGGAAAAAAGATATTAACTTCAAAATGGCGCCAGTACAAGCATAAAAGTAGATTCACATTCAGTTTCATTTCCATATAACAATTCCAAACAGGAATTCTTTTATTTTTCTGCAGAACTCATGGCCAACTCAATAGCAAATAGCAAACGCCATAAATTATGTAGACACAGGCACAATTATTAACAAGCAACAACTAAGAACTATGTGTTTTCTAAAGTAAAAAGCGGTAATATTGAACTATTACCGCGCCAAAGTGTCGGTTTTGTTTTCTTTACTACTTTGACACTTACCAATGAACTCATTTCGTATTCTGATTCGATCTTGCAAGTTTGCCGCTGAAATAATCACGCAGTTGATAAAAGCCAGCAGCGCTACTTGATATTCAATATTTGTCGCTTTTTCTAATTCGTTGATCACAATTTTAAAACGATATCGTTCGTTTTTGAGATTCTAGTAGAAAATAAATAAAGAGCACAAGAAAAGAACAATTGATTAGAGTCATATTGTAACAGAGATCGTGACCGATTGTGTCGTCAGGTACCTTGTAAAATTCTAATGTTTCTATTGCTCGAGAATAGCCTTCTGAATTGTACGCACAAAGGGCTGACAGCAGTTCGAAAACTTGCTTCTTCACTGTGGTGTTGTTGGTGTCTAGGGCGGCGCCTAATTTGGAAACATATTCACGATTTTCGACAATATAGTCCAGGCCGATGCGTGAGTCCATCCTGGGAAGTGTCATTTTGTGCAATCTCCGTTTCGGGGTGCGTGTTACTCAAGATTGTTTTTTTTTTTTTCGTCGATCCGATTAGATTGGTGGATTGTAAATAGTGTGGATGTGATCTGAAATTGAAAAAAAGAAATTAATTACAGTAATTGCATGAAATAGAAGGCAGAAATTTGGAGTACGAAGAAGAATTAGGAAATACATGAGACTAGCAGACAAGAACGGTTTCACAAGAGCATTTATTGATACAAATTAGAACATAACCAAAAATCCTGTTGTCAAAAAACTTAACTTAAATTGAGTTGATCAATTTAATTAAATTTGGTAAGGTTTGCGTTTTTTAGTTCTTTTTTTTTCAATTGTCAACACAATTGTCTGGCGGCAATCAAAGTTTGACAGCTGACTTCTTCTTACGTTGCCGTTTTGAGTAGGTATAGACATTTGATACACGTCCCTAGATGATCGACAAATTCGTCGGAAATTATTTAGCAACATTTGCAGTTATTTTTTCTGACTACTGAATTTTCAAGCGGAGCTAGGAATACTAAAATTCTTACATAGATTGCAATTAAATTTGACCAACAGATATATTTCAAAGGGTTTTCGAAGTTTATTATAAGCAAAAAACAAAGCACACTATCAAAAGATCCGTCAAATATCATAGGCAAATCTGAAATGCCCTATCGCTCTATCCGACATAATGGTCGGTACTTTTTATAGTATACGCCATCCTTTGTTTTCTAATGTTTCACGATTCATTTTTGGGTGCGCATTTGTATCGTAACAAGATCCCTTTCAAATAATTAAATAGCAGTTTATTAGTACGTCTTCATTTATTTGCAGGCTGCTGATAGAAAACAGAAATAATTGTTTGCCTAAGGATCACAATCGAATCGTTTTTGAAAAAAGAAATAATACCCTGTTAATTAATTTTAGAAGAAATTCAAATCTCAGGTAGGAAGACATAAGCGCTTAAGAACCTATCGCATCCACCTTTGAATTTCAATTTGCCAAGCATCGAAGAAGTGTGAAAATAAATACAATTTGATCTTTTAAAATTGTATAGCTTATATAATTAATTCGGGAAACTTAGAAACCGACAAAATTATTAATTCTTGCAGAAATATAAAGCCTTGGCGCACATTTTTCTACACTAAATGTTTTCTCCTCTATGAATACAAATACTACCTAAACCTATTATTCCTCCAGAAGTTCCTATTTGTTGTTCCTAGTTGCTATTTCGCATGTATTTTGCTGAGTGCTGACAATTTGTTTTGTCTTTATATTCGGCGAAGTCACATTAACCATTTTTCATGAAAGATTCCAATCGTTGCTTGCAAACAATTGGAAAAGGACAACCAATAAAAAAGCAATCACTAGTGGATGAACAAGATAAGGCAAAGAAAAGCATTAACCATTTCAAAAGTGCGTTGAACAAAAATGAACATATGAACAGAAATTAAACCAAAACGCAAAATTTCTCAATTTTGTGCAAACATTCTTAAAAATTTGTGTTTACTAGACTTAAAAACCATTTGCATTGTTGTATTGCAACGAATAAAATCAGAAAACATTTAAAATTTACTAAAATTCATTTATAATCATTAACGTTCAGGCCGACCAATAGTCACAGGGTATTTAAATTCCCTGTTATTATGAAATTCTATTGAAGTAGTATTTAAATATACGTACGAGTAAATTATAATGACTCAGCAGCACTTAATTAGTACTGCGGTTATTTAACTTAGCATAAAATTAATTACTTGACTTAAAACGCAGTCAGTCGTTAAATAAAATTATAACTTTGAAGAAGTCTTCTTAGTTTGATTTGACCCTAATAGTCTTCGTCTGGTTTGGTATTATTTGCAACAAATTAAATACCATCATTTTGGATGGTTGGGCAATATTTCTCCGCAAAATGACATTAAGGGAGAATTTATTTAGCTAGTTCCCGAGATAAATATGGCTTTCTCAATATGAACATTTGACCCTGCAGGTAGAGATATTCTGGCAACTATATTTGTTTTATTGGTAAAGGGATTTTGGAAAGTGTGGAGTCTTTGCGTCAAATTATTTATTTAATACTTAGTTTATGTTTTTAATACTTAGTTTATGCTGTCCGTAAGCTGCCACACTAAAGTTGATTATTTGTAAGGCCGAATTTTAATTTTTTTTTTTTTGTATATAGCTGAATTTAAACTTATTTTTTATCGCATCCCCATCGATAAATAAATCTTAATTTTATTAGTATATACTGTACATTCGCCTCTTGTCTAATTTTGACAACAGAATGTACATAACTATTTCAGTTTATAACTTAAATGCTCTTCTATCTTTTAGATCTATCTTTGAATTTGTTTTAAACTTTTGTATAACTTTAAGTTATTAATGAAATAAAGAAAATAATAAATAAAAAAATAAAAATAAATAAATAAAAATATTAATTTAGAATTTGTTGGAAGAGGGACGGATATCGTCTTAGGTTGTCGAATAGTCACACACAGCATTTTTCATTGCTGGATGTGATATAAGCACATACACGCTGCTCTTCGTCGAAGTTTCAAGTGGGTTGGAAGAATAAAAGTAAAAGATTCGAGTGCAAGTAAACTTTTGCCCTGGCTCTTGGGTCCATTGGGTATATTTCCGACACAGCCTAAGTGTCGGAAAGTATTTTTTATTGCTTAACTGTTAGTGGTACGAAGTTGCCTAGCTATTTGTTAATATTTTCTATAAAATTCAAAATAAAACAGTCCCTACAATCGCAGTGCAGTTGTCGTCCCAGATTAGCATGTCACTCTTTGCGGTCCATTGCGGTCATAATCAGTGGTGACATTTTGAGGGATTTGTCCCTTTTTGAGGGATGTTCTGCGAATTTTAATATGTCAGAGGGATAAAGGGACATTTTAGCTATAAAAGAGATTTTCTTTCATAGTTACAAGTTTCATATAATAACGATTTTCAAACACAAACAATGAAATGGTACTCACTTCACTGCAAAACAAAATCATCGGGAATTAGTTCGTTGTCGTTCGTATTTTTTAAACGGATTTTTTTAATAAATCCACTTTTTTTTTATTTGAGAGGTCATTCCTCATTCCTTGTTTTTAGAATTGCGGGTAATGGGAGATTACCGTGCTGGTGAATTTTTGGAAAGAATTTTAAGATCAAATCAAGAAAAATAAGCGCAGAATCACGAAAAGTTTGTCTAGTTTTAGAGCTTAGCTAAGGATTTACTATCTGGAAATTGTACGAAGTACGACCTTCAAAAGTCGTGAATCAACGCTTTTCATTATCAATAATGCGATCAAACAAGAAAAACATATTGCCATAACCGATCGCAATTTGACACAAATAGTTATCAATTTGATATTAGGTACATGGATTGTAAATTGCAAAAACAATTCGTAAATTACCACTTTTCTGTTGTAAATAACGATTTCCTACCTTAGCAAATTACAGCCATTTAGTCTTGAATTGCAACTCAATAGTGTTGATTTGCGAACTAACAGGAGTAGATTTAGTACTTCAGTAGTTGCAATTTACAAATTCTTAGTCCTAAATTGAAACTTCCTTTTATCAATTTGCAATTCATATTTTGCAATTTACGTTTTTTGAGTAGTGATTTGAGGCATCACCGTATTAAATTGAAAATATTTTGTCGTGAAATATTAGAAATCTTTATTCTTAATTTACAATTTATATCTTACAATCAGAATTTACAAATCAGAATTCATAGTTGTATTATTATACATAATATTTATAGTCGTATTCCTCCTGATATCCAAGAAAATCATGCGGCGCCATATCGACCGGAAACAACGGGATTTGTCTGGGGTGGTTTTTCGGTTTCTGATGAAATTTAAAATACAAACAAAATATTTAGTTGAACTTGACATTGATACGAACCTTTACCATTCTTTTCGAATACATATTTTAGAATCCATTCCAATTTATACTTCTTTTCTAGAGAGAGAGCGAGACGTACATTCTACAGAAAAAAAACAGATTTACAGGTACTTACAAAATATATTACAGAATGCTTTGTAATAATTAGTAGCACACTTACTATCCATACGAATTATTATTCTAACAAAAAGGGATAAATTTCATCGAAAAGGGATTTTTTAACTGTCAATTTGGAATATTCCATCATAACCTTATGGCAGCACTGGTCATAACGCTAAGTCTAACCCTCCAAATTGGCAGTGAATGATGAAATGTGTGTTATCTTCCCAGAAAAATTAGGGAATTTAAAAAGAAAAACAAACTTTTTTTTAAGCTACATTCCAGTGAAAGCAATTTAAGTCGTTCGTGTTTTAGTGATTGATCTTTTCCCATACAAACTGCAAACCTAAGGCCAAACTGTCAGAAATTCAAAGTTTTGCACCGAAAATCCCCATAATTGTCCACGTACGCGTTCCATTTGGCATTAAATCATTTTTATTGCATCGACGTGATCCTGTGGACTACATGCAAACAGGAAAACTGTGTCAAGAATTTAAGACACTTTTGGGCTGCAAGAAAACTACACATGCCTGTGAATAAGTGGACATACTCGTAAACGTTCTGTTTTGTTACAATCGTCCAGTGCATTGATCCCTTACAGTATAACCGCGCGCATAATTATGAGCGTATGATGTATATTTTCGGCAATGCGGATACGCATTCAATTAATGCAGCACCGACTTGTTGGAATCTTAATTGACTGACTCAAGTGTGTGTTCTGTTCAATTCAACCCAAAGACTGAAGTAGGGGTGGAGCTGCTTTATCGATAATCACTGCGAGTCGGGTGTTGGTTCAGCTTATTAAGTGGATACGAATGCAAATTATGTGATTGAGGCAAGGCATTCAATTTCCCAAGTGGATATTATTATTAAAATTCTCCCCCAGGTTCCTGGGGTATACAGAACGCAACATCTGTTGCTCGTAGAATTTGAATATTCTAGGCGCCGTATTGTGATAACGATTTAAATTAAATGATATCGGAGATATTTTTATCATCTCCGAATATCAATGGTCAGTTGCAGATCTGCATGGCGTATGACGTGTGAATTGATCCAAGGCAACTGTTGTTCGAGATTCTCTTTGAATGACAGAAAATAATTGTAGGGAATGGGCTGTAATAATTTGAAGCAATCAAACTGGAAGGTAATACTCGTACAGATCAATTCAGACAGTGTGTTTCCTTAAGACGTACGAAAGATATCCATCCCTTTTATTCATTCATTCATCTCTGAACTAGGCCCTCTGCAGACAGTTTCCGACATAGCAAACCATACTGAGACCCCCAACTCATAATCCTCTTGCCGCTGGCCCCCTCAGTTTTTTTTTTTCAAATTCGCCATTTTTTTTTTCTATCGCTGTTATGTCAAAAAAGAATCCGTGTGACATGCAAAAACATACAAAAAATGCAAAAATAAATGCTGCCAACCTCGGAATCCGTGGGGAAATGTGAAAGAGTTCGGGAATACCATATTTTTTCATTACTGAACGCCATTGGTTAGTTATTATAAATTGTTAAAAGGCGAATAATTTGATTTGTTTGGTTAGTAAAACTATCTAAAGTTGATGTTCTATATACTAGAAACATATTAGGACAAACATGGTTGTGCATTTTCCGCTTTTGGATATCATTAACTTCGATTTCGTGTGTAAATTTTTCTTAAATAATGAAGAAAATTTGCTCAAAATGTTTTCATTTTCCCTCAACCAATCTACATTGTTAATTTTTCATGAACATTTTAAGCAAATGTGCACTTATTCATAAAAAAAAATATTATCCACACGTAACGAACAATTTCAAATTAAACGGATAAAATTCTATGACTCTGCCAGGAACTTTGCCCACAGCGGAAGTGTCTCATATCTCCTGGGAGTGTGTTGATAAGCAGAATTTTTGAAGTTTCGTCACATTTGCCAATACGATTTTTTAAGAATACTAGCGCACCAAACATGAACACTCCATAAAAATATAGCTTGTAGGCTAAGTAACGGGAAATCGGCCGGAGTTGGTGGTCTCAGTATTGTCTCTGGTTTCCGACCGATATCAACTTTCATCACATTTCATCTACTGTCGCGAATGATCCTAAAATTCCAGCACAAAAAGTTCAAGTTGCATGCTTCATATTGTAGTGCCCAAAGTTTTTTTAA